>CM035423.1:80051266-80193766 GCA_020310875.1 Ceratopteris richardii | reverse complement strand
CCTTGGATACATGAGATTTTTTCCACATGTCAGAGAGTGGTCACCCTGTTCACGAAGAGGCCAAAGTTGCTTTCCATTTTCAGATCATACAGTGATTTGGAGCTTCTTAGGCCTGCGAAGACCAGATTTGCTTATATGTGCATTGTGATGGAGAGATTGCTTCGAGTGAGGCAATCACTTATGCAGACAATTGTTTCTCAGGAGTGGCTTGCATGGAGTGGCCATACATGCAGGAAAGCAGAGTCAGTACGCATTACATGTTTGAGTGACAGATTTTGGAGAGAGGTAGAGGCTTTGGTGGGAGTGATGCAGCCTCTATACTCCATGCTATGCATTGTTGACATGGAGGGGAGTACTATAGGCCTCGTCTACGAGTATATGGACCGCGTTGGGGAGTCCCTTGCTCGATGCACTTGTATTTCTTCAGACAGGTATGCCATATGCATTTTGATAATGCTACATTCAAATTTTATTATTCTTATTTATATTACCAATGACACGTCACATGCATTCACATTGATTCTTGACTCTTGGATAAATAGGCTTGATGAGATTAGATCTATATGGAGGGATCGATGGGGTTGGTTCCATCGACCGATTCATGGCATGGCTCACATTCTACACCCCTTATGGAGATCTGAGGCAGATGTTGGATCATGAGCTTCACAGTGCATGGACTTCATACATAGGTAGACTATATCCTGATGATGTTGATATGCGCTTGACACTTGAGGATCAGCTCCTACTATTCCGGAACTATGGGGGTAGTTTTGGGAAAGATACCGCCATGCTCCGGTCTAGTCAGTTGTCACCTGTGTCTTGGTGGGAGACATATGGCCTATCTGCACCTGAGTTGGTAAGTAG
Organism: Ceratopteris richardii; assembly: GCA_020310875.1. Taxonomy (NCBI): domain Eukaryota; kingdom Viridiplantae; phylum Streptophyta; class Polypodiopsida; order Polypodiales; family Pteridaceae; genus Ceratopteris; species Ceratopteris richardii. Next base: position 80,192,902 of record CM035423.1, on the reverse strand, counting down.
TAAGTACAAACTTCTAAGTTTCATTTAAATTTTAATTCATAATTTTGAACTCATTTATCAAGCAAATAATGCATACTTTTTATAAAACATGCAGAGATCAGTTGCCATCCGCCTTCTTTCACAGGACTGTAGCGCTAGTCCATGTGAAAGAAATTGGAGCACTTGGGCCCTCTTCCACACAAAGAAGAGGAATCGCTTATCTATTGCACAGTTGGAGCTGTTAGTATATTGCCACTGCAACTTGCGCCTTTTGGAGAGCAGAGGTCATACAGCAGATGTGTGACAGGTCAACATTGACCACATTGACATAGAGAAGGTCCATGAGATGCCTACTATACCTTCAGAGGAGTTGGACCTTTACAGCATGTTATATCAGGAGTTGACCGAGCCACAGCATCAGACTCGCTCCCAGAGACGTACTCGATCACGAGCTGTAGCATTTGCAGGGGCCTCTACTAGTTATGCTCCACATGGTAGAGAGGATGAGGATGAGGATGAGGATGAGGATGAGTTTTCATCAGATACTGAGTCAGATTCTGATGATTGACTCTTGGACTGACTTATATTTGTATATTTATTTGGACATGTCACATGAGTCATGACATTGGATATGTATTCATGACATTTAGATGATAGTATGATTGTCTTGACCCTTGACTTTTGTTTTGACTCTTTAAGATTACAGTATGACTCATGTACCTAGATTTTGCATTATAATTGATTATTGTATTTTGTGGCATGTGCTCATTGCTCACTTCCAAGTTCCATCTCGATTCTTGTCACTTGAGTATTTAAGTTTTAACGGTGATTCCTGAATTTATTGAGTATTCTTATGAAATTTGAAATGTGATCTATTTAGTAGTGCTTGACTTAAAACTTAAAAGTTAATGTGCATTCACATTGTGATCAAATTTCTAAGTTGAAATGCAAGTCAGGTGTCGACGTCAAATGATCTATATATGAAATGTTTAAACGTTAATATATAATACTTATATGTGTTTTTTGCATATATTAAAGCATTTATAAGAGGATTTAAACAGTTAGGGTATTGAAAATCTAAAAAAATAATAAAAATTTGATTTAAAAAAATGAATTATAGGCAACTTTATCGCAACTTTAGGTTCGCAACTTCTTCACGTTGCTAACACGTTGCTAACGCGTTGCCTACGACGTTGCCATCCCGTTGCTAACCACGTTGGGATGGACCCCCCTACTTATGCTGAGTTCCTTGCTCCTGTCCTCACCGTTGTTCCTCTCGTGATGATGGGCTTCCTAGTGAAGCATCACTACGAACATCATTTGTGGCATGTGCGCAAACCGGGTCTCTTTTGTTCCTTCGATTGAGGTTCGAGGTTACATACAGTGAAATACCTCCCATTTGGGATGCTCTCATTCGGTGCTGCTTGAAGTTCTCTCGGTATAGGCAAATATTTTTCTCTTGTCAAGCCGCGCCTCTCTCTCTCTCTCTCTCCTGCTCCACCTGTGTATTAAGTTCTGCTCCAAGTTTGTTGCACTCTGTGTTGGTGGTCTTATTGTGACCTTGCCCCCCTTGGCTACTTGCTTCTATCATGAACATTTCCCTTCAAAGCGGGTTTGAGCTCTGTGCAACTGCCCACCTTATGATGAGTCGGAGATGGTTGGACTCCCCTTGCTCTGATCTCGGTGGTGGTATCAATATTCTGAATACTCAAATGGGGAATGCATTTGATTCTCTGTTCCCATACATGTCTAATGTGCGTTGCATGACTCTATAATGTCTTCTGTTATCTACTCGGTCGTTTCGTTGCTATTTCCAGGCAATTGTTGGCATTATGTATGATTTACAAGACAAATTCATGTTCACAACTGATAGCATCCCGTTCTGTGAGTTTACACTAACGTGACTACACCGCTCAAACTCGTGCTGATTTCATTTACAGTAGCATCATTTGCAGGTTTGGATGTCCACTTGAAATTTATACACCTAACCTCTTTGTCACTATAACTTTCGAGGTGTTTTCTTGCTCCCTGTTGCTAAGATTGGGAGAGCCTTGAGCTCCATCTCAAGTGTAGAGCTTGGCTCCCCCTCGACTTCTGTTTTTGGAGATTGTCATATCAAAAAATCAGGATTGAGCTCATTCGACAAATAAATAGACTATGGCAAGGTCATGGTGGGGCTTCAGGCATGTATCACTTTCTGCTCTTGAGGGTGTGGATAGGAACAGTCGGCTCCCGATGCAAAGGCAAAATCCAAGCCTCACTTTTCTGGAAGGCTGTATCTCTCTTATCCCCTCTATTGCAAGATCTAGTTGAATATCTACTATAGTGTCAAAGAATGGTGGTTGCAGCACTACATGGCTTGTCCATTGCAAATCTGGAGAAAAGCTCACGCTGTCCTGAGGGGTTTTAACTTGGATGCTTGCATACCTGATGTAAAAGGTCTCGATCGAAGGTGCTTTAGCTCTCCGTTACTAAAGGGAGTGTTCATTTCTTTATTACTGCTGGGTGCTACCCTTGTTTGTCCAGTCACTAAGCACGACTTATTAGGCCTTTCTGCTAATCACACTGTTTTATATGTACATCTACTTAATGTCAGAAATATCCGTTAGGGAGGTGCTTCCAAGATTTTGCTAAGATTTTGCTGCATACTGTAATCGGTTCTTATCTTCCTACAAGGTCTGAAGTTTCTTTGATGTGGGGAACTAAGTTGTGTATGACGCCGGGCAGTTGGATCATGCATGCTCATCCCTCGTGAAGAAGTTGCTCTGACAAAAAGGTCTTTGGTGTTCCATCAGCATGAACAAAAGAAAATATCTACTTCGGACTGTTCGGCTCAGAGAGATGGACGAGGTGTTTCTCTTTGTAATTTTCATTTCTATGACATAACCGAAGCTATCAGTTTCTTTATCTTTATGTCTTTCAAGATGGGAAGATATGTTGTGATCTGTGATGACCCCTAAAAGTGTTTGCGTCCATGTTTCTTGAGGCATTCTTAGAACTGATATGAAACCTACACGATGACCATGATTTGCTCTTATTGCTTGTATACTACAACCCTATCAGAAAGGTGCAATGGGCCGACTTGCTTACTGTAGATGATGGTAAGCTCATTGTTCTTTTTAAGTAGATTCTCGATAATCAGATAAGAAGTTGAGCTACACATCATGAATCGCTTCTCAAACTAATATTCTCTACATGTCTCCAAAGAGGTAAAGGATCGAAGATACATTTATATGTGAACAGATGCCTGAACTTACTTGGCCTGCATAACTTAAAGGTTTTCAAATTTGATGTTGGTGTTATACATGTAAAGGAGAATATGAATCATCGTTAATGTCTAATCATGCTTATGCTCACATTCTTCCCATTTAAAACTTGTTCCACTTCTTTACAAAGGCGACTGAATAAACTGCAATATGCTATGTAAAACTTGTTTTTAAAGTGTCTGGTTCGCTATGATCCTCACATAATGGGGGGGGATGTAACTTACCTGTCACTTCCTCAACGTTCATATGAGTTGTTGCCAATAACTTTTTGGGCACAGGTCTCTAAGCCATATTCCATGAGGATTTCACACTCATGAAGGAGTGGAACATATGTGCATCACAATTTGACTTTTCTCTTGAATTTTTGTTGTTGCTAACTCCTAGGAAACTCAGCTATGTGTATTTATGTTTTATTAATGGATGCACAGCCTTGCTATTCTGTTTTCATGTGCTATACAGGTGGAAGAGTGGTGGTGCCTGATCTGTTCATATCTTATTTACACTAAGTTCATCTCCTTGATGCATTATCACCTTAAGCAGAGCCTTTTGGGATCTTGGCATCTTGCTTACTAACTTCATAAGGATTCTTCAGTTGCTCAGATAGTGCTCAAATTGGTCTTATCTCTGAGTGCTACAGGCCAAAGAGTGGGATGATTGTGGCTCCTGGTCTTAAGGGCTAACTGTTGATCCATCTATTGCTAGCTACTACCATTATTTAGGAGATGAGTATGAACACCTATTGTTGTTTCATAAATTGAGCCTAGTTCACACACATGATGAATGTTTAGACCTGGTGATCCCAATGATGTGATGACCAGCTCTGAGACTTTTCCAATGGGTGGCATGATGCTTGAAATACATTATTGAGCTCCTTGATCTTTGAGGGAAATCTCCATGCTTGTCAATGTCCAATTGCAGGTATGACCCAGGTCTGATGCATGAAACCTGATGTATGTCCTTTGGAACTCTCACAGATGCAAAGGTTGCTCCCTTATGATGGGTGTACTCACAGGTTTGACAGGTGGAGGTGTAGTGATAATAGTTTTGAATTTTTGTTCTGTTGATAATTTGCCTCCATGTTTCATCAAGTCACGGGTAGGCTTCATTTTATAATGCACTCACTAAATGAACTAGGTGCCTTCTTAAGGAATCAAGCCTTCAATTTGGCTTCTTAGTGATAGAATACCCAGAGTTGTGATAGAGTTTTGTGTGAATGTCCACTTTGATAGGTTCATGTTCAAAATGTTTGTGGTATTCTTGGATGTCTATATGTTTAATTCCTTTACACGCAGGTTGGGAGAATTATTCTGTCTAGGTCCCAATGCACTTAAGAAAATCTCTCCATCTAATAAAGCAGTATGCATATAAAGTTCTTTGTGCCTTGTGACGCACATGATTTAGTGAATGTGTTTGAGGAAGGTAACTGACTACCCCATTGGGGATGATATCCATGTGGCAAAAGTTTTTCATGACTGTTACAAGACTTCAGAACCCCCCATGGGAACATCCCTGTGGCTGCCTGATAATCGATTATCCACTATTGCCCCTATTTTTTGTGTTATCGAATTCCATGTATTTTGGGGCCATCATAGTCTCATTCTGGTTGCTTCTCATGACTATCTTATCTTGTTTTGACACACTATGCAAGTTTTTCATACCTATGCACAGTGGAGATAATGCAAACCCTTGCACACTCTTAATAAACCGAAAATAAAACAGCTATCTTTTGCTTTCCAAGCATTGAGTCACACTCACACCTACTTGGTTACACATTGGGATTAGTTGTGGCTTAATGAATGAAGAAACTATAGGTTCTTGCTTTGAATCTGTTCCTTGATCTCTAAGCTCTACATTGTGGATTGCAGGAGAAGAATGTCTTGAAGATATCTTGTTCTAGTCAAGCTCTTAATAAGAGGGAAACACTGTGTGGATTCAGACCTGTGAAAGTCACAAAGGATTGAGTGATTGTTTTTTGCTAGGGAAGTAACTCTCTTGTTTCACAATGCTCATTTAAGGATTGTTTTTCATAATGAACTGCAGGCCTACTCACGCAGAACTTCAGCATTGATCCTGCTTGACTTCTATTGATGATTTGATACTGTGCTTTGCAGGAATAGCTCTAGATAAATTGTTTGAATTTGATGAATGCTTGAAGAATGATAAGAGTGTTGGTTCCTTTACATCACTTCTATACCGTCCTTATGTTTGGAGGGCATTGTGCTTACTCACTTGTTAAGTAGTCACACCATTTAGGCTCTTAGACCAATGCTTTTGACTGACTAAATCTTTTGATGCTACCATATTCATCTTGCTTAGCTTCTTTTGATAGGGAGTTGCAGGGATTTAGACCTATTCTGTACTGATTACTCCCTTTTTGGGTCTTCACAATCAAGGAAGCTTGGGAGTGGTGTTGTGTGATAGGGATCCCACCTAAATTGGGCCACAATTTACTTTGATCAAGCAAGGATCAAATTTTTACTGTATGCTTGGTCACTACGCTTCCACTTTTGCACACTACAAGGGCAATACGATTGACTCATTTGATTGTTCAGATCATTCTTATGTTCACATGAAAATACATAGGCCATTGTACACTCAGTAGAGGCACTAAAAGAGCAACATTTAACTCGTGCTTTTGATAACACAACAACATCAATTATGGCATACTTAAGATGATAGAATACCAGGTTGTTGCTTATGAGCTTCTTGGAGCTATTCTTTATTGTTTGCAGAGATATGGAGCATTTCTAGCCAAACCATGTTAATTTTGCAAAATCTGATAGATCTTCATAAGGACTTATCTCTAGTAGAATAAGTCGTGTAGGACTGGATGGTCCCTGAAGTGGAAACTAAAATTAGACTAAATGTTAGTGTCTACTTCTTTTCAAAAAGAGTCTACTTGTTGTGTATGTTTAATTTCAGGTTTAGGAGCTCCCTGGAAAGGCTCTACCAGTCCTACATAGGACTACACAGTGGGATGTATGCTGGGCTGACTTCCCCCCAAGGGGATTGTGTCGCCCAGCACTAAAGATTGAAGATTTGCAGAATTAGGGCTTGCATTGGTAGATGTAAAATGCCGCAGATTTGAAGATCATTGCAGACTTGAAGACCTGAAGACTTGCAGACTTACAGCATGAAGACTTGCAGCCCTGAAGACTTACAAACTGAAGACTTGCGGCCTGAAGACCTGAAGCGTTTCATAATTGGAACAGTTCAGCTGTGTATGTTCTTCTTCTCTTAGCTTTATCGAGGACAACAAAGTCTAGGGAGAGGAGAGTGTTTGGTTGTAGGGAGAGGAGAGTGTTTGGTTGTAGGGTGATGCACACATCCTCAATTGTGCATGAGAACCCTCCCTAGACCATGAGAATAACCCTCTTTGTATATACTTGTGTGTCACATGTGAACACTCTCCTAAAGCACTTTTTAATATTTCCTTATACCATGGTGTAGAGGTCTCTTGAATATCTCACCTTTTTGGCTCTTCTAGGACATTCCCACGTAAAAATCCCACGCATGGAGTTTCTTGAGATTTGGTTGTTACAAAAATTGATTTTGGAATATCCTAAAAGATAGGTTCGTTAAAGAGAGACTCCCTTTTTGACTTTTCAAAGAAGCACATGGGGAAATGTGCTTAGCCTATATATAGAGGCTCATTTTTGTAAAGAGGGAGCTTTTGATCGACATTCTCTCATGTAATATCTCTTATGAATGGAAGAAGGCTCTATTTTACTCCAAAATTATTTATGTGCCTATGCATGTCTCTCCTTTGTGCGAGTAGAGTAGTTGCATTGCTTGTATTTTTCTCATGGACTAGGATCCTTGACTCCCTATTCTCCTTGTTTTCAAGCATGTGGCAAAGCATGTGTCTGATGCCAATGGCTTGAACATGTTGGAGGTAGAGATGGAGGAGAGGAGAGTCACTAGTCAGCTTTCCTTCTTGTTTCCATGCAAGGCGGTGAGGGTTTTGGTCTTCTACTACTACAAACGGAGCCAAAAAGTGTTGAGGTTATAGTAGTACATGACCAAAACCCTCACCACTTTGCATGGAAGCAAGAAGTAAAGCTCAAGAGTGACTCTCCTCTCATCCACCCTTACCTCCAACATGTTCAAGCCATTGGCATCAGACACATGCTATGCCACATGCTTGAAAACAAGGAGAATAGGGAGTCAAGGATCCTTGTCCATGACGAAAATACAAGCAATGCAACTACTCTACTCACACAAAGAAGAGACATGCATAGGCACACACACCACTCTCATACACTCACAAAGACACAATACATGATTGTAAATAGTCTTGGAGTAAAAGAGAGCCTTCTTCCATTGATAAGAGATATTACATGAGAGCACGTAGACCAAAAGCTCCCCTCTTTACAAAAATGAGCCTCTATATATAAGCTAAGCACATTTCTCCATATCTTCTTTGAAAAGTCAAAAAGGGAGTCTCTCTCTAACTAATATATCTTTTAGGATATTCCAAAATCAATTCTTGTAACAACCAAATCCCAAGAAACTCCATGCATGGGATTTTTACGTGGGAATGTCCTAGAAGAGCCAAAAAGTTGAGATATTCAAGAGACCTCTACAATATGGTATAAGGAAATATTAAAAAGTGCCTTAGGAGAGTGTTCACATGTGACACTCAAGTATATCCAAAGAGGGTTATTCTCATGGTCTAGGGAGGGTTCTCACGCAAATGGAAATACCAGTTCCGCTCTCCTTCCCCTTTCCCCTAAGAGCCCTCTACCCGATTCCGGTTTATGGAGGGGCAATTTCTTTCCACAATGCAATGCAACATGTTGCAAACTTCACAATGAAATATCACTGTCTTGATCTTGTTCCTTGTGACAAAGAAGTCTCCTAACACGGAATACACACTTATGAAAATACTCAATCAATCTTTGATTCCAAGACCTAGGTACTTGCTTCAACCCATAAATGGCCTTCTTAAACCTACATAAATATTGTGGCTTACCTTTGTCTTCGAACCCTATAGATTGATACATGAAGGCTCACTCCTTAAGCTCTCCATTTAGCAACTTCAATGAGTACCCTTATTGTGCTTTTTTTTGCCACATGGCTAAAATTCTTCTCATAGTCTATGCCAAGTGTATGTAAGAAGCCCTTGGAAACCAATCTAACTTTTGCAAACCAATCTAAATTTAAATCTAACAATTGAACCATCTAACTTTATCTTGATTTTACAAACCCACTTATTTGAGATTAGCTTCATTTCCTCTTTTGTTCGTACCAGTTCCCATGTATGGTTTTCCTCTAGAGCTTTGATCTCATCCTCCATTGCATTTTTCCATTCCTTGCAAACCCTAGCTTTTTCAAAGCTTGTAGGCTCTTTGTGTTTGATAAATTGTGTCATAAATGCATAATGGCTTGCAATGAAACTATAGTATGTGAGCTTTTCGATTGGATACCTATTCCTTAAGGACCTTTTCTCATTTTGTGATCGATATGTCTTTTTGCAACGTCTGTCTTGATCACTTTTTCAAGCTCTTCTTCACTAGTACTTTGCATACATCTCTGAATTGATGTTCTTCAGTTTTGATTCTCCTCATTTCTGATCGAGGACTAATAGATGAGCTTCTAAGCTTCCCCTTTCATGGTGTATGACAAACCACTCACTGCATGTCTTCATGTCTTTTTTTTCTTCTTCTATATCTTTGACCTGCAATTCATCCTTAGGTGCATATCACGATTTTAATTCATCAAACACAAAATCTCTCAAAACCCTAAGCTCCTTTGTGGTAGGCTTGTAGCACCTGTCTAAGCACATCAAAAAAATCTTATCAATCTTCAAAACCATTGGAAATTATTTGAATGTAAGACCCTAAAACAATTGCCCCCCTCAACATACATTGAAGGCATATACAAAATTCCATCCAGCATCTTGTGAAGAATCTATTAAGCTCCGCAAAACTAGTCAGAGAAACCATTAGACTCAGACACAAACACATGAGCACAAGTAGAACTCACACACACAGCATAGTTTCTTCCAATACCTCGATAAGACACTCTGAATGTCAGGCAAACCATTCGAGTGTATTCACCACACACACACACGAGCATAAATAGAGCTCATACTCAAACATGGATTCATGCGAGTAATGGCTCTTTCCTCTAGTAAGGTGTAGCAGATACGAAATAAGAAGAGGTAGAAACACAACAGGCACACGCTGCATTCCATCCAACACTTCGAGAAAAATCTGCGAACTTTATAGGATCCCATCACACACACTTGTGAGCACCAAGTAGAGCTCGTACACACACGTGTAAGTAATAGCTTCTTCTTCTTCTAGGAAGGTGTAGGGGGTGGGATGAAACAGCAAGCTTCTCTCTCTCTCTCTCTCTCTCTCTCTCTCTCTCTCTCTCTCTCTCTCTCTCTCTCTCTCTCTCTCTCTCTCTCTCTCTCTCTCTCTCTCTCTCTGTCTCTCTCTCTCTCTCTCTCTCTCTCTCTCTCTCTCGCACACAAAAAGAGTAGGCCTTCAACAGAAGCCCGATTAAATACAAGATGAAAAGCTAACTCTGGCGTTGATACAACGATGAGATGACGTTGATGGGAGGATAGTAGTCAATGAATCAATAAAGAGTCGATATTTCACGGTTTGATAGCATTACCTCGATAGTTTCGTCGATTTTCAGCAGAAATTTCGAGCTGCCAATAGATCCGTTTAATGAATGAGATCACCAGCTATGAAACAACTCTCTCTCTCTCTCTCTCTCTCTCTCTCTCTCTCTCTCTCTCTCTCTCTCTCTCTCTCTCTCAACCACAGAAGCTACGGGCGCTTAGGCACTTTCAGACAAACGCACACTCAAAAAGGATAGATTCTCTCTCTCTCTCAGCACAGAGTCACGGGCGTCTGCACTGGAGAGGAGATGATACTACCTTTCGCGTAATGAAGAGCATATAAAGCTCGAATGAGGTGGCATTTCGCTTCGAGATACGTGGAACACTGTGTCCTTCAGTTCCAACCTTCGACTTCGTCTTTAGACAGATTGGACTTTGACTGGCACCTTCCATCTGTATTCTAGTACTATCGAACTTGCTTTCGATGCATTCATTTAAAAGATTTAGGTTATAGGGATGGTAAAGAAATACAAGGAATGTTCAAGTTCTACTTGAAAACTAGGCAATTCCAACCTCCTTTATTCACATGCAAAGGTGGGAGCAAGGCACACTTTATTTAGTGCATCTTTCTTGTGTGATATAGGAGGGACTTTCTTGTGTGAATATAAGACCACATGCATGTAAAAAGTGGACAACATATGGGCTCCGGATTCCAACTTGGGGGTTGGAACACTTGAATCTCGAGGGGAATGTAGGAAGAGAATTCTAAATCTCGTTTCATCATGTGGCAATTTCGGAAAGTATGTTGTGCCGCCCATTATGAACACCAAAGCCATATGGTTCAAACCTAGTATGAACACCCCAACCTATGGAGTTTTTGCATTCCTTCATAAAGAAAAAGAAGTATTTTTTTTGTCCACGTGTCAAGTGGAACCCCAAAAAACACTTTAGTATTACAATGATGCGTCATTGAAAAAATCAAAGGGCTGCGTGTGCATTCATGTGTTGTTGCCATGGAGTGTGAAGCAAATCATAGAAAGATGAACTCAAATAGAAATTGAATTGAAACACGCCTCCTTACACTGTACTTTTGTCAATGGTTGACACGATTTTCAAAAAGGGTGCAAACAATTTGAAGTTGGGAAGTCTTGAGACCATTGGAATCCCCGTAGGTCAATTTCTTTCATGAAATAAAGATGGAAATGCTCCGTACTCAACATGGGAAGCAAGTTAACCAAGTGAAAGGGAGTCTTGATGCAATGTGGATGACAAGAACATTGCAATGTGATAAGTACCCTCGTGATAAGTCATGATGCAATGTGATAAGCTCTCATGCAATGTGATAAGTACCCTCGTGGTCCTTAATATGATTTGCTTGATGTGTTCTTGGAGATATCTCGATAAAATATTATAGAAGTTCGTGAGATACGAGCACCTTGAAAAGGCGAATATTTTGAAGATTTTATGAAATCTTTGTTGTTTGCCAAAAGACAAACAAGGCATTAACATCACGTTCATAACTAGAATGAATGACAAGATAAAGGCTCTAACTAGTTTCCCTCTTAGAGCCCTCTAAGGTGGAAGGAACACAACATTGACTCCTTTCTCTTCTCATTATGTGTACTCTATTGGAGGGATTAGAATTTACGGTTTTACTCTTGCACTTTTTGATAAAGTTAAGGAATATCAAGCACTAAAATATGATGTAAATAATCAAATCAAGAGACTCCATCTAGTTGCCTATCATTGTAAACAATGTTATGAAAAATGAAGGGGTTATTAAGGCTAGTAAAATTTGAGAAAGGTAGCTAGTCTTTTGGGAAAAGGAAAGATTGAGTGGATTAGTAGACCTAGGATGATATAATGACTTGAAGACTGGAATTTCTTTTTTAAAGTAGAAAGGATGAATGCAAAATAATAGGACTTGAAACTATGTTCATCCCCTATCCCATGTAACAAATGGGATCAATTTTGAAATAAGAAGATAACTAGAAGTGCACAATTTAATCCCAAATAAATAAAATAGTGAAGTGTTTATGGTTTAATGTGAGATTGAACTTGAATTTTTAAGGTAATTTCTAATCGTTTTTTGGGAAACAAGAAAGCTTTAATATTAGGTAGAGGATGTTTGAAGTAATGTGAAATGTTATGAAGTACGTAAGTACTCTTCCCAATTAGTGCTCTATGCATATCTTCTAGGATTTGGTTAACCCTTCCTATTTCTCAACAAATATCCTAGGCAACTCAAGTGTCTTTGTTGTACTACATGTTGGAATAAAGCTAACCATACCCTATCTACAATTACAGAGACTAATTCGTGCCCTCTCTTAGGTAATCCTACTATAAAATCCATGGAAATACTCTCCCACTTACCATTGGGAATATCCAATGGGTGGAGTAGTCCTCCAATCCTCAACCTCTCAGCTTTATTGACATGGCATTTACACTTAAGTACATACTCTAGGATGTCCTTATGAAGTCCAAGCCAATAAAACCACCTCTTAACAAGATCATAAGTCTTGTTAACTCCTAGGTGTCCTGCACTAGGTGTATCATGAAACTCATACAATGGTTGTCTAATCTTAAAATCTCTAGGGACACACACCTTACTTTTATATAACATATATCCATCATGGATATTGTAATTCTTCCATTTGAATCCTTCTTGAGTACTTGTGCATACTCCATCTTCATTGGAAACATGTGTATCTAGACCCCCTTTCTTTATGGCTTACCAAATCTAGATATATGTAGGATCAAGCCTACATTTTCTTCTAATGGACTCAAGTAGTTTATTAGTGATTTGAGTAAAACTCAATCCATTGAGTATCAGCATGGGGCTAAGTGAATCAGCCACCACATTAAACTTTCCCTTCCTAATACCTAAGCTCATAATAAAACTCTTGAAGGATCTCTGCCCAATAGGGCTTATGACATTTAAGATCTATTTGATTAGAGAGCCACTTAATAATCTCTTGATCAAACACTATCATGACTTTGGTACCATGTAGATTATGATGCCACTTTTTTAAAGCATGGATAATTTCATACATCTCTTTCTCATATACATAGTAATTCTTTTGAGAAGGTTCTAGTTTTTTGCTTTCAAAAGCCACTAGTTGACCATCTTGGAATAAATAGATAGCAATTTTTGTAAATAAAAAATAAGGCTCTCCATAAAGGAGAGAAATTTTTTACTTTAATTGCCATTGAAATAAAAGATAAATTACCATTGCTTCAATTTTCTTACAATAAGAGAACACTTACAACTATTGGACATGCACCTTTTGAAAATTTTTATGGTAAAAAAGTTCCCACTCCCATGTCACTCATTCAAAGTGATATTCCTATGGTTGGCTCTATTGCTTAAGATCATATTTCTATACTTCAGGAAGTTCACGAGCACATTCGAAAAAGTCAAGAACATTACACTAATAATATTAATAAGAAATGGTTAGCAAAAGAATGTAAGGAAAATGATTTATTATGGTTACATATTATTAAATGACGTTTGAAAAATATTTTACAACATGTTAGAATCAAACTTGCACCATGCTATTATGGACCATTTTTCATTATTCAAAAGATTAATGGCAGTTCATTTAGATTAGATATACCATCTAATTGGGACATACATAACTCTTTTCATATTAGTCTACTAAAACAATTAGAGAAAAATCTGCGAAGCTTAACAAAACCAGACATGGGATCCCATCACACACACTTGCGAACACCAAGTAGAGCTCGTACACACACGTGTAAGTAATAGCTTCATCTTTTAGGAAGGTGTAGGGGGTGGTATGAAACAGCAAGCTTCTCTCTCTCTTATACACACATGCACACGAAAAGAGTAGGTTTTCAATAGAAGCCCGATAAAATACAAGATGAAAAGATAACTCTGGCGTTGATACAACGATTAGATGACGTTGATGGGGGGATAGTAGTCAAAATGAATCAATAAAGAGTCGATATTTCACGGTTTGATAGCATTACCTCGATAGTTTCGTCGATTTTCAGCAGAAATTGAATTGAAACACGCCTCCTTGCATTGTACTTTTGTCTATGATTGACACGGTTTTCAAAAAGGGTGCAAACAATTTGAAGTTGGGAAGTGTTGAGACGAGTGGAATCCCCATAGGTCAATTTCTTTCATGAAATAAAGATGGAAATGCTCCGTACTCAAGATGGGAAGCAAGTTAACCATGTGAAAGGGAGTCCTGATGCAATGTGGATGGCAAGAACATTGTAATGTGATAAGTACCCTCGTGATAAGTCTTGATGCAATGTGTCAAGTCCTGATGCAATGTGATAAGTACCCTCGTGGTCCTTAATATGATTTGCTTGATGTGTTCTTGGAGTTATCTCGATAAAATATGATAAAAGTTCGTGAGATACGAGCACCTTGAAAACGCGAATATTTTGAAGATTTTATGAAATCTTTGTTGTCTACCAAAAGACAAACGAGACATTAACATCACGTTCATAACTAGAATGCTAAAGGCTCTAACTACTTTCCCTCTTAGAGCCCTCTAAGGTGAAAAGAACACAACATTGACTCCTTTCTCTTTTCATATGTGTGCTCTATTAGAGGGATTAGAGTTTGCGGTTTCACTCTTGCTATTTTTTATAAATTTAAGGAACATCAAAGCACTAAAATATGATGGAACTAATCAAATCAAGAGATTCCATCTAGTTGCCTATCATTGTAAACAATGTTATGAACAATGAAGAGATTATTAAGGCTAATAAAATTTGAGAAAGGTAGCTAGTCTTTTGAGAATAGGAAAAACTGAGTGGAGTAATAGACCTAGGATGATACAATGACTTGAAGAGTGGAATATTTTTAACAATAGAACGGATGAATGTAGAAAAATAGAACTTGAAACTATGTTCATCCCCTATCCCATGTAATTAGTGGGATCATTTTTGAAATACGATGATAACTAGAAGTGCACATTTAATCCCAAATAAATAAAATATTGAAGAGGTTATGGTTTAATGTAAGATTGAACTTGAAATTTTAAGGTCATTTCCAACCTTTTTTAGGAAACAAGAAGGCTTTAGTATTAGGTAGATTCTCCATAGTGATGTTTGAAGTAATGTGAAATGTTATGAAGTAAGGTTATAAACATAAATGTGTGAATGAAAGGTTAGAGGTTGTCAAGTATCCCTCCCGATGATCTCTTGAGTAGCTTTTTGTTTAGAGAATCACCCTACACGAAATTCGGGAGAACCTCACGAATCTATAACACGCATGAGAGATTTCTATTTACTTTCCACCCAACCAAACAACTATAACTATATCTCTCTTTCAATGCAACCACTCATGTGTTCTAATGCATGAGTGCCACATGGACTCATGCTCCTCATATAAATAAGATGTGATTCCCACCCTTATTAACATAAAATTTTTCTTCCCCTTAAAATCATTTTGTCCTCAAAATGATGTTGGAAGGCATAATTGAAAACATAAAGAATATAATAGTTGCTCCCACTAAACCCCATGTACCTGGTGTACATGTTCATCTCTCCATAATGTTTCCATATATCCTTCCCCTTCGGAAGACTCTTGTGAAGTCTTCATAAAGTTGGGAAACCGTCTCTCAAGGGTACTAACCCACTCCCATATAGCACTATCTTATGAACTATCTTTCCACTTTACTAAGCACTCTTTATATAAGTGACTCCTCATTCTTGTTTCTCGAGTACATAGTATGCTCTCATGATCATGTGGAACAAATTGAACACAAATAGGCTCTAGTACCTCACTATTTGGAATGAGGTTGTAATAGTCACTCAGTCTCTTCTTAAGTTGACTAACTGTTGGAGTTTGAGGTCTAGGGAAACACAAAAACAACACAACGAAGAAGAAGAAGAAGCTTCAAGCACAACACATAATACTGAATGTATTACCAAGAGAATGTACAAAGATAAGTGACCCGTTAGGGTTATAGGCATATATACAAGCCGAGGGGAAAAAACCTCCTAAAGAGGGAAAAAATGCACCGACGGTCCTAGTGTGTTCACACACATCACTACCTAAATATATCAACATATCCGCCCTGGGAAGCAGTGAACAAGGAGCTGACACTCATGTATAAGGAAGTGCCAAACTACGTGGAATCAATCTACAAAACGAAGTAAGCCCAAAGCTTTGAGGAAAGCTTCAAACTTCTCCCAGTAGGCAAAGCCTTTGTGAAAAGGTATGCAATGTTCTCTTGTGTGGGAACATATGCCAAAATGATCTCTCCAGTAGAGAACCTCTCCCTGACATAATGATAGTGCACCTCAATGTGCTTAGTGCAAGCATGGAACATAGTGTTCATCGCAACTTCCAATGTGCTCTAAGTGTTAGTGAAGATGGTCGTGGTAGAAGACTCACCAACACCCAAATCAACCATAAGGCATCTGAGCCACACACTCAACAATTACTGTGCGAGCTTCCTTACAATAAGCATCACAATTGGAAGTGTCCAGAGTTGGTTGCTTCTTGCTCAACCATGATATACATGAGCTACCAAGCATGAAGGAAAAGCCACTAGTGGACACACGAGCGTCATAGCAATCAGCCCAGTTAGAGTCAGAAAAATCATGTAAATTTGGCAATAGTGATCCCCCCTTGGAATAAAACAATCCAAGTAGTCGGGTACCACTCAAGTAGCAAAAGATGCTTAACTGCCTTCCAATGCTTGACACATAGGCAATGCATAAACCTGCTCAGCTATGAGACAACAAACTAAATATCTCTTTACGAGTAATGCATAAGTAAATCGAGCATCCAACAGTCTGCTTATAGAGAACAACATCAAATGCATCTCCAGCATCATGAAGACTCAATCGTAAACTTATCTCCATAAGAGTGGCAATAGGTTTACAGTCTTCAAGGCCAAAACAATTCAATACTGTGTCAATATATTTTGTTTGACACAAAGCTATTTTGCCATCAACGTGCATAAATTGAATGCCCAAATAATGATGCAAGTGCCCCAAATCTGACATCTCAAATGAGGCATGCAATCAACATTAAAATCAGCAATATGCTTCTCAATAGGACCAATGAGTAGCATGTCATCAACATAGACAACAATGATTAGAAACACATCATTTGTATGCTTAACTTATAAGGTGTTTGCAATTGGAGTATTTGCAGAACCATGTGCAATCAGATAACCATGTATCTTTTCATACCAAGCATATGATGATTGCTTCAAACCATATAATGCCTTTCTCAACTTGCAGAATTAGTTTTCATGCCCTCTCTGCACAAAGCCATGAGGCTGAAAAATATATACTTCTTCATGCAAGTCACAATTCAAAGATGCACTTTTAATATCCAATTGATGTACATTCCAACCATGATGAGTTGTAAGTGCACATATGCTATGAATAGATGCTAGGAATAGTGGTCATTCAACATGTAGGAGCAAAGGTCTCATCAAAATCAATGCCTCTTTCCTAAGCATAATCATTTGCAACAAGTCTAGCCTTATACATGTCAATTGTTCCATCAGGCTTATGAAGTATTTCGATGGCGATGCACCACAATGTGATCTACTTCGCGAGAGCTCCGCAATGATATCCTTGGGGTAGAAAACTGAGCTCCTGAGGATGCACACAGTATTTCGCATAGAGGCTGTTGAATACGCAAAAAACACAGTACACAGGGAGCACGAAGATAGACTTCTTAGGTCTTACAAATGCGGTCAAACTTACAGTCTGTGATTGACCAAGCCACTATATGTTTTATTAAAGAACATATACAAAGAAGTGTCCGGTGGCCATTTGGCCTTTCACATGGACACTAACGGCAACAATCTCCCACTAAAGGCCAATATGGCCAAAGTAACTATGGGAGAAAAATAAAGAATGATAAAGAATACTTGAGTGTAAGTATACAAACTATACCTCCCACCCGATGGGCATGTTACACAGTATACAAGTGACTGTGTAAGATCGTGAATCAAGTAACCCCCATCAAGTGACAACAGTGTTGAAAGTTATCATGTGGTAGAGCTTTAGTCAAAGCATCTGCAACATTATCTTGAGTGTGAACCTTCTCAAGAATAATGCACTCAGTAGCTAAGAAATCTCTAACGAAGTGATACATCACCTCAATGTGCTTGGTCTTTGCATGATAGACCGGATTCTTAGCCAAAGTGATGGGACTCTAACTATCACTGAGCAAATGAGGTACATGTTGAGGTAAACCCATATCACAAGCAAGATGAGAAAGCCACAATGCTTCCTTACATGCCTCACTTGCTGAAATATACTCTGCTTCTGTGGTGTAAACAGCTGTACATTCTTGAAGGCGAGATCTCCAAGAGATAGCACCTCTAGCAAAATGAAAAATGTACCCTGATGTAGACTTACTATTGTCTACACAACCAGCATAGTCATAATCTGTGTAACCAATAATGGATGCTTTTCCTCTAAGCATAGACACTTGTCCTTAGTGCCACTAAGATATCTTCAAATCATCTTGATCGCTTCCCAATGTTTCTTGCCAAGATTAGACATATATCTAATCACAACCCCCACTGCAAATGCAATGTCTGGTCTCGTAGCTACCATAGCATACATGAGACTACCAACAACAGACTGATAGGGAATTTTTGTCATGAATTCCTTTTACTCATCTGATTTGGGCAATCATCCTTGCTCACTTTCACATATGTGGGTAAAGGTGTACTCAATGCCTTTCCACCTTGCATATTGAACCTATGAAGTACTTTGGATATGTACTCACTTTGAGACAAGTATATGCATCTTTTGCTCCTATCACGAGTAATGCGCATGCCAAGAATATGTTTGGCATCACCCAAATCCTTCATATCAAATGTCTGACTCAACTTCTTTTTGAGAATTGACAAATCATAAGAGGACTTCCCAGCAATCAACATATCGTCGACATAAAGTATCAAGCATATGAAGGTGCCATCTGAGCATCTCTTTGTGTAGAGACAATGATCCTCATTGCTTTGAGAATAGCTTTCAGACTTCATAAAAGCATCAAAGGTTTGGTACCATTGTCTAGGGGACTGTTTAAGTCCATACAAGCTCTTCTTAAGCTTACAAACTAGACTTTCCTTGCCAGGAACTACATAACCCTCTGGTTGTTCCATATAGATCTCATCTGTAAGATCTCCATGCAAGAAAGCAGTTTTCACATCCATTTGGACTAGCTCTAAGTCCTCTATTGCAACGAATCCAAGCAACATGCACAGGGTAGTCATCTTGACCATTGGAGAGAAGATTTCCTCGAAATCAACACCATGTTGTTGCTTAAAACCCTTTGCAAAAAGTCATGCTTTATACTTTGGAGAAGCACTATCTGATGTGAATTTCAGCTTATATACCCATTTACATGGTAAAGCTTTCCTTCCCTTTGGCAAAGGTACTAAATCCCAAGTACCATTCTTGTGAATAGAATCTAACTCACTTTTCATGGCACACTCCCACTTGACATGATCCTCTGTCTGCATAGCCTCTTTGTAGCAAGAAGGCTCACTGGCATCTGTTAGCATAACAAAATCTAAACTTGGAACATATCTATCAGGTGGATGTGAGACACGTGCAGAACGTCTCAATGGTTGCTGAATAGGAATATGTGCAGACTGATCTGAATGGACATTAAACATCCCAATGTGTAGCATTTTTATGCATGCTAACCGAAGGACTAGCATCCTCAAACACCACTCTTCTCACTTCAACCTCCTTAATGGGTTGTTTATGCATCTTAGACTCATTGAAAATGACATCACTACTTCTCATCATTGATCGTGTTTCAAGATCCCATAAGCGATATCCAAATTGTCCTTCTCGACCATATCCAAGAAAAATGCATTTCTTTGACTTATGGTCCAACTTTTGTCTAAGATTCTTGGATATATGAACATATGCTTCACACCCAAAAACTCGAAGATGATCATAATATGGTGGCTTCCCTGACCATAACTCTTGTGCCACTTTCACACCTTTGGCAGTACTAGGTGAAAGGTTAATCACATGAACTGCAGTCAATACTGCTTCTGCCCAAAAACCTTGTGAGAGGTTTGCATGATGCAACATAGAGACTACTCTATCTCGAATAGTTCTATTCATCCTCTCAGCTACATCATTCTGTACTGGGGTATAAGGAGCTGTAAACTCTCTATGAATCCCTCTAGACTGACAGAAAAGGCTGAATTCATGTGATGTATACTCACCCCCATTATCTGAATGTAAAGCCTTAAGCTTGGTTCCTTTTTTAGTCTCAATTGAAGCAAGCCATTTTTTGAAAGTAGGAAATACCTCATCCTTCGATTTGATAGGATATACCCAAACTTTTCTAGTAGCATCATCTATGAAACTGACAAAGTAAAGAGAACCACCCAAGGACCTATTCGACATAGGACCACACACATCTATATGAACTAGAACTAAAGGCTGAATTGAAGAGTAAATGTGTGTTCTATGCACATTTTTGGTTTGCTTTCCATATTGACAATGGTCACAAAATGAAAAATCAGAGAAAGATAACATAGGTAAGTAGCCAGAACAAGAAAGATTTTCCATTCCAATACGAGATATATGGCCGAAATGACCATGCCAAATACAAGCCATAAGCTGTTCAGTAATAGCTAACAAGTGTTCTTTCTGTGATACAAATAAAGGATAAAGTGAGCCAACTTTGCTTCCTTCTGCAATAACCATATTGCCCTTTGATATGCGAAACGATTGAGCATAGAAGACTACCTTGTAACCAAGGTCATCAAGTTCACCAACTGACATCAAAGTGCATGATAACTGAGGTACATGGCGTACATTATGCATACTAAATTTTGAAACATCAATGAACTGCACAACCACATCTCCAATGCCCACAACATCACACTGGTAAGAGTCACCAAGTCTAACGGTACCAAGAGACTTTGCTGCATAATTAGAGAACCATTCTCTATGTGGTGTCACATGGAAAGAAGCACCAAAATCTAGCAGCCAGGCATGTGAAAGAGAATCAACCATAAGAGCCTCAGTTGGCATACTACTATCAAGTGCCAACACATCAGCATCATCATAAATAGCATTAATTTCTTCAATCTTCACAATCAAAGTAGATGGTGCAGGTAACTGTTTAACATGCCCATCAACATTCTGTCCTTTACCTTTGGCATTCTTTAATGCATAACAGTCTTTCTTCATGTGTCCTTTCTTATGACAATAATAGCATTTGATATCCCTCTTCTTTGATTTACTTCTACTCTTATTCCGTTGACCATTCTTTTCCTTGTTCTTGCTCCTGCCACGTTGTTGATTCTTTCCTTGGTAAGAATCACGAACATTATATGCATCTCCACTCTGAGTGCCAACCATAGATTTTTTGCGAATCTCCTCACTCAAGAGTGCTCCACATATGTCATCATAGACGATTTTACCACCAGGTGCACTATTGCTAATAGCTATGCAAAACATAGCCCATGATGATGGCAAGGTGCATAACAACAATACTGCTTTCATTTCATTATCCATATCCATTTTATGAGCCTGTAACTGAGAGAATATAGCATCAAACTCATTTAGATGAGCATCAACACTATCTGTGTCCTTCATACAAAGGTCATATAATTTTCTCATCAGATAGACTTTATTTGATGCTGTTTCTTTTTCATATGTATTGCATAACTTCTTCCAAAGCTCCTCTACAGGTTCACAGTCTAATACTATAAAGTAAACATTATGTGCCACGTGCAAGCGAATGGTAGACTTGGCCATTTCATCTAACTCATCCCAATCATCTTCATCCATGTCAGCAGGCTTCTTTGAAATTCCATTTACTGGCTTCCATTGCCTCCTTTGAATTAGCACATCTTTAATTTGATTCTTCCATAGAGAAATTTTTGTGCCATCAAATTTTTGGATCTCAAAATGTTCTTTGCCCTGCAAGTTATAGCTCCTCCTCGGAACACTAGCACTAGACCCTGATCCACCGGATGTGCCTGAGACCTCTGATGCCATGATGGTAGAGAACTAAATAGAATAATAATGAAGCTAGAAGAGTCCAAAAACCAACGAATAAGTGTATCAAGGACTGAATCGACCATTGTATAGTTGAGAAAACTAGAAATTTGGGAAAATTTTGCTAGAGTATCCTCTGCAAACTAAGCTTATGACTAGTGTCAAAATATCATAAAACTACAAGTACTGACATGTTTTCCTACATAGTGAATCACTGACTCCACTGCATATAATCAACTACCCAATAGAAGCCAACTAGGCTTATCGAGCACCTATGAACAACTATCATACATCTTAAAACCTCACCACGACCCTCTTTATCAAACGTAAAAGGCTTTATGCAAAAATGTAACCGCTATATCAATGACCACATGGACGTACATAAGCGATATTCACAGAAGCATACATGGTGTGTATGTGCTCAATATATGCAGTAAAATGACAGTAAAAGGCTGAATGCACAACCCAAAAACTAGCCAATAACACCTTCAAGTTTTTGTCAACTATGATGTTTTGGGCTAAAAAACCTGCATAGATTTGCAATGGTTGCTCCCACCAAAACTGAAAAACTCTCAAGGAACTTGTAGTTTTATGAGTGTGGTTGAAAGCACAGCCCTAAAGGTTGATATTTATTGTCAGAGAAGTACAAAGAACACCCTTCTTGATGTTCTTGCACCTGTGTGAAGAGAAGTATGTGCGAAAATACTCCAAATTGGCTCCAAAAGACACCCCAAAGTTGCTTCATAAATAGGCTTTGAAAGCAAAGAATGAAGCTTTGAGGGACCAAAACTTGTTCAAGGTAATGTCAACCTTAGTCTCTCCCCTTCTTCAGACACCACAAAAGTGTAGCTTAGTGGCAAGAGATTGCCACGGTTATGCGAGCTCTGGGGGGGACAGTACTGGGATGGGTGACCTCCTCGAAAGTACCGGGAACTCTATGTCCCTTGATTGTTGAGGTCCTCACTCGTGTGCAACCAACGACGCCAACAGTGACTTTGGTGACTCGGATGACAAGGCATGGCAAGGTCTATGCCTTGGTTGTTGCTTTAGTCGTAAGCCTTGGAGAAAGCGGGGGTGCTCGCTTTGCTCGCACAAAAGGAACAAAGTTTTTTTTTCCTCGAACTGCTCTGGTACCAGTGAAGTATTTTGAAGGAAATGCACCACAATGTGATCTACTTCGCGAGAGCTCTGTGACGATATCCTCGGGGTAGAAAATTGAGCTCCTAAGGCTGCACACAATACTTCGCACAGAGGCTGCTGAATATGTAGAAAACACAGTACACAGGGAGCACGAAGAGAGACTTCTTAGGTCTTACAAATGCGGTCAAACTTATAGTTTGTGACTGACCAGGCCACTATATGTTTTATTAAAGAACATATACAAAGAAGTGTTCCGTGGTCATTTGGCCTTTCACATGGACACTAACGGCAACATCTTACACTCAAGCCAGAAACTATGTAGTAAAGCTTGTCTCTTGACCATACTTCTCACCATCTCCATGAGTGCCCTGTTTTCTTTTTCAGCAACTCCATTCTATTGAGGTGTATACGACACTATACACTCATGTTTTATCCCGCGTTTAGCCAGAAATGCATTAAAATTAGAAGACATATATCCCCCCTTGATAAGAACGGAGGGCGCCCATTTTACATGCTAACAGATTTTCAGCCAAAATGAGAAACTCTTTGAAGCACATAAACACTTTGGACTTTGCTTTCAATGGATATAACCATGCATGCCTGGAAAAATCATCAATGAAAGTCACGAAGTGAAGATAGTTCCCAAAGGAGGGTGTCTGCATAGGACCATAGGCATCATTATGAACAAGCTGCAATTTTCTAGTAGCTCAAACTGAACCATCTTTTGGGAATGAGGAAACCTACATTTGGCCCAAAATATAGCCGTCACAAACATGTTTACCAAGTGCCTCAATTTTGGGCAGAGAGGACACCATTTTAGATTTTTGCAGGCGTAGCAAACTACCAAAATTCAGATGACCAAAGCGTGCATGCCAAAGCTTTGCATCTGACATTACCCGAGAATCATGTACTACATATGCTGAATCATTTACATATTTTTCATAGTCTATGAGCTTACACAGCCCACGACATAAAATGCCAGAAGCAATAATGACGTCACCATTTGATAGATCATGAATTGTACATCTGTCATCAACAAATTTCACAACCAAGCCAATCTTGGCTAACGATGAAAGTGATAACATATTTTTCTTGATCCTTAGCATAAATAAAGCATCTGAAAATGTAAAAGAACTACCATCAGTAGTAGTCAAAATGATCTTACCAATTCCCATAATAGGATAAGAGGAGTGGTTGGCACATGTGACAGTATTCCCTATAGGGACAAGCTCTAGCAAAGTGAAGAAAATACGCTACAAGGTAATATGTTTGGTAGCCCCACTATCAAAGTACCAAACATCTGAGTCTACTGCACAAGATTAGCAAACTTTGTTTTGGGTGTAGAAGCCTCTGCAACAACCATTCCAATTGCTTTCTTCTTTGCATCTTTTGTAGCCAATTTTGGACAGCTCTTTATGGCATGATTATTTACTTTATAGCATTTGCAAAATGATTTCTACTTTTTTGTTTTCTTCTCATCTTTGTCATCTTTCTTTGATTGTGTAGAATTAGCAGATTTCTGCTTACCAGTAGATGAGCTCCATTTACCTTTGCCCTTCTGAGTAGCCAAGAAATCTTGATATGCAACATGCATAATGGACCTGTTCAGCTTGGACTAGTCTTCTTGCAATAGAATAGAGACTAACTCCTCAAATGTTAAGGCATTTGGATTGTCTTTCATAATCAATCGCAGAGTCAAAGCAAAACTCTGATATGAGTCTAGAAGACCATTCAGAACAGTCTACATAAGTGAATTATCAGGTAAGATTTCATCAGCAAAAATCAATTGCTCCTTCAAATCTTTGTTCTTTGTCAAAAAACTGCCCATGGAATCTCCTTCATTCATGTGCTCACTCTCCAAATGTTTTCAAAGGTAAGAAACAAGAGCCTCATTCTTTGCTTGGTATAAAGTAGTTAGTGTGTCCAAAGCATCCTTTGCTATTTAGCAGGAGCGAATGTGGGGAATAATTGCATGTTTGATACACAAGGCTATCAATGCATGTGCTTGAGCATCTCTGCCATCCCATCGAAGTTTTTTGTGCATTGGGCTATTGGGGAATATTTAGTTTCCTGACCATAGCATAAATAATAAAGTTATGAGTAGCGCAATAATCAATCATGAATCTCACTCTAGTCCCGTATGTTGAGAGTTCCATGCTCCACCCTTTTGTCCAAAGCTAGATTCATTCTCATGCAAGCTCATTTATCCCACATGTAAGGAAATTCTCCCAAACCGCGTATAAGCAAGGCCTCTCCTTCACTCCCTACAAGCCATTCCACTCTAGCTCATTGCCAAGAGTGTGCATTCTCTCCTCATGGAGTCTCCATGCTCATAGTAACATTCCTTGTAAGTTCATTTCTATTTGTTTAGTTCATCATGTTTTCTTATCTTTTCTTTCTTCCTCCATAGCTCAGTAGGATGGTGTTTAATAGTAGAGTAGGAGTAGTTCTTTGTTATTTCAACATGGTATTAGAGCATAGGTATTGTTTTGATAGCATTTTTTTTTGAGTTTTTGATTTCATTGTCTTCATTAGCATGCATTGTACTCTTTATCCCTCCCACCCTCCCATATCTTGATAAATAAAGTGCTCCTAAGCACTAATTTTATTCCTCATTGTCTTTCTCACATGTTTTTTCAGTTGCATAAGTAGCTTTTGTGGTTCATTATGAGACTCTTTTATTAGTCTTTAACACACATTCCC
The DNA here is from genome assembly GCA_020310875.1 of Ceratopteris richardii. Classification (NCBI taxonomy): domain Eukaryota; kingdom Viridiplantae; phylum Streptophyta; class Polypodiopsida; order Polypodiales; family Pteridaceae; genus Ceratopteris; species Ceratopteris richardii. The sequence continues at coordinate 80,167,237 of CM035423.1, read as the reverse complement.
ATTCAACACATTAAAGTGTTTTTGTTTCCATCAATGCATATCTCTCACTCGTGTGATTATGAGCATCTTGCATGAAAAGAGAACGATGGACATTTGTGGCCGTAAGTTGTGTTCGCAGTAACACTAACACAACAAGAAAATTAAGATAAATGGGCATAATTCGACTGCGCACACCATCACTATCAAAAGCTTGGAAGTGAAAGAACATCATGGAGTTGAGATTTATAGAGCATCTTATTGTTTATGAACACTTCGACAAGGAGTGGTTGCAGTACACAATTTAGAGCAAGCTCTGGATGATTTCAATATGTCTATGTTGGGTCTGCAATTTGAAACGAAGAATTCTTCTTCTGTGCCTCTTCTTAAAACCAGATCCTGTGTGATGTAAAGGCTAGCTCACGTTTTCTTTTTCAAAATAAGCAAAAGAGTATACTCTTGCCCCTGTTGAGCGGAGCAGAAGGCTTAGCAAGGTGTTTAAGCTATGAAGAAGGTTATCGCAATGAAGCATGTTGCTAAGGATGGGAATAAGAAGGAAAAGAAGAAGTGATGTTCCATGGACTATGCTACCATGCCCAAGAGAATGGGGCTCCCAATCATATACCCACGATATCTCGCGATTAGCGAACTGTACAAGGTTCATTATGCCTACAGAAGCTAGCTAAATTGAGGACTTCTTCTACTGTCGGTATGCTGTTGATATAGATCGTTATCTGAATGCTTCGGTTTGCATCTTCTCCACAAGCTCCAGCTCTTCCGGTTCTTGCTTGTTTGAACTCAGCTATGACTGCGAAGAGATGACGGGCACTTACAACTGCAGCAGCGGCCATGCATTGTAGATAAAAGCCAAAGGAGCTACTTCTGTGGTTTGTCGTCCTCTCATCTCTCTCTTGATCTGTTACTGCTAACCCCCTTGCTGACCTTGCTATGATGCAACACAAGACACGATCAAAGGACACCCGCATACTTTAGCAGCAGCACCTGTGTGTGTATGTGTGACAGAGGAAGAGAGAGAAGAAGGAGGAATGGCACGTCGATCATATCTGTATGTTCACAAATATCAGCCTGAAGCACAGATCGTGGTGTGTGCCAATCTATCAACCAGAAGAGAGGTGTGGTAGAGATACAACATTGCGCAACTAGGATAGGAGTTCTATCCTAAAGAAAGATAAAGAAAATCTACTCAGGCAGACTGTTTTCATTATTCTTGCGTGCTTGATCACACTACTCTACTGAAGTTTGAAGAGAAGCTATGTGTCATGAGTGGGGCATCCATTTCTCAAAGAATGTGTCAAGGTGAGCAAAGCATGATGTATCATCAACAAGCTAGATGTTCATGGTAGTATTTGGGCTTTTTAAAGGAATGCGTGCACACAAGAGAGAGAAAGAGAGAGAAATAGAGAGACAATCCACCTCAGATCTGAATTCTATATTGATTCAAAGAGTAGAGCTCAAGCCTATTCGGGCACACCTATTAAATGCAGGAAGGTAGAACACTTCATTGTCTTTAGCGGTGAAAATTAATTAGCTGGGAAACAGATGTTAGCTCGCTGTGACTGAAGTGTTATCATTAATATGTGAGGCATTCGTTGCAGAGAAGGCAAAACTTACATAAGCAATGATGTCAGCATAACACTCGTTTCCAGCCCCATTTGTAAAATGCAAATCCAAATAGTAGCTCATCTACATGTACTAATGGTAGCCAAATGCATGGGTAAGGACCACATGGTACACGTATTCTATGGATTTAGTGGTGTTTAATAGTAGAGTAGGAGTAGTTCTTTGTTATTTCAACATCGTACACATAACCATGATTCTTAACTAAATCATGTGGTTCAAACTACTATGACCACAATGATCGAGTTAAACAACAAGTATGTTCAATATCCACATGCATCACTTCCACTTCTTTTTAGCTAGGCCTACCATAAATTGGAAGTGCCTTCACAAGGTTGACCACTTTTTTTCCTTTTTCTAAGGTCGTATTCCCTAGTCCTTGCTTTTTATCTTCCCCTCACACACTGGGTAATTCTAATGAGAGTGGTTAGGAGATAGATACCTAAAGCATAAGTTTTCCTTTTTGGCCTTCTCAAATTGATATGTACTGAGTCTAGGCCCTCTTGGATTTCATACTATGAATTTATTTTACTTGGGATTACCTTTTTATTAAATTTAGTGAATTGATGTAGGTCTAAGTGTTTGATTGATATCCATTGTTATACGAATATGGCCTTTGTACAACTGAGCATACTTGATAGCTACTTCTAATGTCTTAGGAGCATTCTGTCGTACTGCAATTTTAATGGATTTGTCAAGCCCTCTCATAAACCCTTTAGATTTTTGGAAATCATCTAAGACATTTCATTTTAAGAACAAAATCTCGATAGTGTGAGAGATATACATATAAAGGTCTACCTCTTTGCATCCTCTATCCAATTCATCCCAATTACACTCTTCCTTGTTCTCAAGTAAAAACTCTTTTAGAAAAAGAGCTTCAAACCGAGTTCAATATGTCATAATAGAGTTTGCTTCTTTAAGACTCATCCACCATTTGTATGCATGTGGTCCAAGGGAAAGGCTCAGTTCGGGCACTTGATACTTGTGTGAGGTCCCTTTTAATTGATGCAAGCATGTCCACTTTTGTAAAAAGGTGTAAACTACAGCTTTACTCTTGTCTATATTATCCCCCATGAATGTAGATGACCAAGTCTTTAAGAAAAGGTGTATCCCTAGGATGCTTGTCTTTTAAGATGTTAGGAGGTGTAGTTGGTGTATGTTCTCTCCTAACCATAACAAAAGTTTCATGTGAAACTTCATGTTCAAGCTCTTGTTTGTTGACTAAAGAAGCAATGTTAGTCTCTATAGTGACGAATTGGGTTTTGAGTTTTTCAAATGAAGATGTGATGCTCGCTAATATGGACTCTAGCTTGGTCGTTCTATCAAGCAAAGCATGATGTTGTGAGTGATTAATGAACTCATCATACAAATCTACTTGTTCTTCAACATCTTGCATCTCCAATTCTTGAGTTTTTTTCTTGTTTTTCTATTTTTTTTCAATGTCCGTAGGATTCTAATGTTGGGTTTGAAGTTTTCTTCTCTTGTGTTTCAATATTTGAAAAATACTATATGAAAGTGAAACAAAAGAAAGCAAATCAAGTATTCAAAGTAAAAGAAATAACTCAAATACAATTCCTTAATGTTTTTCGAAGCTTTGCATACAAGTTCTAAATGATCATCCAAGCTTTTAGCCTCTAATCTCCTCATCAATCATAAAATGACTTCAAAATGTCCTCTTGGCTAAAAGAAGCTTTGAAAATCATACAAATCACCAAACAATCTTCAAAGTTTCCAAATATGGGTAAATTTAGTTCCTCACCAACCCTTACTAGTCAAACAAATGATATCCAACACTTAGAACTAATCTTGATGATGCATTTCAAAAGAAAAAAGTAGATTTGGAGTTTTAGATTTCCCAAACGAAGCTCCCCAAGATGTTCCTAGAAGCTCCAAAGACAAAGCTCTCTCCCCATGCTCCCAATGGGGGTTGCACCCAAGACCTCCTCTTTCACAACCTTGAGACTTAACCACTAGGCTAAGTGGATCACTTCTTTAAGAAAGCACATAAACTTATGGTTAAATCTAGTCTCAAGATCTTTGGCCATACACATGAGTGACCAAATGGTGTTCGATTTCAAATCTCTCTAAACCAACTGGACCCTTAGATCATATACTTACTTTACATTCTTCCTCCACCGTACTATAACTTGACCAAGTCAAATCCAAAATGAAAATTATCCAATTAAGGATACTTTTCTCAAAGAATTTAGCTTAAAGTTCTTTGGAATTGTCAATGTTATGAGCAATTCCTAACTTCTCTGTTCTATAGTATATTGAACTCTAGAAAGTCATGAGATTTATGCTAGAAAACTTGAGAAAAAATCAAATAAATAAGTCAACTTAGATTTATCACCTTTTGAAGATTGAAATAGTTCTTGTACAAAAAATTCAAACTTCAAAGATACGTAAACTTTATATGAGTTAAATTCTAGATGACTCAAGACTTTAACTTTGCAAAGATCTATTTCAACAAGGTATTGAAGCATTTTTCCTATCTTTAATAGAAATAAACTAGCTAATAAAAAAGATTAAGAGAAAATCTAAAACATCATCCAACCACAAGATACTAGTGTGGTATCCAACATCAGTGTGTCGACCCACTGAGGTTTTATTGATGAGTTTTTACTCAAATAATGCTTAACTTGAGACTACGATCATGCCTATATTCAATCTTTATGACTTCCTACTTGGAATGCAATTCTTGTGCATTGCTTTGAGTCGAAGGATTGAATTTACTGAGTTACACTAGGAACTTGGTGCATAACTTAGTCAGTCTACTCCTTAGTTGAAAAGATCATTTCAATGTCACAGTTCTACTTCTTCATAAGTTTATTAAATATTTTTGAATCAACAACACTTTAACTTGAAGTGTTCCATCAATAAAACAAGAGTATTTTCCCTACTTGAAAAAGAAGATCTTGGAAGTTAATTACTTCATTTCTTCATACTTTATTAACCTTGAAGTATATTCAGATCATGCTTTTATCCTCCTTGAATTTAAACTTCTCCCTTTTCAAAAGAAAAACCATTTATAATTCCAAGCTCTTGAAATTTTCAAATTGAAGTCCAATCGGTTATACTTGACCAATTTGTAGCAAAAAGAGTTGTTTTCTTATTGTCATTAGGTTCCTTTCTAACTCAAGCTTTAAGTAGCTACCTCAAGGATTTTCCAAGAATCTCTCTGCTGCTGAGGTCTAAGCATTCCCTCATGCTCTTTGATTTTACCAAAATCCCTTTAAGGTTAGGTAAACTTTGTCGTACCTTCAAGTTCCATTGGATAAATGGAACTTGAGTGAAAAATTTCCAAAAAAGGAATTTAATGGCCAATATTTGGGCAAACTTTAGAGTAGTTCCAATCATAAACTCTCGACAAAAATTTGCCAAGTTTGATCAAGTCTTGTGGACCTTGCGACAAGAATAAAGAGTTAGTTGTTATCTTTGAGATCTCTTAAACTATCAAAATCTTATTCGCTTACCCATGGGATTTTAGAGATATTTCCCTCAACTTAAGTCCAAGAATATACTAGGATTTTAGAGATATTTACCTCAACTTAAGTCCAAGCATATACTAATGCCTTTTAGATTCTCAAGCTAAGAATCTCATCAAGATTGATACACGTGCTAGGTTATATCAATATCACTATGAGTGGTTTGAAACTTCTTGGGAACTACTTGCTATCTAGCTCACTTGAGAAATTTTGTTGTCACCTTATGAAGAACTTTATTCTTCAAGTATATCTTTGCAAAGTTAAAGTCTTGAGTCATCTAGAATCCGACTCATGGAAAGTTTATGTATCTTTGAAGTTCGAATTGGTTGTATGGAGTTTTAGTTCTTTCTTTCCACTTTTCGAATCTTTTGTGTTTGACTCAAATACAATATCTAGTTATTTTTATAAAATTCCATGATTAGCTGATAGAAACTAGGTAACTAAATTAAACATCCTAGATAGATGTTCTATACAATAACCCTTTCAATCTTCAAACAATAATAAGTCTAAGTTGAATTATTTATTTAAGTTTGCTTCAAGTTTTCTCACATAATTCTTATGTCTTTCTAGAGTTTAGTATACTCTAGAAGAGAGAAGTATTACTCATAAGATTTACAATTCTCAAGAACTTTTAGCTAAAGACGTTGAGAAAAGTATCCTTAGTTGGACTTCATTTTGGATTTGACTTGGTCAAGTTTATAATATGGTTGACCCAAAGTAAATGGAAAATTTTCTCCTACAATTAACATAGTATTTTCAAGCCCATAAGGACAAAGTAGTCCTCCAATCGGGTGAAAAAAATCAATAACTATTGGTTGGGTGTAAAACATTGTACAAACATCCAAGTTAGATGTTTGGATCAACCAAAATTCAAGTTTTCCTAATCAAATTCAAGGAATCAAGAGTTCTCAAAGGGTTATGAGGGACAAGAATCCCACTTTAGTTACTTCGTCCATGCATGGATCATGCCCAAAAATGGACTAGTAATTGAAATCCACCACTTTCACATGCTCATGCCCAGATTGCACCTAATAAAATAGTGAATTGGCTAGGGATGTTTTTAGAGCCACCCTTATTATTCATTCACTACTTTGTACTTTGACTAGTTTCATCAAATTACAAAGCTAGATAGTGTTTTGAATCATTTGGGCAAGGGTCCCACCATAGAGATGAGACATGTTCTTCCACTTTTAGAACATGAGAATGGAGGGTTGCCTAGAATTATGATATATAGCTTTATTTATCTTTCCAATGGGGGAAAGAATGTAATAAAGTAAGTTTATGATCTAAGGGTCCTACTAATTCAGGAAAATCTGAAATCGAACACCATTTGGTCACTCGTGTGTATGGCCAAAGATCTTGAGAATAGACTTAAGAATAAATTCATGTGCTCTCTTAAACAAGTAATTCACTTAGCATAGTGGTTAAGTCTCAAGGTTGTGAAGGAGGAGGTCTTAGGTTCAATCCACATGGGGGAGCATGGGGAGAGTGTTTTGCCCAAGGAGTTAACATGAGTTAACTTGAGTCTAGTGAGACTTAACTTGAGTGGCGAGTACACCTACCACTAGTGGACTCTAGTGGAAGGTACTAAAGGAGTGGAGGAGATTGCACATGCACTTGTGGACTCCTATAATAAAGTGATAGGTAGGAGATGGTTGAACCACACCCTTCACATATATGAGATGGTTGAACTACACCCTAAGAGAGAGGATTAGGAAGTAATCCTCAACCATGGCTTTTGGGGCAAGTGGTTAGCCCATCACATTCCTAACCAAGAGGTTGTGAGTTCAATTCCTTACATTGGTATCAAAGCCTAGGAAGTAGGCTTGGGCAAGGTGGAATGATCCAATGGCATCTAAAAAAGGCACTTGGGCACTCTATCATGTGAAAGGGTAGGAATTGTCAAGGCGGCGCTTTGAGAATATAACCCAACAAAGAATCAAGTATATCTCTCAATCTGTAGGTCGGATTGAGGCATGTAATATACCGTTGGAAAGCTCTCAAAAAAAACTCTCCAAATTTGATGCTACAAAGTGTGAATCCATTGGGAAACCATGGGTGGCACTTGATTGAGGGTTCAAGATACCAAACATGGGTGAGAACAAGGTTCAAGACTGAGGTTGAGAACAAGGGCCCAAGACACCGAGTTTGTGAACAAGAAGTTTCAAGAGACCAAGGTTGAGAGCAAAGGTTCAAGAGAGCAAGGTTGCGAATAGGGTTCAAGAAACTATGCGAGGTTGAGGACATCAATTCAAGGGGACCTAGGGAGTTCAAGGGGTTGATCACAGAGGCTAGAGGGATACTAGAGCAGATCATTGAGGACAATGATTGAGCAAGGGGGGAGGAATGTAACTAAGTGATAGGTAGGAGATGGTTGATCAAACCCTTCACAGATAGGAGATGCTTGAACTACACCCTAAGAGAGAGGATTAGGAAGTAATCCTCAACCATGGCTTTTGGGGCAAGCGGTTAGCCCATCACATTCCTAACCAAGAGGTTGTGATTTCAATTCCTTACAACTCCAGTTACATTTGTGGTCATCATTGATTTGAGCAGCTATATATACAAGCATAAGCTTGGGAGGAGAGTTATCTTTGTAGCACATGGTGGTCATAATAGTCATTCTTGTGTATTGATATCGGAGCCTAGGAAGTAGGCTTGGGCAAGGTGAATGGAAGGCACACGTGTGGCTTTCAAAGATGAGCCCATCAAATATTAGAGTATATCTCCCAATCTGTAGGTCAGATTTAGATATGTAAGATACCGTTGGAAAGCTCTCAAAACAAACGTTCCAATGGAGACTAGATTGGGAATCCAAGATACCTTGCATGAATGAGAACAAGCTTGAATACCTTGAGAGCAAGGCAAGTCCGTGGCAAGTGGACAAAGAGCGGAAAGGCACGGCTCAAGATACCAGGTTGAGAGCAAAGCAAGTCCATATGCAAGTGGCAAGAAGTGAAAAGGCAAGGCTGAAGATACCCAGGTCGAGAAAAAGAAGGTTCAAAAGACTTTGCAAGGGTGAGGAAATCAATTGAAGCAGAGATCAAGGATTGATCATTGAGGACAATGATATCTAAAAGGGGAAGAGAGTGTTAGACTCAAGATATGATAGGTAAGAGATGGTTGGACCACACCCTAAGAGGAAGATAAGGAAGTAATCCTCAACCATGGCTTTTGGGGCAAGTGGTTAGCCCATCGTACTCCTAGCCAATAGGTTATGAGTTCAATTCCCACAATTAAATTTTCCACCTATTGCTCTCAAAATTCAAAAATCAACCACCCGTAAATTAAGATATAAACTCAAGGGATGATTGAATAGAGTAGAGTGTTGGTGTAATGAATATTTTGATCATCTTCTCATAGATGTTATTAGTTGGAATCCTACCCGACCTTGTGAAGATTGGAGTGTAAAAGCTTGTGGAAAAAGAAATGCTACATGTCAATCGAAATCCACCATTGGATCAACAATCTCTAAAAATTTAGTTACTCAACTGTGTAGTAACACATCATGAGGCCGTCATGGTTAGAACATCATCCCTTAGGATATAGGTTACGGGTTTGATAATTGGTGCCAGTGGATGATAGAAACCTTGAGACTTTGAGCTTTTCGTTTGAAAAAAGAAGTCCTAAACAATCAAACATAAAGGACGGAAGTGAGACGCATGAAAAACTCGAATGTAGAGAATTATGGATATGAAGAGTAGCCGTGCTAATCTATGCATATGCATTGTCCTCTCTATAAATATTTAGGAACTTAATGGGAGCTTGCATAAGGAAGATGATGAAGTCCCATCAAGGTCTCCATGGAAGCTCAACCTTGAGCTTTGATACCAATGCAAGAGAATAACAATTACGACTACCACCATGTGCTAGAGAGATGAATCTCCTCCTAACCTTATGCTTGCATGTATAGCTATTTGAATCAACAAGGACCATAGACTCCACAAGTGCATGTGCAATCTCCTCCACTCCTTTAGTACCTTCCACTAGATTCCACTAGTGGCAGGTGTACTCGCCACTTAAGTATCATCGGACTCAAGTTAACTCACTTTAACTTGAGTTAGAAGGATCTAGAGCTCCTTGGGAAAAACGCTCTCTTCATGCTCCCCATGGGGTTGAACCCAAGACCTCCTCCTTCATAACCTTGAGACTTAACCATTAGGCTCAGTGGATTACTTGTTTGAGATAATAGATGAACTTATACTTAAGTCTAGTCTTGAGATCTTTGTCCATACACACGAGTGACCAAATGGTGTCTAATTTTAGATCTGTTTGAATTGGTCGGATCCTTAGATCATTAATTTATTACATTTCTCCCCCCCTTGGGAAAGATCTTTGTCCTTGAAAATAAAGCTATATATAGTAAGCATAGGCAAGACATGAGCCTCATGTTCTAAAACCAAAAGAACATGTCTCATCTCTATGGTGGGATCCCTGCCCAAATGATTTAGAACACCATCTTGCTTTGTAATTTGATGAACTAAGAAAAATACAAAGTAGTAAGTGGATTTAAAAACATCCTTGGCCAATTCACTATTTTACTAGATGTGATCTAGGCACAAACATGTGAAATGGGTGGATTCCAGTTACTAGTCCATTTCTTAGCATGAGTGGTGCATGGACTTAGTAACTAAGGAAGGATTCTTATCCCTCACAAGCCTTTGAGAAGTCTTGATTCATGAGAATTTGATTTGGAAAACTTGAAGCTTGGTTGACCCAAACATCTAACTTGGATGTTTGTAGAATGGTTTATTCCCAACCAACAATTACTTGATTTTTTCTCTCGACATGAGGAGTAGTTTGTACGAATGAGTTTGAAAATCCTATGTAAACTATAAGAGTTTTCCATTTAATTTTGATCAACTGTACTATAACTTGAACAAGTCAAATCCAAAATGAAAATTGTCCAACATAGGACACTTTTCTCGAAGACTTTAGCTAAAAGTTCTCGAGAATTGTCAATCTCATGAACAATTCCTAACTTCTCTATTCTACAGTGTACTGGAATCTAGAAATTCATTAGAGTTATGCCAAAGAAATTGAAGTAAACTCAAATGAATAAGTCAACTTAGACTTAGTATCTTTTCAAGATTGAAAGAGGTTCTTGTACATAACATCTATTTGGGATGTTTAATATAGTTACCTGGTTCTAATCGACTAACCCTCAACTTTTGTGAAAAAAAATTAGATACCATATCAGAGTCAAATCCAAAAGATTTGAAAAGCGGAAAGAAACAACTAAAACTCTGTACAACCAATTCAAACTTCTAAGATACTTGTTGTGAGTCAAAATCTAGATGACTCAAGACTTTAACGACTCAAAGATATGTTTCAACAAGGTATTGAAAAATTTTATCTATCTTTAAGAGAAATAAATTACATCCTCAAAAAGATTCGGAGAATAAATCTAAACATCATCCAACCACAAGATACTAGTGTGGCTTCCAAGATCAGTATGTCGATCCACTAATGTTCTATTGATGAGTTTTTAATCAAATAATGCTTCACTTAACACTAAGTTCATGTCCATATTCAATCTTTATGACTCCTTACTAGGAATGTAAATCTTTTGCATTACTTTGAGTCAAAAGATTGAATTTACCAAGTTACACTAGGAACTTGGTGCTTAACTTGGTCAGTCTATTCCTTAGTTGAAAGGATCATTTCAATGTCAAAGTCCTACTTCTTCTAAAATTTATCAAATATTTATGAATCAACAACACTTTATCTTGAAGTTTGTAGTGACAAGAGATTTTTCACTTCTTGTCTTTAGATTCCTCTCTTACTAAAGCTTTAAGTAGCTACTTTGAGGATTTTATAGAAATCCACAACTGAAGTCTAATCATTGGCTCATACTTTTGGATTTTAACTTCAAGAAATCCCTTCAAGGATAGGCAAACATTATGTTTTATCTTCCATAGACTTAATTACTGTTATCACGCTTGTAGACTACATACTTGGAACTTTTTGTTTGTTCAAACTTGGAACGGCTTAGTTTTTTCACACTTTCCATTGGATAAATGGAACTTGAGTGAAAAAATCTCAAAAAGGAGTTTGATTGCCAATACTTGGGCAAACTTCAAAGTAGTTCCAATCGCAATTTCTTGAACAAACGTTATCGAAATTGATCAAGTCTTGTTGGTCTCATGAAAAGAATAAAGACCTAGTCTTTATTGTCAAGATCTCTAGAACTATCAAAAAATTCTTCGCTTACCCCAGGGTGATTAGGAGATCAAAACAACTTTGCTATGTGGTGCCGAAATCGTGATCTGAGCTCGTTTAGGCCTTCGAACGCATTATCACAATGCTTGTGCAGGCTATTTTGTCTTTTTGTGCCAAAGATATATACCAATTTTGGTTTTCCAGTATAAGCATCTCAAAGTCTCCTATAGGTCTAGCAGAACTCGTTTGGGTAATTGTGTTCACCTTTTTCAGATACAATCATTCTGCTGCATCAAGGTATTTTTGTCAGTGGCCATGGCTGAAAGTAGCGATGTATTTCATACGTTGGCTATTGAGGATAAATTGGATGGTACAAATTACCCATTGTGGGCTTATATGATGCATCATGTACTGGTTACAAAAGGACTATGGAATATTGTGTAGGGTGTTGAAAGACGTCCTATTACACCTGCAAATACAGGTACTGAAGCTGATGTAGATGGTGTCGAAGATGGTGATATTTTGCAGATTCCTATTCATGCTACTATTTGTGTTGCACTTATTGTAAAGCGAATCTGTTGGAATGGCAGAGATTCTCAGGCACATGCATTGATAGCTTTGTTTGTCAAACATGTCATTATTCCTAACATTCACTCTTCTAGAATATCTAAGGATGCTTGGGATACACTTACCAGATTGTACCAAGCTAGGAATGAGGCTCGTGTTGCTTAACTCCAAAAATAGTTGGAGAGTGAGCACATGAATGAAGGTGATTCTATGGATAGTTTTCTGACAAAGATCAAGGATTTGAAGGAACACTTGATTTCTTCTGATGAAGCCCTTCGTGATAGTTCACTTGTGTAGACTGTTCTGAATGGTCTTCCCAACTATTATCGGAGTTTTGTTTCTACTCTTCATTTGATGATGAAAGGCAATCCAAATGCCTTAACATTTGAAGAGTTAGTTTTTGTTCTACTGAAGGAAGATCTGTCTAGGAAGAATAGGTCCATTGTGCGTGTTGGAGATCAAGCTTTCCAGGCTAGTCAGAAGGGCAAATGAAAATGGAGCTCTTCTACTAGTAAGTAGAAATCTGCAAATGCTGCACATTCAAAGAAGGAAGACAAATATGAGAAGAAATCAGAAAAGCAGAAATTGTTTTGCAAATATTGTAAAGCAAATGATCATGTCATTAAGAGCTATCCAAAACTGGCTGTTGAAGAGGCAAAGAAGAAAGAGACCGGAATGGTTGTTGCAGAGGCCTCTACATCGAAAACAGAGTCTATTAATCTTGTGTAAGATGAAGAATGGGCGTTTACTACTGTTTGCAGGTTTGACCCATCTTCTCATGAGCAATGCATGTTTGTAGAAGACTCAGATGTTTAGTACTTTGATAGTGGGGTGACCATACATATTACCTCGTAGCACAGTTTCTTCTCTTCACTCGAGCCTACCCCCATAGGGAATACTGTTACATGTGCAAACAACTCCTCTTACCCTGTTATGGGATTTGGTAAGATCGTTTTGACTACTACTGATGGTAGTTCTTTCACTTTGTCAGATGCCTTATTTGTGCCAAGGATCAAGAAGAATCTATTATCAGTTTCGGCTTTAGCCAAGATTGGTGGTTGTGAAATTTATTGATGACAGATGTACAGTTCATGATCTTTCAAATGGTGATGTAATTATTGCTTTTGGCATTTTATCTCGTGGGCTATATAAGCTCATAGATTATGAAAAATCTATGATTGATTTAGAACATGTAGTACATGATTCTCAAGCTATGTAAGATGCAAAGCTTTGGTATGCATGTTTTGGTCATCCGAATTTCGCTAGTTTGCTATGCCTGAAGAAATCTAAAATGGTGTCCTCTTTGCCCAAACTTGAGGCACTTGATAAACATGTTTATGAAGGCCATATTTTGGGCAAAATGCAACATTCATTCTTCATTAAATATGGTTCAGTTTGGGCTACTCAGAAATTGCAACTTGTACATAGTGATGTCTATGCTCCTATGCAGACACCTTCTTTTGGAAACTATCTTTACTTCGTGAATTTCTTTGATGACTTTTTCATGCATGCATGGGTATATCCACTCAAAGCAAAGTCGTTCATGTGCTTCAAATTGTTTTTGGTTTTGACTAAAAATCTGTGAGCATGTAAAATGGGCACCCTCCATTCTAATCGAGGGGGGGAATATATGTCTTGTGACTTTAATGCATTTATGGCTGAATGTGGGATAAAACATCAGTGTACAGTGTCGTTACACCTCAACAAAATGGAGTTGCTGAAAAAGAACATGTCACTCATGGAGATGGCGAGGTGTATGGTCAAGAGTTAGGCTTTACCACATAGTTTCTAGCTTGAGGTTGTTATGTGTGCAACATATGTACTTAACAGGTGGCCCACTAAAGCACTATAGTCTATCACTCCATATGAGGGTTGGCATGGTCACAAGCCATTTGTTGCTCATCTGCATGTTTTTGGTTGTTTGGCATATGCATTAGTGTCTGAACAACATCATAGAAAATTGGATTCTAAAGCAGTAAAATGTATTTTTGTTGGGTATAGTTCTGAAAGCAAAGTCTACCATTTGTATCATCCATAGACTAAATGCATTCTGGTTAGCCACGATGTTGTTTTTGTGGAAGATGCTATTCAGTCCTTACTTTCATGTACTAAGGAGACATCTTTTAGATCCAAAGGCATGTATGATACTTTGGTGCCTCTTTTTACAGGTGGATAGTCTAGTGATGGTCCTAATGAGGCAAATTCTCAGCCTTTACAGGTTTTGTGTGATGATGCAAATCATTTCATTTCTGATGCAGATTTACATGATGCACTTGTTGATGAGAGAGCTAATATTAAGTAGGCAAAAACTATGCCAAAATGGTTGGTGCAGATTTTGCGTGACAACAAATTAGATGCACCTCTTTCTTATTGTACTTGTTCAGGCTCTCATAGTCCCTCTTTTGCATTAGATTGCTATGCTATGGCTACGTCTAGTCTCTATGATGAGAATGAGCCTGTTTCATTTGATGAAGCACAAAATTTTGAAAATTGGATGGCTGCTATGCAATCTGAATATGATGCTATAATGAAGAATGGTACTTGGTTTTTATGTGACTTGCCTCCTGGCAAGAAGGCCATTGGCATTAAGTTGGTTTACAAGCTGAAGCGTAAGCCTGATGGAACAATTGACAGGTATAAGGCTAGGCTTGTTGCAAAGGGTTATGATAGGAAAGAGGCGTTGCTTTTGATGAGACCTTTGCACGTACATGTTGTATGCCTATTGTTCGTAGCATCTGTGCACTTGCAACCCATCATGTTGGAATGTACATCACTTGGACATTAAAATTGCATTTTTGAATGGTGACTTGCATGAAAAAGTGTATGCTTTTTAGCCCCATGGCTTTGTGCAGAAAGGCCATGAAAACCAGGTGTGCAGGTTAAACAAGGCATTATATAGCTTAAAGCAAACACCACGTGCTTGGTATGAAAAGATAAATGCCTATTTGATTGCACATGGTTTTGAGAACAATCCAACTGAAAGTACCTTATATGTTAAGCGTGCTAATGATGTGCTTCTAATTATTGTTGTCTACATTGATGAAATGCTGCTTACTAGTCCTATTGAGGAGCATATTGTTGATTTTAAGGTTGATTTGCATGCCTCATTTGGAATGTCTAATTTGGGGAATTCGCATCACTATTTGGGCATTCAGTTTATGCAAGTTGATGGTGGAATGGCTTTGTGTCGAACAAAATATATTGACACATTATTGCATCGTTTTGGCATTGAAGATTGTAAGCCTATTGCCACTCCTATGAAGACAGGTTTACGATTGAATTTTCATGATGCTGGAGATGCATTTGATGATGTTCTCTATCAGCAGGTTGTTAGATGCATGATTTACGTATGCATTACACGGCCAAATATTTAGTTTGTTGTCTCATAGATGAGCAAGTTTATGCATTGCCCAGGTGTCAAGCATTGGTAGACGGTTAAGTGCAGCTTTTGCTACTTCAACGATACCCAATTACTTGGATTGTTTTAACCCAAGGGGGGATCACTACCGCCAGATTTGCATGCTTTTTCTGATAGTGATTGTGTTGGTTGCTATGACACTCATGTGTCCACTAGTGGCTTTTGCTTCATGCTTGGTAGCTCATGTATATCTTGATTGAGCAAGAAGAAGCCTACTATGGCCACTTCCAATTGGGAGGCTGAGTATAGGGAAGCTTTCTCAATGACTGTTGAGTGTGTGTGGATCAGATGCCTTATGGCTGATTTGGGTGTTGGTCAATGTTCAACCACTACCATCTTCACCAACAATCACCGCGCATTGGTAGTTGGGAGGGACCCTGTGTTCCATGCTCGCACTAAGCACATTGAGGTGCATTATCATTATGTCAAGGAGAGGTTCTCTGCTAGGGAGATCAGCTTGGCATATGTGCCTATGCAGAGAACATTGGAGACCTTTTTATGAAGGCTCTGCCTAGGGAGAAGTTTGAATCTTTCCGCAAAGCTTTGGGCTTACTTCCTTTTGTGGATTGATTCGACATAGCTTGGCATTTCCTTATAAATGAGTGACAACTCCTTGTTCACCGCATCACTCCCAATGGGGATTTGTTGATATATTTATGTAGTGATGTGTGTGAACACTCTAGGACTGCCAGAGCACTTTTTTTCCCTCTTTAGGAGGTTTTTGTCCCCCAGCTTGTATATATGCCTATTGCCCTAATGGGCTACTTATCTTTGCACATTCTAGTGGTAATACATTCACTCTTGTGTGTTGTGCTCCAAGATTCTTCTTCTTCCTCGTGCTGTTCATGTGCTTCTACAGACATCTAACTCCAACACATAACTCTTATAACTTTTAGAGTTCAATATACTCTAGAAAAGAGAAGTTAGGAATTGTTCATAAGATTGATAATTCCCAAAACTTTTAGCTAAAGTATTTGCGAAATGTGTCCTTAGTTGGATAATTTTCATTTTGGATTTGACTTGGTCAAGTTAGAGTATGGTCGCCCCAAAGTAAATGGCAAACTTTCTCCTACATTTTACATAGGATTTTTATTCCCATTAGGACAAAGGAGTCCTCCAATCCGATAAAAAAATCAAGTAACTATTGGTTGGGAGTAAACCATTGTACAAACGTCCAAGTTAGATGTTTGGGTCAAACAAACTTCATGTTCTCCAAATCAAGTTCAAGCCAATCAAGAGTTCTCAAATTCTTGATAGGGATAAGAATCCTACCTTAGTTACTTAGTCTATGCACTAGTCATGCCTAGAAATGGACTAGCATTTGAAATCCATCCATTTCACATGTTTATGCCCAGATCACACCTAAAAATAATAGTGACTTGGCTAGGGATGTTTTTAGATGCACGCTTATTATTCATTCACTACTTTGTACTTTGGCAAGTTTATCAAAGTGCAAAGCTAGATGGTGTTTTGAATAGTTTGGGCAAGGATCCCACCATAGAGATGAGACATGTTCTTCCATTTTTAGAACATGAGGCTTCAGGGTTGCCTACAATATTTATATAGCTCTATTTTTTTAGGATGAAAATATTTTGACAAGGGGGAAGATTGTAATAAAGGAACTCTATGATCTAAGGGTTTAGTCAGTTTAGAGAGATCTGAAATTAGACACCGTTTGGTCGCCCATGTGTATGATCAAAGATCTTGAGACTAGACTTATGTAATAGGTCATGTGCTATTGTAAACAACTGACTTAGCTTAGTGGTTAAGTCTCAAGGTTTTGAAGTAGGAGGTCTTGTGTTCAACCCCCATGGGGCACATGGGGAGAGTACTTTGCCCAAAAAGCTCTAGAGCCTTTTAGAAGCATCCATTTGAGTTAACACCAATTAATTGGGACACTTGGTGCACGTGTAGTTACGTGGCTAATACATGGATGGCTAGAGTCCACCTACCCATGAAGGAATCCCCTTGGGCAGAGCTATATATAGAGGCATATGGTAGGGAGGAGATTCATCTCTCTAGCATGTGGTGGTTGTAATAGTCATTCTCTTGCATCCAATACAAGATATGAAGATTATGAACATCACCATGTGCTAGAGAGATGACTCTCCTCCCAACCATATGCCTTTATATATAGCTCTCTCCAAGGGACTGACTTTGTGGACAGGTGGATTCTAGCCATCCATGTGTCGGCCATGTAACTGCACATGTGCTAAGTGTCCTAGTTTATTGGATTCAGCTGAATTGGATGCTTCTAGAAGACTCTAGGGATCTTTGGGCAAAATAATCTCCCCATGTACCCATGGGGGCTGAACCCAAGATCTCCTCCTTCACACCCTTGAGACTTAATCACCAAGCTAAGCGAATCATTTGTTTACAAGAGCACATGACCTATTATGTAAGTTTAGTCCCGAGATCTTTGGTCATACACATGAGTGATCAAATGGTGTTTGATTTCAAATATGTCTAAAATTTCCATACCCTTAGATCATATACTTACTTTATTACATTCTTTCCCCTTGGAAAACATTTTCTTTCTAAAAAATAGAGCTAAATGCATACTGTAGGCAACCTCCAAGCCTCATAGTCTAAAATTAGAAGAACATGTCTCATCTCTATGGTGATAACCTTGCCCAAATGATTCAAAACACCATCTAGCTGCGCTTTGATAAACTAATCAAAGTACAAAGCAGTGAATGAATAATAAGGGTGGACCTAAAAAATAGTTACCTGGTTATAACCAACTAACCCTCAACTTTTGTGAAAAGAATCAGCTAACATATTTGTATTAAATCCAAAATATTTAGAAAGTAGAAAGGAAGAACTAAAAATCTGTACAATTTTCAAACTTCTAAGATAACTGCTATGAGTCAAACTCTAGAAGACTTAAGACTTTAACTTCTCAAAGATCTATTTCAACAAAGTATTGAAGCATTTTTCCTACCTTTAAGAGAGATAAATTGGATTCTCAAAAAGATTTATAGAGTAAATCTAAAACATAATCCAACCGCAAGATACTATTGTGGCATCCACCATCAGTGTGTCGGCCCAATGAGGTTCTATTGATGATTTTTTACTCAAATAATGATTCACTTGAGACTTCATTCATGCCTATGTTCAATGTCTATGAATAATTATTGGGAATGCAATTCTTGTCCATTGCTTTGAGTCAAAGGATTGAATTCACTGAGTTACACTAGGAACTTGGTGCTTGAATTAGTCAATCTAATCCTTAGTTGAAAGGATGAATTCAAAGTCAAAGTCCGACTTCTTCATAAATTTATCAAATATTCATGAATCAACAACTCTTTATCTTGAAATGCTTCATGATTCAAATAAGAACAAGTCTTTGCCTTATTTGAGAAAGAAGGTCTTGGAAGTTACTAACTTCATATCTTCTTAGTTACTTACTTGATCATGAAGTATCTTGAGATACTACTTTTATCCTCTTTGAATTTAAACTTCTCCTTTGAATTTTTAATTCCCTTGAGGATCAAGTCTAACTTCAAGATTCATTCTAGGACTAAAAGATAATTATCATCCCATGGTTCAATGTACCATACCATATTTCCTACATGAATCTTAGTATAGAATCTGGTGTCCCATACCACCCTATTTTATATTCACATTGATGTGTGAGTGATACTTATCCTGAAGTCCAAACATGCCTTGATAAAGTAACTTCACTTCATTTCTTTGAAAGAATTTTGAAGTTTCAAGCATTACCTCTAACAATTCTTTAGGTTTTGATTCCTTCACCCAATCGATTCATGATCTCGGGCGTTGCCTTGGAAACTTGAAAACCTTTGGATGGAATACCTGTCCTTCTTTGCTTGGGGTTTCAGAAGAAAACTAGTTATAATTCCAACTTCTTGATTTTTTTTGAATTCAAGTTCAATTGGTTATACTAAACCAATTTGTAGTGACAAGAGCTTTTTCATTTCTTGGCTTTAGATTCCTTTCTTACTGAAGCTTTAATAGCTACCCTAGTTGGGACTTTATAGGAATCTCTCTATTGCTTAAGTCTATGCATCCACTCATGCTTTTTGGATTTCACCTTTAAGAAATTCCTTTAAGGATAAATGGAACCTGAGTGAAAAAATTCCCTAAAGGATGTTGATTGCTAATACGTGGGCAAACTTCAGAGTAGTTCTAGTCGAACGTTCTTCGGCAACCATTGCCAAGATTGATCAAGTCTTGTTGACCTTGTGACAAGAATAAAGACTTAGTCTTTATCTTTAAGATATCTTGAACTATCAAAAGCGTCTTCACTTACCCATGGGATTTTAGAGATCTTTCCATGAACTCAAGTTCAAGCATATGCTAATGCCTTTCAGATTCCAAAGCTAAGAATCTCATCAATATTGATACACCTTTAAGTTATATTAATTATTGGACTTCAAGTACCACTATCAATGGTTTGGGACTTCTTGGGAACTACTTGCATTCTAACTAACTTGAAGAATTCCATTCTCATTGGTAGGGATCAATTTATGCTTCCAATACTTGAGATTCCTGCTAAGGAATCAACAACATGAGCAAATGATTAATCTTTGAATCTTTTTGCACTTCTAGAAGGATAAAAGGAATTGTAAAGTTTAAGACAATATTGATAAGCTTTATTGCTTCAGTTGTGTTCATTTCATGAGTATCATACTAAAGGATAAATATCACCTTTAGGATATGGTTTCTCATTCACGCATGAAAGTTTAACTGGAATTTTCATTTATGTGATATGTATTCCTGTTCTTAAGTTTGAAATGAAATTTATTAGCATTGGTCAATCTTTACAATGTTACTAGATTACTTTCAACGTATTTCAAAAATCCATTGTGATTGCATTATTTAAAGTACATCTTATAATGATTGGATCAATGAATAATAATGTTACAATGAACAAATCTTCATGTAATTGTCTTAACATATTTTTTGAACTTTATAACTTGTTTAGAAAAATTTCATGGATTGGAGATCGATTTGTTGGAACTTTGTATCCTTTAAAAAAAAGTTCATAGTGTGATTCATGTCTTTAGGAGCTGTCTCATTCCCTAAAGATTGCTTGCTTAGGCTTCCTCTTGAAGCTACAATTATCTTAAATGAAACTAAAAAGTAACTCTCTAATCCTTCTAAAGGGAAGAGTTCTTTCAAAGTTTCCATGTTTGCTTAGCAAGTTGCATCGTTACCAAAGATGGAATCATAGAACCTAACATCTATATTTGAACGTCAAAGTTCACTTGTTGCTAAGGTTCAATCTTTGATTTCCATTTATCCTTGAGACGAAATCAAGTAAGAACTTACAAAAATTCCACGGTTGTCTTGGCACTTTGCATCCTTACTAGGGATGCAACTTATGGAATATAACAACTGTCTTTTGAACTTTCAAAGTTGAACTTATGTTAAGTTCCTTAATGTATAATTAAGTGAAAGCATTGACACGTTCATGCCCAGATTGCACCTAGTACAACAATGAATTAGCTAGGGATGTTTTAGATCCACCCTTATTATTCATTCACTACTTTGTACTTTGACGAGTTTATCAAAGTGCAAAGCTAGATGGTGTCTTGAATCATTTGGGCAAGGATCCCACCATAGAGATGAGACATGTTGTTCTAGTTTTAGAACATGAGACTCGAGGGTCACCTGTAATATTTATATAGCTCTATTTTTTAGGATAAAAGTATTTTTTAAGGGGGATGAATGTAATGAAGTAAGTCTATGATCTAAGGGTCTGGCCAGTTCAGTTAGATATGAAATCAGATACTGTTTGGTCACTTGTGTGTATGATTAAAGATCTTGAGACTAGACTTACATAGCAAGTCATGTGCTCTTGTAAAAAAATGATCCACTTAGCATAGTGATTAAGTCTCAAGGGTATAAAGGAAGAGGTCTTGGGTTCAACACCCATGGGGTACACGGGGAGAGTATTTTGCCCAAAGAGCTCTAGAGCCTTCTACAAGCATCCACTTGAGTTAACTCTAGTTAATTGGGACACTTGGCACACATGTAATCACATGGCCAACATTTGGGTGGTTAGTATCCATGTGCCCAAGAAGGGAGTCCCTTGGAGAGAGCTATATATAGAGGCATATGGTTGGGAGGAGAGTCATCACTCTAGCATGTGGTCATCATAATCCTCATTCTCTTGCATTGGCATCAGAGTGCTAGGCTAGGTTTAATGGTGACCTTGGGTTCTATTGATGATGACAATGGAGTTCTTCATTTTTCAACACTCACAAGTGTGTTTCATTTCTATTTTTGCATTCCTTTTCATAATTTCTATTCATGGGTGTTTCTCGTATTCGCTCAACATGATTTGGTGTAGCAAAACAGAGGTTTTATTTTCTCTGAAGAGGTGTTGTAGAATTCAGAATTCTAACCGTGTACATTTCATGTGCTAGGATTTGTTCTTACCACCTGACCTACATATGTGCATGTATATAATCAAACTTTGTTTTATTATGCTGAGGCTAGTAACTACAGGAAACAATGTGAACCCGTGATCTTGTCGACCTCAAGCGACAGACCAAGTGTTTGATACATGAAGACGTCACACATTTTTCTTTATTCTTAGTCACAATCTGGAGACATGTGCAATTTGTTCTATGTTGTTTGAGCAAAAAGAGCATGCAATTTTCAGAGGTAGTGATGCACAACAAGGGAGTCAAACAATCGATGAGTTGGCAAAGATCTTGGTGATCTATTTATGCCGCCAATCCATAGTTGTCTTATGACTACATAAGATAATCATTCTACAAAAGGATCCAACTCTCGATATGATCACAAGATTCAACATCTCATCCATCGTGCCACAAGCTCACAACTCACAAAGAATCTTTAGGCCTTTATACTTTTGGTTTTTATGCAATGCTTTTTGAAAAGAAAAGAAAGAGCTTGTATAGATACCAACACACTCGGATTCAAACCCAACATCTGAAGGCCATCTACATTCGAGCTATCCATGTATCATGAACTCTTTGTTTTAAAATGCAGTACTTTTTGGAAAAAAAAAAGAAAGATCTTCTACATAAAGGTAATGATCATGTCATAAAGGGTTCCAAAAGTGACTGCAAAAGAGGCAAGAGGCTAGAATGGTTGTTTTAGAAGTCTCTACACGTAAAACTGAGTATGCAAATCTTGTGAAAAATGAAGAATGAGCATTTACTACTCTTTGTAGTTATGATCCATCTTCTCATGAACAATGTATGTCTGCAATAGACTTAGATGTTTGGTATTTTGATAGTGGAGCAACGAAACATATTACCTCACAATGTAGTTTCGTTAGTTCACTTGAGCCTGCCCCTACAGGGAATGCTATCACACGCATCAAAAAATCCTCTTATCCTATCATGGGAGTTGGTAGGATCATTCTAACTACTGCTGATGGTAGTTCTTTCACAGCATCGGATACTTTATTTGTGCTAGAGATCAAGAAAAATTTGTTATTGGTTTCAATATAAGCCAAGATTGTCTTGGTTATCAAATTTATTGATGATGGATGTGCAATTCATGATCTGTCAGATGGCGATCTTATTATTGCATCTAAAATTTTATCTCATGGGTTGTATAAGCTCATAGATTATGCAAAATCTATGAATGATTGAGCATGTGCACTTCAAGATTCTCAGACTATCTCAGATGTAAAGCTTTAGCATGCGCACTTTGGTCATCTAAATTTTGCTAGCTTGCTATTCTTGCAGAAATCTGAAATGATGTCCTCTCTACCAAAACTTGAGGCACTTGGTAAACATGTTTGTGAAGGATGTAGTTTGGGTAACCTCCTTTCCAAAAGATGGTTCACTACAAACTACTTAGAAATTGTAGCTTGTTCACAATGATGTCTATGGTCGTATGCAGACACCTTCTTTTGGGAATTACCTTTAATTTGTGACTTTTATTGATGATTTTTCTAGGCACGAATGGGTGTATCCATTAAAAGAAAAGTCCAAAGTGTTTATGTGCTTCAAATTTTTTTTGGTTTCGGCTAAAAATTTGTGAGCATGTATAATGGGCACCCTCCGTTCTGATTGAGGGGGGAATACATGTCTTTCGATTTTAATGCATTTTTGGTTGAATGTGGGATAAAACATAAGTGTACAATGCCTTAGTAGAATGGAATTGTTGAAAGAAAGAACATGTCTCTCATGGAGATGGTGAGGTGTACGGTCAAAAGTCAGGCTTTACCACATGGCTTCTGGCTTGAGGATGTTATGTATGTAGCATATGTACTTAACAAGTGTCCCACCAAAGCAGTGCAGTCTATCACTCCATATGAGGATCGGCATGGTGGCAAGCCATATGTTGCTCATCTGCATGTCTTTGGTTGTTTGGCAATAGTGTTGGAATAACAATGTAAAAAATTGGATGATAAAGCAATAAAATGTATGTTTGTTGGGTACAGTTTTGAAAGCAAAGGTTATCGTTTGTATCATCCATA
This sequence comes from Ceratopteris richardii, assembly GCA_020310875.1. Taxonomy (NCBI): domain Eukaryota; kingdom Viridiplantae; phylum Streptophyta; class Polypodiopsida; order Polypodiales; family Pteridaceae; genus Ceratopteris; species Ceratopteris richardii. The sequence goes on along the minus strand of CM035423.1, from coordinate 80,143,554 downwards.
GCCTAAATGCAGATACTAACACATTGGGACTCAAACCCAGCATCTGAAGGCCGTCTACATTCAAGCTATCCATGCATCATGAACTCTATTTTAAAATGCATTTCATTGTTATGTTTTGTTCATAACTATAGCAAAGGGAAATCCTTTATGCATTTGGAGATGTGCATGTAAGTGCTCATGAGGGTGCTACAGGTATCGAACTTGCACCAACACATAATATACCATGGTTTGAGCCACCTGGCCTCTAAAGAAAGCATCTTTGTATCATTCAATTATTATGTATTCTATTTTAAATCTTGCCGCCTCCTCAAGAGTTACCGTCAGACATCGAACACACATCAGTGAGGTTTTTGATCAATCCATCTATCCAACACATCATTGGATGGAGTTACAATTGAGTTATTTGTGAGGAGAATTATATTAGAGCAGTGGGCGGTTTGGGAATCCATCTAGGTACTATCCCCATGTATAGATGATGATGACTATTCAAGGCCATATGGGAGTCGAACCAAACAACTCCTCATAATAGAACACGTCAATCTATCTCTCTATACCGATGATGATGCTATTAAGAAGTTATGCTCAAACTCCATCGTTCCAATTAAGGAGGGTGGATCACGGGAGAGTTTGGAGGTTTCATATGGATACACTTACCACATTGTACCAAGCTAGGAATGAGGCTCCTGTTGCTTACCTTTGAAAACATTTGGAGAGTGAGCACATGAATGAAGGTGATTCTATGGACAGTTTTCTAACAAAGATCAAAGACTTGAAGGAACAATTGATTTCTGCTGATGAGGTTATACCAGATAGCTCACTTGTGTAGATCGTTTTGAATGGTCATCCTGATTCATATCAGAGTTTTGCTTCCACTCTTCGGTTAATGATGAAAGGCAATCCAAATGCCTTGTGATTTGAGGAGTTAGTCTCTCTTCTATTGCAAAAAGATCAGTCTAGGTAGAACATGTCCATTATGCATGTTGCAGATCAAGCTTTCCTGGCTAGTCAGAAGGGCAAAGGAAAATGGAGTTCTTCAACTAGTAAGCAGAAATCTGCAAATGTTGCACATTCGAAGAAGGAAGATAAAGATGAGAAGAAATCAAAAAAGCAAAAATTATTTTGCAAGTACTATAAAGGGAATGATCATATCATAAAGAACTGTCCAAAACTGGCTGCTAAAGAGGCAAAGAAGAAAGAGGATGGAATGGTTGTTGCAGAGGCCTCTACACCAAAAACAGAGTCTGCTAATCATGTGCAGGAAGAAGAATGGGTGTTTTACTAATGTCTACAGTTTTGACGCATCTTCTCATGAGCAGTGCATGTCTACAGTAGACTCAGATGTTTGGTATTTTGATGGTGGGGCGACCAAACATATTACCTCGCAGTGTAGTTTCTTCTCTTCACTCGAGCCTGCCCCTACAGGGAATATTGATACATGTGCCAACAACTCCTCTTATCTTGTTATGGGAGTTGGTAAGATCATTTTGACTACTGCTGATGGTAGTTCTTTCACTTTGTCAGATGCTTTATTTGTGCCAGGGATCAAGAAGAACTTGTTATCAGTTTCTGCATTAGCGAAGATTGGCTTGGTTGTGAACTTTGTTGATGATAGGTGTACAGTTCATGATCTGTCAAATGGCAATGTGATTATTGCTTCTGGCATTTTATGTCATGGGCTGTATAAGCTCATAGACTATGAAAGATCTCTGAATGATTCGGCATGTGCAGTACATGATTCTGAGGCTATGTCAGATGCAAAGCTTTGGCATGCATGCTTTGGTCATCTGAATTTTGCTAGTTTGCTACACCTAAAGAAATATGAAATGGTGTCCTCTTTGCCCAAACTTGAGGCACCTCGAAAACATGATTGTGAAGGTTATATTTTGGGCAAAATGCAGCATTCCTCATTTCCAAAAGATGGTTCAGTTCGGGCTACTCAGAAATTGTAGCTCGTACATAGTGATGTCTGTGGTCCTATGTAGACACCTTCTTTTGGAAATTATCTTTACTTTGTGACTTTCATTGATGATTTTTCCAGGCATGCATGGGTATATCCATTGAAGGCAAAGTCCCAAGTGTTCATGTGCATCAAACAGTTTTTGGTTTTGGCTGAAAATCTGCCAGCATGTAAAATGGGCACCCTCCATTCAGATTGAGGGGGGGAATATATGTCTTCTGATTTTAATGCATTTCTGGCTGAACGTGGGATAAAACACCAGTGTACAATGTCATATACACCTCAACAGAATGGAGTTGCTGAATAAAAGAACATGTCACTCATGGAGATGGCGAGGTGTATGGTCAAGAGTCAAGCTTTACCACATAGTTTTTGGCTTGAGGCTGTCATGTGTGTAGCATATGTACTTAACAGGTGTCCCACCAAGCACTGCAGTCTATCACTTCATATGAGGATTGGCATGATCGCAAGCCATCTGTTGCTCATCTGCGTGTTTTTGGTTGTTCGGCATATGCATTAGTGCCTGAACAACATCGTAGAAAATTGGATGATAAAGCAATAAAATGTTTTTTTGTTGGGTACAATTCTGAAAGTAAAGGCTATCATCTGTATCATCCACAGACTAAAGGCATTCTGGTTAGCCGTGATGTTTTTTTTGTGGAAGATGCTATTCAACCATTGCTTTCATGTACTAAGGAGACATCTGTTAGCTCCAAAGACATGTATGATACTTTGCTGCCTCTTTTTACAGGTGGATAGTCTAGTGTTGGTCCCAATGAGGCAACTTCTCAGCCTTTGCAGGTTTCATGTGATGATGCAGATGATTCTATTTTTGATGCAGATTTACATGATACACTAGTTGATGAGAGAGCTGATATTGAGCACACAAAAACTTTGCCAAAATGGTCGGTGCAAACTTTGCATGATAGCAAATTAGATGCACCTTTGTCATATCGTACTCCTTATATCCTCTTTTGCATCAGATTGCTATGCTATGGCTGCATCTAGTCTCTGTGATGAGAATGACCTTGTTTCATTTGATGAAGCACAAAATTCAGAAAATTGGATGGCTGCTATGCTATCTGAATATGATGTTATAATGAAGAATGGTACTTGGTCTTTATGTGACTTGCCTCCTGGCAAGAAGGCCATTTCAATTAAGTGGGTATACAAGCTGAAGTGTAATCCTGATGGTACAATTGACAGGTATACGGCTAGACTTGTTGCAAAGGGTTATGCGCAAGAAAGAGGCATTGATTTTGATGAGACCTTTGCACCTACTTGCCAATGACTACAATTCGTAGCATCTGTGCACTTGGAGCTCATCATGGTTGGAATGTACATCAGTTGGACATTAAAACAACATTTCTAAATGGTGACTTGCATGAAGAAGTGTATCTTTTTCAGCCCCGTGGCTTTGTGCAAAAAGGGCATGAAAACTAGGTGTGCAAGTTAAAGAAGGCATTATATGGTTTAAAGCAAGCACCACGTGCTTGGTATGAGAAGATCCATGCCTATCTAATTGCACAAGGTTTTGAGAACAATCCAACTGAAAGAACCTTATATGTTAAGCGTGCTAATGATGTGCTTATGATCATTGTTGTCTATGTTGACGACATGCTACTCACTGGTCCTATTGAGAAGCATATTGCTGATTTGCATGCCTCATTCGAGATGTCTGATTTGGAGCATTTGCATGACTATTTGGGCATTCAATTTATGCAAGTTGATGGTGGAATGGCTTTGTGTCAAACGAAATATATTGACACATTATTGCAGTGTTTTGGCCTTGAAAACTGTAAACCTATTGCCACTCTTATGGAGACAGGTTTACGATTGTGTCTTCATGATGCTAGAGATGCATTTGATGTTGTTCTCTATTAGCAGGCTGTTGGATGCTTGATTTACTTATGCATTACTCGGCCAGATATTCAATTTGTTGTCTCATAGATGAGCTGGTTTATGCATTTCCTAGGAGTCAAGCATTGGCAGGCGGTTAAGCGCATCTTTCGCTACTTGAGTGGTACTCTGCTACTTGGGTTGCTTTATCCCAAGGGTGGATCACTACCGCCAGATTTGCATGCTTTTTGTGACTTTGATTGGGGTGGTTGCTATGACACTCGTGTGTCCACTAGTGGCTTTTGCTTCATGCTTGGTAGCTCATGTATATCTTGGTTGAGCAACAAGCAGCCTACTGTGGCCACTTCCAGTTGTGAGACTGAGTATAGGGAAGCTTTCACAGTGACTATTGAGTGTGTGTGTGGATCACACGCCTTATGGCTGATTTGGGTGTTAGTAAGTCTTCTGCCACCACCATCTTCACTAACAGTCAGAGCACATTGGAAGTTGCGAGGAACCTTGTGTTCCATGCTCGCACTAAGCACATTGAGGTGCATTATCACTATGTCAGGGAGAGGTTCTCTGCTGGTGAGATCAGCTTGGCATATGTGCCCACACAGGAGAACATTGCAAACCTTTTCACGAAGGCTTTTCCTAGGGAGAAGTTTGAATCTTTCCGCAAAGCTTTGGGCTTACTTCCTTTTGTGGAGTGATTTCCACATAGCTTGGCACTTCCTTATACATGAGTGCCAGCTCCTTGTTCACCGCATCACTCCCAGGGGGGATTTGTTGATATATTTAGGTAGTGATGTCTGTGAACACACTAGGACCACTGGGGCACTTTTTCCCTCTTTAGGAGGTTTCCCCCCCCCCTGCTTGTATATACACCTATTGTTCTCCTTCCTTGTGCTCTTCACATGCTTCCGCAGACGTCTATCTCCAACATAACTTGCCATTCTTTTTGGGAACCATTACAATGGGGGACGCCCATTCAGTGTGTTCAATTTCATAGATAAATCCAACTTCAATCAATCGATCTCTCTCTTCCTTGATCTTGGTAGCATAATTGTCATTATAGGTGTATGGCTTCTGCTTAGAAGATCTGGCTTATGAGGTCATGGGAATTCTATGCAAGCATATGTCAGGGTCTAGTCCTTTTAGGTCCTTATAACTCCATGCAAACACATCTCTATATTCTCTTAGCAAGGCTATCAACTCTTGATCCTCATCCTTTGTCAAATCACGTCCTATGTATGTATATCTTTCTTCATTCTCTTCTATGGTCACAATAATTTTCTTAGATTTCTCTTTGTTATCGTATGTCACTCCCATGAGTGCTTCTTGTTTAGGCATTCTGATCATGACTTTCCTATTAACATGGTTTGGTTTGAAGATCTTCATATTCCTGCAAATCATTGAAAAATGGCTCCAAGGAGCCCATACACAACAATATCCACATAGTCCTCCATATCTCACAAAATTAAGTATGCCTCAATCAATTATGTTGTGTTCTCAAACATAGCAGGTGTGACACAATGCTTTGGAAAGCATGAGATAGCTATTGTATCTTCTTTCTATTAGGAGTGTGCAAGGGCTTCTATTGCTTGCTTTTGTTCAAATGCTCATACAAGTAGAAAACATTGCATTGTGTGCTAAAATGTGATTAGACAGTCATGGGAAGAGAAGCAAATTAACAGAGAGTACTATGCCCCAAAACACATGAATAACGCAAAAACATGGGCCATAGTTGGTACCCTATTATCATCTAGCCAGAGGGATGTTCCCCTGGAAGTCCTGTAACAGTCATGAAAAGCTTTTGCCACACGGGTATCATCCCCTGTGGGGTAGTTAGATACCTCCCCCTTATACATTCACTAAAAGATGTATACACAAATGCGTCGCAAGGCACAAAGAACATCATTTGCATTTAGAGTATTCACTGCTTTATTAGATGCAAGATAGTGGAGAAAATTTTCTTAAGTGCATTGGGACCTAGACACAATAATTCTCCGAACCTTCATGCAATGAGAATCAAACATATAAATATCCAGGAATACAAGAACCATTTTGAACATGATCCTATCAAAGTGGACAATCACACAAAACGCTATCGCAACTCTGGATATTCTATCAGTAATGACAATTTCCTTTCGTATCGGACAAGAATACACATATGGAGTAAGAAGTCAAATTGCACGCTTGATTCCTTAAGAAGGCACCTAGTTCATTCAATGAGTGCATTATAAAATGAAGCCTACCTGTGACATGATGTAGTTGGGAGTCACCAACCAATACCACATGGATCAGTCTTTAGAAACCAGGATCACTGCATCAAAATCTTAAACAAATTCTGGGAAAAATCGATGATAAACTCCTCCAAAGTGACCTTGCCTTCTCCTAATCCAAACTTAATACTATTTATCACTGTCACATTTGAAGATTCATCCTTAACAAAAGCATTCAGGTAGTAGAAGTGTACATAGCTGAGAACAGAATAGGAAAGTGCTTTGACTATATTACAGCAGCTGGTTCGGTCAACACTAACAATGATGCATAGGAGAAATGAGTGCCATATTGAATGTTGTCGTGTTTCTTGAGGCATTCATTCAAAACATTCCTAAAAGGTATTTTACTTATATGATTACCAGGTGAATTATAAACTTCTCAAAATCTGAGATCCTTGGGAGAACATGAGTTTGCCTACCACAAAGATTCCGCCCATTAAGTTTTGTCAATCAACTTAAAAAGGATAGCCTTGATCCGAAGCATCAAAAGGATAGCCTTGATCCAATTGATCAGGCATGGCCAAGAACATATGATAGAAACCTCAATGTCTATTGCAAAACATAGCTCCAGGATATCATGGAGATCAGTAAGTGTTGATAGCATCCATCAATTCACTTGTGCAGATTGTTTTGAATGGTCTTCTCGACTCATATCAGAGTTTTTCTTCTACTCTTCGTTTGATGATGAAAGGCAATCCAAATGCCTTAACATTTGAAGAGTTACTTTCTGCTTTGTTGCAAGAAGACCAATCTAGGTAGAACAGGTCTATTATGCATGTTGTAGATCAAGCTTTCCTGGCTAGTTAGAAGGGCAAAGGTAAATGGAGCTCTTTTACTAGTAAGCAAAAATCTGCAAATGCTACACATTCGAAGAAGGAAGACAAAGATGAGAAGAAATCAAAAAAGCAGAAATTGTTTTACAAATACTATAAATCAAATGACTATGTCATTAAGAGCTATCCAAAATTGGCTGCTAAAGAGGCAAAGGACAAAGAGGTCGGAATGGTTGTTGCAGAGGCCTCTACACCAAAAACAGAGTCTGCTAATCTTGTGTAGGATGAAGAATGGGCGTTTACTACTGTTTGCAATTTTGACACATGTTCTCATGAGCAGTGCATGTCTATAGTAGTCTCAGATGTTTGGTACTTTGATAGTGGGGTGACCAAACATATTACCTCGTAGCACAATTTCTTCTCTTCACTCGAGCATTCCCCTACAGGGAATACTGTTACATGCACTAACAACTCCTCTTATATTGTTATGGGAGTTGGTAAGATCATTCTGACTATTAGTGATGGTAGTTCTTTTACATTGTCAGATGCTTTATTTGTGCGAGGGATCAAGAAGAATCTATTATTAGTTTCGGCCTTAGCCAAGATTTGTTTGGTTGTGAAATTTGTTTATGACAGATGTACAGTTCATGATCTGTCAAATGGCGATGTGATTATTGCTTCTGGCATTTTATCTGATGGGCTGGATAAGTTCATAGATTATGAAAAATCTGTGAATGATTCAACATGTGCAATACATGATTCTGAGGCTATGTTAGATGCAAAGCTTTGGCATGCATGCTTTGGTCATCCGAATTTTGCTAGTTTGCTACACCTACAGAAATCACAAAATGGTGTCCTCTTTGCCCAAACTTGAGGCACCCAAAGAACATGTTTGTGAAGGCTATATTTTGGGCGAAATGCAGCGTTCCTCCTTTCCAAAAGATGTTTTAGATCGGGCTACTCAAAAATTGCAGCTTGTACATAGTGATGTTTGTGGTCCTATGCAGACACCTTGTTTTGGAAACCATCTTTACTTCATGACTTTCATTGATGATTTTTCCAAGCATGCATGGGTATATCCATTGAACGCAAAGTCCGAAGTCTTCATGTGCTTCAAACAATTTTTGGTTTTGGCTGAAAATCTGTTAGCATGTAAAATGGGCACCCTCCGTTCTGATTGAGGGGGGAATATATGTCTTCTGACTTTTATGCATTTCTGGCTGAATGAGGGATAAAATGTTAGTGTAGAGTGCCATATACACCTGAACAAAATGGAGTTGCTAAATGGAAGAACGTGTCACTCATGGAGATGGTGAGGTGTATGGTCAAGAGTCAGGCCTGACCACATAGTTTTTGGCTTGAGGTTGTTATGTGTGCAACATATGTACTTAACAAGTGTCCCACTAAAGCGCTGCAGTCTATCACTCCATGTGAGGCTTGGCATGGTCGCAAGCCATCTGTTGCTTTTTTGCATGTTTTGGTTGTTTGGCATATGCACTAGAGCCTGAACAACATCGTAGAAAATTGGATTATAAAGCAGTAAAATGCATTTTTGTTGGGTATAGTTCTGAAAGTAAAGGTTATTGTCTGTATCATCCATAGACTAAACACATTTTGGTTAGTCATGATGTTGTTTTTGTGGAAGATGCTATTCAACCGTTACTTTCATATACTAAGGAGACATCTGTTAGCTCCAAAGGCATGTATGATACTTTGTTGTCTCTTTTTACAGGTGGATAGTCTAGTGCTAGTCCTAATGAGGCAACCTCTGAGCCGTTGCAGGTTTGATGTGATGATGCAGATCATTCCATTTCTGATGCAGATTTACATGATGCACTTGTTGATGAGAGAGTTGATATTGAGCAGGTAAAAACTATGCCAAAATGGCTAGTGTAGACTTTGCGTGATAGCAAATTAGATGCACCTTTATCATATTGTACTCGATGAGGCTCTCATAGATTGCTATGCTATGGATGCCTCAAGTCTTTTTTATGACATTGAACCTGTTTTGTTTGATGAGCACAAAATTCTAAACATTGGATGGCTGCAATGCAATATGAATATGATGCTATAATGAAAAATGGTACCTAGTCTTTATGTGACTTGCCTTCTGGTAAGAAGGCCATTGGCACTAAGTGGATATACAAGCTGAAGCGTAAACCTGATGGAACAATTGATAGGTATAAGGCTATACTTGTTGCAAAGGGTTATGCATAGGAAAGGGGCATTGATTTTGATGAAACCTTTGCTCCTACTTATTGAATCACTATTGTTCATAGCATTTGTGCACTTGTAGCTCATCATGGGGCCAATGTATATCAGGTGAACATTAAAACAACACTTCTGAATGGTGACTTGCACGAAGAAGTGTATGTTTTTTAGCCCCATGGCTTTGTGCAGAAGGGGCATGAAAACCAGGTGTCCAGGTTAAAGAAGGCATTATATGGTTCAAAGCAAGCACCACGTGCTTGGTATGAAAAGATACATGCCTATCTGATTGCACATGGTTTTAAGAACAGTTCAAGTAAAAGCACCCTATATGTTAAGCATGCTAATGATGTGCTTCTGATCATTGTGGTATACGTTGATGACATGTTGCTCATGTTACACTTATGTGTTCCTCGAGTAGCTTTGATGTGAACCTTTTCCCTATACATGGGCACTTTTTACTCTAGTGATGGCTAAAGGTTTTTTCCCCATGTTACCACATACTTGATACTCTCAGATGTGGTGGTACTTTGTACTTAGGGATATTATTCAGCTCTTACTTCAGTTCAGTTCATCGTCAATAAAGAGAGCTATCCCAACCATCGTCTTCTCCATGCATCTTGCTGTGTTTGTGCTCCTTGTGTGTGCTTCTTGTGTGTCTCTCGCACTTCTACACATACCCAACAGTGGTATCAGAGCAGGTTCAGCTCCTTCTCAAGTTTTGTTTTTTCGCGTCGCAGCACCCGTGCACTTTTAACAGTCCAAATCGACTTCGGAGCATAGAACAGTGAATTTTAGCAGCCAAGAAACAATTTCAGAAGTTGCACTGGAGTTTTACCCCCATTTTGAAGCCATTCGTGCATTCAGAATTGCCATCAGTGTGATGGTTTATGAGATGAAATTTCAGCTTTCATCGAAGTGAAGATGTTGTCACATTCTTGTTCTTTTGTGAAATGACGAGAAGCAATGACTTGTTTAGCATGCTTCAAGCTAAAGATAAGCATGATGGGACCAACTATGTGATGTGTTTTTACATGATGAAGCATGTTCTTGTTGCTAAACAACTTTGGAACATAGTGGCACATGTAGATAAAAGACCCACAGGTTCTTCTACTTCACAGTCTACTATCACAGATGGAGCTTCTTCTTCAAGTAAAGTGGTTTCTCCTTCTCCACCTACATAGGAGCAGCTTAGATCGGATGGAAAAGATGCTCAAGCTCATGCTTTGGTTGCACTTTCAGTGAAGTGTCATATAGTTCCACACATTTGGTCATGTTCTACATCGAGACAGGCATGGGACACTCTTGCTTCTTTGTATGCCGTGCGTAATGAAGCATGTGTTGCATACTTGAGGAAGCAACTTGAGGATGTATGTATGGCTGAAAATGAGTCGGTGGATGTGTATGTGACACGCATCAAGGACTTGAAACAGCAATTGGCAAGCATAGATGATATTATTCCGAATGCATCACTCATTTCTACATTGTTGAAAGGATTACCGGAATCTTTTCAGAGCTTTTCTACTAAACTCCGTTTGGTTGCAAAAGGAAATCCTAATATGTATGCATTTGATGAGGTTGTGTCTCTTCTTTTGCGAGAAGAGCAATCTAGAGTGAATAGGAGTGGTTTGATTGAGGGAACACAAGCACTTGGTATGTCACAAAAGGGGAAAAGCAAGTATGGTTCAGCTTTGGGTTCATCAAAACCAAAGCCTCAAGCTTCCTCTTCCACTCATTCCTCTAATCATGGTGATTTGCAAAAGAAGAAGAGACGCAAATATTGTCAAAAGGCTGGTCATACTATTGATGAGTGTAGAAAGCTTGTTAAACGCAATGAAAAGAAAAAAGAATCTAGCACGTCTATTGCTGAAAATTCAGCAAATGTAAAGAATGATGAAGCTAACATGGCTCAAGATTTTTGGGCATGTGTTGTTACATGTCATTATGATGCTTCTTTGCATTCTAAATGTATGGTTGTGAGTGAGGCTGATTTGGATTGGTTCTTTGATAGTGGGTGCTTCAAAGCAAATAACATCATGCAAAAGATTTTTTGCCTCTTCGAAAGATGCACCCAAAAGAGGACATGTGGTGTGTGCAAACAATGCCTCTTATCCTATCATTGGAGTAGGATTGAGCTTACGGCTACAAATGGAGGTGTGATTCTCTTGAGAAATGCATTGTATGTACTCGGTATAAAGAAGAACTTAATTTCAGTTCCGTTGATTGCCAAAGCTGGACTTCATGTACACTTTGTTGATGATAAGTGTATGGTTCATGATTTCAACAATGGCGATGTTATCGTGATGTTCGATACATTATGTAATGGTTTGTATCACATGGATACATATAAGAGGGATGCCTCAAATGCCTTGGTTGCTCATACTTCTTCCATGGCTGAAATGGAGCTTTGGCATGCTTGTTTTGGTCACTTGAACTTCAATAGTTTGCTTTACTTGCAAAAGAAGGACATGGTTATTGGTTTGCCTACACTTGAGTCCATTGAAAAGCATGCATGTGAAGGTTGCATTCTTGGAAAAATGCATCGTGCTTCTTTTCCAAAAGATAGTCATACACACACTTCAAGAAAATTGCAACTTGTTCATAGTGATGTATGTGGTCCCGTCAAGACTCCATCTTTTGTGAAGCATGTATATTTTGTTAACTTCATTGATGATGCTACTTGCCATACATGAGTGTATCTTATGAAAGCAAAGAATGAGGTATTTTCTTGCTTCAAAGCATTTTTAGCTATGGCTGAAAATTTTTCTTCACAAAAGCTTTTGACTCTACGCACGGATCATGGTGGTGAATACATGTCACATGATTTTAATGCTTTTCTTCATGAAAGAGGTATTTAACACCAATGTATAGTGGCATATACACCTCAGCAAAATGTTGTTCCTGAGCGTAAAAATAGAACTCTACTTGAAATGGCACGACGTATGGTTAATGGAAAGCATCTTCCTGATAAGTTTTGGATGGAAGCAGTCATGTGTGCAAACTATGTGTTGAATCGCTACCCTACAAAAGCATTGAGATTCATCACTCCTTATGAGGTTTGGAATGGTCATAAGCCTATGGTTAGTCATATGCATGTGTTTGGTTGTTTGGCATATGCTCTTGTGCCATCACAACAATGTCACAAATTTGATGACAAGGCAAAGAAATGTATATTTGTTGGTTATAGTGTTGAAAGTAAGGGATATCATTTGTATCATCCATTGAAGGACACAATTATTGTGAGTCGAGATGTAGTATTTGCTGAAAATTCAGTTTTCCCTCTACTTGAATGCAAAAAATAGCCAACAATTAGCTCACAAGATGTGTTCGATACATTCATGCCTTTGTTCCAAAATGGTGCGTTTGACTATGGCCATGTAGACCAGCCAAGTAAGGCTCAAAGGGCTGAAAAATTCCGAAAAAATAGTGCTGAAAATGCAGAGAATTTCTACCCAAACATGGCTGAAAATTTTGAGCCAAAAACTATCAAAACTGTTCGAAATTTCCAGCCACATAGGACTGAACATTTGCGGCACAATATGGCTGAAAATGAGCATGAAATTTAGCCCACGCATGATGTACATATTGAAGATGTTTTACATAATGAACACATGTCTATCAAGAGTGCACAAAATATGCCAAAGTGGTTGAAACAAACTTTGCAAGACAGCATATTGAGTGCACCTTTACTTGGTAGAACAAGATCAAGCTCTCACCATGCATCAAGTAATTTTGAGGATTATTCTCTTATTGCTACAACATGTAATGAAGAACCACTTTCTTTTGAAGATGCATGTGACGATCCACAATGGATGAGCGCTATGCAATCAAAAATGGATTCCATACATAGGAATGGTACTTGGGAGTTATGTGAATTGTCAAAAGGAAAGAATGCCATTGGTACAAAGTGGGTTTATAAGATTAAGAGAAAATCTCATGGTAGCATTGATCACTACAAAGTTAGGTTGGTTGCCAAAGGATATGCGCAACAATATGGCATTGATTATGAGGAAACATTTGCACCTACTTTAAGCATGACTACCATTCGTACCGTGGTTGCATTGGCTACCCATGGAGGTTGGAAAGTGCATCAGTTGGACATCAAAACAACCTTCTTGAATGGTGATTTGCAAGAAGAGGTATATGTGAAGCAACCTCCTAGAATTTCCATGAAAGGGAAAGAGCATATGGTTTGTCGTTTGCATAAAGCCTTATATGGTCTCAAGCAAGCTCCACGTGCATAGTATGAGAAAATCCATAAGCACTTGATTGCTCTTGGCTTCACATGAAGTCCAATTAAAAGCACACTCTATGTACGCAAAAATGGGGCTGATCTTATAGTGTTTGTTCTTTATGTCGATGACATACTCTTGATTGGGTCACCTGATGCAAAAGTTGGCATTCTTATGGATGATTTGAAGCATACTTTTGATGTCACTTATCTTGGTCTTTTGAGCTACTATCTTGGCATCCAGTTTGTATTCGTTGAGGGGGGAATTGTTATGCATCAAGCAAAGTATGTTGAAAAACTACTTCAATGTTTTGATTTTGAGGATTGCAAGTCAGTTTCCACAGTAGTTGAGATAGGATTCAAGTTCTCGATTGAGGATTCTAGTGATGCATTTGACACTTCTCTTTATTAGCAAGTTGTGGGATGTCTTATATATGCATGCAACACAAGGCTGGATATATAGTATGCAGTTTCCTTGCTGAGTCGATTCATGCATAGCCCTGGAACTAAGCATTGCCAAGTGGTAAAATGTGTGTTTAGATATCTCAGAGGCACTTTGAGCTTAGATCTCTTTTATGATAGAGACATTCAGCCATGCTTGCATGCTTTTATAGATAGTGATTGGGCTGGTTGTTACGATACTTGCGTGTCCACTAGTGGTAATTGCTTTTTCTTGGAGACTCATGCATATCTTGGTTGAGTAAAAAGCAACCTACAGTGGCAAGATCGAGCTGTGAAGCTGAGTATAGGGTAGTTTTCATAGCAACAGTGGAGTGTATATGGCTGAGACCCCTATTGATGGATCTTTGCATGGAGATTGATGCTTCTACGCATATTCTCACTGATAGTCAAAGTGCTTTGGCTGTTGCACGAAACCCAGTGTTTCATGCACGGACCAAACATATTGAGGTGCATTATCACTATGTGAGAGAGCACCTTCATGCAAGAGAATTGATTTGGTATATGTGCCTACACAAGATAATGTGGCAGAAATATTCACCAAAGCTCTTCCACGAGAAAGGTTTGAAGCTTTTCGCAAAGCTTTAGGCTTATTAGCTTGTGGGGGCTGATCTTTCACTCCCTGTATGTGTTCACATCATTCGCTCCAGGGGGGTTTGTTACACTCATATGTTCATTAAGTAGCTTTGATATGAACCTTTTCCCTATACATGGACACTTTTTACTCTAGTGCTAGCTAGAGTTTTTTTTCCCCATGTTACCACATACTTGATACTCTCATATGTGGTGGTACTTTGTAATTAGGGATATTATTCAGCTCTTACTTCAGTTTAGTTCATCGTCAATAGAGAGAGCTATTCCAGCCATCGTCTTCTCCGTGTGTTTTGCTGCATTTGTGCTCCTTGTGTGTGCTTCTTGTGTGTCTCTCGCACTTCTACACACACCCAACAGTTCACTGGTCCTCATGACATGCATATTGCTGGTTTTAAGGTTGATTTGCATGCCTCATTTGAGATGTCTGATTTGGGGCATTTGCATCACTATTTAGGCATTCAGTTTATGCAAGTTGATGGTGCAATGGCTTTGTGTCAAACGAAATATATTGACACATTATTGCAGCATTTTGGCCTTGAAGACTATAAGCCTATTACCACTCCTATGGAGACAGGTTTACGATTGAGTCTCTATGATGCTGGAGATACATTTGATGTTGTTCTCTATCAGCAGGCTGTTGGATGCTTGATTTACTTATGCACTCGGCTAGATATTTAGTTTGTTGTCTCACAGATGAGCAGGTTTATGCATTGCCCAGGTGTGAAGAATTTAAAGGTGGTCAAGCACATCTTTCACTACTTGAGTGGTACGTGGCTACTTGGGTTGTTTTATCCCAAGGGGGGATCACTACTGCTAGATTTGCATGCTTTTTCTAAGAGTGATTGGGTTGGTTACTATGACACTCATGTGTCCACTAGTGCTTTTTGCTTCATGCTTGGTAGCTCATGCATATCTTGACTGAGCAAGAAGTAGCCTACTATGGCCACTTCCAATTGTGAGGCTACGTATAGGGTAGCTTTCATAGCGATTGTTGAGTGTGTGTGGCTCAGATGCCTTATGGCTGATTTGGGTGTTGGTCAATCTTCAGCCACCACCATCTTCACTGACAGTCAGAGCGCATTGCCAATTGCGAGGAACCCTGTGTTCCATGCTCGAGCTAAGCACATTGAGGTGCATTATCATTATGTTAGGGAGAGGTTCTCTGTTGGAGAGATCAGCTTGGCCTATGTGCCCACGCAAGAGAACATTGCAAACCTTTTTACGAAGGCTCTGCCTAGGGAGAAGTTTGAAGCTTTCCGCAAAGCTTTGGGCTTACTTCCTTTTGTGGATTAATTCCACACAGCTTGACACCTCCTTATACATGAGTGCCAGCTCCTTGTTCACCGCATCACTCTTAGGAGGGATCTGTTGATATATTTAGGTAGTGATGTGTGTGAACACTCTAGGACTGTTGAGACACTTTTTTCCTCTTTAGGAGGTCTTTTTTCCTCGGCTTTTACTATTGCCCTAATGGGCTACTTATCTTTGTACATTCTAGTGGTAATACATTTAGTATTGTGTGTTGTGCTCCAAGCTTCTTCTTCTTCCTTGTGTTGTTCATGTGCTTCCTCAAACGTCTAAATCCAACAACTTTATACGAGTCAAGGAATGAGGCTCGTGTTTCTTACCTCCAAAAATAGTTGGAGAGTGATCACATGAATGAAGGAGATTCCATGGACAGTTTTCTGACTAAGATCAAAGATTTGAAGGAGTAGCTGATTTTTGTTGATGAAGTCTTACCTGACAGTTCACTTGTGTAGATTGTTCTGAATGGTCTTCCTGATTCATATCAAAGTTTTGCTTCTACTCTTTGTTTGATGATGAAAGGAAATCTAAATGCCTTAACATTTGAGGAGTTATCTTTGTTGTGTTGCAGAAAGATTAGTCTAGGTAGAACAGGTCCATTATACGCGTTGCAGATCAAACTTTCTTGCCTAGTCAGAAAGGTAAAGGTAAATGGAGCTCTTCTACTAGTAAGCAAAAATCTGCTAATTCTGCACAATCAAAGAAGGCTGATAGAGATGAGAAAAAAACAAAAAAGTAGAAATTATTTTGCAAATATTGTAAAGTAAATGATCATGTCATGAAGAGTTGTCCAAAAATGGTTGTTAAAGATGCGAGGAAGAAAGAGGCTAGAATGGTTATTGTAGAGACCTCTACACCCAAAAGAGAGTCTTCTAATCTTACGTAGAATGAAGAATGGGCATTTACCATTGTTTGCAGTTATGACCAATCTTCTCATGAATAGTGTATGTCTTTAGTAGACTCAAATGTTTGGTACTTTGATAATGGGGCGACCAAACATATTACCTTGCAGTGCAATTTCTTCACTTCACTCAAGCTTGCCCCTATAGGGAACACTATCACATACACCAACAACTCCTTTTATCATGTCATGGGAGTTGATAAGATCATTCTGACTACTGTTGATGGTAGTTCTTTTACATTTTCGGATGCTTTATTTGTGCTAGGGATCAAGAAGAATATGTTATTAGTTTCAGCTTTAGCCAAGATTGGCTTGGTTGCGAAATATGTTGATGATAGATGTACAGTTCATGATCATTCAAATGGTGATATCATTATGCTTCTAGCATTTTATGGCGTGGGATGTATAAGCTCATAGATTATGAAAAATCTATGAATGATTCAGCATGTGCTATGCATGATTCTCAGGCTATGTAGAATGCAAAGCTTTGACATGCACGCTTTGGTCATCTGAATTTTGCTAGTTTTCTATGCCTGTAGAAATCTGAAATTGTGTCATCTTTGCCCAAACTTGAGGCACTTGGTAAACCTATATGTGAAGGATGCATTTTGGGCAAAATGCAGCATTCCTTCTTCCCAAAAGATGGTTCAGTTCGAGCTACTCAGAAATTGCAGTTTGTTCACAGTGATGTATGTGGTCGTATGCAAACACCTTCTTTTGGGAACTATCTTTACTTCGTGACTTTCATCGATGATTTTTCTAGGCATGCATGGGTATATCCATTGAAAGAAAAGTCTGAAGTGTTTATGTGCTTCAAACAGTTTTTGGTTTTAAATGAAAATTTGTCAGCATGTAAAATGGGCACCCTCCATTCTGATCAAGGGGAGGAATATATGTCTTCTAATTTTAATGCATTTATGGTTGAACATGGGATAAAACATCAATGTACAGTGCCATATATACCTCAAAAAAATGGAGTTGCTAAATGGAAGAGCATGTCAGTAATGGAGATGGCAAGATGTATAGTCAAGAGTTAGGCTTTACCACATAGTTTCTGGCTTGAGGTTGTTATGTGTGCAGCATATGTATTTAACAGGTGTACCACTAAAGTATTGGAGTCTATCACTCCATATGAGGCTTGGCATGGTGTTGGCAGTAGTTAGAGGCACAGACGCCGAGGAAATATGTGAAGACAGAGCACAACAAAGTAGTGGGGAGCTAGACGAATCATTTTTCAGACAAATATGTTTTATAAATACTTTTCAAAAACTCTCAATAGTGATTTTCATCACTATTGTACCATATGTAACATAGAAAAATCCCTTTTTGAAATTAGTTGCTCGATTTTGTGCAAGCCGAGGAGTCCTCGAGCTTGAAGAGCTTGGGTAGAATGAGCCTACCAATTTTGCTTATTTTTAGACCTCGTTTACCCTTTCAAATAGCACCTAGAACCTATTTTTTAACTATGCCGGTCACTAGATGTGAAACCGGTCAAAACTAGTCTAGAATCTATAAAAAGAGCTAGAGAGCTCGTTTTTGAGGTTAGCTAGTGTAGACTTGTATGAGCTAGAGTGAGCTTGAGCTTGTAATTGAGATCTTGAGTAATAGAGTTTATTTTCCTACCTTCCATTGTGTCTTGCTTGTCTCTTCATTGTGTGTGTATGTGTGTGTGCATCTCTATGCTTCTCACCTTCACTCTCACTTCATTTTACATTCACGATCTTCATGTCACTCCTATTTCTTCCACAGATTGACATTAAGGAGGTGGATCTTCTTAACGTGGTACTTACCATTGTGCTAGAGCAACACCAAATTTGGCACCGTTGCCAGGGATCGAGTCTAGATTGTTCATGTGAGAGAGAGAGAGGGAGAGAGAGAGAGAGAGAGAGAGAGAGAGAGAGAGAGAGAACCATTGTGCTTGTATGTGCTTGTGTGTTTTTGAGTTTTCTTGCAGGTATAGTGCTCCAGAGCAGCAAGAAAGCTTCCAAAAGATTAAAAAATCACTTTCTGTCAGAATCTACCGTGTATGTCAGACCATCACGATGGTCTGCCAAACTCGGAATTTTTGGTAAGCGAGTTCACCACGATGTAGAGCACACTTGCACACATAGGAATCCATAATTGCATTTGCAAAATTTGCAATTTGGTGGACCATCACGACAGGCTGACGCCATCGCGATTGTGTCACACCATCACGATTGGCTCATGCCATCACGACGGCTCGGCCGGACCATCGTGACGGTCTCACACCATCGCGACGGTTCACCTAAACCATCGCGACGGTCCCCGACCATCGCGAAGATCCCGTCGACCCCACGCCATCACGATGACTCATCTGCCACGTGTTAAGATAGACCATCGCGACGAGACCAGGTACGCCATCGCGATGCCTCAAAGTTGGACCATTGTGATTGGCTCAAGCCATCGCGCCTCGTGACCATCACGATGGGCTCACGCCATCGTGATTGTTGCGTTCACTATTGACCGATGCCATCATGATTGCTCACCGATAAGACCATCACGATGCTTCATTTAGACCATCGCGATGCCTCGCACACTCGGACCATCACGATTGTACCACGCCATCGTGACGGTTCACCTGAGCCATCGCGACGGTCCCAGACCATCGCGATTGTTCACCCAAAATGGCAAAATTTAGGGTTTTAATTTTTGGGCTATTTTGAGGCTATTTTAAGAAAATTTTTGGGTGATTAGACTCATTGGAGACCCCTTAGCTCATAATTGAAGAAAAACCTAATTGTCAGTTTTTACCCCCGAGGGCCTGAACGCTCATATCTTTTTCATTCGACGTCCGTTTTTTGAGCTTTATGACTCGTTAGAAAGCTCTTTACGAGTACTACGTGAGCTCATCTATTTTTAAAACAAAAACATGTTGATTTTTAGATAAGATAATTTGAGGTTGACCATTGTTGGAGCAACAAAAACCAAGGGGCATTAAAAATTTGGGTAAAGAAAAAAGGCATCCAAAAGGTGTATATATCAAAGTGCTTGAGCATCCATTTAAGAATTGGTCTAAACATTGAATTTTTACAGGTCTAGCAAGAGCTATCAAAGGCAATCAAAGTAAGGCAGTGAAGAATGCAAGGCTTGCGAAGTGCAACTTCTTGGGCATTAGAGCAATCAACGGAGCTGACTTGAGGTTGGAAGAATACTCAACCCCTTGAGTCAATTATTAGCTTAGGCTAAATGGTGGCATTGTGGACTAAAGACGATAAGAACGCATCAAGTTCAAGAGACTTAATTTTTCAAGTCCAAGACTAAGTAAAAGTGTGTGATACAAAAACCTAAAGGAAAGAACTTAAGTCTGACAGAACGAGAACTCAAAAGTACGACAGAAAGTTGATTTCTAATGCTTATAGTAAGACAAAACAAGAACTTAAAGGAATTTAAAAAGAACAAGCAATTAAGAACAAAGAACCATTGATGATCAGAGAGTACCAGGAAGTAAATTCATGAACCTTAGATCAGGCAAGCATATAGGTAAGTTAGACCGACGAAGCCTTAGATCATCAGAAGCAAGTGTAGGAACTACTGCACGTTCTTGGGCTCAACAATTGAATAGTTACCCTTACGAGTTGAGCTCAAATACTAGAGAGTCGGAAATGGCTTTAAACATAGAAAGACCAGAAGGAGGGTTAAACATAGCATATTTGGAAAGACCTGAAGGACCCTATAGAACTCAATTAGAATTTGTCCAAACCAACCACTTAGGTGCTTGCATCTATGAGGATGGTTTGCGAAGACAAGTGGTGCAAATGCACAAACCTGATCAACCCATTGGATTGGAACGTCTAGTGGTGAAATTTGAGAGAGACGCATACATAGACAAAGAAGGAACAATGTACATCCTAAGTACTCAACCAAATAATACCAATGAGTTTGGTGTAATTCAAATAGAGATGGAAGCGAGAACCCAAGGAAAAGAACCAGTAGGAGAAGAACCAAGGACACCTAGAGGGAAATCTGTACTGACAAGAGTACTAATGCCAGATTGGATCCCTTAGGATAACAGAAGCATAGAGCTATTCTTGAATAAGGAAACGGATGAAGCATTTTGGAGGTACAGAATGGAACAACCTAATGAGGTAGGCTCCATCATGATCTACAAATTCAAGGGCCTAGATACACCTGGAAAGGTGGTATACCTGGATGAGACTTCAGAACGAGTATTTGTAGTACCAGACCACGTGAGAAATACCTATACATGGAGAGGTGATTTAGTATTCCCCCCATCTCGAGTAAATGTAAACATGAGCCATCAGGGTGTTGGAACATCCTCAGCCCATGGTGCTCAAAGGGAAAAGAACAAAGAGAGACCAGAAGTAAGTTTCACTCACCCCATAGGGAGAGATAGAACAACCATGGACACCGATAGAGTGGAAAGACAAAGGGAACCTAGAGTACCACGTGGTAGAGATGATTTTCCTCTACCTAGACCACGTGAACACGCAAGAATATGCTACGAGCAGAGCAAGTAGAAGACATGTTTATGCAATACAACGCATTTGGACTAATGTTAAAGAACACTACTTTAACTTGGTTCCAACCATTGCAACAAAGGCAACTTAGAGATATCCATCACTTGTTAGAGTCATTCATCACAGAATTCTCTAAAAGTGGAATCAGGCATGATACTTCTTCGTTGATTCATAGTTTCAAACAGAACCCTCAAGAAACAGTCAGATTGGTAGGACATAGGTTTAGAAAATATGTGGAGAGATGTCCAATGCAAGAATTACCATCACAGGCCAAGCAAGTTTCATTGTTTTTAGATGGCCTCTTGAGCTCTAAACTACGCTCCTATGTATACTTGAAGGAACCCAAAACGCTAGAGCAATGTGTAAGAATTTGTATAGACATTGAGGACAAGCTTGGAAACAAGTTGGAACTCTCAAAAGTCTACAAGGACTCAGATTGTTCATCTCTAGCATCCTCAAAACTTTCTAGCTCAATAGAAGATCTAGCAGAAAAAGTGGCTCAAAAACTAGGAGTTTCTAGTAAATAGATGCCTAGGTTAACAACAAACAAGCGTTGTTACACCTGTGGTGGTGATCATATGGCAAATGTGTGTCCCAATGCAACACAACCACAAGCGAACCCTAGTGGCCAATACTGTACAATTGAGAGATGATACACGAATCACACGGCTCAAGACTGCCCTTACAACAAACAAGTAGTACGACAGAACTACTTGCAAGCATACCCGCAACCAGGTAGGTATCAAGGTCAATATAATGCTCAACCTGATTACTATAGGCCTCCTCAAAACTATCCTTATCAGGCTCAACAGAGACCTCAACCTGTTTTAGCTCAGCAGCCACCCCCACCAGCTAATGTCATCTCAGTCAAATACGCTGCTGCAAAAGAGAACCTCAATAGGGCTTTAGTGCCTTCTTCACCCCTGATCATAGAAAGTGACCCTAATTCTAACAATTTTGACTCTACTCATGTAGATAGTCCACCCGCATATTATACAGAGTCACCAGAACATGTGGAAACATATCAATACGATAGTCCACCATTGGAACCCAGTTGGGAGCCCAACTATGCTAATGTGATGTATACCAACCCTTATCCGCGACCCCATTTGACACAGCAAAGACCACAGGGCCCTAGAGGACCATGCTTTAGGTGCCAAGGAGATCATTTCATAAAGAATTGTCCACATCCTTCGATAGCAGGACAATCACAATACTATAACATACAAGGCTTTTGTGCCGAGTGTGGTAAAGAGCATATCATCAAACATTGTCCTAAGAACCCTACGAATGCTTCAAAAGTGATGTTGGAGTTAGACGTCCGCAGAAGCACGCGAACAACACAAGGAACAAGAAGAAGCTTGGAGCACAAACACACAATACTGAATGTATTACTAGAGAATGTACAAAGATAAGTACCCCATTAGGGCAATAGGCGTGTATACAAGCCGAGGGAAAAAAACCTCCTAAAGAGGGAAAAAAGTGCCCCGACGGTCCTAGTGTGTTCACACACATCACTACCTAAATATATCAACAAATCCCCCCTGGGAGTGATGCGGTGAACAAGGAGCTGGCACTCATGTATAAGGAAGTGCCAAGCTATGTGGAAATCACTCCACAAAAGGAAGTAAGCCCAAAGCTTTGTGGAAAGCTTCAAACTTCTCCCTAGGCACAGCCTTCGTGAAAAGGTCTGCAATGTTCTCCTGCGTGGGCACATATGCCAAGCTGATCTCCCCAGCAGAGAACCTCTCCCTGACATAGTGATAATGCACCTCAATGTGCTTAGTGCGAGCATGGAACACATGGTTCCTCGGAACTGCCAATGCGCTCTGACTGTCAGTGAAGATGGTGGTGGCAGAAGACTAGCCAACACCCAAATCAGCCATAAGGCGTCTGAGCCACACACACTCAACAATCGTTGTCAAAGCTTCCCTATACTCAGCCTCACAACTAGAAGTGGCCACAGTAGGCTGCTTCTCGCTCAACCAAGATATACATGAGCTACCAAGCATGAAGCAAAAACCACTGGTGGACACACGAGTGTCATAGATACTAGCCCAATCTGAGTCAGAAAAAGCATGCAAATCTGGCGGTAGTGATCCCCCCCTTGGGATAAAACAACCCAAGTAGCCCAGTACCACTCAAGTAGCGAAAGATGCGCTTAACCACCTTCCAATGCGTGACTCCTGGGCAATGCATAAACCTACTCATCTGTGAGACAGCAAACTGAATATCTGGCCGAGTAATGCATAAGTAAATCAAGCATCCAACAGCCTGCTGATAGAGAACAGCATCAAATGCATCTCCAACATCATGAAGACTCAAGCGTAAACCTGTCTCCATAGGATTGGCAATAGGCTTACAGTCTTCAAGGCCAAAACACTGCAATAATGTGTCAATATATTTCGTTTGACACAAAGCCATTCCACCATCAACTTGCATAAACTGAATGCCCAAATAGTGATGCAAATGCCCCAAATCAGACATCTCAAATGAGGCATGCAAATCAGCCTTGAAATCAGCAATATGCTTCTCAATAGGACCAGTGAGCAGCATGTCATCAACATAGACAACAATGATCAAAAGCACATCATTAGCACGCTTAACATATAAGGTGCTTTCAGTTGGACTGTTCACAAAATCATGTGCAACGAGATAGGCATGTATCTTCTCATACCAAGCACGTGGTGCTTGCTTTAAACCATATAATGCCTTCTTTAACATGCACACCTGGTTTTCATGCCCTTTCTGCACAAAGCCACGAGGCTGAAAAACATACACTTCTTCATGAAATTCACCATTCAGAAATGCTGTTTTAATGTCCAACTGATGTACATTCCAACCATGATGGGCTGCAAGTGCACAAATGCTCCGAACAGTAGTCATACGACATGTAGGTGCAAAGGTCTCATCAAAATCAATGCCTCTTTCCTGCGCATAACCCTTTGCAACAAGCCTAGCCTTATACCTGTCAACTGTACCATCAGGTTTACGCTTCAGCTTGTATACCCACTTAGTGCCAATGGCCTTCTTGCCAGGAGGCAAGTCACATAAAGACCATGTACCATTCTTCATTATAGCATCATATTCAGATTGCATGGTAGCCATCCAATTTTCTGAATTATGCGCTTCATCAACAGAAACAGGCTCATTCTCATCACAAAGACTAGACGCAGCCATAGCATAGCAATCTTATGCAAAGGAGGCACTATGACAGCCTGAACGAGTACGATATGACAAAGGTGCATCTAATTTGCTGTCACGCAAAGTCTGCACCAGCCATTTTGGCATAGTTTTTGCCTGCTCAATATCAGCTCTCTCATCAACAAGTGCATCATGTAAATCTGCATCAGAAATAGAATGATCTGCATCATTATATGAAACCTGGAAAGGCTGAGAAGTTGCCTCATTAGGACCAACACTAGACTGTCCACCTGTAAAAAGAGGCATCAACGTATCATACATGTCTTTGGAGCTAACAAATGTCTCCTTAGTACATGAAAGCAATGGCTGAATAGCATCTTCCACAAAGACAACATCACGGCTAACCAAAATGCCTTTAGTTTGTGGATGGTACAGACGATAGCTTTTACTTTCAGAACTGTACCCAACAAAAACACATTTTACTGCCTTATCATCCAATTTTCTACGATGTTGTTCAGGCACTAATGCATATGCCAAACAACCAAAAACACACAGATGAGCAACAGATGGCTTGTGGTCATGCCAAGCCTCATATGGAGTGATAGACTGCAGCGCTTTAGTGGGACACCTGTTCAGTACATATGTTGCACACATGACAACCTCAAGCCAGAAACTATGTGGTAAAGCCTGACTCTTGACCATGCACCTCGCCATCTCCATGAGTGACCTATTCTTTCATTCTGCAACTCCATTCTGTTGAGGTGTATACGACATTGTACACTGGTGTTTTATCACACATTCAGCCAGAAATGCATTAGCTTTATAATATGAGAAACTTTTTTGAATAAAGAGTTTATTTGGACTTGGATTTATGATAAGACTTTCTGTTTAACATCATTCCCTTTACAGTACTTGCAAAACAATTTTTGCTTTTCTGATTTCTTCTCATCTTTATCCTGGTTCTTCGAATGTGCAACATTTGCAGATTTCTACTTACTAGTAGAAGAGCTCCATTTTCCTTTGCCCTTCTGACTAGCCAGGAAAGCTTGATCTACAACACGCATAATGGACCTGTTCTGCCTGGACTGATCTTCTTGCAACAGAACAGAGACTAACTCCTCAAATGATAAGGCATTCGGATTGCCTTTCATCATCAACCGAAGAGTAGAAGCAAAACTCTGATATGAATCAGGAAGACCATTCAAAACGGTCTGCACAAGTGAGCTATCCGGTATAACCTCATTAGCAGAAATCAACTGTTCCTTCAAATCTTTGATCTTCATTAGGAAACTGTCCATAGAATCACCTTCATTCATGTGCTCATTGTCCAACTGTTTTCGGAGGTAAGCAACATGAGCCTCATTCCTAGCTTGGTACAATGTGGTAAGTGTATCCCAAGCATCCCTAGCTGTTCTAAAAGAGCGAATATGAGGAATAATGGCACGTTTGACAGACAAAGCTATCAATGCATGTGCCTGGGCATCTCTGCCATCCCAACGAATTTGCTTTGCAGTAGGTGCAACAGAAACAGCAGCACGAACAGGAATCTGTGGAATATCATCTTCGACACCATCTTCATCAGCTCTAGCACCTGTATTTGCAGTACCTGTCGTTACAGGTGTAACAGGACATCTTTCAACACCCTGCATAATGTTCCACAATCCTTTTGCAACCAAAACATGTCGCATCATATAAGCCCATAATGGGTAGTTGGTACCATCCAACTTATCCTCAACAGCCAACATACGGAATACATCACTGCTTTCAGCCATGGCCAGTGACTAAAATACCTTGATCCAGAAAATTGACTGTATCTCAAAAAGTTGAACAAAACTGCCCAGACGAGTTCTGCTAGACCTGTAGCAGACTTCGAGACGCTTAAACTGGCGAACAGAAACTGGTATATACCTTTGGCACAAAAATACGAAACACGCTGAGTATGCTCACCAAAATTCATGCGATTCTGAGACTGCAAACGGATGAGTGTCGACGGCACCCTAGATGAAGTGACGACCTGCTCTGATACCAATTTTTGGAGTTAGACGTCTGTAGAAGCACGCGAACAGCACAAGGAAGAAGAAGAAGCTTGGAGCACAAACACACAATACTGAATGTATTACTAGAGAATGTACAAAGATAAGTAGCCCATTAGGGCAATAGGTGTATATACAAGCCGAGGGAAAAAAACCTCCTAAAGAGGGAAAAAAGTGCCCCGGCGGTCCTAGTGTGTTCACACACATCACTACCTAAATATATCAACAAGTGACACCGATCAATGTGATAGGAATTGTACATAATGCAGATGGATCCAACCCTACATACATGCCTATCCAAGCTATAACAAGAGCCCAGGTGCTCCTACGGAATCAATAACTTAATCCTGAGAAATTAGCTGAAACTAGTGAAGTTGGAGAGTCTAGTACCAAAAAGTCAAAATCATGGAAAGATTCTAGAGAAAGAATTAAGAGAAAGTGGAGTAAAAAAATAACTGAGTTGGAAGGAAGTTTAAAAGAATCGAGAGCCAAAATCCTAGAATTGACTTCTCAAGAAGCTAATCGGGAGAATCTAGCTCAGAGACCAGGATTAGTTCTAGCGGAACCCATACCAGAGAACCTAGACATGATGTTTCGTGCTTATTAGGTGAGATTAAAAGAAAGACCCCAGATAGCTCAAATGAGTAAGAATTATCCATGAGCAGATCTAGAAATTGAGAGAACTAAACTTTGCATGAAGATGGTAGAACTAACACAAACAATGTTCGAAGCCTCTCATTATCTTAATTGGAATAACATGGCAAAACCTGAATTACATTTTCAAGGACTACTCGAGAGGTTAGAATACTTGATTGATAGGAAGGAGAAAAAGAATCAGCATAGGAACCCTATTGCGTCAGAGACATAGGAAGGTAATGCACCATCCCTGTCTCAAGTACCGAACACAGAGGGCGAAGACAACCTGTCTTCCATACATAACTATTCACACAAATTTTTGAGAGAAATCCAAGAAGAGAAGTGGAGAAAAGAACAAGGAACCCATCCTCCTATTCAAGAAATAGACGACTTGCAAGAGCAATTTCCCCAAGACATCCCCTTTATTTATGAGGATGTAGAGGAAGTGAAACTGAGTGAACACACAGGTTTTGAGTCCAATTCTTTGCAAGGATTAGCTCAGTTCATAGGACCTTGGGAAGCCAAGTCTATTAGTATGAGAGCACCCACGATAATAGTGAGGAATGAAGAATCAGTAATCCTAGAAACACGGAAGTAATAAAGAACACCAAAGTACAATCATGGCTACACCACCAAGACCATCTTAGATTTAGGAGTCGGAGTAGCCATCGCTACCACCGCTTTATGGAACCATTGGGGTAAGCCAGCATTATGACCTACCAGGATGAAGCTACAAATGGATGATGGACATATAGAAAAACCATTAGGCTTACTAGAAGGCATATCTCTCACCACTTGTGGTGTGGATTTTGAGCATACTTTCGCCATTTGTGATTTTGGGAAGAATCATGCTTACGATGATCTTAGGATGACAATTCATGCGTCATTTGCAAATCGTAAAAGATTGGGGAACTAATTCTTTATACTTGCAACATTTAGGAGTGACTACTAATGTCCATCTTATGATTGCACGAGGATACTCATCTATGGATGTGTAAAGTAGCCAAACAAGAGGAAGAACGATTAGAAGCCAGGACTTTAGGTTTAGAAAAACATCCACGAACCCTTCAAGACCTAGCTTACGCACCTATAGTATTTCCAGACGAGGAGTTCAAGCCTCATGGTTGGGTAGAAATCTTAGCCACGATGGATGTAGCAGTGAACGAAGAACAATGGACCCCTCATTTTGATGAGGACGGGTATGACATTTCCATTTTCATGATTGAACCTGTTGAGGAAGACTTTATCCTAGAAGAATGCACCGAATTAATCCAAGAACAGGACGAGAGTGATGACGAGGACCTAGAGTCCACTATCATGGAACCCTTCTGTTCCACAGAAGAGGAATATCTTTATTTTGTAGAAGCCAAACTTTGAAGAAGAAAAGGAAAGTCAAATGGAACAACTCGAGCCATCCCTGCAAGATACAGAAGGCAAACAAAAGAAGAGAAAGAAATCACCTAAGACAGAAGAAGAAGAACCACTAATGGAAGTACCGGAGAACTTCAAGAAGTATGAAATATAAGATAGATGAATGATGGTATGAATGCCTAAAAGAAAAGCTAATGTTGGAGAAGTATATGATAATCGAGAGAAAACCAAGAAAATCATAGTTACCATAGAACGAGAAAAAGAAAAATGTACATACATTGGGCATGATTTGACGAATGGAAAATTGCATGTGTGTATTAACCTTAAAAAAGTTAATGCTGCTACGATTAGAGATAGTGTTCCTCTTTCTATCACCGAACATTTATTGGAAAGAGTTGCGGGCAAGGAAGTTTATAGCTTTCTTGATGTTTTTTCAGGCTATAATCAAGTAGCCATTGCTCCAGAAGATCAACACAAGACGACTTTTGCCACAGAATGGGGCATATTTGCATTTTGTGTGATGCCATTTGGGCTCACAAATGCACCCGCCACTTTCCAACGACTCATGTGTCACGTTTTCAAGGAATTCTTATGTAAGAATTTGGAAGTTTAAGTCGATGACATATGTGCACATTCAAATATGAGGCAGACTCATATCCCAGAACAACAAAATTCTAGGACACATGGTGTCAAAGAATGGGATTTCTACGGATGAAGAAAAGGTGAAAGTAATTGCCAATCTACCTAGACCAAAAAACATAAAAGAGGTATAGGCATTTATGAGTCATTGTGGTTATTATAGACGATTCATACATATGTATGCAATCATAGCCAAGCCTTTGTACTCTCCCTTGACCAAGTTTGAATGGAGAGACAAGTGTGAAAATTCATTCAAGGAACTTAAACGACGATTGTGCTCAACACCCATATTGACAGCCCTAGATTGGAGTAAGCCATTCCATGTACATGTGGATGCATCCAAATATGCCATAGGATGTGTGTTGGCACAACCCACGAATGAAGGTAATATAGATCTCCCCATAGCGTACACAAGCAGACAATTGAATGCAGCAGAAAGAAATTACACCACTACGGAACGAGAAGGATTAGGAATTATCTATGTAGTAAAGAAATTCAGGCATTATTTGTTGGCAAATAAGTTTAAGTTTTTTATAGATCATCAGGCATCACTGTACTTAGTCAATAAGCCATGTAATACAGGCCGACTGATACGTTGGTTTCTATTACTCATGGAGTATGACTTTGAAGTAGTAGTCAAGAAGGGAAAGACACATCTTAGAGCTGACCACCTCTCAAGATTAACCACAGGAGAAGCTCCTCAAGGAATAGCAGATGAATTACCCGATGCATATTTGTTTAACCTTGAGATAGTACCAGAATGGGCTAAGCCGATAGTCCCTATTCTCACATATGGACCCAAGAATCCTAGGATAAGGATCAAGGAAGGAGAGATTACCAAGTCACAAAGATATCAAATAATAGCAAGAAGTATATATAAATAGGATAATCAAAAGATTCTTGCTTGTTGTGTAGATGAATAAGAACACGCAAATTGGTTGCAATTAGCACATGTAGGTGCATTAAAGCAACATCATTCAAGACATCGTACATTGCAGACTCTGCACAGATTAGGAGTCTATTGGCCTTCGATGGAAGCAGACGTCTACAAGTTGTGTAAAGAATGTTGACGTGAAATTAAATTGTGAAATTTTCCACGCCACAAGAACTAAGCTAAAGTGATATTAGAACACCTCTATAATCATCAGTAGCTTAGCAACCTTTCTGAAACTAAAGACTTTATAACTGTGTTTAATGAAATCTGAAGATTCACTTTACAGAAAATTGTCTTTTCTTTAGGCTTCAATTCTGATCTGACATACTTCAACCTTTACAATTCTGTGCTTGCTTACTATTAAAATTCTTTCCGTCACCTAGATGTACCAAAACTGTATTTTAAACTCATCGGAATTTCACTGGAACTTCATCGGACTGTTACCAAAATCTCACCGAAATGTCACCGTAATTAACTGCAATTCTATTTGTAGTTACTTCAAATGATTTTAAATGAAGTAAGGAAGTAATACCTGAGCTTCCTTCAGTGAATGAACTCTATCTGAAGTTTGAGATAAAACTTCATCAGTTTTGGATGCCTTTACTATCAGATATAGTACTGTGTGTATATGTCCCGTTTCACAAAACTCTTTTGATCAGTTTGTAGTTGAGATTAGTAGCTTGAAGATAAGCTATCACTCATGAAAAAATTTACACTATACTGTGAGATCTAACTTGTAGAAGTACCGTAAAATGTGCGCTGAGAAAACTATAACTGTTAACTAACTTTCACAGTAACATGAAAATACTTAGATTTCTTCACACAAGAAGAATGCGCTTAAATCCTTCCACACAAACATGTGTTTTCTATTAGAAAAGATGTGTACAGAATGGCTTGCCCTCACTTTGCTCATAGCCATGGAAAACTCTCCTATGCTGAGTAGTTCTTCCTTACCATCTCTCTTACAGATGAATATCCGACTGTTCAGGTTCTGCTATTCATCTCTACATATGAGCACTTCCTTCTACTCTATGCACTCTCTCTCTCTATTTCTCTACACACGTATGCACTTCTATATCTCAACTCTTTTGCGCACTCTAATTTCTTCTATTCAAAACTCACTTATATACATATTTGTTCCGAGATTCAAAACTCATAATTCTAGAAGTTTCTAAGTACTATATTACAGTCGTGAATTTGTCCCTTCATCAAGGCTTGATTTTTTGAATGCTTTGTTTCTGCTTCTCTTCGTCTTTCTTTATTCTTCATATGTGTTCATGTCTAATTAGTGAGTGATTCTTCAACAGCTCCCCCTCAATCACTAATTAGCATCCTCTGATCTTTCATATATTCTTCTTTTCTTTTATTCCTTCCATTTCTTTGAATCTGCTTGTCTTTACTCCATCCAAGCTCTTTGTCATAATATCTGCAATCTGATCTTTTGTAGGAGTGTATACTATTTCAATCTCCTTTTCCATTACCTTTTCCCTCATGAAATGATATTGAATTTCTATGTGCTTTGTTCTTGCATGAAACATTGGATTTGATGCAAGATACAACGAACTCATATTATCTGCATGTATGATAGGTATACCTTGATCAATTTCCAAGATTTTGAACAAGGTCTGCATCCATATCACTTCTTTAGCTGCTTCCACAAGTCCTTTATACTCAGCTTCAGTTGACGATAAAGCCACTATATGCTGCTTCTTTGAACACCAGCTGACAAGCTTATCTCCTAGGTATATCATATACCCATGTGTTGACCTTTTGTCATCTTGACTTCCTGCTCAGTCTGAGTCACTATATGCTCTCAGCTTTATATCTGATGTAAAAGGATAATATAATCCTTCCTTTATAGTTCTTTTTATATATCTAAGAACTCTTTGTCCTACAACCCAATGTTGATCCTTCAGACAATGCATAAACTGTGAGAGAACTCCCACTGCATAACTAAGATATGGTCTTGTTCGTGTAGCATAAATAAAGCTTCCTCATATCTTTAAACTCTGCGCCATCATATTTGCTGAGTTTATGCTTGACTTCAAGTGGTGTTGAAGCTTCTCTGCAATTCTCCATGTTAAACTTCTTCAGTAAGTTGAGAAGATACCTTTCTTGCGAAACATATATACCATGATCTGTATATGTGACTTCCATTCCAAGAAAGTATGATAACTTTCCTAGATCACTGATCTTGAACTCTTTCTCAAGAAATCTCTTTACCTCCTTGATTCCTTCATCTGAAGTACCTGTGATTATAATGTCATCTACATAAATACAAATGTAGATCATACCTTCATCTGTTCTCTTAATGA
Source organism: Ceratopteris richardii (assembly GCA_020310875.1). Classification (NCBI taxonomy): domain Eukaryota; kingdom Viridiplantae; phylum Streptophyta; class Polypodiopsida; order Polypodiales; family Pteridaceae; genus Ceratopteris; species Ceratopteris richardii. Next base: position 80,111,431 of record CM035423.1, on the reverse strand, counting down.
GTAGACTTGCATCTGCCTTTGAACTTTGGTATCCAAGATCATTAAGATACTTCACAAGTGTGTAATTCCAAGCTCTTGGAGCTTGCTTTAATCATAGAGTGCTCTTCTTAATATGCAAACATGATTTGGATAACGGAACTTACAAACCCTTCATGTTGTGAGTCCTCTATATCTGCCATGTATCATATGTTCAATATCATATACATTTTGATTCATTTATCTTGAGTTGTCATTCTCTCTTTGCTGCTATAGTACCTCGAGGTGCACAATGATCTTTTGTGAACAATTTCTTTGTGTGTGAGTATCCAATCAATATACTTTCACTTGGATCACCTAGTTGGACTTTCAGGTATCTATATATATCAAGCCATATTCTGATTAACTCATTAGATCTCCATGAATGATTGAAGCTCATTGTGTTTGCAGTTCATCTTGCTCTTGAAAAGTCAGGGTGACCCCCAAAAATTTTTAGATTTATTTCTCACTGTATGGTTCACCTAAATTCATTAAATAACTTGTATTAGTTACCTATACACTTCAATTAGATATAAGCAAAATCTCTCTCATCAATTCATACTAGTTTTTGAGCTTTGAACATATTTTGATGACCTTCTCTTCCCAAAATAAAAGGTTTCCTTATTCCTTGCAAAGAGGAAGTTATCTATTTTGATGCAACCATTTGACAATGATGTTCCAAAGGACTTGATGGTTCTTTATGCATGCTTGAGAAGGTAAGGAATTCTATTAAGCATCCCTGAAGTCATATTGGTTGGTCTAGATCAAGACTATTACAACACCAACTCATCTTTGGACAAATCCCATCATCCTCCTCACATTCTTCACCTATAAATGTTTCCCCATCCCATAGTCCAAAGCCCATAATACATATTTGCATAGTTATCTTGCCCAAAACTTCCACAAAATTTTACTCTTTGGTGATCAAAACATAACAAAAAAAACCCTTAAAATCCCACATTTACCTCCTATTTGATGAGTGAAACTCTCCTCTATGAGAATAAGGAGGAATACACCTAAAATGTTTGAGGGGGTGATCAACTACACATAGATATATGAGGACCATAATTGTCCTAATTTCTCAATATACTCATATGGAGATGGATCAACCCTTCAAACTAGTTAGCACTACAAAGTAAGAAAAAGATAGTGATGGGGAAAAACAAGTTCTTTATAAAGAAATAAAAACCACAAGGGCCAGAATTAGCCACTAAGCAATATGAAAGGGCCAAGAGGGAAAACATGTGCTTTAGGTTCTTGTCTCCTAATAATGCACAATGGAAATGTCCACTTCATAAGGGCGAGGAGAAGAAAGGAGGAACATGTAGTAGGCCCCTGACAAGGGCAAAAAGATGGTCCACCTTGTGTAGTAACTTTGAATACATTGCACCTTTAGCTACAAGGAGGTGAAAGTGATGCATTAGGACATAGAGCATACATGTTGCTTGGCTCAATCATTGTGGTCAACATAGTTTGGACTACATGATTTGGTTAAGCTTAATGGTAGTGTATATGCAACAAGATGAGAGTCATGATAGATGAGTCCACCACTAATAATTTCAGTTATTATGCTCTAGTCAAGAAATTGAAGATTCCCCAACAACTCGGTGCACATAAATATATTGTATCTATGATTCAAGGTGAGGATCAGAGGATATGTGACACTATGATGTACAATTTGGAAGTTAAGATACATGATACATAGATTGTTTAGACTTCCAAACTATGAACATGGAGAGGACATGCTTCATGTCGGATAGAGATCGGCTTTGGGTTTTGGGAGACACACTTAAACACAACTATCAAAACAACACTTTTGAGTTTGTGAGTCATCAACTGGAAAATACTTATATCCAAATCAAGCTACATCCTTCCATTGCCCATGAGAAGAGCCACATACTCTTCCTCATTAGGTTCAATGTCCTTGCTTGAGGTTCATTTGAAAAGCTCTGAGAATTATTGAAGTCGATGCTCTTCACTTGGAAGTAGATGAATCCTCTTCAACACATTTGACATACAAAGCTATCAATGCATGTGCCTGGGCATCTCTGCCATCCCAACAAATTTGCTATGCAGTAGGTGCAACAGAAACTGCAGCACGAACAAGAATATGCAGAATATCATCATCTTTGACACGTTCTGCCTTAGCTTTTGTACCTACAGTTGTAACAGTTGCAGGTGTGATGGAAAGTTGGCATTGTTTGATGTTTGATTGGGTATCCATGGGGTTCCTCTAGCAACTTGGACATCCTTATAGCCTCTCCACCATCAAACTTAAAAATAGAAGCCCAACGATGTCTCTAATAACCGAGGAAATCATCCCACAAACACTCCTCTTTTCTTGGGGTATTACCTCACTTTTTTAGCACGTTGGATGTTTATGGACCTTATCTTTTGATGAAGATATTTTCCCAATGAACTTCTCTCAAAGGATGTTTTCATTGGCAAAATGGTAAACCATCCTTTTTTTGGTGATTTATTGCTTCTTTCCAAGTATATAGATACTAAATCTCTTTACAACTCTTTGGATCCTCTTTAATTTTTCTATTTTTTTATGGGACAGTGGATGATTTCCACTAACTAGGGAAATCCCACCTTTTTCTTTAGTTTGTTTTGTTGAATTGGGACTTGGATAACTTAGAGCTCCCACCAACTTTTGGTTTGCCTTTTGATACCCAAAACCTCATTGAATGGTGGCTTAACAAGAGGCAATGTCCCAAAGTCCCAAAGAAATCATCAATTTTTTCCACAACACTTTCAATAGACCTTTTGGTTTGTAAGATGAAACTCTCCCTACAAAGTTCAAGCTCGATTTCAATGTCAAGCCCCACAGTTTCACTCACAAGTACCTCATGATGTCCCTAGGTTATTTGCATTGCATGGAATTATCAATTCCTTGGAGAGATTCACTTGTATTGTATCTCCATTAGGTGTAGGTAATCCTTATTTCATCTCTAGTACGAAAATAATTTCTAAATTTTCTCAAAACCGAGCAATGATTTCCCTAGCTTGTTATGAAATTGCAATTTGATATTCTTCTCTAAGAATTTAGAGTTGCGTTTTATAAATGTTATTGATTCGATCAACTTCTAGTCTAATCCTTGTCCAATGTAGAGATGGGAGTTCTTCCCCGCTTATCAATTGCCCACCTCAATTTTGAGAAATTTTCCTTTGATTTTTGTTTTTCCTTGACTTTAATCCTTTTTCTACATTTCCCTAATCTCCCAAAGCCTCACTGGTGCCTCTTGATACAATATCCCACTTGAATTCTCCAATAGTCAATGCTCAAATTCCCAAAAGAACAAAGAATTCATCCCATTTTTTCTTAATGTTTTCTAGGTTTCTCCTTACCCATGTCTTGGTCTTCTCGTTTTGAGTCTCACACTCTTTCATTTTTTGAGTACACTCTTCTTTTCATTTAGCTTCCACCTGTGTACTCTCTACATGGTATCAAAGCACCAGGTGGAGGTCTTAGTGGTCATAGTTTGGTGGCGTTTTTGGATATTTTGGACATTTTTGTGATGGTGCTTGAGCTTGGTGCTATTGCTCTCCACATGTTGCCAAAAGCCTTTTTCCATCATTTTTATGCTCTTTGGGGCCTCAATTTTCCCATTTTCCCACCCTCCCACCCTTTATTTCATCCATTATTTCACTATTTTACCCCCATTTTCCCTCCCTCCCACCCTCTTTGTGACGACATTTTGTGTTTCTTCCAACTTTTGAAGCATTTAAGCAACACTTTTGAAGATCTAATTGACAATTCATCCATCAATGTTGTCATGCTTTTGGTAGTTCATCTCCTCATCTTTAAGTGTTTATAAACACTGTTTAATCCGTTTTCTGGTGGTCTTTGAGTTCCATTATTATTTTTGTTGACATTCATCTTTCCTTAGGTATCATCTTCATAATCTGTTATTTGTTGTGTCACGTGACGTTAAACTTATCTCAAGTTTATCACAAGAAGCTCCCATCAATTCTTAAGCCAAACTCAGCGAGTTGCCTCTGAGTCCTATTTTATTCCATCTCTATGTCCTCATGCTTTCCCGAAACACCTCTACACTTAGCAACATGAAATGCTAGTGGAATACACACTTTTTGGTCCCCTCAGATAGTCGATCTCAGTCATAGTGTAGAACATACAAATACATTGACTTCCAATTGTAAGAAGGAAACCAAACAAAGCTCAACTTCCTATATCTAGCACTTCTTTGTAGTTGTTGACATCTCTTCTCCTCTCTTAGAAAGTTGTGCCTTCTTCTTCATCATACTCTACATCAGTACATGCCATGAAGAAGCAATTAGATGATCAATAGGAACACGTCAATAACATTAGTCTTATCAAGATGGAGATAAACAAAGCATAGAAAACAATCATTAGCAATTGCTTGAGAGGTGGAGCTTTCAAAGGGGATTGGCATCAATAGCCCTGCACCATTTCTCTAAAAAATGAGGCTAGGATCTCTCACCATTATCAACAAGAGAGAAAGAGAGAGATGATAGAGAGACAATGTGCACCATCTCGAGATAGAGAGATCCGACAAGAGTGATTGCGTGCGACACAAAGAGCATAAGAGAGCTTGCATCATTTCTACAACAGATAGTCAATAGAGAAAGACCAAGAAGATGGTATGCAACACAGAGACAGATACGGAGGGCACATGTATGTTTTTTCAGGTGATTGGATTGCACTTTTTGGTTCATCAAACAGAGCATTAGGGGCACATGTATAATGAATCAGATGAACTATGGTCACCCTAATTAGGGGCACATGCATGATGATCATCGAACTTTTGATCACCAAAATTTGGGACACATTGATATCTCATACATATTGTTGTTATATGTTTTATCAACATAACTAAAATTTACACCAAGGGCTCACTACTTAGATTTAGTTCTTGATAATTCAAAAGACAATGTAGTAAGATAAGGAACGGGCATCAGCTTCCACAATTTCCAGAGTTTCCATTGTAGTCGATCTAAGGGTTCTTGATATTGAAGGGGAAGAATGTTAACCTTTTCCCTTAAAAGTTGCACATACTTATCAATGATATACATTCACCCCTAATTAATAAAATTTCTTCTATTTATACATTCACAACTCTTCACTACTATTCAATACAATATGTTGAATATGAATTTAAAGAATACATCCTATGCCTATTTCATAAAATACTATTGAATACATGTTATGCCTATTTCAAACTACGGAATAAACTTCCCTTTAAACATTTTATTAAAAAAAAAAAAACGAAAACTTTCATATGCTTTTTATAGAAATAATTTTTCTATTGAGCTGTCTGGTGACCCGAACAGATAATTTAGCAGGATGACATTCTGTTCAAGTCACCCCATAGCTCACCGTACGCATCAGCAATGTTTCATTGCCATGTTGTCAAAAAAAAAAAAAAGCTTTTTTGATCGAACTTTTGATTGTTGGGCTCCCATCTGCCCCTTTAAGAGTGCATATATTCTTCTCTAGTGAAAGAGAGCACAAAGAAAGGCACAAGTGTTCTAACAGTGGGTTCACATGCCTGGTGACACAATGAGCGCTTCCATATGGCACATTATGATTTGTTTTCAAAACATAAAAGAATTTTGGGCCTACCATTTCTTGAGTCGGCCTCCCCCCTCGGAACAAATATATGCCACTCTGACAATAGCTTTTGATTGATTCTTTAAGTTGTTCAACTAATAAAATAACTTGAAAGTTTTGAAATCCAAAGTCTACCGCCATTTTTGTGTGAAGTAAACCCAGTAGCATATGATTTGACTGAGCGAACTTATGCTGCCTGTCTGAACTCACCCTAACATTCCCTCTGAATCGAAACGAAAGCAAGAGAGATAGAACTTCACCTCTCTACCTGAACTTGCTTCGCAATCTCTCTGACAAAGAGAGAGAGAGAGAAAGAGAGATACTAAGCATTCGACTTTGCAGCTTTGCCTTATCTCCTCTTTTCCCTACTTGTAGACGAACGAGTTCCAGAGAGAGAGAGAGAGAGAGAGAGTGACGGAGAAGATAAAACGATGTTTTTCTTTCTCTGATATTGAATTCTCAGCCATATGCATACACACATTAACTTTCCTTTTTCTTGAACTTTGAGTCTCATCATCATTGATGTGAAAGTGCACTAGATGCTCACATACAGCTAAGAAAACCAGAATGTGTGGATTCCCAACAATAGTAAAATTCTTCTCTCCAACATGTGGATAAGTAATTGGGCTGAAACATATTTTGAAAGATATTGGGCATTCATGTTCATCAGTAGTATAAATATTCATGATGACATCATTGATGATGTGATCTGCCCATCGAATTATCTTCTCTCACGTGGTTTTCTCACACTCTTTTTGAGTTTTCATTACCCCTTTTACTTAAAACTTCATTAAGCCACTTCAGCCACTTCGATATATGGATTTTTTGATATTTCTCTGTGCAAACTCACAAGTTTGATCAATTTTTCAAAGAGTGTACCTTGGCAAAACTTCACTTGTCTAAAGCTACTAATGTTTCACAATCAAAAAAGGAAGAAAAAGATGAGAAAAAATAAAAAAAGTAGAAATTGTTTTGCAAGTACTCTAAAGGAAACAATCATATCATAAAGAGTTCTTCAAAACTGGCTGGAAAAGAGGCAAAGAAGAAAGAGGTTGGAATGGTGCTTGCAGAGGCCTCTACACTTAAAACTAAGTTTGCTCATCTTGTACAGAATGAAGAATGGGGTATACTACTGTTTGCAATTTTGACCCATCTTCTCATGAGCAGTGTATGTCTGTAGTAAACTCAGATGTCTAGTACTTTGATAGTGGGGCAACCAAACATATTACCTCGCAACACAGTTTCTTTAGTTCACTTGAGCCTACTGCTACAGGAAGTACGGTCACATGCACCAAGGACTACTCTTATCTTGTAATGCAATTTGGTAAGATCATTCTGACTACTGTTGATGGTAGTTCTTTCACATTTTCAGATGCCCTATTTGTTGGAGTTTGAGGTCTACAGAAGCATGAAAACAACATAAGGAAGAAGAAGAAGCTTGGAGCACAACACACAATACTGAATGTATTGCCACTAGAATGTACAAAGATATGTAACGCATTAGGGCTATATGCATATATACAAGCTAGGGGAAAAAAACCTCCTAAAGAGGGAAAAAAGTGCCCCAACGGTCCTAGTGTGTTCACACACATCACTACCTAAATATATCAACAAATCCCCCCTGGGAGTGATGCGATGAACAAGGAGCTGGCACTCATGTATGAGGAAGTGCCAAGCTATGTGGAATCAATCTACAAAAGGAAGTAAGCCCAAAGATTTGCCGAAAGCTTCAAACTTCTCCCTAGGCAGAGCCTTCGTGAAAAGGTCTATAATGTTCTCTTGCCTGGTACATATGCCAAGCGGATTTCTCTAGCAGAGAAACTCTCCCTGACATAATGATAATGCACCTCAATGTGCTTAGTGCAAGCATGGAACACAGGGTTCCTCGGAACTGCCAATGCACTCTAACTGTCAGTGAAGATGGTGGTGGTAGAAGATTGACAACCACTCAAATCAGCCATAAGGTGTCTCAGCCACAAACACTCAATAGTCATTATGAAAGCTACCCTATACTCAGCCTCACAACTGGAAGTAGCTACAGTAGGCTTCATCTTTCTCAACCAAGATATACATGAGCTACCAAGCCTGAAGCAAAATCCACTAGTGGACACACGCGTGTCATAGCAACTAGCCTAGTTAGAGTCAGAAGAAGCATGTAAATCTGACAGTAGTGATCCCCCCTTGGGATAAAACAATCCAAGTAGCCGGGTACCACTCAAGTAGCAAAAGATGCACTTAACCGCCTACCAATGCTTGACACCTCGGCAATGCATAAACCTCCTCATCTGTGAGACAGCAAACTAAATATCTAGCCGAGTAATGCATAAGTAAATCAAGCATCCAATAGCCTGTTGATAGAGAATGGCATCAAATGCATCTCCAGCATCACGAAGACTCAATCCTAAACATGTCTCCATAGGAGTGGCAATAGGTTTACAATCTTCAAGGCCAAAACGTTGCAATAATGTGTCAATATGTTTCATTTGACACAAAGTCATTCCACCATCAATTTGCATAAATTGAATGCCCAAATAATGATGAAAGTGCCCCGAATCAGACATCTCAAATGAGGCATGCAGATCAGCCTTAAAATTAGCAATATGCTTCTCATGAGGACTAGTGAGCAGCATGTCCTCAACATACACAACAATGATTAGAAGCACATCATTAGCATGCTTAACATATAAGGTGCTGCCAGTTGGACTGTTCTCAAAACCATGTGCAATCAGATAGGCATGTATCTTTTCATACCAAGCATGTGGTGCTTGCTTTAAACCATATAATGGCTTCTTTAACCTGCACAGCTGGTTTTCATGCCCTTTCTGCACAAAGCCACGAGGCTGAAACTTTTTTCCACAGCTTGTATATACGCCTATATCCCTAACAGATTACTTATCTTTGTACATTCTAGTGGTAATACATTCAGTATTATGTGTTGTGCTCCAAGCTTCTTCTTCCTTGTGATGTTCGCGTGCTTAAGTAGACATCTAACTCCAACAAAGGCTAGGTGTAGCTCAGTGATGAGTAGCACCTCCTTTAATGTCAATCCGGGAAGACGTGAGGATGGTATGAAGACCTCGAGCAAGTGAAGGCACAAGTGCATGAGTGAGAAGCACACTAGCATGCACACACATACACACACACGCGCACACACAGTAAGACAAAGAGTGAGAAGCAATGGAGTTCTTTAGATTACTTCCAAAATGTTCATACAAGTTTAGATCAATTACAAGCTAACCCCAAAAATGAGCTCTCTAGCTCTATTTATAGTTTTTGACTAGGTTTTGGCACTGTCCAGACCTAGTGTCCGGCCTAGTTAAAAATTAGGTTCTAGGGTCTATTTGAAGGCTCAAACGGAGTCTAAAAAATATGAAAATTGGTAGGTAGCTACTTCTAATGCTCCTCAAGCTCAAGGACTCCTTGGCTTGCACAAAATGGAGCTACAAAAATATGAAATGGTATTTACAATGATTGTTAATGATGAGAATCACTGTTATAAAGATGTTGATTTGGAAAAATTTGAAGGGCCTATCTGCCAGATTTGCGTTGACTGCTCTGTCTACTTAATCCTTCACCTCGCTCTGACTCTCTCCGCTGGCTTCCTTGTCTAGTCAGTCCTTGACTACTTTCAACACCCCCCCTCTCTCGCGTCTGTCGTCCTTGACAGACCCTTGTTGCTGGGAGTGCTGTAGGTAATATTCCACAACATGAGTGGCAAGCTGATGTTCTTGGATGCGTAGTCCTCTGGCCAAATCTGTCATCATGCGATCCCAATCAATGGGCCCTGGAATGTCCGGATGTGGCAGACGTAACTGATCTGCATGGATGGCTTGTTCGACGGCGAATAGATGTAGCAAATGTGTCGGTCTGGGAATGAAAATTTCCAAATGATATTCCCAGAACCTTGTAGAGAACATTTCCTCAAATGTCTGCTTGAAGCATGCGGGTAAATACTTTATACGTGCATGCCAGGCAAAGATTATGCTAACCGAGGGAGTCTAGCTCATGTCGTAGACTAAATCCTTATTACCTTGAGAGAATCCGGGGGCAGAGATGTATGGAGCCTGTACCTTCCGAAAGGTTTTGAAGACAATTGTCATGAGTTCGAATATTTTCATACACATTTTTGCTGCTATGTCGGGTACATTGTTTAGACGGGTAGACCAGTGTCGAATTGTTGATATCATGTAAGCGACGGTTGGGGTCCCTCGAGGTGGAGCAAAATACGGATAGTTAACCCAAGCCGAGCATTCTTTATTGTTGCGTACCTTGATTGCAAATGCTTGCCAGGATCTGCGACGTACCATTGGGCAATAGCATGGATTATACTTGATATACAGTGGCATGGTTGCCCAGGTGCTCATCATCTCAGGGTAATCGGTTAGTAGACGTGCACGCCAATTAGGTTGGAAGATCGAGCCAGCACGTGCATCTGCCGGTAAGTCCTCTGGCTCAAATTGAGTGGCGAATGAGGGCTCCTTCCCTGTATGCCTTTTAACTTCTGCATTATAATCATGTAGCAAGACAAAGTAAGGCATGTATTGCGGCTCTGATGTTGTGATCAACCGTTGGTGGGATAGGTTCTGAAAGTAAGAAGATCGAAGGACAGTTTCTTCCAGATTTGTGAGAGATTGAATTTGCACGGCAACGCGATCATCATGTGTCTTTCCCACTTTCTCGACCCTTTTAACCCAATCTGGAACTCCAATTTCTAAGTGTCCTGTCCTTCCTCTGTAACCCGACCGCCGGGTGTTGGCATCGGCTCGTATGGCTCTTCATAGCTGTCATTGACTGGGATTTCCACTACTGTTTCAGGTTTGGGTTCTTCGGTTGGTGAGGGTGGCCTTTCATATGGTAAGAGGCGTGCTTGGAGTTCTGCCACCTGCTTCCGGAGGGTCTCTAATTCTTCTATAGAGTGTTGCAAGATTATCGGCTCCTGTTGAGCTGAGGGGGCACTGGCTATCTGCTTCTTAAGGTCCACACATTCAACCTCTAGCTTTTCATATGAATCCAAGAAATTTGCATGTTCCTCGAGTAAGATGCGAATGTCTTCTGAGGGGACTGCTCGATAGTTGGTAGGGCTAATGGTTGCTCCTGTAGTTCCTTCCATAGCTACTTCAAAATTATCTTGGTTTTGTTGTTGAAGCCGCTTGTTTTCTTCCAATGCTGCTGCCATATGCTTCCTTAATAGCCCCAGGTTGCGTCTGAGTGTAGCATTAGATATCATTTGCGCCTGGAGCACAGTTTCTAGTTCCTTGACTGCTGTATCATCCACCGTCGATATTTTTTATTCCAATTCTGAGTGAGCTTACTGTAAAGTGGTATGTTCGGTTAGGAGCATTTGGTAATCAGCTTCTAAAGTGTTAACTCTAGCCTGTAGGCGCCGAGATTCTGCCTGGAGGGCAGCATTGCGTTCTTCCAATTGATGGTATTCTTGTTGTAGTTGATGTGCACATTGAAGTAATGTATTAAATGTGATATTTACATTATGAGATGCAAGGGGGAAAGTTTTGAATGCAGGGGAAGTGGGAATGGGAAGGGAGGTATTGAATGGTGTGTCTGCCAATGATGTGTTGAGTGGTGAGGTGGCGGGTAGTGGAGGGGGAGAGGGTGGAATTGTGGGGAGAGGTGTTGTGGTGGGTGAAATGTCCATTGGGTCAGACAGATTGGTGTGTACAGGGGCTACCATGTAGGTTGGTATGGTAGGTGAAGTGAGTGTGGTGTTCGTGTAGATTGATGTCGTTGCGAACATCGGGGAAATGTGCCTCTGAAACATTGGAGTGCTGGTGGACTGCGCCACGAAGGTTGGTTGTTGGGGTGGTGCGGTTAGGGTGAATGAGGTGTAAGGGACAGATGGGAAGTGAGGGTCATGGAATGGAGGTATCCGTATTGGGGGATAGGCTGGGAAACACAGGGTGCCTTCTGTGGGTGCAGGGTTTCCAACCACACTTGGAATTATGGGATGGCCAATTATGGGTTCGGAGGACAGAAGGGTTGAAGTGTACAAGGGATTGGTGATGGAAGAGAAGAGGGTGTCTTGTGAGGTGGGTTCTCGAAATGAGAATGATGTGAATGAGGTTGGGTTATAAGTGAAGGTAGAGGTGATGGCTACCGTTTCTTCCATGGTGGGAGGTGGTGGTGGGGGTGGAGAAGGTGGTGATGGGGGGTGCTGGGGTGAGATGGGTGATGTCTGAATGAAGGTTTCAGCAGAGAGGTCAATGGTGGTGGTGGGAGTAGCTGTGGTTTCAATGGGTACTTCTTGTTCTGTGACGGGTATCCTGATAGTCTTACCTGCTCGTGGTAATGTGTCAACTCTGCGTTTGTCATACCTCACGGACTGGCGGACTGTTGTGTGGACAGCCTCCGGAACTCCTAAAGATTTTGACACTAATTTGAGGGTGTCAATAAAATGTTGATCCACCCCATCATCTGATAGCATTTCTTGCATCAAAGCTTGGCCTGACACAAGAGAGAGTTGATGCCTTTCTTGTACTCCTTTGATTGTATCGTATAACCTTTGTAGCTGAGCTGTGTATGCAGGTGCACCTACAAGTTCTGACACTTCTTGTTGCTCATCTTGATGCTCTTGATCATAATCCTGCTCATCTTCTTCTTGTTCTTCATCTTCATCATCCTCTTCATCCACTTCAACTGTGGTGACAGGTACTTGGGAGGTTGTCGCCTGCGGTTGAACATTCTCCACTTGTTGTTCCTCTTTTGCCTCCAGCTCTACGTCTTGTAACAATTGTTCGAAGTCTTCATTCGTGAGTTCTTCCAAGGGTGCGCCACCAGGAAATTCAAGATCGGTTGGGACTGGAGGAAATATCAAGTTGGGGCCATCGGTGCTGCATCTTGGAAGTCGTAGTGTGAATGGCCGAACTCTCCGGGGTGGAGGGGTAACGTCTGGTGTTAGGGTGGCTCCACGTGGTTGAGCACAAGGGACTTGGACAGTACCTCTCATCTTCTTAGAAGGGGGTCCAGGGGATGTCCTGCCTCTAAACTGCTCTACTCGATTCCACATCAGGGCCCGTTGAATAGGGATGTCATAATCCAAACACCTATAAATGATTCTAGTCAGAGCACAACATCCATATAAAACATGCTTCTGCGGCCATCGTTTGTGGGCTAGGTGTATCTGGTCAATTATCCAGTGGGGTAAGTTGATGGTAAGGCTCTGTGTCTCTGCCAGATACAAATTAAACCATATCTTTTTGGGTGGCATGGGGAATCTATCTTGGGCAGGAAAAGCAAAGTGTTGCATGCACATGCGAAGGTGGATTGCAATATTAGGCGTCATGGCCACCATGTCCTTGAGCTTGGTGAGGCTTCGATTCTTCATGTAATCAGGCACTAGGGTCTCCTTCTCTGTTGGAATATGCATTCCGCGCATATCTAGGGCCTCTCTCACCAAGTTGTTTGATAGCCTAAACCTCTTGAGCTCATTTCCCTTTGTCAAAGATGGAAGCACAAATGAGCTTGCGCCTTTTGGGTTCTTGTTTGGAGTCAAGGTGTTGATGAGATAGTAGCATCGCATGAAGTCAGGCTTTGGGAGCCGGGCACTGAAGTATGCACCCAATCCTGCCTTCTCCCATACCGGACGTAGACCTTCTGCATTTTGTAACTTCTTGAATTCCCTTGTAAAGAAATGGTATTTACCTGGCTTCCCATTGAAGTCCAACTCTGATTCCCATAGGTATGTTCCCTCTCCCAAGGGTCCTGCCACTTCACTAAACCAGTGGGAAGCTTTTCCTACGGGCATGGTATGGCCACTGGGAGGGTCCGCAATAGGTATGATTTTGATGGCCTGCAATTCTTGTGGTCTTTCATTTGTCTCAGGCAAAACGGGTAAACTGTCTAAGTCCACCACTTGCTGGCTCGTTCCTGTTTGAGAGCTTGTTCCCGTAGCGTCAGCCATGTTGCGAAAATCACTGCCGGTTCTGTGAGAATATATGAATGATTGTTAACATTGCAATGGACACAAAATGGCACTGTGTCCCCGTTACAACATTAACTTGATGAATTGTGATGTAGTTAGTTGCTTAGTTAGTGCTCGCATGGATGTGAGTGTGAAATGTATTTAGTTGATACTGAATGCCTATGAGCTAATTGGGGGTCGGGTGCATTGTGGATGCAGTTAGTAAGTGAACGTGGTTTTACAAATAGGTCAGATGGTTTGTTACAAGGTTTGGGTTGCTAAACATGATGGATGGCACTCTGTTTTGATTGTTTGGAGACTCTGGAGAGCTTCATAAGAGTGTCTGCTTGGAAATGAGGCTTTTTAGGGACCCATTCACAAGTGATTCTACTCGTGCTCATGGGCCAATGTGTGTTTGTGTGTATTGAATACAAGTGGGTAACAGCTGTTCGAGTGAGTGAACTATGTTGAACAGGGTGTGGTCTCGGTGTAGCTATTTGAGCCCGCAAACAAGCCTTAGGCACCCAAATTTGTCTTGATTGTGGGCGAGCCTTCATTGACTTCTTGGGTACCCAGATAGACTTCACTTTCACAGAAGGATTTTTGGAGGACTTTTGATTAGTGTCGTGTCATTGATCACTAATAGGAAGTTGAGCCAGTTGTTGTGGCTTGACCGCAATAGGATGCTCGCTTTTCCGTACCCACACCTATTTTGGTGGTTGAGACACTATGCGTCGTATTGTCTTTGTGCCTCGAGCATAAGTAGTCTGCTGCTTCTGCATTTGATCCGCTTTAGGTTGCTGCATCCCTGTGGCTTTTGAAAAAGAAGGGAGTTCCGTCGTATCCTTAACTTCCTTGTTGAGACAATCATCCCTCTGCATCTTTACAGTTTTGGACAAGAATAGCATGGTCATCTTCATGTGTACTCCTAGAAGGACCACGAGTGGGTGCCTTGCCTAATTCCTTGAGTGCTTCATTTCCTAACTCGATCGTAATGCGTTCCTCATTGACCCAAACCTGAAGAAGTCCACTTCTTATGTTTAAGTTGACTGCATGATCATAGATCCAATCTTGACCCAAGACCGGAGGCTCAGTGAGGTCCTCATCTTGACACACTAGTACTTTGACTGTCATTACTTCGTCTTGAATATAGAGGGGAAGTTCCACCTCGCCCATGCAAGGGGTTTCCACACCTCCCAATCCTATGAGATATGCTTCTATAGGATTGACAGTTAATTTCAACTCTTGACAGTACGAAAATTTAAGAGCACTAGTGGTTGCACCAGAGTCAATCAAGGCTCTTACAGTCCTTGCACCCTTTCCTTGTCCTATCTCTAAGGTTATAAAAGGACGTCGATCAATTATCCTATGAGAGCTAATACCTGAAACTTCACACATAGCCACATGATATCCTTGATCTGCATATGCATCTGCCCTAGGTTGCTCTCTACCCTGTCTTCTCAACTTCATTCTTCGGATACGTTCCAATGCTTCTGCTTGAGCTTCTTCTCAAATTCGTCTTTCTTCTTCTTTGCGTTTCTTAGCAGTGTTGAGTCGACTTAGCATCTCTTCCGTCAGAGGTTCCTGATATAACTTGACTCTGCACCCGCTTATGTAGCTTGGGAGAATATCGCCTTCCAATGTGGCTAGTTGCACTGCTCCACTTGTTGAGATTCTATTAATGATCATGGGTCCGTAGCCTCTCTTCTCTAGTTTCCTCGCATGTTTTTTCAAAGTGTAGACTAGTACTAGGTCGCCTGCCTTCAAACCTTTATCCTTAACGTGGGCATCAAAGTATGCCTTCTATCGTTTCTTAGCTGCATATATTCCTGCTGCAGCTCTTAGTCGGGTTTCACCTAATCGTTCAAGGTCAAAAATTCTCGAAGAGAGTTCATGACCCGTCCACTCATGCTCTTGTGCTACTTTCAATGTAGGTATTAAGAAGTCCAACGGTAGCACTGCATTTTGGCCAAATACCATCTGAAAGGGTGTGGCTTGGAGTACCGTTTTATAGGCCACTCGGTATGCCCAAACAGCATGGTGTAGCTGTTTGTCCCAATCAGAGCGTTTATTATTCACCAATTTGGTAAGCACATTGCATAGAATCTTGTTTGTGCTTTCGGCCTGGCCATTAGCTTGTGGGTGATAGGGGGCAGACTTCTTATGTACTATCAAGAACTCTTGGAGCAGATTTTCAATAACTTCATTCAAGAAGTGAGTGCCTCTATCACTTACCAGCTCTATAGGTAGCCCGTATCTTGTGAACACATTCTCAAATAGGAACTTAGCAGTTGTCTGAGCATCGTTCTTTGTCGTAGCTTTTACCTCTACCCACTTTGTTAGATAGTCTGTCGCAACAATGATGTATTCAGCATGTGAACCCTTGGCTGGGGGATTAATAGGACCTAAAAAGTCTATTCCCCACTTAGAGAATGCACATCCACCCATCATGGGTTTCAGTGGCATCTCATCTTTGCGTATAGGATACTGAGTTCTCTGACAAACATCACACCGTTTCACATAAGTATGTGCATCCATGTGAAGGGTCGGCCACCAAAAGCCTGCAAATAGTATTGCCTTGATCACCCGATCTGGTCCAAAGTGTCCTCCTGCTACACCTTGGTGAGCAGTTTCCAAGATCTTGAGATATTCACTCTCATGGGCACATAGTCTCAGGTAACCATCTTTACGACGCTTGTATAAATTATCACCAATGAGTGAGTAATCTAGGGCTTCTTGTTCTAGACTTCTTTGTCTAGTCAGGGTCATGTCTTGAGGGAATGTTTTCGTCCTCAAGAAGGATACTAGTGGTTCACTCCAATCTGGCACAATGGACACTTGATAAAGAGTGGCATGTTCCACAGGTGGTTTAGTGCAACAGATTGGGCATTCCTTGCACAACTTTTGGACATCAGCTTCCATAGTCGGCCAATGCACTCCGAGTCTCCTTAGTGTCTGTAGGGTTCGTTGCTTTGAGTAGTGTTGCTCTAATGCGCCTACATGTGCTAATTGCAACCATTTAGCGTACTCATCCTCTTCCACACAACAAGCCAAGATCCCTTGATCTGTGTGCTTGTACATACTACCTGCCATGATGTGATACTTTTGGGCTTTTACTACCTCTCTATCCTGTGTGTTTATTACTGGGTGGTTAGGCCCGTATGTCAATACTGGCACTAATGGCTTAGCCCACTGTGGCACCACTTCCAAATTAAACAAGTAAGCATCAGGAAGGTCATCTGACACTCCTTGTGGGGCTTCTCCAGATGTGAGCCTAGAGAGATGGTCTGCTCTCAAGTGAGTCTTACCTTTCCTCATTACAACCTCAAAGTCATACTCCATTAATAAGAGAAACCATCTTACTAATCTACCTGTATTGCATGGCTTGTTCACTAGATATAACAATGCTTGATGGTCAGTAAAAAATTTAAACTTATTTGCAAGCAAATAGTGTCTAAACTTCTTAACTGCATATACCATGCCTAAGCCTTCTCTCTCAATAGTGGTGTAATTTCATTCAGCTGCATTCAATTGTCTACTGGCATAGGCAATTGGGAGATCCATATTACCTTCACCAGTAGGTTGTGCGAGTACACATCCAATAGCATAATTGGATGCATCCACATGAACATGAAAGGGTTTATTCCAATCTGGTGTAGTCAAGATTGGGGCTGAACATAATCGTCGTTTAAGCTCATTGAAGGAATTTTCACACTCATCAGTCCACTCAAAGTTAGTCAAAAGTCCATACAGAGGCTTTGTTATGATGGCATACATGTGTATAAACCGTCGGTAATAACCATAATGCCCCATGAAAGCTTGTACTTCCTTGACATTCTTTGGCCTAGGTAGCTCCGTTATGGCTCTCACTTTCTCTTCATCAGTGGATATGCCATTCTTTGACACTATGTGTCCTAGAATCTTGCCTTGCCTGACCATAAAACGCACTTTTCTGGGTTCAGGCAGACTTGATATTCTCTACATTTGTCAAAGATTTGTCTGAGTTCAGGAATATGGGTTTGTCTAATGTTGGAATGAGCACAAAGATCATCAACATAGACTTCCAAGTTCTTCCTCAAGAACTCTTTAAATACATGGCACATCAGCCTCTGGAAGGTAGCGGGTGCATTGGTAAGCCCAAATGGCATTACTCTAAAGGCAAATATGCCCCATTCAGTGGCAAAAGCCGTCTTATGCTGATCTTCTGGAGCTATGGCTACTTGATTGTAGCCCGAAAATCCATCAAGGAAGTTGTACACTTCCTTGCCTGCTACTCTTTCTAAGAGGTGCTATGTGATAGGAAGCGGATAGTTATCTCGAATTGTGGCTGCATTGACCTTCTTTAAGTTAATGCATACATGCAGCTTTCCATTTTTCTTGGGCACCACTACTATGGGGGATACCCACTCAGTGTGCTCAATTTCATAGATGAATCCAACTTCAACCAGTCTATCTATCTCCTCTTTGATCTTAGCAGCATAATTATCATTATATGTGTATGGCTTTTGCTTAGAAGGTTTGGCATTTGAGATCATGGGGATAGTGTGTGAGCATATGTTAGGGTCCACGCCTTTCAAATCCTTGTAACTCCAAGCGAATACATCTCTGTATTCTCTTAGCAAGGCTATCAATTTGTGCTCTTCGTCTTCCGTCAGGTATGGCCTATGTACGTGCATCTCTCTTCTCCTTCTTCCACAACTACCACTATTTTCTTGGTGGTTTCTTTGTTATCATAGGCCTCCCCTGATTGCACCTCTCGTTTAGGCATTCTCATCATGACTCTCCTGTCATCTATCTCATACTTCTTAAAATTTTCCGGGACCTCAAATAAAGATTCTTCCTCTTCTGGTGTGACTTCTCTCTTCTTTCTTTTCTTTCCTTCTTCCTTTGGGTCACATGTGTGGCTAGCCTTACATCATTTGCAAGCTCTCCATGCCTCTGGGGTTGAAATTCTACTTCATAGAAGTATTCTTCATCTGATGCAAAAGGTGGGTCCATAATGATTGACTCTAGATCGGAGTCACTTGCATCTTCAAATGCATCAGGGCTAGGTTCACACTCTTCTATCACTGCCTCTCCCATGATTGGCTCTATGGAGAAAACTGAAATGTCATAGCCATCCTCATCACAGTGAGGTGTCCATTGTTCTTCATTGATGGCTACATCCATTCTTGCTAGGATTTTTGCCCAGCCGTGGGGTTCAAATTCTTCGTCAGGAAAGACTAAAGGTGCATAGGCTGGGTCTTGAATTGATCTACGTGTTTCTTTTGCACCTACCTCTCTGGCTTTTTCTCTCTTCTCTTCTTCTACTGCTACTTTGCACATCCATAAGTGGGTGTCTTCATGCATCCATGAGGATCCTGATCCTATGGAATGCACCGATTCCGTATCATCTTTGGCTCTATGGAGGGGATTCCATTGGATAGGAGGGACATCACTATGAGAGTAATCTTTGATGTTCACTTTGGTCGTAACACCTAAGTGTTGCAGGTACAAGGAATTGGTTCCCTAGTCCTGTACCACTTGCAACTGTCGCATAAAAGGTCGTCCCAAGATCATTTCATAGGCTTGATTTTTGCTAAAATCACATATAGCAAATGTATGCTCGAACTCAACACCACATGTGGTGAGAGTTATTCCTTCTAACAGCCTAAGGGTCTCTCTATGTGACCATCGGCCATTTGCAATTTCATCCTAGTGGGCCTGAGTGCTGGCTTGCCCCAACGCTTCCATAGGGAAGTGGTAGCAATCGCAACTCCTGCGCCTGAGTCTAAAATGGCCTTGGTGGTGTATCCTTGATGGGTGATAGGAAGATATGTGTTTCCCTCTTCGCCCTCACTCATGTCTCCTATTTTGTCCAAGGGTATTTCTTGCACTGTTCTCTGGGATCCTACCTGGGAACGAGGTTTTGCTATCTCTGGTACTTGTTTGGCTACATGTTTCCATAGCTCTGGCCTTACTTTGAGTAGCTCCTCTAAGGTGAGGTTGCACTGTACTTTAGTGTTTTTCACTACCTCTGTGTTCCTAGGTATGACTGAGTCCTCATTTCGTACCATGACCGTGGGTGCTCTCATACAAGTGGACTTAGCTTCCCATGGGCCTGTGAAGTGGGGTAATTCATGCAAAGAATTAGACTCAAAGTCTAATCTCTCTTGAGACTGGGTGCTCTCTTGCTCCTCATAAATGGATGGGATGTCTTGTGGGAATTGGTCGTGTGCATCATCCACAAGTTCAATAGGAGGAGGGACTTCACTTTCTTTAGCCCATTTGTCTTCTTGAATCTCTCGTAGGAATTCGGGTGTGAACCGATTCATAGAAGATGATGTGTCTGGCTCCGTAGAGTTAGGCACATAGGCTTCCTGGGCAGGAAGGCTTACTCTTTCACTTGCCTTGTCCTTGTGTTGAGAGGCGGGTTCCTTTTCTGATTGTGCAATCAGCCTCTCTATTCTTTCTAACAGTCCTTCAAAGTGCAACTGCGTCTTAGCTGAGCTAGAGATGTTAAAGAGGCGTCTGGCTTCAAACATGGTTTGAGCTAGCTCCACCATCTTAGCACAAATTTTAGTTCATTCAAGCTCTAATTCTGCTCTAGGGTAGCACTTTCATGATCAGTTACGTTTGGCCCTGCTTGGATTCTGGCCTGATATGCTTTGAGCATCATGTTTAGGTCCTTGGGAGTGGGATCTGCTAGGACTGATCCTACTCTAGGGGGAGGTGGGATTAGGTGAGGCAGGTTGGAAGGGGGCGGGTCGGATGGAGTTGGGAATGGTGGAGGTGGGGTAGTGTGAGAGGGAGTTTGAGATGTGAGTTCGGTTATCCTAGCTCTCGTTTCTCTTAGGCTTTCCTCAAGTTCGCTCATTTTCTTTGCCCATTGTCTTTTCATTCTTTCACGACTATCTCTCCAAGCTCTAGTCCTCTTCTTTGTCATGCTCTCCGTTTCACTAACATCTGGGCTCTTTTCCTGGCCTACGCTTTGGTTCTGTTGCAAGGCTTGGGCTCTAGTGATCACTTGCACTGGTGTAGTGGACGTCACACTTCCTGTGGAGTCTACAACTAACCCTACGACATTGATAGGAGTGATTTTCGGCATATTATTAGGATTCTTTGGGTAGTCTCGTAAAAGGTGCTCCTTTCCACAATCTTGGCAAAAGCCTTGAATTGTCACTGACTGGGGTTGTGTAGGTGGAGGTAAGGGGCAATCACGAATGAGGTGATCACCCTGACATCTGTAGCATGGCCCTCTAGGGAATGGGGGTCTTACCTGCCTAGGTTGGGGTCTAGAGTTAGGGTTTGTGTACATTACATTGGTGTACTCTGGCTCCCAACTACGTTCACTTGGTTCTTCATTGTAGTAGGACTCACCATGTTCAGGAGATTGCATGTAGTAGGCCTGGGGGTTGTCAATATGCATCGAATCAAAGCTATGGTCACTCGGGTCACTTTCAGAAAGCAATGGTGTTACAGGGACTATAGCTCTATTCAGGTTCTCTTCTGCAGCTGCATATTTTATTGGGATCACATTAGTAGGAGTAGGTGGTTGTTGTGCTAGCACTGGCTGGGGTCTCAGTTGGGCCTGATATTGTGGTTGGTAATTTTGCTGAGGCCTAGTATACTGTTGTGGTGGGTATGGACTCTGGTATCTGCCTTGTTGAGGGTATGGCTGATGGTAGGTTTGCCTAACAACTTGCTTATTGTATGGGAAGTCTTGTGCGGTGTGATTTGTGTATCTTCGTTCTATGGTGCAGTACTGGCTACTAGGATTTATTTGGGGTTGAGCCATAATGGGACATACATTTGCCATATGGTCACCTCCACAAGTATAGCATCTTTTCACTGGGGCAAATCTTGGGATATGTTTGCTAGTGACACCTAATTTCTGAGCTACTTTCTCTGCAAGTTCCTCAATTGATGTGGATTGCGAGGAAGAGAGGCTAGAGACACTATCTGAGTCTTTGTAGATTTTGGAAAGCTCTAGTTCTTCCCTTAGGTTATCCTCGATATCAATGCACATGCGTACACACTCTTCTATGGTCCTAGGGTCCTTCAAGTACACATATGATCTCAATTTGGTACTTAGCAATCCATCCAAGAACAAAGCCACTTACTTAGCTGGTGTGGGTAACTCAAGGACATGGCATCTCTCTAGGTACTGCCTAAATCTTCTTCCAGCAAGTCTCACGGTTTCTTGAGGGGTTTGCTTGAAGCTGTGAATCAGCGAGGAAGTGTTATGTCTTATGCCACTTTTAGAGAATTCGATAATGAATGCCTCTAGAAGTTGGTCTATGCTCCTGAACTGCCTTTCGTTTAGTGGCTGAAACCATGTCAGGGTGGTGTTCCTAAGGGTTAGACCAAAGGCATTGTACTGCGTGAATAGATCCTCCACTTGTTCAGCTCTCAAGACTTGCCTAAACTCGGCTACGTGATCGTAGGGGTCTCCGGTGCCATCGAAGTAGTTCTTCATGGACTTCACTAACTGGGTCGGTCTCAAAGTCCTCGTGTGCTCTCTCGGTCTTGGCAGAGGGAACTCATCCGTATTTCTTTGATTCCTTGGAGCTCTAAGTACCTCAGGTTCCACTCTATTTGTTTCCGTTCTCGTTCTTTCTCTGCCCCCTAGATTGGCAAAGCTTACTTCTGGCCTGTCTCTACTTCTGTCTCTTTGAGCTCCATGAGCATGGGATGTTCCAGCTCCAGGGTGACCATAGGACACGTTCGATCTTGGTTGGGGAAAAACAAATTCACCCTTCCAAGTATAAGCATGCCTGTCATGTTCTGTAACCACAAATATCCTCTCTGAAGCGTGATCTAAGTAGGTACTCTGCCTAGGCTATCAGGATCTTTGAACTCATAGATCATGATTGACCCAACATCATTTGGCCTATTTGATTTATACCTCCAAAAGGCTTCATATGTCTCTTGGTTTAGGAGAAGATCTATGCTCTTATTATCCTGGGGAATCCACTCAGGATTGAGGATTCTAGTAAGAACAGACTTCCCCCTAGGGGTCTTGGGCTCTCCTCATACGTTCCCTTGCTCTAGGTCACCTATGTCCGTTTCAGGGATCACATTCCCAAATTCATCTGTCCTATCTGGGTGACTGGTGACTACGTATATGGTTCCTTCTTTGTCCAAGTATGCTCCATTTTCAAACTTTACAGCTGGGTGTTCTATTCCAATGGATTGGTCAAGGTTTTTAATCTGGACTACGGATCTTCCTAGGCCGTCCTCATAGATGCTAGCACCTAATCGGTTGGTCCTAAGGTATTCGAGCTGTGTCTTGTAGGGGCCTTCCACCCTATACAAATATGGCACACATGTACTTCCTGTAGGTCTGTCCATACCTTGAGACATCTCTGATTCACTAGTCTCAAAGCTAGGGTAATGCGAGTGGTGGCTCAACTGCTGGGCCCAAGACCTAGCAGTATGATTAACACTAGCCTCTGAAGACCTAAGACTTTTTCTATCTCTCCCTAGATGTTGCCTTGATCTAAGGTTCATAAGCCTAATTGAATAGCCCAAATTTGCCCAAGTACAACCTCGTTGCTGAGTTCTTTTGTATCAGTTACTTGATTTTTTTTTAGTTGATTATCGTGATTATGGTCTTGTCTGATATCACGTCGTCAGGTATACTTGAGTGTATTTCTGCACTTAAAGTTGATCGTTCCACGTTACGTTCCTTTTCCTTTAAAGTTCTCGACCGTACAAAGATTATGTCGTTAGCTTGAACTTGAGTATTTAGGTAGTCTTCAACTTGATAAATGCCTATCGCCACCCTGGCCTACTCCTATCACTAGTCGTTCTTAGCCTAAGCTAGGAATTGACAGAGGGACTTGAGAGTTTCCAACCTTTTGTTTCCTTCCTAGTTGCCCCAGGAAATGTGTTCCCAAGCTTGCACTTACTCTTGCTTAGAATGCCCTTCGATGCTCTCAATAGATCTGTAAGAGTTCCAAAGTTAGCTCAAGACTTAAATTCCAAAGATAGAACCAATCACTTTCATTCATGTAACACAAACACCAATTTGCACAGTGATTTTTTGGAAAACAATTCTAAAGATCCCTGAATTTTGTTCCCCCTCGGTATGGTCAACTTCAAATACCCTATGGAATAATCCTGGCTAGCTTTCCAACACTAGCTTTCCAACAAAACAAAAATCACAGCAAACAGATTTCGTATGAGAAAGTTATGCCAGTTCAGGGTTCTAGGGTTCAAACAGGCTAATAGGCGAACATGACTTCTCAAGTTATTTTCTTATGGCCTCCTTATGTGCTCTAGAGTGAAATGTTGATGCCCAAAATTAGCCAAAATCTTCAGATTACAAAACCCTAAAAAATAGTCAAAAATGGTTGTCAATCGCGATCGACTGGGCTGTCAATCGCGATGGACAGGGCTGTCCGTCGTGGCCTGTCAGTCGCAATGGACACGTGTCAATCGCGATTGATGGGTGTCAATCACGATGGACAAGGGGTGTCGGTCGCGATGGACAGAGGGTATCGATCGTGATGGACACCTGTTACTCGTGATGGATAGCTGTCAGTCGCGATGGACAGTGTCAGTTGCGACGGACTGAGATTTTGGGTTTTTTCCGTGTTTATGTGTTGATCGGGGCTCTATACGTCGCGATGGTCAAGATTCTCATCGAAATGGGGTGTCAATCGCGATTTTTCTGTCGGTCGCGATGGACAGGGGTGTCCGTCGCGATGGACACGTGTTCGTCGGGGTCTGTCAGTCGCGATTGACTGGCTGTCCGTCGCGATGGACAGTGTCAATCACGATTGATGCTATCAATCTCGATGGACTGAAAAAAAGCCAATTTTTCAAAAATTTTTGTGGATCTCTAATGTGCAAGGTCTCTAGTCTACTGTGGTGCACTTAGTTTTACCAAAAGATGAAACTTTCTGTCAATAGCGATCGACAGAAGCTTGCGACACCGAGACAGTTTTGCACATTTTCGTACCTGCACGACGTGCTGGAGGGGATGATACAGCTGGATCCTGCAAGAAAACTCAACAACCATGCAAAAACAATGCACACAGTATTGCTCTCTCGCTCTCTCTCACAAGTGGAATGAGGGAAATGGAATGGAGAAGGTGATAAGATCAAAACTGAAAATTTTCATGATGATGGAGATGGAGGTGGGAGATGGTGATGATGATGATGGTGATGATGGTGGTGAAGTAAGAAAGAGAAAAATAAGAAAAGTAAAGAAATTACCTACAATGCCAACATCTCAAATCTACGTCTTAGCATCACACGCTCGTCCTCAAAGCTTGATCCCCGGCAACGGTGCCAAAATTTGGTGTAGCTCAGTGATGAGTAGCACCTCCTTTAATGTCAATCCGGGAAGACGTGAGGATGGTATGAAGACCTCGAGCAAGTGAAGGCACAAGTGCGTGAGTGAGAAGCACACTAGCATGCACACACATACACACACACGCGCACACACAGTAAGACAAAGAGTGAGAAGCAATGGATTTCTTTAGATTACTTCCAAAATGTTCATACAAGTTTAGATCAATTACAAGCTAACCCCAAAAATGAGCTCTCTAGCGCTATTTATAGTTTTTTATTAGGTTTTGGCCCTGTCCAGACCTAGTGTTCGGCCTAGTTAAAAATTAGGTTCTAGGGTCTATTTGAAGGCTCAAACGGAGTCTAAAAAATATGAAAACTCGTAGGTAGCTACTTCTAATGCTCCTCAAGCTCAAGGACTCCTTGTCTTGCACAAAATGGAGCTACAAAAATATGAAATGGTATTTACAATGATTGTTAGTGATGAGAATCACTGTTATAAAGATGTTGATTTGGAAAAATTTGAAGGGCCTATCTGCCAGATTTGCGTCGACTGCTCTGTCTACTTAATCCTTCATCTCGCTCTGACTCTCTCCGCTGGCTTCCTTGTCTAGTCAGTCCTTGACTACTTTCAACACTAGGCTTGGTTCAAAAGGTTATGTTGAAGAAAGAGACATTGATTTTGATGAGATGTTTGCTATCACATGTCGAATGACTACCATTCATAGCATTTGTGTACTTGTATCTCATCATGGTTGGAATGTACATTGTTTGGAGATTAAAACTATATTTTTGAATGGTGAGTTACATGAAGAAGTGTATGTTTTTCAATCATGTGGTTTTGTGCAAAAAGGCCCTAAAAACAAAGTTTGCAGGTTGAAAAAGGCATTGTATGGTTTGAAGCAAGCACCAAGTGCTTGGTATGAAAAGATACATGCCTACTTGATTGCACATGGTTTTGAGAATAGTCCATGTGAGAGTACCTTACATGTTAAATGTGCAAATGATGTGCTTTTGATCATTGTTGTCTATGTTGATGACATGCTTGTCATTGTTCCTAATGAGAAGCATATTCCTGATTTTAAGGCTGATTTGCATGCCTCATTTGAGATGTCAAATTTTGGGCATTTGCATCCTTATTTAGCCTGTCAATTTATGCAAGTTGATGGCATAATAGCTTTGTGTGAAACAAAATATATTGGATGCTTAATTTACTTTTGCATAACTCAGCTTGATAGTCTGTTTGTTGTCTCACAGATGAGGAGGCTTATGCACTGCCTAGGTGTCAAGCATTGGTAGGTGGTTAAGCATATCTTTCACTACTAGAGTGGTACCTGATTACTTGGATTGTTTTATCCCAAAGGGGATCACTACTGCAAGGTTTATATGCTTTTTCTGATTGTGACTGGGCTTGTTGGCATGGCACTCGTGTGCCCATAAGTGGTTTTTGCTTCATGTTTGGTAGCTCATGCATATCTTGGTTGAGAAAGATGTAGCTTATTGTGGCCACTTCTATTTGTGAGGTTGAGTATAGGGAAGCTTTCATAGTGATTATTGAGTGTCTGTGGCTCAGATACCTTATGGCTGATTTGGGTGTTGGTCAATCTTCTACCACCACCATCTTCACTGACAGTTAGAGCGCATTGGCAGTTGCGAGGAACCTTGTGTTCCATGCTCACACTAAGCACATTGAGGTACACTATCATTATGTCAGGAGATATCAGTTTGGCATATGTGCCCACACAAGAGAACATTGTAGATCTTTTCAGAAAGGCTCTACCTCAGGAGAAGTTTGAAGCTTTCCACAAAGCTTTGGGATTACTTCCTTTTGTGGATTGATCTCTTTCCACATAGCTTGGCACTTTCTTATACATGATTGCTAGCTCTTTGTTCATCACATCACTTCGAGGGGGATTTGTTGGTATATTTCGGTAATGATGTGTGTGAACACACTAGGACCGTCAAGGCAGTTTTTCCCTCTTTAGGAGGTTTTTTCCCCCAACTTGTATATATGCCTATAACCCTAGCGAGTCACTTATCTTTTTACGTTCACTTGGTAATACATTGAACATTGTGTGTTGTGCCCCAAGCTTCTTCTTCTTCCTTGTGGTGTTCGTGTGCTTTTGCGTACCTCAAACTTGAATAGTATGGTAGACAAATATCAAGAAAAAATATGGCTATTAGGCTTCTAAACAAACTTCCTAAGGCATATGAGACTTTTGTAATGAGACTTTATAGCCGAGGTCATCTTAACTTGGGAGGAAGTGTGATGACTCTTTCTCCTCCACAACTCGTGGGAAAAGTCTTCAACATCTCAAAAACCAACTATGAAAGCTATGGGACCCTTTAACAAGCCTAAGAACTCTAGTAATCGAACTAGAAATGCTCCTAAGCAAGGCTTCACAAATCATCCAGTAGTTTTACATGGAATCTTGAGAAGTTTTGTTATAAGAAGAAGAATAATTCTAAAGCATCTACATCCAAGACTCAATCTAAGTCTTCTATGCATAGGTCTAATTGTTCAGATGAAGATCTCTTCATCTCAACCAAAACCAATGCTTAATTACTTTTAGCTCATTACCGGAATGGATATTCGATAGTGGAGCAACCTTCCATATGTGCAAATATCGTGGGTCCCTCTTTAGAGTTACAAGAGGACAAAGGAAAAGTTTACCTAGAAAATAATAAAAGTCTTCCAATCAAAGGTATAAATAAATTAAAAGTTATGAATCACAAAGGGGAATGCAAAGCCTTATCGAATGTACTCTTTGTACAAAACCTTTGCATGAATCTCTGTTTAGTCAAAGCTATTACAAATCATCACAAACAAGTTCTCTTTGACAACACATCAGTGAAAGTGATTGATCATAGCACTCATGACATCATATCCCAAGGCATCAAGGATAAAGGTGTATACAAGTTTTCCTTCTTTCTCATGAAGGAATCAATTTACACCCTTTGGCATGAGAGATATGGCCATCCACCTGCGTAACCAAAATCTCAACACCTCAATCAATTAGGGGATTGCTTAAAATCATCAAAATGCAAGATGTATGCCAAGCTTGCACTCAAGCAAAGCAACATACATGTTCCAAAAGAGGCTTCCACATGAGCAAGGAATCCTCTAGCCCTAGTCCACTTGGATCTTTACGAACCAATGAATACCCCATTGCTAGGTGGATCACTCTACTTCTTTCTCTTGGTAGATGATCACATTAGTGAAGTAATTCGTTGGTGATGCACCACAATGCGCTCTCCTTCTCGCTACCTCCACGATGATATCCTCGAAGTAGAAAACCGAGCTCTTAAGGCCGCACATAGTACTCTGCACAAAGACTACAAAATATGCAAAAAACACAGTACTCAGGGAACACGAAGACAAACTTCTTAGGTCTTATGAATGCGGTCAAACTTACAGTCTGTGACTGACCAAGCCACTATATGTTTTATTAAAGAACATATACAAAGAAGTGTCCAGTGGTCATTCGGCCTTTCACATGGACACTAACGGAAACAATCTCCCACTAAAGGCCAATATGGCCAAAGTAACTACGGGAGAAAAATAAAGAATAATAAAGAATACCTGAGTGTAAGTATACAAACTATACCTCCCACCTGATGGGCATGTTACACAATATAAAAGTGATTGTGTAAGATCATGAATCAAGTAACCCCCATCAAGTGACAACATTGTCGAAAGCTATCCTGTGGTAGAGATTTAGTCAAAGCATCTCTAGCATTATCTCAGGTGTGAACC
Source organism: Ceratopteris richardii (assembly GCA_020310875.1). Classification (NCBI taxonomy): domain Eukaryota; kingdom Viridiplantae; phylum Streptophyta; class Polypodiopsida; order Polypodiales; family Pteridaceae; genus Ceratopteris; species Ceratopteris richardii. Next base: position 80,082,868 of record CM035423.1, on the reverse strand, counting down.
TTCTCAAGAATAATGCACTCAGTGGCTAAGCAATCTCGAATGAAGTGATACCTCACCTAAATGTGCTTGGTCTTTGCATGATAGACTGGATTCTTAGCCAAAGCAATGGCACTCTGACTATCACTGAGCAAACGAGGTACATGTTGAGGTAAACCCATATCACAAGCAAGATGAGAAAGCCACAACGCTTCCTTACATGCCTCACTTGCTGCAACATACTCTACTTCTTTGGTGGAAACAGCTGTACATTCTTGAAGACGAGATCTCCAAGAGATAGCACCTCCAACAAAATGAAAAATGTACCCTGATGTAGACTTATGATTGTCTACACAACCAACATAGTCAGAAGCTATGTAACCAATAATGGATGCTTTCCCTCTACCTAAGCATACACACTTGTCCTTAGTGCCACTATGATATCTTCAAATCATCTTGACCACTTCCCAATGTTTCTTGCCATGATTAGACATATATCTGCTCACAACTCCCACTGCAAATGCAATGTCTGTTCTCGTAGCTACCATAGCATACATGAGACTACCAACAACAGACTGATAGGGAATTTTGCCTTCTCTTCATCTAATTTGGGGCAATCATCCTTGCTCAATTTCACTATGCATGCCAAGAATATGTTTGGCATCCCCCAAATCCTTCATATCAAATGTCTGACTCAACTTCTTTTTGAGAACTGACAAATCATAAGAGGACTTCCCAGTAATCAGCATATCATCAACATAAAGTATCAAGCATATCAAGCTTCCATCTGAGCATCTCTTTATGTAGAGACAATGATCCTCATTGCTTCGAGAATAGCCTTGAGACTTCATAAAAGCATCAAACTTTTGGTACCATTGTCTAGGGGACTGTTTGAGTCCATACAAGCTCTTTTTAAGCTTACAAACTAGACTTTCCTTGTTAGAAACTACATAACCCTCTGGTTGTTCCATATAGATCTCATCTGTAAGATCTCCATGCAAGAAAGTAGTTTTCACATCCATTTGGACTAGCTCTAAGTTCTCCACTGCAACGAATCCAAGCAACATGCGTAGGGTAGTCATCTTTACCATTGGAGAGAAGATTTCCTCGAAATCAACACCATGTTGTTGCTTAAAACCCTTTGCAACAAGTCATGTTTTATACTTTGGAGAAGCACTGTCTGATGTGAATTTCAGCTTATATACCCATTACATGGTAAAGCTTTTCTGCCCTTTGGCAAAGATACTAAATCCCAAGTACCATTCTTGTGAATAGAATCCAACTCACTCTTCATGGCACGCTCCCACTTAACATGATCCTCTGTCTGCATAACCTGTTTGTAGCAAGAAGGCTCACCGGCATCTGTTAGCATAACAAAATCTAAACCTGGAACATATCTATGAGGTGGATGTGAGACACGTGCAGAACGTCTCAATGGTTGCTGAACAGGAATATGTGCAGACTGATCTGAATGGCCATTCTCTTGAACATCCCTATGTGCAACATTTTTATGCATGCTAATCGAAGGACTAGTATCCTTAAACACCACTCTTCTCACTTACCTCCTTAATGGGTTGTTTATGCATCTTAGACTCATTAAAAATAACATCACTACTTCTGATCATTGACCGTGTTTCAGGATCCCATAAGCAATATCCAAATTGTCCTTCTCGACCATATCCAAGAAAAATGCATTCCTTTGAATTATGGTCCAACTTTTGTCTAAGATTCTTGGGTATATGAACATATGCTTCACACCCAAAAACTCGAAGATGATCATAATATGGTGGCTTCCCTGTCCATAACTCTTGTGCCACTTTCAGACCTTTGGCAGTACTAGGTGAAAGGTTAATCACATGAACTACAATCAATACTGCTTCTGCCCAAAAACCTTGTGAGAGGTTTGCATGATGCAACATAGAGACTACTCTATCTTGAATAGTTCTACCTCTCAGCTACACCATTCTGTACTGGGGTATCAGGAGATGTAAACTCTCTATGAATCCCTCTAGACTGACAGAAAAAGTTGAATTCATGTAGGTATACTCACCCCCATTATCTGAATGTAAATCCTTAAGCTTAGTTCCTTTTTCAGTCTCAACTGAAGTAAGCCATTTTTTGAGAGTAGGGAATACTTCATCCTTCGATTTGATAAGATATACCCAGACTTTTCTAGTAGCATCATCTATGAAAGTGACAAAGTAAAGAGAACCACCTAAGGACCTAGTGGGCATAGGACCACACACATCTATATGAACGAGATCTAAAGGCTGAATTGAAGAGTCAATGTGCATCATATGCACATTTCTGGTTTGCTTTCCATATTGACAATGCTCACAAAATGAAAAATCAGAGAAAGATAACACAGGTAAGTAGCTAGAATGAGAAAGATTTTCCATTCCACTACGAGATATATGTCCCAAACAACCATGCTAAATACAAGCCATAGGCAGTTTAGTAAGAGCTAACAAGTGTTCTTTCTGTGATACAAATAAAGGATAAAGTGAGCCAACTTTGACTCCTTTTGCAATAACCATATTGCCCTTTGATATGGGAAAGGACTAAGCATAGAAGACCACATTGTAACCAAGGTCATCAAGTTGACCAACTAACATCAAACTGTGTGATAACTGAGGTACATGGCATACATTATGCATAGTAAATTTTGAACCATCAATGAACTACACAACCACATCTCTAATCTCCACAACATCACACCGGTAAGAATCACCAAGTCTCATGGTACCAAGAGTCTTTGCTGCATAATTAGAGAACCATTCTCTATGTGGTGGCACATGGAAAGAAGCACCAAAATCTCACAGCTAGGTGTGGGAAAGAGAATCAGCCGTAAGAGCCTCAGTTGGCATAATACTATCAAGTGTCAACACATCGGCATCATGAGAAATAGCATTAATTTCTTCAATCTTCACAGTTGAAGTAGATGGTGTAGATAACTATTTAACATGCCCATCAACATTATGTCCTTTAGCTTTAGCATTCTTTAATGCATAAAAGTCTTTCTTCATGTGTCCTTTCTTATGACAATAATGGCATTTGATATCCCTCTTCCTTGATTTACTTCTACTCTTATTTCGTTGACCATTCTTTTCCTTATTCTTGCTCCTGCCATGTTGTTGATTCTTTCCTTGGTAAGAATCACGAACATTATATGCATCTCCACTCTGAGTGCCAACCATAGATTTTCTATGAATCTCCTCATTCAAGAGTGCTCCACATATGTCATCATTGACGAGTTTACCACCAGGTGCACTATTGCTAATAATTGTGCAAAATGTATCCCATGATGAAGGGAAGGTGCATAACAACAATACTGCTTTCATTTCATTATCCATATCCATTTTTTGAGCCTGTAACTGAGAGAATATAGCATCAAACTCATTTAGATGAGCAGCAACACTATCTGTGTCCTTCATACGAAGGACATATATTTTTTTCATTAGATAGACTTTATTTGATGCCATCTCCTTTTCATATGTATTGCATAACTTCTTCCAAAGCTCCTCTGCACTTTCACAATCTAATATTGTAAAGTAAACATTATCTGCCAGGTGCAAGTGAATGGTAGACCTGACCATTTCATCTAACTCATCCCAATCATCTTCATCCATGTAAGCAGGCTTCTTTGAAATTCCATTTAATGGCTTCCATTGCCTCCTTTGAATCAGCACATCATTAATCTGATTCTTCCATAGAGCAAAGTTTGTGCCATCAAATTTTCGGATCTCAAAATGGTCTTTGCCCTACAAGTTATAGCTCCTCCTCAGAATGCTAGCACTAGACCTTGATCTACCAGATGTTCTTGAGACCTCTGATGCCATGATGGTAGAGAACTGAATGGAATGATAATGGAGCTAGAAGAGTCCGAACACCAACGACTAAGTGTATCAAGGAGTAAATCGACCACTATATAGTTGACAAAACCAAAATCTGGAAAAATTTTGCCAGAGTATCCTCTACAAAATGAGCGTATGACCAGTGTCAAAATATCATAAAACTACAAGTGTTGACATGTTTGCCTGCATAGTGAACACTGACTCCACTGCATATAATCAATTACCCAATAGAAGCCAACTAGGCTTATCGAGCACCTATGAACAGCTATCATACATCTCCTATGGCAAGGCTAGGTAAGTCTTCCACCTGCATTACCAAAGAGACCCCGACATCTCGGTGTCTCCCAGTTAAGAAAACCTCACCACGACCCTCTTTATCAAACGTAAAAGGCTTTATGCAAAGAACGTAACCGCTATATCAATGACCACATGGAGGTACATAAGGGGTATCCACAAAAGCATACATAATGTGTATGTGCTCAATATATGTAGTAAAATGACACTAAAAGCTTGAATGCGTAGCCCAAAAACCAGTCAATAACACCTGCAAGTGTCTATCAACTCTGATGTTTTGGCTTAGAAAACCTGCATAAATTTGCAGCGGCTGCTCCCACCAAAACTGAAATCTTTCAAGAAACCTGTAGTTTTATGAGTGTGGCTGAAAAATACGGCCCCAAAGGTGGATATTTAATGTCGGAGAAGTACAACAAACACTCTTCTTGATGTTCTTGGACCTATGTGAAGAGAACTATGTGCAGAAGTACTCCAAAATAGCTCCAAAAGAGACCCCAAAAATGCTTCAAAAATAGGCTTTGAAGGCAAAGAATGAAGCTTTGAGGGACCAAAACATGTTCAAGGTAATGTCAACCTTAGTCTTTCCCCTTCTTCAAACACCACAAGGGTGTAGCTTAGTGGCAAGAGATTGCCATGGTTAAGCGAGCTCCGAGGGGAACAGTACTGGGATGGGTGAGCTCCCGAGAAGTATCGAGAAACTCGATATTCCTTGATCATTGAGGTCCTCCCTCGTGCGTAGCCAACGGTGCCAACGGTGACATCGATGACTCGGATGACAAGGTATGCCAAGGTCTATGCCTTGGTCGCCGCCTTGGAGAAAGTCGGGGGGGAGGGGGGGTGCTCACTTCGCTCACACAAAAGGAACAAAGCTTTTGCCTCGAACTACTCTAATACCAGTGAAGTAATTCATTGGTGATGCACCGCAGTGTGTTCTGCTTCTCGCTATCTCCATGATGATATCCTCGGAGTAGAAAATCGAGCTCCTAAGGCGGCACATGGTACTCCGCACAGAGATTACAGAATACGTGAAAAACATAGTACACAGGGAGCACAAAGACAGACTTCTTAGGTCTTATGAATGCGGTCGAACTTACAGTCTGTGACTTATCAATATGCCACTATATGCTTTATTAAAGAACATATACAAAGAAGTGTCCAATGGCCATTTGGCCTTTCACATGGACACTAACGGTAACAATTAGATACATATGGGTCTGTTTTCTCAAGTCTAAGGTAGATACATTTTCTAAGTTTAGAAAGTGGTTCTACCAAGTTGAGAATGAGGCATCCAGTTCAATAAAAACCATTGGATCAACTGGAGGTATCGAGATTAAAAACCATGAATTTGATGGGCATCGAAAGACAAGTCACTTAATCTCATACAACATCCCAAAATGGAGTCCTAAAAAGAAAGATCTATAGTGCCATGGAGATGACACACTATGCTTCACAACAAAACACTACCATTCAAATTTTGGGTCCAAGTTGTACACACCGCAATTCACATCATCAATAGAGGCCTCGCAAGTGCACTACATAACAAGACTCCATTTGAAGTCTACTATGGATGAAAGCCCAAAGTTAACTACTCTATAGTGTTTGGAAGCACTCATACATGTGCCCAAGGAAGATCAACACAAGTTGGCATCTAAGTCCAAGAAGCATATATTCACTAGATATAGTGAACAATCTAAGGCATACAAATTGTATGATCGTGAAAACCACTCCATCAGCATTCCAAAGACATAATCTTTGATGAAGCTTCAAAGTAATCATCCAAAGATATAAGTTCAAGTTTTAGCCCACCCATCTACACTTCAGAGGGGTACAAATCCATTTCTAAGCAAAGTTCAGAAGCACGTACTTCCCAACAACCCAGGAGATCTCAAAAGCTCGTCGAGAAGCAACAACGAGAACAAATCCACTATGTCAACTATGAACTTATGAACTTATGCACAACTTCAGTAAATTCCAAAGACTTCCAACTTCAAAGAAGCTCAAGGCCAATCAGAATGGGAAGAAGCTATGTAGACAAAGATGGATGCAATAAAAATAAACAATACTTGGACACTTATTTCAAAGCCCACTAATCATCAAGTTATTGGAGTTGAATGGGTATACAAAGTTCATGAGATGGAACTTCGGAAAAGTACAAAGCAAGACTAGTAGGTAAGGGTATAAACAAAAGCATGACATTGACTATGAAGAAACCTTTTCCCCTATTGCAAGGTTTACAACTATTAGAGTCATTCTTGCATTAAGTGCACACTTCAAATGGCCCATTTACCAATTGGACATCAAAAGTGCTTTCCTCATTGGTGATCTTTGAGAAGAGGTATATGTAGAACAAATTGAATGTTTCCAAATCAAAAGGAAAGGAAGATCATGTATACAAACTTCATGAAGCACTTTATGGACCTAAGCAATCTCCCAGGGCATGGTATGAAAAGATACATAAGTTCTTTGAAGATGAAGGAAAGCACTACTTGTGCTAACCTCTACATCTAACAAAAAAATTCCCCTTATTTATCACCATCCTTTATGTAGATGACTTGATTTTGAAAAGCTAGAATGATGAACACATCCTAGTTTATCATCAAGAAGCTTCACCTTGAGTACTCCATTATAGATATTGACCTAGTTCACTACTTAGGCATGGAATTGTAGTAGATGAAAGAAGGTATATTCCTCTCCCAAAAAAATATTGCTTTGATCTTCTCTCATCATCACCCATAGAAGTGCATGCTTATTGATAGCTAGTTTGTTCTTTACTTTATCTAGCCAACACTAGACCAAATATTGCCTATGCAGCTGGCATACTTAGCTCGTTTGCACATCAGTCTTGTGAGATACATTGGCAAGATTCTTAGAGATTACTTTGTTACCTTGCCCTCCCTTGACATCATGGACTTTGGTACAAGGTGGCATTAATCTCACAAAATACTCAAATTCATATTGGGCCGATGATCCTGATTCTCAACTATCTACTACTGTATCCATATTCTTTCTTGGCCCATAACCTATTACTTGGGAAAGTAAGAAACATTCTATAGTTACTCTATCATCCATTAAGGTTGAATATTGAGCATCCAATGTTGTAACATGTGAGACCATATGGCTTTGATATTTATTATTTGACATTGGTATTTTGTAGGATATGCCTACATGCATCCACATCGACAACTAATCAACCTTAGCCATTGCCAAGAATCTAGTTCCATGCTCGGACCAAGCACATCAAGATCCAATACCATCAGATAAGGACTAAGTAACATTCTTTGTAATAGCATCAAATTCAAATTGCATAGTAGCCATCCAGTTTTTTGAATTTTGTGTTTCATCAAAGGAAACATTAACATTCTCACCACAAAGTCTAGACATAACCATTGCATAGCAATTTGATGCAAAAGTGGCAGCATGGAACCTTGAGTGAGTATGATAAGGCAAATGTGCATCTAATGAAGTTTCCTCATCAGGAAGTACATTTGGTTGCCCACCAATGGAGAGAGAAAATGAGGTGTCATGCATACGTTTTCGGATCATTGAAGTCTCCTTGATACATGAAAGTAAAGATTGCAATGCATCCTCCATAAAAACTACATTTTGATTGAAAAAAATATGTTTTACTTTTGAGTGGTAAAAATGATAAGTTTGCTCTCACAATTGTATCCAACAAAAATACATTTTACAACCGTATCATCCAATTTATTTGGGTGTTTCTCAGTCACATGCATGCCATATAAAAAAAACACAAATGATCAATTGTTTTTGCAACCATGCCAAGACTCATTAAGAATTATGGATTTCAATTGCCTTAGCAGGGCACCTATCAAGTACATATGCAAGCCATAAATTATGAGGTAATAACTCACTTTTGATCTTATATCTTGCCATTCCCATGAGAGATTTGTTCATTCTCTCAAGAACACCATTTTTTTTGTGGTGTGTATGGAATTGTACATTGGTGTTTTATCTCATGATTAACTTGAAATGCATTAAATTAAAAAGATATATATTCCTCCCTCAATCCAAACGAAGGCTTCCCATTTTAATTGTTGATAGGTTTTCAACCATGACTAGATTTTTTTAAAGAACATAAGCACTTTAGACTTTTGATTGTAGTGGATAGAATCATGCACACTTAGTAAAATCATCAATAAAGGTCATAAAGTATAAGCAATTCCTATAAGATGGTGTCTGTAAAGGCCCACATAAATCATTGTGAACAAGATGGAAATTACATTTATCTCTTAATATAACATATTTGGGAAAGGAAGAATGCTACACCTTACCCAAAACGTAGCTCTTATCTACATGTTTATATCCAAAGATGACACCATATTAGACTTTGGCAAACATAACAAACTAGCAAAATTTGGAAGACCAAATTATGTATGTCTCGTTTTGCAAATGAGATGGCATGCAAATCTTTACTCCACATGCATAATCATACACAAGTTTTCCATTATTTGTGAGCTTTTAAAACCCACGAAATAGCATACAAAACACAAAGATTTTATTGCCATCAAAGACGTCATGAATTACACACTTGTGAGTAGTAAACTTACGACCAAGCCAATCTTGGTTAGGTCTAACATTGATAATAGATTTTTTTAATCTCTAGCACATGTTAAACATCTACTAATGTGAATGTACTTTCATTAGCAATAATAAAGATAAATTTTCTAGCTCCTATGATAGGATAACAGATTTGTTGTTTGTGCATGTGACAATATTCACACTGGGAACAAACTCATTACCAAACATTTGTGGTCCACAAAAAACATACAATGATCATCAGCCGATGGATCATAATTGCATTTTGTAGCATATGTTGATTCTTAATTTTGCACTAAGTTGAAAAATATATTCTTAGAAGAAGTAGTGTTTACAGCTACCATTCATGCCTCTTTCTTATTTGCCTCTTGAACAACAAGTTTAGAATATTTCTTTATGCCATGAATCATGTGTCTTATAGTTTTACAAAACTTTTTTACTTATTTTCTTGTCACAAGCATCACTACTTAAATATATTAATAGTCGTCTCACTTGAAGATGCACACGAAAATGAGCAAATGTCAGTTACCATCACCAAATTTTATCATTTATTTTTCCTTATCATTTGAAAATTTATATTCGTTTCAAATTAGAATGCATGTGATTTTGTGTATGACCTACTATCCTTTTAAGTTTGGAACTTGAAAGAATAGAACACATGCACCCAAGAGACATGCCTATCCCTTACATCAATGATTCAAGTCGGGCTGATTCTCGAAACTTAAACCTTCCTTCAAGCCAAAGTTCAAGAGTGTTACCACTATTCAATGCCCCTTGAGAACCCTTGCAATTTTTTTATAAATTTGAAGTGGAGGTTTGACAACTGTCTACTCCTCCAAGATTTTAACTCTGAAAGTACAATTGTACAACTGAATGGGCATAGTACCCATAGGATCCCCGTATCTCACAAAGCAGGGGTTACACAAGTTAACATGGATAACAAGTGGTTTTAAATGGCCAAAGCATTACATGTCCAACTCGAGGATTAAACTCTGGACGTCCACCTCAAGACACCAAAGCCAAACCACTTGAACTACGAGATGTGGAAAACCCTTGCATTTTCAATGAGCTCTAGTTCTATTCATTCAATGCTTCTTCAACTCTTAATATGAGTCATAAGTAGACCCCTATCTCTAATTTTGAATAAAAGTTTGCAATGTGAAATTATGCCAAAACCAAAAATTAGGCCCTAGATGGTTCCAATAAGGGGTTTTCATATGTTCTTGTGTAGTCTAGGGTCTAGTTTTTCAAATAGAATGTTGTCATGCATACTCAAAATTTGAAAAGACAAATGCACACACTAAGGGGATCCCTTTTATCCCCACACTAGGGATTCAGTTTAAGTCCACCAATGAGATTTGAACCACATACTAAAGATTCATGCATGTTTACCATTAGATCACATGCCCTCGTGAATGGATTTTTATATCTTTTTTTTCTCCTTAAAATAGAAGTAAGATATGTAAGATACCATATTGATCCCCCTCCCCCAAAAAAAGATGTGTAAGTAATAATGAAATTTCATGTTTAGGATATTCTGATCATGTCTGAATTTTTTTTAGCAATAAGTAAGTCTTGAGAGAGTAGTCTTAGCAAAAAACTTTACTTGATTGAAAATTATCTAGTTCTTGTGTTTTATGTCTCATTTGGATGCATTAAGATAGGTTAATGAAGAGATTTTTCATGTTTTTTCATGTCTCTCTAGAATTTTCGATTTTGCAGGGCTCATAAGTGATATTTGGAAGCAAATTTGGACCTAGGGCATCTCTAACACTATTCTATAGTGAAGGGCTTTGGTGTGCAGAACAAGAGGAGGAAGGAGGAGATGGAGGGAGAGAGAAGAGAGGAACGACGCGCGGACATGCGTGGGAGCCTCGAAACCCACATAATGATCTCTCTTGAGGCAATGCTCTATATATGATGTATATATATGAATATGGGGGTAAGGTCACATGACCCTTACATCCCCAACAATCTCCCACTTAAGGGTCAATGTGACCATAAGTGGTAACACATACAAAGAATGATGTAGGACTATACACTAATGTACAGGAAGATTCCGGATCTCTACCCATACTAGATCAGCCTACACCAACCGCCTCCAACAAGGTGTATCCATGCACCTCAAACTGCTCTAGACTCATATCAACAGGAGCCGAGCTCATATATGACTGACGCAAGAACTGATGAAGTTCCTGCAAAGCTCCCACTCGCTCTATGCCTATGTCAATCATCGAACGATTGACAACTCCAAGTGCAAATGCTCCAATAGCAACTGCAATGTCTGGTCTCGAGCATAACAACTCGTATATCAGACTCCCGAATGCTGACGAAACATGTGCTATCCTGGCTAACCTAAGTATGTCGGCCATGCCTATATCCAAAACATCCAAAGCACTATCATCAAGACCAACATGTCCTGATATATCTATGTCAACATCTGGCATGAGCGAATCCAAGAATGACTGCATAACTGTTGACTCCTCAGCATCTAAATCAGCCATGCTCACAACCAAGGATGTATCTAGCTGTGCATCATTAGAGCTAATATGCTCTACCATACACTGTGTATCATGAGAGCTATCGTGCTCTACCACACCAAGTGTATCATCATGCTCCATATGAGCTAAATGCACAACATCAACACCAAGATCAAACTGATGATCACACTCTAACTGAGTATCATCACAATGCTCTACATGAGCATCCACATCATGCTCTAAAGCATCCAACTGATCATCCAAAGTATGCTCCATATGAGCATCCATATGATCAACCAAACCATGCTCTATATAAGCATCATGAGCATCCAAAACATGCTCTACATGTGCATCCATCTGAGCATCTGAATCCTGCCATACATGTGCATCAAGAATGTCCATAGACCTATCTATAGGTAGACAGAATGACACATGACGAGTCTCACATCGCACATAAGGTTGAACTCCCATTGAGACGAGACTGTCTCTCACATGAAGTACCTGCAGTGGATACATGTGCCCAATCCTGGCATCTCTAACAAGCATAAGCTGTCCCAACTGCAATTGAAAATGATGCTCACCAAGGAATGCATAGCATCTGCTCTCTTGTAACTGGCTAACTGAAATCAAGCTCATAGGGAATGAAGGCACATAGCGTACATGTCTGAGCATAAGTGATGCTCCACTAGGTAGCATAAGACATATATCTCCTGCACCCTCAATATCATATATCGTACCATCAGGCAACTGCACACATCCACGACTCTCACCTGAGAATCGATAAAACCACTCACGATATGGAGTAACATGAAAACTGGCTAATGCATCAAGCAACCAAGCCATATGTGTGCCATCCAATGAATAAGAGGAATCCAAAGATGAACCATAGGAGAAAGTGATATCACCATCACTGGCATAATCAACTGCCATAGAATCTCCTGAAATCACTACCTGACCTACATCACGTGCATATCTCTGACATTGTCGTTGCATCCGCCTGAAGCAACGTCGTCGAATATGGCCCTCATGACCACAATGCCAACATCGAAGTCGTCGATGTGATCTATGTCTCACATGAGTCAATGGACTCGCATACATATCATGTAGTCTCTGCCATAATGCACTACTCGTCTCCTCATACATAACAGACTCATATATAGAATCCACAAGCTGTAATCGGATAGTGGAGCTCGCCAATGCATCCATATCCATCCATACATGGTCGGGCATGTCACGAGGCCTCTGTGCATCTCTATGCACATACATGTGTAACCCTGCACGAACCAATGTATGCCACATCTGAGCTTTCCATCTCGGAAAGTTAGTGCCATCAAATCGAGAAGACACCATGCTGGCAATCCAAGAGACTAGTAATGTAATAAGAGACTAAAATCAACACTCTATACTGAATAGGATCACGCATGCATATCCATATGCATAACTCACATCACAAATGCCTCGATGGAGAAGGAACCATGTGAACCACTTGTCCATAACCATGCATCTAGCATGCACATAAAACCATGAGCATAAGTCCTGCTCACCAACTCTCCAAAGTGACCAAGTAGATATGAAAGAATCCTGGGAAAATTTCGACAGAGTATCCCCTGTAAACTGAGCAATCAAACAAGATAACCAATAATGAAAGAACAATAAGTAATCTGTCACCACTTGTCACTGATCAAATCAAGAAGATAATGGCAACTACATGTGCCAAAAAACTAATGGCAATACACGTTAATACAATGGTGATGCACCTCCCACTCAAGAATGAATCCTGCAAGATGGTCAAACCTATCACAAATAACCTGTGACCAAGTCCAAATGAATGGAGATAATCAATGATCCAAAGCTATCACACAAGCTTCAAGATCCACTAGAGCTCCTTTCTAGCATAAAAGCCGGTGAAATTTCGGCAGCATCTCCTCTGTAAAATGGACTCTAGAACCAAAATAACCATGTGGAATCACCATCCACATATGCCAAGAATCACACTGGCAAATAGATATCAATCAATGACCAAATGCTAATAATGGTGACAAACAAATGTGTAACTGAGGCTCCAATTTGGATCATGTACCTACAAAGAAAACAAAAGATACAAGTACCAAACAAGATCCAAAATCAACTCTCATAAAAGTATGTGCAACCGGCAAGTAAATCCATAACCAAGTGGCATAAGCAAGATATAGACCACAATGCCACTATACATCCATGATCAAACTCATGATGACATAAACCTCAAAAAAGAGTATACCACAATGTCATCTTACATGCCAAACACGTGACAAGATCATGCTCTACTCTCATATGGAGGAGCTAACACAATGATCATACATGTACAATGTCTTGAAGCTCTGAAAATAAGAGCTTGCACACCATAAATTCTCTCTCGAAAAAGTTCCAAAGCAAATTCAACCTCCAAGTGCAATTAGGGTTCGTTTGATAAAAATCTGCTGCTCTGTGTTTTGCTTTTTCAGTGGTGATAACCTCTGAATCTAAACTTTTGGTCTTCAGCAAACTTCAAGATCTAACTCTTGGCTACGTAACAAGATAAAGAAAACCTCAATCGGAGGTGCGCAGCTAAAGATATGCTCAAAACAAGCACATGCTGTCAATTTCAATTTCACTTGTAATAGTACTGCTCTGTATTCTGCAATTTCGGCAACCTAAAACTCAGAATCTGGATCTGAGTTCTTCTACAAAGTTGTAGCTATCTTTCCAAGCTACAAGGAGCAAGTTGAATCATCGCATTCCGAGCTGTAGAACTCAAGTTATGACAAAAAAACCGACCTGTTGTCCTACTCAATGTAGATTCGCCTTCTACAATTCTCTTCATTTTTCGAATTTTCGGCACTTCAGAAGTCCGAACCAGGTTCTGCGCCCTTCTGCGAAGTTGTAGCTCTCTGTGTTAGCTACACACAGAACTTTAAAACGCATCAATCTGAGCTTCTTAGCTCGAGTTATGACCGAAATACTGAACAGCTGTCAAGAGATGCCGACCTGCACTTTCTCCTCTTCTCACCTAAGCTTCCATTGAAGCTTATTGCACACCAGCCTTCAACATGCTCTGATACCAATGAAGGGATTTGGTGTGCAGAACAAGAGGAGGAAGGAGGAGATGGAGGGAGAGAGAAGAGAGGAACAACGCGCGGACATGCGTGGGAGCCTCGAAACCCACATAATGATCTCTCTTGAGGCAATGCTCTATATATGATGTATATATATGAATATGGGGGTAAGGTCACATGACCCTTACATCCCCAACATATAGATCAAAGATCTGAATATTTTTGTGTCTCACAAGCTCAAGCTATTTCCTCACTATTTTTGAGGTACAAGGCTTGGAAAAGTGCCATTTTTAGGTACTTTAAAAAAAAAGAGAAGCCTTGGTGTTCATAGAATTAGAAAATGCACATTGGTATGTGGGTTATTTCAGGTGATTGACGTGTGTATGAGTGTGTTGTAAGGATTGCCTATATTTTTGCCTATACAGTTCTTGAGGTGGACATGAGAACTAGATGCATGGGCAGACTGGAAGTCTTTGCATGAGACATGCAAAAAGATGCTATCTGGGAGCATGGAGATTCTAGGAGCGCATGCCTAGGAAGACATGATTGGTCATGCAGTGGTGGAAGGGGAGATGGAAAGGTGAAGATTGAGAGCTAGAGAGAGATTATGGTCATGCATTGATCACGATCATTTTCTTCTTCTGTGATTGAGATTGCGATTATGCTTGCAATTGGGATTGAGATCAGTTTGGCGGTGGTTGGGTGGATAAGGCTTCACATTGAAGTTATTTGATAGATTTTGTAATGCAGATCAAAATCGCTTATAAATCTACACAGATAATAAAGTTCTTTCTTTCTCTCTCTCTCTCTCTCTCTCTCTCTCTCTCTCTCTTCTTGTCCTACGCATACTCTGTTTTGCTTCCTCATATCTTGTTGTGCCAAATTATGTCATTCTGTGTGGGTTTTTGATTGAAGATTAATAGACTTGTTACAAGTGGTATCAGAGTGGAGTTGGATTTTGGGACAAGATGCAAACTTTGAAGAAGAAGATCAAATAGCAAGAGGAACTTATCCATAGAATGAATGCAGGATTACATAAAGAAAGATCCAACAAACAAAAAGAGGGTACTACAAATGCTTTCATGGACCTCAATGATCAAGGTGGCAATGATGTAGGCACATCGAACGTATGTAGAGCTAGATGACAACGTGAACTTGAAGATGATGATGATGATACATGTGAGTTTACACTTAAGCAAGTGTTTAAAATAACAAAATTAAATGAATTTGATGATGATAATAAAATTGGAGAGGATCTTGAAGCATGGATCAAGGAGCTCAAAGTTTTCTTTGATCTGCATGTGTTTAGCGAAGAATCAAAAGCAAAGGTGACAATTCTGCATCTATGGGGAGTCACCAAACTATGGTGGAAATCATACATGTAGACAAGAACACGTGGAGGGCCGATTCTCAAGAAAGACTTTCAAAAGAAAACAAAGAATCGTTGTTGTTCTCCACATTATCGAATGGAAAAGAAAATGGAATTCTACTCCTTTAAGCAATAGGAGGATGATAGACATAACTTGACTGTTGAAGAATATAAGGAGAGATTTCTGCATTCACATAATTATGCACTAGAAGTTTCTAGAGATGCCTTTAAGAGCAAATTTATTGAGGGTTTGAAGGAAGAGCTTCACTATCAAGTAAATGGGTCCGGATGTGTAGATTTTCTTGATGTAGTTGCAAAAGCAGAAAACTTCAAGAAGATGGAAAAGTTTACTATGAAAAAGGCATCCGAATCAAGGTTTATCTCAACAAGACATCGATAGTCAAGAACTTTTTCAACAAATTAGAATGGAAAAAGATCGACTAACTCTAGTAATGATCAAGGAGGACAAACTAAGACGAAGTAGATTGATACACCTAAGAAGCGAGAACTTTTGCATTGGCAATGTGATTCTAATTTCTTGGAGCGGGCTAAAAGATTGGGACTTTTTTTTCGATGTGGAGAACAGTGACATCGCACTTTCGAATGTCCAAACAAGGCCATCAACCATTCCATGCAAGTGAAGATAGCTCAACTACAAGAGGAAAACAAAATGATTGAGCAAGCGGATGATCAAGATAAGTGTTCTAACCCTAGACTTCAATGCCTGGCAACCTCTTCTCATTCAAGGGCATCGTGATTAGGATTATGGGGGACATATCTTCACATAAGGTTAGTTTCTTGATTGATTTGAGCAATACAAATTTTTTCCTTTCACTTAAGTTGGTAGAGGCTTTAGGATTGCATATTGAGATGCAAACCCAAAGACTTGTACAGATGGTTCATGGTAGGATACACTATACTCAAGGCTATATTGAGAATCTTGATTTTATATCAGGAGAACATAAGTTTTTGGGTACCTTCCATGTAATTGAAATGAGAGAATGTGGTGCAATCATTGGCATGAAATAGTTAATTCATAATGGTTCCATGATTGATTGCGAAAGTGGGACCGTTACTTTGAAAATTGAGGGGGAGAAACATCGTCTTGTAGGTGAGCGTAATTCAGGTTTTTGTCTAATTTCTGCTATAAAGTTGATTAGGGGTATTCAGCATGGTTGTGAGACATATTTGGTTTATGTGAATGACCTTCATGAGAAAGAAATTAGACAAAATACCTGAATATATCAGAAAACTTTTAGATGAGTATGCAAATGTATTTCCTGATGATCTGCCAGACATGCCTCCTCCTAGGAAAATTGACCATGCTATAGACCTTTATCTAGGAAGTGAGCCTTATTCTAGAACATCTTATAGGTTCAATATTGATGAATTGAAGAGGTAAATCTCCAACTAGATGATCTATTGAAGAAGGGGTTAATAAGACCTAGTGTTTCACCTTGGGGAGCACCAGTTTTGTTTCAGAAAAGAAAGATGGCTCATACAGATTTGTATTGACTATAGGGTATTGAACAAGAAAACCATTAAGAAAAAGTATCCACTTACACATATAGATGAATTGTTGAGTCAATTGAATGGTGTCACAATATTCATTAAAATTGATTTAAAATAATGCTATCATCAAATTAGAGTAAAGTCTAAGGACATACCCAAAACCACACGATATGGTCATTATGAATTCACAATTTTGCCTTTTGGATTGACAAATTCTCCTGCGACATTTATGTGTTTGATGAATCATGTGTTTCATGAATATCTCAATGAATTTATTTTAGTCTTTCTTGACAATATTTTTGTGTATTCTAAGGATGATGATGAACATGCATTGCATCTCAGGAAGACTTTACAGAAACTCAGAGAGCATAAACTATATGGTAAGATGGGTAAATGTTTTTTTGCAAAGGGAGAAGTGACTTATTTGGGGAGAGTTGTTTCTAAGGAAGGGATTCACATAAATAATGAGAAAGTTAAAAGCATAGTTGATTGGCCTACACCCAAATGTGTGAAAGATGTGAGAAGCTTCCTTGGTTTGGCACAATATGATAGGGCACATATTAGAGAGTTTTCTCAAATTGCAAATCCTCTTTCATAATTGACAAAGAAAAATAGAGACTTCATATGGAATGATGAGTGTGAAAATGCATTTGAAGAATTAAAAATGAAAATTATTCAAAATTATGCGCTAAAAATAGTTGAGTTAGGGAAGCCATTTATTGTTGCATGTGATGCTAGTGGAAGTCAAATCAGATGTGTACTTTCACAAGAAGGAAGGGTAGTGGATTATGAGTGAAGCAAAGTAAGGAAACATGAATAAAAATCATACAACACATGACTTGGAAATGCTTGAAGTTGTTCATGTACTTAAATATTAGAGACACTTATTGCTGGAGTAAAGTTTGAATTAAGAACGGATCATCAAAGCCTCAAATATATCTTTACTCAACCTTTACTTAACAATAGACAATAATGATGGATCGAATTGCTAAGTGAATATGATTTTGATATTAAGTACTTAGCAAAAAAAGAAAACAAAGTGGCTGATGGGTTGAGCCATAAACCTTTATGCAATTAACTTTATATTTTATCTTTTGATTTTCATGTTAAAAAAGAATTAAAAAAAGATTTGTATTATGCAGCAGTCTTGAAATTTTCACATGAAAATCCAGGCTCTAACTTTTAGGAAAAATTTCATTTTAAAAATAATGATTTGTATTGTAATTCTCTTTAATATATTTCTTCAAAATCTATTTTGAAAGAAAAGATTCTGCATGACTATCATGATGCACCTTTCTCTGCGCACCCTAGTTTTTCTAGGACTTATGCTAAAGTGAAAGCCTCATATTATTGGCCACATATGAAATATGACATTAGGAGGAGTGTGAAAGAATGTTTGAAATGTCAACATGTTAAGGATGAATTTAAAAGGATTCCTTGTATGTTATAACCATTAGATGTGCTTGATGAAGAATGAGAATCCATCTTTATGGATTTTATAACAAAGTTTCTTGTGACGAGAAGTGGGCATGATACCATCTTTGTTGTTGTGGATCATCTAACAAAGATGACACATTTTCTTTCCATGAGGAAAACAATACAACTATGCATGTTGCTAAACTTTTCATAAAAGAAATTTTCGGGTTACATGGTATATCTAAAAATATAATTTTTGATAGGGATGCAAGGTTTACGTCTAATTTTTGAAAAGCAACATTTCAATCCATAGGAACAGATTTACCCATGAGTATTGCATTTCATCCTCAAATTGATGGTGAGACTGAGAGGGTTAATTGGGTGCTTGAGGATATGTTATGTATGTATTTAAATGATAAGTAGAATAATTGGATTGAGTCTTTGCTTTTAGTTGAGTATGCATAAAATAGTGCATGGCATTCATCTACTAAGATGACACCTTTTGAAGCAATGTATTGCTATAATTGTTTGCTACCTCATTCAATTTTTAATTCACAAAACTAGGTTGAGCTATCCAAACAAATGCTTAAAAACATGGATTTGGAGCTGAGTAAGATAAAGAAGAACATTAACGATGCACAAAAACATCAAAAGTTATATCATGATCTCAAAAAGAGACCCTTGGAATTTAGAACAGATGATCTGATTTTTTTGAAAGTGAACCCTTCTAAATCAAATCTGGTTTAAGGCAAAGATCATCGATTATTTGCATGTTGTGTTGGTCCTTTTAAAATTTTAAAGAAAGTTGATTCTGTTGCATAATTACTTAATCTGCCCAACACTTTGATCTCCATGTTGTGTTGGTCCTTTTAAAATCTTAAAGAAGGTTGGTTTTGTTGCATAATTACTTTGATCTGCCCAACACTTGATCTGTCTAACATGTTGGATTACTTAAAAAGTATGTTTCTAATGCTTATCACATTTTGCAAGACAAATCTAAGTTGAAGGGAGATGCCACTTTTGAGCTTGAACGAGAAGTTATAATGGATAGGAGAATTAGACATCTTAGGAATCGTGAAATAATGGATATTTTAGTTAAGTGGTTTGCATATCCTATTGAAGATTCAACATGGGTTGGTTTGGAACATTATCCTTCTTTCCAACTCTGAGGACATAGTTCTTCAAAGAGGGGGAGAATTGTAAGATACCATATTGATTTCCCCCCAAAAAAACGATGTGTAGGTAATAATGAAATTTCATGTTTATGTTATTGTGATCATGTATGCAAAAGTTTATAGGAATAAGTTTTTACACGCTATCTTTAGAAGATTGGTTAATGAAGAGATTTTTCATGTTTTTTCACCTCTCTAGAATTTTTGATTTTACGGAGCTCAAAAGTGATATTTGGAAGTGGATTTGGACCTAAGGCATCTCTAATACTATTGTATAGATCGAAGAATTCAATATTTTTGTGTCTCACAAGCTCAAGCTAACTCCTCACTGTTTTTGAGTAACAGGGCTTGGAAAAGTGTCGTTTTTAGGTACTAAAAAAAAAAAGAGAAGCCTTGATTCATCTTATTGGTGTTAACGGATTTAGAAAATACACATTGATATGTGGGTTATTTCGGATGGTTGACGTGTGTGTGTGAGTGTGTTGTAGGGATTGCCTCTATTTTTGCAAGCATGATTCTTGAGATGGGCATGAAAAGTAGATGCATGGGCAATCTCGAGGTCTTGCATGAGACATGCAAAAAGACGTTATCTGGGAGCATGCAGATTCTAGGGGCGCATGCCTAGGAAGGCATGATTGGTCGTGTAGTGGTAGAAGGGGAGATCGAAAGACGAAGATTGAGACTTGGGGAGAGATTATGGTCATGCATTGATCATGATCGTTTTCTTTTTCTGAGATTGAGATTGGAATTCAGATTAAGATTACGATTGTGATTGCGATTGAGATTGAGATCAGCTCAAGGGTGGTCAAGTGGATGAGACTTCACATTGAAGCTATTTGATAGATTTTGTAACGCAGATCAGAACTGCTTATAAATCTACACAAATAATAAAGTTCTCTCTCTTTCTTTCTTCTTGTTTTGTGCATACTCTGTTTTGCTTCCTTATATCTTGTTGTGGGGAATTTTGTCATTCTATGTGGGTTTGTGATTGAAGATTAAAAGAGAATTAGAGAGGTTTAGAAAACAAGTTTAAAAACTTATCCTCCCTTCGTGGGAATTCACTTTCTTTTGACTTTGTTTTCTTACAACATAACAATCATCACATGCCAAAACTACGGACTTCTTTTCATGGTTCACGATCCCCCTCTCTAGAGAATTTAAGTATTCTTCTATAGACAGCTCCTCTAGAGTATTATCAAAAGTTGTGAAGTTCTTTGAAACTACTACCAAAGTGTTTGTAGACGGCTCCTTGAAAGTATTATCAAAACTTTTGAATGTCTATTTTCATAAGACTTCTATAGTTTCTAAAGTAAAAGATTCTGTTTTTTCTATCAAATGAAGTTTGCTATGTGTACCCATGAGTGCACCATAGTAACAGTTTTTCTGATAAGAGATTGCAATGAGTGCTTTGCATAGAGAAGGCTGTTGCCGGACCCTCAGCTTGCACCAGCCAAATTTGCTGCCGTCAAACTTTTGCTATAAAAACGTTGTCACGTCTGTTTGTGTAGAGGGGGGTGCCGCCAGCTACTCGTCTGAACCCACCCTGAGAAAAGGATCTCAGTGTGACATTTGCATTGACGAGTGACAAGCCTCCGTCTTTCTTTCACATCGCACTTCGGGAGTTTATATTTGTCGGTCAAATAGATCCGAGTGCGAATAAGGCTGCGGACCTCGCAAGCATCTGCCTGTCCGCCTGTCGCCGTGCTTAGATGAGGGAAAGAGGCAAAGCCTCGAAGCAGCTCGCCGATGCGAATGGCGACGCCCCTTCCAAATCTAAGTTACTCGATCCAGCTTCTCCTTTGGAAAAGGTGCTTATGGTGGTATAAGTAAGTCGTCTCAAGTTCTGTTTTACGGATGAAAGGCTTATCGTGTTGTGTTTTCTTTTGCACCAGGAAGAACTTCTCGACAAACTTTACTGGATAAGGCAAGCCATTGGGCTTTTTTGTGGCTTACTGTGGGGTGGCATTCCACTTGTTGGCTCCTTCTGGATCGTAGTGTGAGTTCATACTGTTAGAGGCATTCGCATGCTCCGACTCTCTTTCTGTACGTGATACGTGCGTTACTCTTTTATTTAGTCGGATGATTTATGGATTTTGGCAGTTTTGTGGCTTTGTCATCTGCAACAATCTATGGGTATTATACATTCACATTAAAGATCGACGAGGAGGAATTTGGAGGACATGGAACTCTTTTACAGGAAGGGATGTTCACGTCTGCTATGCTTTTTCTGGTCAGTCTTTCCTATATTGTGTTAATATCCAGCATGCAATATTTGTTTTTTCTTGAATAATAGCACGCAATTTGCAAAAGATTTTGCGTCTTAGCGTTGAAACTCAACTAAATAATATGGAAGTGGTTCTGTAGCAGGGAATCGACAAAATCTTCATTAATACTTGTAGATTAAAAATTTCTTCACATTTATGTATGGAAGGCAAACACATGCCGTGGATTTGTCTTGTTGAGAGAGACACTTATCAGCCTTCTATTTCGCTTTCTTTTTGTTATACTATTTTAATAGCTTGACAACTTCGTAATGGAGTTTACGAACATTTCAAGAGCTACTCATCGCTTCTTTATTGTCAAGTAAAATGATTAGATTTGGGCATCTACTCTTGAATAAAGATAGCGTGATAAGTTAATCCACAATAAAAGTAAGATGAACATGGAGAAGATAACCAAGGTCAATCATGACACTATGTACATGCAATATTATATTCATGAAGGTGATTGCTAAGGCTTACTAGGTTGTTGAATCAATGCATGAGTAAGGAGCAAAAAAGATCGATTAAAGTGGCACTAATTTTAGAAGGTTTTATAGGTATGTGGAATTCGAGCACATCAACTTCTTCAAGATAGACCTTGACAAGGCCTATGATAGGTTGGATTGTGACTATCTCATACAACATCGCTGCCCCTTGGATTTGGAAAAGGCGAAAATTTTTCTAAGCACTCTTGGGCAATGGAAGACATAGTGAATATGAATGGAATGCTTTCTCATTTGTTCAAGATCGACTTTTTTTGGGTAATGCCAAAAACATATTTGTAGTAATTCATGAATTGGATCTATAATTCCATACTTTTGGATTTGGTCACAAACATATGGATACTCGAGATTCGGTTCATTATATTGCTTGAAGTTAGTGTTGGGATTTGAGCCCATTGAGTGTGCTAAAGGTTAATTTTTCAGCTATATAGTCTTGTGGTTTACTATTACGAGCTTAAAGTTGGAGTTTCATCAAGATGAACTTGGAGTCTGTTTCATCTTGATTCTTGGTAGATATGTTTGTCATATTAGTGGACATACAAATTTCACTTATGGAGTCTTTTTTTGAGTTTCAACTAGATGATAGGTGTTTATGCCGTATCAACTATGTGTTTTTGTTGATTTTTTCCATCTTTAGCTTGCATCTTGTGCTAGGCTTCATTATGGGTTGAGCTGACCCATCACTTTTTGAAGTGATAGAAACTGAGTTCATGGAGCTTCCTAGTAGTTGAAGCTTGTGGTTTGTGTGCATTGTGGGTTGTGTTTGTGAGCATGCATTCATTCTTAGTTCTATACCCACTATTGGGCATTGATGACATTAGCAAGGATGTTGCAGTATTTAATCGAACTATGCATAAGAGAGCTTCGATTTATATAGTCTTGTGTTTGAAATCAAAAGAAGTGATAGAATCTCTTCCTTCTTATGTTAGAAAGCTTTGGATCCATCCCTTGGTTACATACAAATATTTGAAAACTTGGGTCACAAAGCTTTCAGTTACAGTGATATTGGAAGAAATATGAAAGAGCAAGATAGATTGTCGATTTCTAGAAGATCTTGTTGTTGCAATAATGGTTCCTTTTCCTCTTTTGTAAACAAGGATTTGGGTCATATAGTTTCTGCCGATTGTTATATTCTTCCTACTAGTAGTTTAAAAGAACTCTTTTCTAGAGAAACAAAATATAGACTTCATACCTCTAAGGATGCTTGCATCTTTAAAGATATAGACAAGGGCATTGATAATTTCATTCTAAAATTTGAAGAATCTTTATGTATTCGCAGAATTTTCACACATTGGAAATCAGTAGTAATGAAGAAAATTTCTATGAAGGTTGATTTAGCTTTAGAGAGGAATTCCCTTTCATTAGATAGCTTATCCATAAGTGATTTGACTTCACTAAAAAATTTTCATAGTTCATATGTAGATAAATGTCTTAATAATTTTGTTTTTACTTTTAAAAAAGATCTATGTAGAGTGCCTTATGAAAGAAACTCACTCCTCTACATATCAGTTTTGCAATGTTTCTTCTAGAGAAGTTATTTCAAGTCATCAAGATTTTTGTAAATCTTATGGTTTCAAATTGTATCAAAATTTACCATTTTTATATACAGTTTGGAAATTTCATAAGAACTCCATCAAACCGAGCTGTTTGATGTTTCCAAATGGTTGAGCAATTGTTTTAAAGCCATTTTACCTACTATTCATGATATTTGGAAGGAATTACTCAAAGATGTAGATGTGCCAACTTCCTCTAGTTGGAGATTAGATAATTCACTAGATGTTATTCCTGTAATAGTCTCTCAACTCTTCAAGAACTCTAGAAGAAAAATCTCTTCCTTTGGGGCTTCAAACTTTTGACTTCACCACTTTGTATACAAAGTTAGATTTGAATGATTTAAAACATAGGATTTCTTCTTTAGTTAGGAGAGTTTTCTCTTTTAAATTCACCAAAGATAGATGTAAAGCTCTTTTGGTAGAAAACTTTGCATTGCATTTTGATTATTTATGGTTGAAATCCAAGTCTGTAGGTATAGATAGTAGAAAGAAACGTTACACTAGAATAGTAGATGAAACTGACATTCTTCGTTAGATTTTCTTTTAAAAAACTTGTATATTTCAGTTGGTGATACTTTATTCAAACAATGTATTGGAATTCCTATGGGTACATATTGTGCTGTCTTTCTTGCTAATTCTTATCTTTTTACTCATGAATTTGAATTTATGGAAAGGCTTGTTTTAGCTAATACCTGTCCTCTCATTATACACAAACTTTCTAATATTAGACGCTTTGTAGATGATCTGTTTGTTCCTGATTTTAGTTCTTTTCAATATTTTCCTGAATTATACTTCACATGGTGATTCTTGTGCTTTCCTAGATCTAAAAATATTTCAATCTCCTTTTGGTTTGGAAGTAGACATTTATGATAAAAGATTAGAACCGGAATTTGCTAGCATTAACATGTTATGAATGCCTCATATTGATTCAAATATTTCTCATTTAGCAAAGTATGGCGTTATTTGCTCTCAATTGTTTAGATTTTCTCGTCTATGTTCAAACTTGTCTTCACTTGTAGTTCAATGTTGTCAACTAATCTCTTTGCTTGTTCAAAAAGGTAATTTATTCAAGAAAGTTTCAAAGAGATGAAGATTTTCTTACTTCGTAACAAGTTCATTTATGGTTTTCATGTGTTCAAATTAATCATTAGTAAATTCAATAGAAAAGAGGAACTTTATATTGGTTAATGATAAGGTATTTTGTGGGGGTTCTTTCACTCTTTATTTATAGTTTTATTTTAGTTATTTGTTCTTTTATTATTATTATTACTTTTACTATTATTTTAGCTATTTCTTTATTTTTTATTATTTTTTTAATATATTAAAAAAATATTTCTTATTATTTTTTAAATTTATTTTAATTATTTAATATTATATATGTATTTGTTAATTTTAATTTTTATAATTCTTATTTTAATTCTTTTCTTCTTAATATTTCTCCGTGCAAGACTTTATCATGGCTGAATTTGCCCTTCACTTCCGAAAGTGATAGAAACTCAGTTCGTTGAGTTTGTTAGAATTCTTTATTTAGAAAGACTCTTTGTTAAAGTCTACACCTACTCTAGGGCATTGATGACGTGAGTAGGGATGTCATAGCTATTTGTCCAAGCTATGCATGATAAAGTTTAATTGTGATACTTCTTGTTGAGGACAAACATAGAAGTTGACGATCCACTTTTTGTTTTGTTTTTGTTCTTGTTTAATTTGCATTTTTTCATATATATATATATATATATATATATATATATATATATATATATATATATATATATATATATATATATATATATATATATATATGTATATATGTGTGTGTGTGAGAGAGAGAGAGAGTAATTATTACTATTTTTATTTATTTTCTTTTATATTTTTTTTAAAATTTTTTATATATTATTTATTTATTTGTTTTTATTTATTATTATTATTATTATTTTTTAATTAATTAATTTATTTTTAAAATTTTTTATTTTTAATTTTCCAATATACATAGTAAAAAAAATCTCACGATTTTTTTAAATTAAAAATCGTAAAAATCGCATTCGTGATTTAAATAGTGTTTAATGATTTTTATTCTTTTTTTTTTTAGGTTTCATATGGTAGATCTCTTTTTAAAATTAAAATTTGATCACTATGATACCTATGCTTGCTAATAGTCTATCATATATTACCACTTTGCTCTCTGGATAGAACTATTTTATTTTCTTGCCTATTAGAGATTTGACTAACTAAATTAAGTTAAAATCGATGCTCAAAGCCAAGTTCTTTCAATTGTGTATGTACATTTTTTGGTATCAAATTAAGTCCCTGTCCAGTATGAATCTATACCAACCTATAGCTGAATGACATTATAGAGTTTATGTGATTGCAATGTTATCATAAACTCTTTATTGGCATCTCACATATGACTGAAGTACAACAACTAACAGGCATCTAGGTCGTATAAACTTTTCACTACTTTCACTACTGTCCAATATTGGAGTATATATGAGTTGAATAGGTATTGTGCATACCTTAGATACAAGAAAAAATAAAAATCTCTTGATGAATAAAAACCTCGATTTTTTATTTTTATTTTTAAAAATCTCTACGATTTAAACGATTTAAATCTCTACTTTGTACTATGCCAGTATATGTATATATATATATATATATATATATATATATATATATATATATATATATATATATATATATATATATATATATATATATATATATATATATATATATATAAACTTAAATATTGATTATTTTTTTGTGTCTCATTTTGTAATGGTTTTCTTTCTTGTTTGTATTTTTCATGTCTTATATTGATCTTAAGTCTCTTGCTGTTGTTTGTTGTTTTTTCCAATGTGTATGTGTTTGTGTTCTCTATCTTGAGTTCGTAAGTTTGGATAACTTTGAACTTTGAACCTACATACATACATACATATATACATATATAGATACATACATACATAGTGATGAATGTATGTAATACATTGATATGTATCATGAATGTACTATTTCATGGATGTAATATATATGCATGTAATATGTATGTATCTATGTATGTAGGTATTTATGTATGTATGACATGTATGTCCAAACTAAAAGTAGGATTCATGAACAATACATTTGGTATGTACCATGTGAACTATCCCTTAAAGATAGGTATGAGTCAATACTTTTTCCAACTATGATGTCTAGTTGGTTCTTAGAATAGAGCTTTAAAGGATTTGAAAATGGAAAGATGTCTAAACTATTAGGAAGCCATGTAGGTTTCAAACTTTTGCTAGGCAATGGTAATTAATAAATATATGTATTCAAAGTCCGGATAAAAATTTATAAAACCCCAACCAGTTTCATGATTTTCTTGGGATAAGAGATATTGACAAAAAGATATTTGGAAGCTTAGTTTGGATTAATGTTTCTTTTCATAAGATGAGGAGGCATTTACGTCTTAGACATAACTGGCATGGTTGACAAGCTCATGACTAAATGGATGATGAATTGTCTGGTGAACACTGAAACCTCAAGAATTGTGGGCCCAAACTATTAGGTGGTAATTTGACTAATGCTCTTTCTAGGGATTTTGAGTTTTAGAAGCATAGAATATCCACTCTTTTTTTTTTTAAAATGAGTGCAAGTGCTATCGAACGGATCAAAGTTGGTTGACTTTTTTTGCCACTCCTTGAAGAAGGTCAAAGAACAAGACTACTCGTAAAGAATGGAAATGGTTAGGGAATAAAATAGAGGGAGTTCATCTGGGGCTCTAATATTGGAAACAATAAGAGATCAACAATAAGCACTACTTGGGGAAGAAAGGGAAAGCCTCCTTTTTGATATACAAAAGGCTTTATACACAAGATACCATGACAAAGAATAGGTCCCCCACGCGAGGGATTGGAGTTTCGCTAGCCTCCTTTTGCATTGCCCTCCCTTATTTCTTATATTTTGTTCTTCTACTTCAAAATTTTTGAATTGAAAAGAGGATTCTCAACTTTGAAATTTATGATCCAAAAATGAAATTCCCTCAAAAAATGGGGGCTGAATCAGACTTGAGGATATGTTTATGGAAAGTGGTTGAGCTGATTCAAGGTTGAGAATAGTCAAGAAAATCTCCAAAAGTGTGCTTTTAAGGTGCCCTAAAAACTTGAATCAAGTTTTGTGATTTTCCCTGCAAGGTTTCTATGTAAATTATTTAGGATATGATTTTTACATCAAACTCAAACAATTATGATGCGAATTTTTAATAGATGATGAAAACTAAACGTAGTGATATAATTGGCAACGATCTCCTACTTCTATTTTATGCTTATTGTGTAAAGCACATTACGTAAATCATTATTTAATGGCTTTTGTCGAAAGTCCTCACTCAAAACTTTCATTGCCTTCTCTTTTAGGCCAAATCTTGATAGACTCATATGAAAATTCATACTAGAAGTCTCCTAGGATAAAGAACGAAGAAGATGATCATGCCATCAAACCAAAATTGTGCTCAAAAAATTTAAAAATACATCAAACCCTATGTTTCTTCTAAAAGCTTTAATTCAAAAATACAAGTTTCTGAATTTTTCTTTCTAGTGAGGGTTTACACATGAAAAATTGTTTCTTCAATGAGCTTCAATCATATGATTACATAGGTTGATTTTAAATTCGATTGATGAAATAAGTGTCTTTTTGAACGAATGAAGCCCATCATGTGCATGTTACTTCTTTTTTTCGTTTGCTTCTAACATTTCATACAAGAACTCCGCTTTAATAAAAAGCACCTGCTTAGAAGTATTATTCGCGTATGAAGTATGGCTTCACATAGTATATTTGATGATTGATGATGTTCATGTTGTTGTTATTGGTCTCGTTGTTACTGTTGTTATTGGTTTTGTTCTCATTGTTGTCTTTTAGATCATACCAATCGTTGGTTGAAACCCTACGATTAAGGACTCCAAACATTGGTCCCAAATACTAAAGTACTAAGTTAGAAACTCCATATGGGCCATACTATGGTTACACAAAGCTTAATATTGATTATTTGAGAGTTTTTGGCTGACTTGTTTACATGCATTTGCCTAGTAATCAAAGAGCTAAGTTAGGCCAAAAAGCATTAAAATGCATTTTTTATTGGCTATGATAGCAAGGGATATGGACCAATTGATGTTAAACCCAAGCAAACATATGTGCATTGTGAGTAGAGATCTGATTTTTCTTGAAGATAAGTTTTTGTTGATGATAAAAAAGTTTCAATTGAACCTTTCAATGCTAATCTACCTTATTTGTGCATGGCAAAAAGATAGTGAGTTATAAAACTCCTATATCACTAGATCCATTGGCTCAAAGTCCCCATCCATCACCATCTAGTTCTACGACTATTATTGAGCAGTAGCTGGTGAAGCATATGCTATTGCATATACAATTGGGAGGTTCGGATTCTCTTTTGAAGAAAGAAGATAATTTCCTTCCATGTAACACTTTTGATAGGAATTAGGGCAAGGATGAATACCTACGAAGTAGGAACTTGTCATAAAGGAGATGATGTGTTCAGTACACCAATAATAACTTGTGATTTCCAAAGCCAAATGGTACGTAATACGTCGATTCGCATGATGCTTGCATACAAGTACACATACCATTCAAAAGGAAATGGGGAAGCCTTGAGAGGATATTGTTATAGAAAAGGAGCTTTGGAATATCCTTTGGTTGGTAATGGGAGGGGTAGAAACAATTGAACCTTTTAAGTGAGAAAGTGGAGGAAGCTCTTGGAATGGAGTTCTCATAGCTTAAATGATAGATTCTTGTTGTGAAAGGATTCACTAATTGGTTGTTGACAATAGGATAGGGTGGGAATGAATCCATAGTTTGGAAATAAAAAAGAGCGAGAGGTCCAAATTGAGTTTGGATTCATAAATTGTACGTGAACCAAAAGAAGGGAGACCTTTCATTTATATTTGAAGTTGCATAGGGTAGGGCATTTGTAGTGTACGTGCCGAAAAAGAGAGGATTGTTGGCTCAAGAAGTGTTTATGGGTGCCATCTTTCTTCTTCTATGTGATTTCTTGGATCACATGGGGTTGAACTGCATCAATGACAATGGCACTCAGATGCAAGTCGTAAGAATAACATAAGGCTGTAACATCAAATCAAAAGATTAACATTGCAAATAATCTAATTACTTGAATTGCTCATATTTAACTTCTAAGGAAGAATAATATTGTTCAAAACAAGAGATTATGACGAGAACATTGCACTAAAATTCACTTGCTGTAAGAATCAAGAAATCCAACTATTACCAAGCTCGTAAGTTTATAGAGTTTTAGGAGAGCTATCTATACATATGTGACACTTAGGGTGTTTTCCACTCCATGGTAAAAGACTGGATGGTGAAAAGCTGGGTCAAATTCACTTAAAAAGTCAAAAAGCAGGTCAAAGGCTGAAAAGCAGCAAAGATCAGAAAGAGCAGTATCTAATCATTGGAAAAGCTGGTACTACAATATTTATCAGCCTTTCAGATTTTGCAAATCGATTTTCAGCTATAAAAGAAAGAGTAAGGTTAAAAAGTCTTAATTTTTTAAAAAAAATATCATTTTAATAAATAGCTTTTGGCAGTTTTTGAGTAAGTTGCTCATGCCTACAAAATTCAAGTAGGTGACTTGGACTGCTCATTAATTATATCATAAGTCTAGAAGAGGGGTATACTTGGTGTATACTTGAAGAGAAGGGAGTGCTTTAAACTTGCTGATTCGGAAATTCTACCATCATTACATTAAGTTTCTAGTCAATTTTGTGGTAATTCACATCAATTGATGTAATTGGTGTCTTGTTCATTGGAGTCAAAGTTGCACGTGTTAAAGATTCTTTTGTTTATTGAGTTGATCCAGTATTTATTTGCTGAATTTTCTTTCTTTTGGTCTGACAACAAATTGAAAGTCATTTCCATTGCCAAGCTTGCCAAGTGTGGCTAAAAGGCATGACCATTGACAAATAATTACACCACTAGATGAATAGTTATGCATTTTAGATTGATAAACATGTTGTGGATTAATATAGATAGCTACACCCTTTGGTGTAGAGCTGCAACTTTTGAAGTAGTAGTCTTTACCACTTTTCATGAAACATGGTCCTCTTCAAATGAAGACTCATGCGCATTGGTTCAAGGAAAGTGACTCTTTTTAAATAGACAAATGTATTTTTAAGGGAGGTCATACTCATTTGAAGAGCAGTATCTTTTAGATGAATAGTTGTATTCCCATGTGAAGAGTTGAACTCTTTGGTTGGAGAGTCTAAACTCTTGGAGAGGGGATGGTTTGGATAGGATCCACTTTTGATGAAATAACCCTATGTAAAGGAGACTAGAGACATACTTCATGGTCAGGTGTTCAGGCATCTTGAGGCCCAATGATGTCCATTGCCCATTATTATGTCTATGCGGTTCTTATGTTGCAAGCCCCTGAATATGGTTAATTGGTCCCTCGGGAAAAGCTGGAAGAGCTTAGAGAGAGGGGTGTGTCTGCTTGTAGTGAAACTTCTAATGACATGCAGGATAGAACAAAATCTCTTACATTTAAGCAACAATTTGATGCTGCATTCTGATAGAATATTCTAAGGT
>CM035423.1:79906266-80046266 GCA_020310875.1 Ceratopteris richardii | reverse complement strand
TATGTATGTATGTATGTATGTATGTTTGTTCATCAGTATATCTCTATCTTTCTATCTATCTATGTGTCTATCTATCTATCTATCTATCTTTGCCTCTTTTGCAACCGGTTTTGGAAAAATCTTTATGACGTGATCATTATCTTTACAATATTTGCATAACTGTTTTTGTTTTTTTGTTTTCATGTATCTGTCTGTATGTCCGTCTTTTTACTAGCTAAGAAAGTTTGATATGCAAACACATAATGGGCCTCTTCTGCCTAGATTGATCTTCTTGCAACAAAACAAAGACTAACTCTTCAAATGGTAAGGCATTTGGATTTTCTATCATCAACAACCTAAGAGTAGAAGCAAAAAATTGATATGAATCTAGAAGACCATTAAGAACAGTCTCCACAAGTGAACTATCTGAAAGACTTAATATGCAAAAATCAACTTCTCTTCCAAATCTTTGATCTTTGTCAAAAAACTATCCATAGAATCTCCTTCATTCATATGCTCACTCTCCAATTGTTTTCGGAGATAAGAAACATGAGCCTCATCTCTTGCCTGGTATAAAGCGGTAAGTGTATTCCAGGCATCCTTTGTTATTTTGTAAGAGCGAATATGAGGGATAATGGCATGCTTGATAGACAAAGCTATCAATGCATATGCTTGAGCATCTTTGCCATCCCATCAAAGTTTCGCTTTAGTAGGTGCAACAAAAACCATAGCACGAATAGGAACTTGAAGATCATTATCTTCAACACCATCTGCATCACCTTCAATACCTGTATTTGCAGGTGTAGTAGGTCGTTTTTCAACACCTTGCATAATATTCCACAGTCCTTTTGCTACCATTATATATGCCCATAATGGGTGATTACTACCATCCAACTTGTCCTTAATAGCAACATATGGAATACATGGTTGCTTTCAACCACACTGGCTAAAATACCATGATGCAAAAAATGGGAGTTTCTCAAAAAATTGAACAGAACTACCTTGTCGAGCTTTTCTAAACCTGTAGAAGATTTTGAGACTTGTATTGGCAAACCAAAAGTTGCATATATGTTTGGCACAAAGGGACACAATTTCCTATACAAGTGTTGTGACTTTGATCAGAGGGCTATCGACAACACCCTAGATAAAGCGGCGACCTGCTCCGATACCAATTTTTGGAGTTTGAGGTCTTCAGAAGCACACAAACATCACAAGGAAGAAGAAGAAGCTCGGAGCACAACACACAATACTGAATGTGTTACCAAGTGAATGTAGAAATATAAGTGATCCATTAGGGTTATAGATGCATATACAAGTTGGGGAAAAGACATCCTAAAGAGGAAAAAAAGTGATGCAATGGTCCTAAGTGTGTTCACACATATCACTACTAAAATATGTGAACATTTGAAGTATTGAGCACATGTGTGTACTCCTTTGACTTAGCTTACCAAGAAAATTGTGGAGTGTGGCTGGGGAACGAGAAGGAAAGAGCTTTTAAGTTATTGACGAAAATGTTGGTTATTGCGTCTATTTTGGTACCCCTTGATTGGAAAGTACCATTTCATCTATTTTTTGATGCTTCACACATAGGAATGGGAGTTGTGCTCATGCAAGAAATGTAGAAGAAATGGGTTAAACCCATATATTATGTGAGAAGGGTGTTAAATACTACAAAAATATTGTTATAGAGTGGGAAATCTTGGGAATTGTATTTGGACTACAAAAGTTCATGCATTACTTGGCTAATAAGGTGTAGATTCATGTGAAATATCAAGCATCAATATTTGTGGTAAAAAAACCTCAACTTACTAGAAAAAATGCAAGATGGGTACTCCTTATACAAGGGTTCGACACTATAGTAATTTATAGGCCAAGGAGTGAACATGCTAGAGCAGATTACTTGAGCGGATTGAAGACAGGGGAAACATTATCATTGGAGGCAAAAAATATCCCTAATGTTCAATTGTTTGGATCCGAGCCTACAGATAATTAAGATGCTTTGTATGAAGACATCTTACAACTTTTATTTAGAGGGATACCTCCAATGCATTATAGAGTAGAGAAATGAAAGAACTTGATGTTACAATGCAAGAGTTATATTACTATTGCAAGAGTGTTGTACACCTATGGTATTGATGAAGCTATGAGGTGTTAATTGCATCATGAACAAAAAGTAACATTGTTGGAATCACATAAGGGATCAGCGAGTGGTCACTACTCATGCGAAGTGATAGTTAGGAAGATTTTACAAGTAGGATTATTGTGGCCTACTTTATTTGTTGATTCATTTGCTTTTGTAAAGGATTTCTTAATTTGTTAACAAGATGGGAAGCGAGGAAATAGGGATAGAATGTCGTTGCACACAATCTTACCTTTGGGACCTTTCATGAAGTGGATCTTGATTTCATAGGCCCAATGCAACCACCTACAAAGTTGTTAGGAGACAAATATATTTTAGTAGACATATATTATTGCACAAAATGGTTGGAAGTTGTACCATTAAGGGATAAAAAAGCTATTAGTGTGGCTAGATCTCTTTAGAAAAAACATCATGATTAGGTTTGGGTATCCAATAGAGTTAGTCTCTGACCAAGGGTTCCATTTTATTAATGAATTCATTCAAGAGCTTACTACATTGCATCAGATACCACACAAAAGTTCTATTACTTACTACCCTTTAGGCTAATGGGCAAGCTAAATCTACTAATAAAATCTTCATCCTAATACTATGCCGAATAGTAGATCATAGAGCAGATTGGGATAAAAAAGTTGGATTCCATGTGACTACAAGAATGACATCTTTTAAGATGGTATATGGATTTGAAGTAGTTGTATCTATGGAATTTTTAATACCCAGTTTCAGAATTGAAGTTCAACAGTACATGGGACAAATCATTCGAAAAGGAGAGAGTGTTCCAATTACTGCATTTGGAAGAGGATAATTAAATATAGCTTGTGGGAGAAATTATTCAAAGGAGAAGTGTTGAGCCGATCAAAGTGGTGCACAAGTGGCCAAGGGCATGGGTGCACAGGTAGTACAAGGGTCTTGCAAGAAAACTTAAATGCAAGTTGCAAAAGGTCTTTTTGAAGGTTTTTTTAAGGCTTTTAAAGTGTTATGGAAGGTCCAAGTGAACCCTCCCCTGTGTGCAGATTTTATAGAAACTAACATCAAAAGTGGAAATGGTACACGAGATTATATGTGGGCCCCATTAATTTTTTTTTTCCATAAAGTCATCACAAGACAAAATATTGAGTTGTTGATCTTTACATGAGAAGGTTCTTGGGACAACATAGTAAGCATCAAGCTGGACAAGTAGTTGAAGCGATGTATGTAAGAGGGATAAGCACACCATAAGGGGAATTCTTGGAGATAAACTAAGAGAGCAAGGAGCAAGAGCATACTATATACTTGGAGAGCAAGAGAGAGCAAGACACACACTTCGACAGTGCACAAAGAGATAGTGTGCAAGGAAAAAGACAAAGTGTGCAAGGAGAAAGACAAAGTGTGCAAAGGAGGTGACAAAGTATGCAGAGAGAGTGCGCAAAAAGCAATAAAGAGAGAAACTAAGGTGTGACAAAGTATAATCAAGGAGGTGTTGTAGGTCGACAGTAGAAGTGACCAAGCCTTCAACCTTATTGGAAGCTTGAGTACAAGGATTACGCAAAGGGTAAGCTCCTGGACAAGGTGAAAGATAGACACAAATGTTGATTGCATAAGTAATTGTAATATTTTGTGTACTTGTGTGTGTACTTCTTTGGCTTAATTTCTATGCACATAGAACATTTTGTCTTAATCTAGACAAAACTATTGTAATCTTTTATGCTAATCAAGACACAGAGGCTTCTAGTGCAATTGTCTTTTTTCTTCTTCTTCTTCTTCTTCTCTATTCTTCTCCATTCTTCTCCTACAAAGAATCAAACCCCTTTCAACTAAAGAATCCCCCAACAAAATTTGGCACGCCCAATGGGACAAGGTAGCTTAAGCATAGGAGAACCACCATTACAAAGTCGAGAGGAAGTGCAAAGGTGTCAGCAGTGTGAAGTGCAAAGGTGTCAATAGTGTGATTGAGCTTTTCCTTGGAATTCATCTTAAACCTAAGGAGTAGTATGTGTAGCTCATGACTATACCTTAGGAGTTTCTTTCATTGCAACAAGAAGGAAAGTTGCCTGTAGGTCAATCAATCCTCTTTCATCCAGATCATCAATAGGAAATATGGCAACTCAAGTAGACTTAGAAAGTTTACTTTCAATATTGAATATCAAATTTCCTTCCTTTAGAGGATGAGCACATGAAGACCTTGATGAGCATGTTAGAAGATTTTTAGCCCTATGTAAAACAAGGGGGTTAATGAGAAGAGAAGATGCTTTTTTAATCCTCTTCCCAACAACATTGTAAGGTCTAACAGAGAAATGCTTTAGCCAATTTGTTGACAACCATTTTACTACTTGGAACTTAATGAAGGATGCATTGAAGGCACAGTTCCAACAAGGAAATACAATAGGAAACATCATTGAAGAATTAGAAAACCTACAACTAGGTACTACAGATACATTTCCTAAATTTGTTATTAGAGCCAAAACACTTATGGCTAAATTACCATATTCTCCTCATAATTTTTTTGTGAAAAGTGGCTTGTTAAAACACGTCCAATACCCACACAGTGCAAGATCAAGGAATTAGTTCTCCCCACAACAACAATTGATGAATTCATTACCACAACAAAGAGGTTGGAGAAAAAAATTAGACACCAATATGGAACTGGCTCTTTTAGTCTACCATACCCTGTGGAAGATGAAGGCCCAGTAACACAATTAAGAAAAGAGCTTGAGAACTTAAGAAGAAACAAGCCCCACGAATAAGAAGAAAGTGCAGTAACTCAACCAAGGTGTGAAATTGAAGCATCAAAACTAGAAAAGGAAAAGGAGGCCCAAGCAAAAGAATTGGCACAACTTTGATAGGAGCTACAAGAACCAGCCTCTTCCAATAGAATATTGAACCTTATTTTTGGAACTTTTCTTTTGGAGGATCTTTGAATTTTCATAGATGATTTTTCATCTTTCTCACGTAACTGCATTAGTACTCCTATGGATTGCTTGGATGATCATTGGATCCAATTGCAAGGGGTCTTCAACAGATGCAAGGAAACAAAGTTGAAGTTGAATCCTAATAAGTATCACTTTCTAGTGACAGAAGGTACCGTCCTTGGACATGTGGTGTCTGCTAAAGGTATGGCCCTTGATCGAGATAAAATCATAGCCATATTAAAGCTAACAAGACCTAAAACACAAAAAGAAATTCAGAACTTTTTGGGTCATACTATTTACTATAGGAGATTTGTTAAGATGTATGCAGACATAGCTAGACCATTGGCTAGGCTCATAGCTATCAAAGTCCCATTCAAGTGGAATAATGAAGAGGAAATGGCTCTTTAGACATTGAGATCCAAGCTAGTAGCAGCACCAATTCTTTTCATACTCGATTGGTTTAAGGTCTTCCATTCCATGTAGATCCAAATGCTCATGCGGTGGGAGCAGTTCTCACACAACACAATGAGGAGTATAAGTTGGATAGACCCATTCAATATGCAAGTCAAATTTTGACTAAAGTATAAAAAAACTATAGTACCACTGACAATGAGGCCTTGGAGATGGTATTTGCTATCCAAAAATTCCATCATTACTTGCTAGGGGTAAAATATAGCATAATTACTGATCAACAATCATTAAGGTATCTATTAAACAAGCTCCAAGCAACCAGAAGAGTATGGAGGTGGCTTCTATTATTTCAAGAATTTGATTTATTATAGTACATAGAACAAGAAGGGAGAATGTTATGGCTAATTATCTGTCTACAATTAGCATAAAGGACGAGGCAATTGGAGTGGTAGATGAATTCCTAGATGCTGAACTATTCAATGTTAAAGCACAAGGATGTATGATGATATCAAAGATTTTATCAAGATTGGTAAGTATCCAAAAAAAGCTAATCTTGTGCAAAGGAAGAGGTTGCTAATCAAGAGCAGGCCTTTTACATTTATTGAATGGAACCTATACAGATATGGTAAGGATAAGTGCATGGAAGAAGAGGAGGCAAGGCATATCATTGAGATGGAACATGGATGAGGTGGTGGGTACTTCCCTGGGCATATTATGAGCCATAGAATCCTAGTTGCTAGCTTATGGTGGAATACATTATTTAGAGATGCAGATAAAAGGGCTCACACATGTGATGTCTGTCAAAGATGTGGTCCAAAAGTCACAAGGCAGAGACAACATCCATTGGTTGTCTCCACATCATGGCAATCATTTGAGACATGGGGGTCAAATTTTATAAGGCTTATCTATCGTGCATCCTTTCCAAGAAATGATAAATATTTATTGGTGGCCACTAACTATGCAACTAAGCAGGCCGATGTTATTGCTTCTCGAGATTGCACAACCCACATAGTTTCTGATTTCTTTTAGAACAACATCTTTTGCAGGTTTGGTTGTCAACTTGAAATCTGCACTAATCAAGGAACACACTTTCTTAATAATGTTTTATATGTATTTTTTAACAAGTACAAGGTTCTCCATCATACTTCTTGTGCATATTATTCAAGGTCAATGTACAAGCAGAGTCCACAAATAAAGTATTGATAGCTTTGCTAAGGAAGGAATGTATGTTAATGCCCACTACATGCAACATTGCTTATCTAAGCCCACTATGGGCCTACAAGTTGGCATGCAAAGAAGCCATAAGATAATCCCCTTTTCAATCGGTCTATGGAGTAATCCCTATTGAGCCCTTTGAGTTTTTATATGGTTCATCCCGAACAAAATCTGTGAAGGTAAGTAAGGATGCTAGGATCTCTGCTAGGATATCTGCATTTAACAAATTGGAGGAAATTCGCCTAGATACAGTAAGGCAGTTGGAGAAGAAACAAAACAAAAGGAAGGAAGCTCAAGATAGAAATTTACGAAAAAGAAAATTACAGGTTGTTATGCTTGTTCTCTTACATAGACCATAATTATAGACACAATTACGAGGCAAGTGGCTCCTTCATTGGGAAAGGCATACAAAATTAGAGAAATGCTATATTGGGGTGCAATGCAGTTAGAGACTTTGGATGATGAGGCATTGCCACATGTCAACATCTCTAGGATCAAGTCTTATCATCAACATCTCTAGGATCAAGGCTTATCACCATCATCAAAACTGAAGCTCTTTTGGATCACCATAGCTCTAGTACTCTTTTCTACTTTGTTTTTTTTTTTTAAAATTTTCATTAGATGTGGTGCTTCTCATTTAAAGTTTTTCATGTAATTTGGATGTTCCATAGCCCAATTCATGAGGATCTTGTTGGAATTTTTTAGGTTTTTTTTTGGAATTTTAAGTTTTTTTTAAAATTACTCCCCCTTTTCAATTGCAGTTTCTCTTGTTGAATTACATGAAAAAAAGGAATCTCCCTAAGGTTTTGAGTGTGAGAAGGTGTCTTGAGGTTGTGGCCCAATTTGTAGATTTTTTTCCTAATTTTTTGGCTTTCTTGGATTTTTTTGTCATTTTTTGAAATTTTTATCTATTTTTTGGAATATTTCAAAAAAAAGAGGATCCCTTGTATTTTGATAAAGCCAAAAGAAAAGACCCCTTCTCTCTCTACCTTTCTTACTCTCTCTCTACCTCTCTTTTCTCTCACCCTACCTTTCTTGCTACTTCTCTCAATCTCTCTCTACTTCTGTCTTCCCCCGCTCTCTACTTCCCTCTCCTCTCTCACTATTTCTCTCTCTTTATCTCCCTCTCTCTTCCCCACTCTCTACTTCCCCCCTCTCTCTCTATTTTTCTCTCTCTCTCTATCCCTTCTCTCTACTTCCCTCTCCTCAATCTCTATTTCTCTTCCTCTCTCTCTAACTCTCTCTTCCCCTCTCTCCACCTTCCTCTATTTCTCTCCCTCTATCTCTAACTCTCCCCCCTCTCTCCACATCCCTCTATTTCTCTCTCTCTCTCTCTCTCTAATTCTCCCCCTTGTCCCCCTATCCTCTCTCTTTGCCCTCCCTCTATTTCTCTCCCTCTCTCTCTAACTCCCCACCCCCCCCTCCGTGCCCCCCTTATCCCCCCCCCCCCCAAAAAAAAAGATTTATTATTTTTAATTTTTTAATTTTTAATTTTTTATTATAAATTTATTTATTTTTTAAATTTACATATTGTATATATATTTTTTAAATTTCAACACCCCACCTGCTCCCCCCCCCCCCCCCGGAGACCATAGGATAAATTTTATCCTATGGTTTGCCATATTATTTTTTCGTTTTTACTCATATATACTATGTGGCTCTAGATTGCACTTCGCATGGCCATTTTTTTCAAACTTGGAGTCAATTTCACATTTCTTAACACTCGCTAGACTCATTTTGCCATTAGTTTTTATCAAATTCCATCAAGTTTTCCTTCTTTCTGGTCAATCCCCATATGTTTTGCACACATTTAACATGTGATTTCTAACCCGCACATGTTCCATGGTCCATTAGCTCTTTATTTTTCCAAATGTTCCACATTTTTCATATGTAACCTATGTCTCTTCTAATTTAATGCTATTTTTCCATGTCACCAACCCCACATCCTCCTCCTTGCCCTTACTTTATACCCAAACCCACACCTATGCCTCACTCCCTTATAAGCCCCTCACCCATCCCTACATTTTCCTTCTTAGAACCTCACCCAAAACTGCTCTTCCATCCCTTTTCAATGCTAGCTCTGGCATTTAATTTTGTTGTTTCCTTGCAATTGCTTTCTTTCCTTCTCCTATTGGATTTCTCATATGTTCTTTTCAAGGTTTTACCCACTTTGGTGTTGTGGTGTCACATCTTTGCTCATGTTTTGACTATTCGCTCTCTGGGACAGAGAGCTCATTAGGTGGTGGGAAATTATTGAGCCAATCAAAGTGGTCCACAAGTAGTGAAGAAGGCAAGGACATAGGTGTACAAGTAGTGCACAAATAGTTGTTCACAAGGGTCTTGCAGGAAAAGTTAAATGTAGGTTGTAGAAAGGTCTTTTTGAAGGTTTTTCAAAGCTTTTAAAGTGTTAAAAAAGGTCTAGGTGAACCCTCCCATATGTGCACATTTTGTAGAAACTGAGGTCAAAAGTTGAAGAGATAAGAAGTGGAGATGTACACAAGAACGTATGTGGATCCCCATTTAAATTTTTCTTCTTCGTAAAGTCACCATAGGAAAAACTAGGGAGTCTTTGATCTTTACATGAGAAGGTCCTTGGGACAACATAGTGAACATCAAGACAAACAAGTAGTTGAGGCGACATATGTAGGAGGAATCGACACACCATAAAGAGCATTCTTAGGGATAGAGCATACTATATAGTTGGAGAGCAAGAGAGAGCAAGACACGCACACTTTGACAGTGCGTAGAGAGACAAAGTGTGCAAAGGAGGTGACAAAGTATGCAGATTGAGTGCACAAAAAGCAACTAAGGTGTGATAAAATATCATCAAGGTGTTGCAAGTCAACAATAGAAATGACCAAGCCTTCAACCTTATTGGAAGCTTGTGCGCAAGGAGTGCACAAGGGCTGACAAGGTGAAGGACAGACGTAGAGGTTGACTGCACAAGTAATTGTGATATTTTGTGTACTTCTTTGGCTTAATTGCGATGCACAAAGAATATTTTGTCTTATTCTAGACAAAGCTATTGTAATATTTTATGCTAATCAAGACATAGAGGCTTCCAGTGCAATTGTCTTTTTTCTTTTTCTCCATTCTTCTCCTACAAACACTCTAGCCCCTTTGAACTAAAGAATCCCCCAACAAGAAGGGAAGCGTGGGTTAACAAAAACCTCAAGCATATTTTTTTAGGTTAACGACTCGGTGTTACTCTATAATTCCAAAATGGGACATAGGCAAGGAAATTTGAAGCTACGATCTATTGACACTTATCAGATTGTTAAACAAAGGGCCATCTACCTATATCTTGTGTGATATGGAGGGGAGGATTTTTCCTAAACTAGTAAATGGCATTCGACGGAAATCATTTTATTTGATGGCATACCACAATGTACTGCCTATCATTAGGAGGGTTTTAGGGTACAACACTTATTGTTTTGATGATGCAATGACACAATATCTCATGCACTTATTTTGCCTCCTAACTAAGGTATGGGAATAGATGAGAGTACAAGAGTCAGGTTCTTCATTTTTACTCATTACATAAGTAGGAAATGTTATTGGAATACAACCCTAGACTAGAATATAGGGTGTTATGGCATTGCAATACAAGCAGTGACTGAACTATAGAATGTTAGTATTCTATAGTCACTTACTACAATGCAAGAACTTACAAGGATGCAATTAATGGGTTAGATTTTTGGTACAACGTGGGGTTTGGCATGTTGATATATTTAGGTATTGATGTGTGTGAACACACTAGGACAGCCGGGGCACTTTTTTCCCTCTTTAGGAGGTTTTTTTCCCCCGGCTTGTATATACGCCTATTGCCCTAATGGGCAACTTATCTTTGTACATTCTCTAGTAATACATTCAGTATTGTGTGTTGTGCTCCAAGCTTCTTCTTCTTCCTTGTGCTGTTCGCGTGCTTCCGCAGACATCTAACTCCAACAATTGGTATCAGAGCAGGTCGTCGCTTCATCTAGGGTGCCGTCGACACTCCTCCGTTTGCAGTCTCAGATTCGCACGAAATTTGGTGAGCATACTTAGGGTGTTTTAGAGATCAAAACCGCTTCGCTATGTGGTGCCGAAATTGCAGTCTGAGCTCGTTTCGGCCTCCGAATGCACTATCGCAGTGCTTGTGCAGGCTATTTCATCTTTTTGTGCCAAAGGTATATACCAGTTTCTGTTCGCCAGTATAAGCATCTCAAAGTTTGCTACAGGTCTAGGAGAATTTGTCTCGGCAGTTCTGTTCACTTTTTGAGATACAATCAATTTTTTGCATCAAGGTATTTTAGTCACCGACCATGGCTGAAAGCAGTGATGTATTCCGTATGTTGGCTATTGAGGATAAGTTGGATGGTACCAACTACCCATTATTGGCTTATATGATGCGACATGTATTGGTTGCAAAAGGATTGTGGAACATTGTGCAAGATGTTGAAAGACGTCCTGTTACACCTGTAACAATAGGTACTGCAAATACAGGTGCTGGAGCTGATGGAGATGGTGTCGAAGATGATATTGTGCAAATTCCTGTTCGTGCTACTGTTTCTGCTGCACCTACTGCAGAGCGCACTATTGCAGCGCTTCTGCAGGCTATTTTGTCTTTTTGTGCCAAAGGTATATACCAGTTTCTGTTCGCCAGTTTAAGCGTCTCGAAGTCTGCTACAGGTCTAGCAAAACTCGTCTGGGCAGTTCTGTTCAACTTTTTGAGACACAGACAATTTTCTGCATCAGGGTATTTTAGTCACCGGCCATGGCTGAAAGCAGTGATGTATTCCGTATGTTGGCTGTTGAGGATAAGTTGGATGGTACCAAGTACCCATTATGGGCTTATATGATGCGACATGTTTTGGTTGCAAAAGGATTGTGGAACATTGTGCAGGGTGTTGAAAGACGTCTTGTTATACCTGTAACGACAGGTAC
Source organism: Ceratopteris richardii (assembly GCA_020310875.1). Taxonomy (NCBI): domain Eukaryota; kingdom Viridiplantae; phylum Streptophyta; class Polypodiopsida; order Polypodiales; family Pteridaceae; genus Ceratopteris; species Ceratopteris richardii. The sequence goes on along the minus strand of CM035423.1, from coordinate 80,034,710 downwards.
TGCAAATACAGGTGCTGGAACTGATGAAGATGGTGTCGAAGATGATATTCCGCAGATTCCTGTTCGTGCTGCTGTTTCTGTTGCACCTACTGTAGAGAAAATTCGTTGGGATGGCAGAGATGCCCACGCACATGCATTGATAGCTTTGTCTGTCAAACGTGCCATTATTCCTCATATTTTCTCTTGCAGAATAGCTAAGGATGCTTGGGATACACTTACCACATTGTACCAAGCTAGGAATGAGGCTCGTGTTGCTTACCTCCGAAAACAATTGGAGAGTGAGCAAATGAATGAAGGTGATTCTATGGACAGTTTCCTAACAAAGATCAAAGAATTGAAGGAAGATTTGATTTCTGCTGATGAGGTTATACCAGATAGCTCACTTGTGCAGACTGTTCTGAATGGTCTTCCTGATTCATATCAGAGTTTTGCTTCTAGTCTTCGATTGATGATGAAAGGCAATCCAAATGCCTTGTCATTTGAGGAGTTAGTCTCTGTTCTGTTGCAGGAAGATCAGTCCAGGCAGAACAGGTCCATTATGCGTGTTGTAAATCCAGCTTTTCTGGCTAGTCAGAAGGGCAAAGGAAAATGGAGTTCTTCTACTAGTAAGCAAAAATCTGCAAATGCTGCACATTCGAAGAACTAAGACAAAGATGAGAAAAAATCAGAAAAGCAGAAATTGTTTTGTAAGTACTGTAAAGGGAATGATCATATCATAAAGAACTATCCAAAATTGGCTGCAAAAGAGGCAAAGAAGAAAGAGGCTCGAATGGTTGTTGCAGAAGCCTCTACACCAAAAACGGAGTCTGCTAATCTTGTGCACGAAGAAGAATGAGCGTTCACTACTGTTTGCAGTTTTGACCCATCTTCTCATGAGTAGTGCATGTCTGCAGTAGACTGAGATGTTTGGTACTTTGACAGTTGGGCGACCAAACATATTACCTCGCAGTGCAGTTTCTTCTCTTCACTCGAGCCTGCCCCTACAGGGAATACTGTTACATGTTCCAACAACTCCTCTTATCCGGGAGTTGGTAAGATCATTTTGACTACTGCTGATGGTAGTTCTTTCACTTTGTCAGGTGATTTATTTGTGCCAGGGATCAAGAAGAATCTGTTATCAGTTTCTGCATTAGCCAAGATTGGCTTGGTTGTGAAATTTGTTGATGACAGATGTAAAGTTCATGATCTCTCAAATGGCGATGTTATTATTGTTTTTGGCATTTTATGTAGCGGGCTGTATAAGCTCATAGACTATGAAAGATCTCAAAATGATTTGGCATGTGCAGTAAATGATTCTCAGGCTATGTCAGATGCAAAGCTTTGGCATGCACGCTTTGGTCATCTGAATTTTGCTAGTTTGCTTTGCCTATAGAAATCTAAAATGGTGTCCTCTTTGCCCGAACTTGAGGCACCTGGAAAACATGTTTGTGAAGGCTGTATTTTGGGCAAAATGCAGCGTTCCTCCTTTCCAAAAGATGGTTCGGTTCGGGCTACATAGAAATTGCAGCTTGTACATAGTGATGTCTGTGGTCCTATGCAGACACCCTCTTTTGGAAATTACCTTTACTTCGTGACTTTCATTGATGATTTTTCCAGGCATGCATGGGTACATCCACTCAAAGCAAAGTCCCAAGTGTTCATGTGCTTTAAACAGTTTTTAGTTTTGGTAAAAAATCTCTCAGCATGTAAAATGGGCACCCTCCATTTTGATCGAGGGGGGGAATATATGTCTTCTAATTTTAATGCATTTCTGGCTGAACGTGGGATAAAACACTAGTGTACAGTGCCGTATACACCTCAACAGAGTGGAGTCGCTGAACGAAAGAGCAGGTCACTCATGGAGATGGCGAGGTGCATGGTCAAGAGTCAGGCTTTACCACATAGTTTCTAGCTTGAGGGTGTCATGTGTGAAGCATATGTACTGAACAGGTGTCCCACTAAAATGATGCACTCTATCACTCCATATGAGGCTTGGCATGACCGCAAGCCATCTGTTGCTCATCTGCGTTTTTTTGGTTGTTTGGCATATGCACTAGTGCTTGAACAACATCGAAGAAAATTGGATGATAAGGCTGCAAAATGTATTTTTGTTGGGTACAATTCTGAAAGTAAAGGCTATCGTCTGTATCATCCACATACTAAACACATTCTGGTTAGCCGTGATGTTGTCTTTGTGGAAGATGCTATTCAGCCATTGCTTTCATGTACTAAGGAGACATGTGTTAGCTCCAAAGACATGTATGATACTTTGATGCCTCTTTTTACAGGTGGGCAGTCTAGTGCTGGTCCTAATGAGGCAACTTCTCAGCCTTTGCAGGTTTCATATGATGATGCAGATCATTCCATTTCTGATGCAGATTTACATGATGCACTTGTTGATGAGAGAGCTGATATTGAGCAGGCAAAAACTATGCCAAAATGGCAGGTGCAGACTTTGGGTGACAACAAGTTAGATGCACCTTTGTCATATTGTACTCGTTCATGCTCTCATAGTGCCTCCTTTGCATCAGATTGCTATGCTATGGCTGCGTCTAGTCTCTGTGATGAGAATGAGCCTGTTTCTTTTGATGAAGCACAGAATTCAGAAAATTGGATGGCTGCTATGCAATTTGAATATGATGCTATAATGAAGAATGGTACATGGTATTTATGTGACTTGCCTCTTGGCAAGAAGGCCATTGGCACTAAGTGGGTATACAAGCTGAAGCGTAAACCTGATGGTACAGTTGACATGTATAAGGCTAGGCTTATTGCAAAGGGTTATGCGCAGGAAAGAGACATTGATTTTGATGAGACCTTTGCACCTACATGCTGTATGACTACTGTTCGGAGCATTTGTGCACTTGCAGCCCATCATGGTTGGAATGTACATCAGTTGGACATTAAAACAACATTTTTGAATGGTGACTTGCATGAAGAAGTGTATGTTTTTCAGCACCGTGGCTTTGTGCAGAAAGGGCATGAAAACTAGGTGTGCATGTTAAAGAAGGCATTATATGGTTTAAAGCAAGCACCACGTGCTTGATATGAGAAGATACATGCCTATCTGGTTGCACATGGTTTTGAGAACAGTCCAACTGAAAGCACCTTATATGTTAAGCATGCTAATCATGTGCTTCTGATCATTGTTATCTATGTTGACGACATGCTGCTCATTGGTCCTATTGAGAAGCATATTGCTGATTTCAAGGCTGATTTGCATGCCTCATTTGAGATGTATGATTTGGGGCATTTGCATCACTATTTGGGCATTCAGTTTATGCAAGTTGATGGTGGAATGGCTTTGTGTCAAACGAAATATATTGACACATTATTGCAGCATTTTGGCCTTGAAGAATGTAAGCCTATTGCCACTCCTATGGAGACAGGTTAACGATTGAGTCTTCATGATGCTGGAGATGCATTTGATGCTGTTCTCTATCAGCAAGTTGTTGGATGCTTGATTTACTTATGCATTACTCGGCCAGATATTCAGTTTGCTGTCTCATAGATGAGCAGGTTTATGCATTGCCCAGGAGTCACACATTGGAAGGCGGTTAAGCGCATCTTTCGCTACGTGAGTGGTACTCGGCTACTTGGGTTGTTTTATCCCAAGGGGGAATCACTATCGCCGGATTTGCATGCTTTTTCTGACTCAGATTGGGCTGGTTGCTATGACACTCGTGTGTCCACCAGTGGTTTTTGCTTCATGCTTGGTAGCTCATGTATATCTTGGTTGAGCAAGAAGCAGCCTACTCTGCCACTTCCAATTGGGAGGCTGAGTATAGGGCAGCTTTCATAGCGACTGTTGAGTGTGTGTGGCTCAGATGCCTTATGGCTGATTTAGGTGTTGGCCAGTCTTCTTCCACCACCATCTTCACTGACAGTCAGAGCGCATTAGCAGTTGCGAGGAACCTTGTGTCTGCTCGCACTAAGCACATTGAGGTGCATTATCACTATGTCAGGGAGAGGTTCTCTGCTGGGGAGATCAGCTTGGCATATGTGCCCACGCAGGAGAACATTGCAGACCTTTTCACGAAGGCTCTGCCTAGGGAGAAGTTTGAAGCTTAACGCAAAGCTTTGGGCTTACTTCCTTTTGTGGAGTGATTTCCACATAGCTTGGCACTTTCTTATACATGAGTGCCAGCTCCTTATTCACCGCATCACTCCCAAGGGGGATTTGTTGATATATTTAGGTAGTGATGTGTGTGAACACACTAGGACCGCCAGGGCACTTTTTTCCCTCTTTAGGAGGTTTTTTTCCCCCGGCTTGTATATACGCCTATTGCCCTAATGGGCAACTTATCTTTGTACATTCTCTAGTTATACATTCAGTAGTGTGTGTTGTGCTCCAAGCTTCTTCTTCTTCCTTGTGATGTTCGCGTGCTTCCGCAGATGTCTAACTCCAACATGGCATAGTGAGCATACTTTTTTTGCACTATAATGCATCATGTTTTAACATGTGTCAAATTTCACGTCTCTTTCAACTCGATTTATGACAATTCTTATTCACTTAGAAGAATATGCAAATCAACATGTTAACTTATTTTTCCTTGCAAAAATTCGGAATATTTTCCCTGGTCTGTATAGAAGTTCTGAACTGCTTATATGCAGCTCCTAAACCACGAAGGCACACTTCCACCTTATCATCATCATCTACATTCACGCCAATAGATGCAAGTGACTCACATATGCTTTTCATTTTTAGAGTGTAGTCACTTACCGACATGCTCTTTTTCTCCAATGTATGCAGCTCGTTCTTGAGTTGCAATTTCCGTGCCTTTGTATTGGTCTCGTACAAAGTGACCAAACTGTTCCAAGCCTCTTTTGGAGTCTTGGCATCCTGTATGTGTCCAATCATGCTATCCTGTATGCTAACATATAGCCAATACATTACCTTTCGTGCTCCTTGATTCCATTCCTCATATGCTCTTAACTGTTCTGCAGTCCGATTCCTTTCTGGTAACTGTGGAGCATTTTCATTCTCTCCTTCAATGTACTTCCAGTAGCCTTTTCCCATCAGGAAATTCGTCATTCTGAATCTCCAAGCATGGAAGTTGTTCTTGTCCAGCTTCTCGCTCATAAGCTGATTCATTCCATCTGCGTTTGCCATTTCTGCAACAATTCACAACACCGCAACACACTACAAGCAGCACTTCTGCTTGAACACTGTTGCACTATGATGTGACAATTCGATCTCAGAAAAACACAGTTTTCGTGTATCAATAGTACACCGAATCACTTGAAATTCTGGATCTGGAATATATGAGTGTCGCCGAACACAATGCAAGTTACAGTTTCTGAAACTGACCTGGTTTTTCTATGGGCCCCACCTTGCGGGCTCAAAACGGAGGTCAAGATGGCTCCGAAACTTTGATCTGACAAAAACGAGTGACCCTAAAGGGATAACTCACGAAAATATTTTGATGTCTTCTACCTTCACGCCGATTTTTGTAGCAAACGGAGGCCGTTTGTGAAATCGCGTTTTCTCCACCCCTTGCCGCGTAGTCCTCACCGTCGCCTTCTCCACGAGCTCTCTGTTGATATATTTAGGTAGTGATGTGTGTGAACACACTAGGACCGTCGGGGCAATTTTTTCCCTCTTTAGGAGGTTTTTTTCCTCCGACTTATATATACGCCTATTTCCCTAATGGGCTACTTATCTTTGTACATTCTCTAGTAATACATTCAGTATTGTGTGTTTGTGCTCCAAGCTTCTTCTTCTTCCTTGTGTTGTTCACGTGCTTCTGCATACGTCTAACTCCAACAATTGGTATCAGAGCAGGTCCTCGCTTCATCTAGGGCACCATCGACACTCCTCCGTTTGCAGTCTCATAATTGCACGAATTTTGGTGAGCATACTCAGCGTGTTTCCGAGCTCCGAACGCACTATTGCAGCTCTTGTGCAGGCTATTTTGTCTTTTTGTGCCAAAGGTATATACCAGTTTCTGTTCGCCAGTTTAAGCATCTCGAAGTCTGCTACAGGTCTAGCAAAACTCGTTTGGGCAGTTCTGTTCAACTTTTGAGATACAGCCAATTTTCTGCATCAAGGTATTTTAGTCACCGACCATGGCTGAAAGCAGTGATGTATTCCGTATGTTGGCTGTTGAGGATAAGTTGGATGGTACCAAGTACCCATTATGGGCTTATATGATGCGACATGTTTTGGTTGCAAAAGGACTGTGGAACATTGTGCAGGGTGTTGAAAGACGTCCTGTTACACCTGTAACGACAGGTACTGCAAATACAGGTGCTGGAACTGATGAAGATGGTGTCGAAGATGATATTCTACAGATTCCTGTTCGTGCTGCTATTTTTGTTGCACCTACTGCAGAGAAAATTCGTTGGGATGGCAGAGATGCCCAGGCACATGCATTGATAGCTTTGTTTGTCAAACGTGCCATTATTCCTCATATTCACTCTTGGAGAATAGCTAGGGATGCTTGGGATACACTTACCACATTGTACAAAGCTAGGAATGAGGCTCGTGTTGCTTACCTCCGAAAACAGTTGGAGAGTGAGCACATGAATGAAGGTGATTCTATGGACAGTTTCCTAACCAAGATCAAAGATTTGAAGAAACAATTGATTTCTGCCGATGAGGTTATACTAGATAGCTCACTTGTGCAGACCGTTCTGAATGGTCTTCCTGATTCATATCACAGTTTTTCTTCTACTCTTCGGTTGATGATGAAAGGCAATCTGAATGCCTTACCATTTGAGGAGTTAGTCTCTGTTCTGTTGCAGGAAGATCAGTCCAAGCAGAACACGTCCATTATGCGTGTTGCAGATCAAGCTTTCTTTGCTAGTCATAAGGGCAAAGGAAAATGGAGCTCTTCTACTAGTAAGCAGAAATCTGCAAATGCTACACATTCGAAGAACCAGGATAAAGATGAGAAGAAATCAGAAAAGCAGAAATTATTTTGCAAGTACTGTAAAGGGAATGATCATATCATAAAGAACTGTCCAAAACTGGCTGCACAAGAGGCAAAGAAAAAGGAGGCTAGAATGGTTGTTGCAGAAGCCTCTACCCCAAAAACAGAGTCTGCTAATCTTGTGCAAGAAGAAGAATGGGCATTTACTACTGTTTGCAGTTTTGACCCATCTTCTCATGAGCAGTGCATGTCTGTAGTGGACTCAGATGTTTGGTACTTTGACAGTGGGGCGACCAAACATATTACCTCGCAGCGCAGTTTCTTCTCTTCACTCGAGCCTGCCCCTACAGGGAATACTGTCACATGCACCAACAACTCCTCTTATCCTGTTATGGGAGTTGGTAAGATCATTCTGACTACTGCTGATGGTAGTTCTTTCACCTTGTCAGATGCTTTATTTGTGCTAGGGATCAAGAAGAATCTGTTATCAGTTTCTGCATTAGCCAAGATTGGCTTGGTTGTGAAATTCGGTTGATGACAAGTGTACAGTTCATGATCTATCGAATGGCGATGTGATTATTGCTTCTGGCATTTTATGTCGTGGGCTGTATAAGCTCATAGACTATGAAAGATCTGTGAATGATTCGGCATGTGCAGTTCACGATTCTAAGGCTATGTGAGATGCAAAGCTTTGGCATGCACGCTTTGGTCATCTGAATTTTGCTAGTTTGGTACGCCTCTAGAAATCTGATATGGTGTCTTCTTTGCCCAAGCTTGAGGCACCTGGAAAACATGTATGTGAAGGCTGTATTTTGGGCAAAATGCAGCGTTCCTCCTTTCCAAAAGATGGTTCACTTCGGGCTACGCAGAAATTGCAGCTTGTACATAGTGATGTCTGTGGTCCTATGCAGACACCCTCTTTTGGAAATTACCTTTACTTCGTGACTTTCATTGATGATTTTTCCAGGCATGCATGGGTATATCCACTCAAAGCAAAGTCCGAAGTGTTTATGTGCTTCAAACAGTTTTTGGTTTTGGTAAAAAATCTATCAGCATGTAAAATAGGCACCCTTCATTCTGATCAAGGGGGGGGAATATATGTCTTCTGATTTTAATGCATTTCTAGCTGAACATGGGATAAAAAACCAGTGTACAGTGCCGTATACACCTCAAGAAAATGGAGTTGCTGAACGAAAGAAAAAGTCACTCATGGAGATGGCGAGGTGTATGATTTAGAGTCAGGCTTTACCTCATAGTTTCTGGCTTGAGGCTGTCATGTGTGCAACATATGTACTGAACAGGTGTCCCACTAAAGCGCTGCAATCTATCACTCCATATGAGGATTGGCATGACCGCAAGCCATCTGTTGCTCATCTGCGTGTTTTTGGTTGTTTGGCATATGCATTAGTGCCTGAACAACATCACATAAAATTGGATGATAAGGCAGTAAAATGTATTTTTGTTGGGTACAGTTCTGAAAGTAAAGGCTATTGTCTGTATCATCCACAGACTAAACACATTTTGGTTAGCCGTGATGTTGTCTTTGTGGAAGATGCTATTCAGCCATTGCTTTCATGTACTAAGGAGACATCTATTAGCTGCAAAGACATGTATGATACGTTGATGCCTCTTCTTACAGGTGGACAGTCTAGTGCTGGTCCTAATGAGGCAACTTCTCAGCCTTTGCAGGTTTCATATGATGATGAAGATCATTCTATTTTTGATGCAGATTTACATGATGCACTTGTTGATGAGAGAGCTGATGTTGAGCAGGCAAAAACTATGCCAAAATGGCTGGTGCAGACTTTGCGTGACAACAAATTAGATGCACCTTTGTCATATCGTACTCGTTCAGGCTCTCATAGTGCCTCCTTTGAATCATATTGCTATGCTATGGCTGCGTCTAGTCTCTGTGATGAGAATGAGCTTGTTTCTTTTGATGAAGCAAAGAATTCAGAAAATTGGATGGCTACCATGCAATCTAAATATGATGCTATAATGAAGAATGGTACATGGTCTTTATGTGACTTGCCTCCTGGCAAGAAGGCCATTGGCACTAAGTGGGTATACAAGCTGAAGCGTAAACCTGATGGTACAGTTGATAGGTATAAGGCTAGGCTTGTTGCAAAAGGTTATGCGCAGGAAAGAGGCATTGATTTTGATGAGACCTTTGCACCTACATGTTGTATGACTACTGTTCGGAGCATTTGTGCACTTGCAGCCCATCATGGTTGGAATGTACATTAGTTGGACATTAAAACAACATTTTTGAATGGTGACTTGCATGAAGAAGTGTATGTTTTTCCAGCCCCGTGGCTTTGTGCAGAAAGGGCATGAAAACCAGGTGTGCAGGTTAAAGAAGGCATTATATGGTTTAAAGCAAGCACCACGTGCTTGGTATGAGAAGATACATGCCTATCTAGTTGCACATGGTTTTGTGAACAGTCCAACTAAAAGCACCTTATATGTTAAGTGTGCTAATGATGTGCTTCTGATCATTGTTGTCTATGTTGATGACATGCTGCTCATTGGTCCTATTGAGAAGCATATTGCTGATTTCAAGGCTGATTTGCATGCCTCATTTGAGATGTATGATTTGGGGCATTTGCATCACTATTTGGGCATTCAGTTTATGCAAGTTGATGGTGGAATGGCTTTGTGTCAAACGAAATATATTGACACATTATTGTAGCGTTTTGGCCTTGAAGACTGTAAGCCTATTGCCACTCCTATGGAAAAAGGTTTACGATTGAGTCTTCATGATGTTGGAGATGCATTTGATGCTGTTCTCTATCAACAGGCTGTTGGATGCTTGATTTACTTATGCATTACTCGGCCAGATATTCAGTTTGCTGTCTCACAGATGAGCACGTTTATGCATTGCTCAGGAGTCACGCATTGGAAGGCGGTTAAGCGCATCTTTTGCTACGTGAGTGGTACTCGGCTACTTGGGTTGTTTTATCCCAAGGGGGAATCACTATCGCCGGATTTGCATGCTTTTTCTGACTCAGATTGGGCTGGTTGCTATGACACTCGTGTGTCCACCAGTGGTTTTTGCTTCATGCTTGGTAGCTCATGTATATCTTGGTTGAGCAAGAAGCAGCCTACTGTGGCCACTTCCAGTTGTGAGGCTGAGTATAGGGCAGCTTTCACAGCGACTGTTGAGTGTGTGTGGCTCAGACGCCTTATGGCTGATTTGGGTGTTGGCTAGTCTTCTGCCACCACCATCTTCACTAACAGTCAGAGCGCATTGGCAGTTGCGAGGAACCCTGTGTTCCATGCTCGCACTAAGCACATTGAGGTGCATTGTCACTATGTTAGGGAGAGGTTCTCTGCTGGGGAGATCAGCTTGGCATATGTGCCCACACAGGAGAACATTGCAGACCTTTTCACGAAGGCTCTGCCTAGGGAGAAGTTTGAAGCTTTCTGCAAAGCTTTGGGCTTACTTCCTTTTGTGGAGTGATTTCCACATAGCTTGGCACTTCCTTATAGATGAGTCCCAGCTCCTTGTTCACCGCATCACTCCCAGGGGGGATTTGTTGATATATTTAGGTAGTGATGTGTGTGAACACACTAGGACCGCCGGGGCACTTTTTTCCCTCTTTAGGAGGTTTTTTTCCCCCGGCTTATATATACACCTATTGCCCTAATGGGCTACTTATCTTTGTACATTCTCTAGTAATACATTCAGTATTGTGTGTTTGTGCTCCAAGCTTCTTCTTCTTCCTTGTGTTGTTCGCGTGCTTCTGCATACGTCTAACTCCAACACTCTCTACAACCATGCTGGCTCTGATACCATGGCACAAGGAAGGAGATAAGGAAGAGAGCTCACACACACACTCTCACTCTCAAGGAGAAGCACACACACAAATTGAGACAAGGAAGAATCTTCTTCTTCTTCTTCTTCTTCTTCTTCTATTACATAAAAGGAATGTACAAGAATGACCTATAAACAAGAATACAACAAGTGCAATATATAAAGACCAGTACATAAGGAAAAACCTAATGTCCGCGAATGAGTGAGCTGGCAAGAAACAAATGTGCCATCACTCTCGGTAGATAAATCTAATAAAGCTCAATGAAGTATCCCTGACATATACCGGCGTGACCACTATACATGTGAGAGAATCGAAAAACTGGTACGTGTCATCCTGGATCATCACATGTTGAGCTTGATATCTCAACAACTAGTAGATGAGCTCCATTTACCTTTGCCCTTTTAACTAGCCAGAAAAGCTTGATTTGCAACACGCATAACAGACATGTTCTGCCTAGACTGGTCTTCTTACAATAGAACAGAGACTAACTCCTCAAATGTTAAGGCATTTGGATTTCCTTTCATCATCAACCGAAGAGTAGAAGCAAAGCTCTGATATGAATCTGGAAGACCATTCAAAATAGTCTGCACAAGCGAGTTTTCTGGCAAGACTTCATCAACATAAATCAATTGCTTCTTAAATCTTCAATATTTGTAAAAAAACTATCCATGGAATCTCCTTCATTCATGTGCTCACTCTCCAACTATTTTTGGAGGTAAGCAATAGGAGCCTCATTCCTTGCCTGATATAAAGTGATAAGTGTATCCCAAGCATCCCTTGTTGTTTTACAAGAGCGAATGTGAGGAATAATGGCATGTTCGACAAACAAGGATTTCAATGCATGTGCTTGAGCATCTCTACCATCCTAAGGAAGTTGCTCTACAGTAGGTGCAGCAGGAACCACAACATGAATAGGAACCTGAAGAATATCATCTTCAATGCCATCCACATCACCTTCAATAACTCTATTTGCACTTGTAGTAGGATGTTTTTCAACACCTTGCACATTATTCCATAGTCCTTTTGCAACCAATACATGATACATCATATATGCTCATAATGGGTAATTGGTACCACCCAACTTATCCTCAACATTAAACATACAAAATACATCACTACTTTTAGCCATGGCCACTGACTAAAATACCTTGATGCAAAAAAAATAATATATCTCAAAAACTTGAATAGAACTACCTTGTTGACTTTTGCTAAACCCATAGAAGACTTTGAGGTGCTTACACTAAGGTACTGAAACTTGTGCATATGTTTGGCACAAAAAGACAAAATTGCTTGCATAGGTGTTGTGATAGTGCATTCGAAGGCCAAAACGAGCCTGATTTCAATAGTATAGAGTGAAGCTGTTTTGAGCTCCTAATCACTCTGAGTATGCTCACCAATTTTTGTGCAATTTTGAGACTGTGAGTGGAGGGGTGTCGACAATGCCCTAGATGAAGTGGTGACCTTCTCTGACACCAATTATTGGAGTTTGCGGTATATGAAAGCACATGAACAACACAAGGAAGAAGAAGGTTGGAGCACAACACACAATAGAGAATGTATTATTAAGAGAAATGTATAGAGTAAGTGACCCATTAGGGTTATAGGCATATATACAAGTCAGGGGGAAGAACCTCCTAAAGAGGAAAAAAAGTGCCCCGACAGTCCTAACGTGTTCACACACATCACTATTGAAATATATCAACAACAAAGATAGATTCATAAACTTACAATAGATCTTTGGAAGTTCAAGAAGGAATAAGTGGAATTCAATCACCACAAGTAGAAAGTGGAATTGATTTCAATAGAACTACAAGAAAAGATTAAATTGAAAGAAGCTTCAGAGAAAATTACCATAATGCAACAAATTATTGATTTGGGAGAATCCTTTATCTACACACTAGAAAACTCGAAAGTTGAATGGCAATTGTTAATGGCTTAGAGGGTGAATAATATTATGGATAATTATGTAGCAACTATTGTTGAGAATGCTCTCTTAAACCAACAAATTTTTAGATGTAGGGAAATTGAACAAAAATTAGTTGGCATGGCAGAGGATTTAGAACATGATGGATGGTATTTGGAACAACATAATATTGGAAAACTAAGGGATGCTTTAACTCAAGATGTACATCATATCTAGGTATCTTTCAGTACCATAATAGAGAATAAGAGCAAGCAAGTAAATGCAAGTTTTGTAGATAAATATTTTAGAATGCAAGTTTAGGAATAACAAGAGATGTATGATGAGAAGCTAGCTAGGTTGGATTTGGTTGAAGCTCAAATTACTGCACTTCGTGCTCATATTGAAGCCTTGCAAACAACTGGTAAGATGTCTAGAGAATCAAAGTATGATGCTAATGATGGATTGATGTCATTGCATGCTACAATGGTAGAGAGCAAAGCAAAAAATCTAAAAGTATATTCTCTTTTCATACACCTTATCATTATCCTTTTTAATAGGAAAAGGAAGGCATATGTAAATGGATATTAGAGACATCAATGTTGGAGTAGGAGCTCCCTTTTGTTAATTCTTTTGATTAAGCTTTGGAAAGAAGTAGTATAAGGTTGACTTGAGGAAGCTAATACAAGTCAAGATTTTAGTCAAGAATGATTGTTTCCAAACATAGAAGTTATCAATGTTTGTCCTACCATTACACCTTCAAGTGTGACTAGAGACATTGCTCTAGGACACTACAATCTCCTTGAGTGTAGAAGTGCGAGAGACACACGAGAAGCATACACAAGGAGCACAAACACAGCAAGACACACTGAGAAGACGGATGGCAGGAATAGCTCTCTCTATTAACGATGAACTAAACTGAAGTAAGAGCTGAATAATATCCTTAAGTACAAAGTACCACCACATATGAGTGTATCATGTATGTGGTAACATGGGGAAAAAACCTCTAGCTAGCACTAGAGTAAAAAGTGCCCATGTATAAGGAAAAGGTTCACATCAAAGCTACTAAAGGAACACATAAGTGTAACAAACCCCCCTCGAGCAAATGATGTGAACATATACAGTGAGTGACAGATCAACCCCCACAAGGTAATAAGTTTAAAGCTTTGCAAAAAGCTTCAAACTTTTCCTGTGGAAGAGCTTTGGTGAATATGTCTGCCACATTATCGTGTTTAGGCACATATACCAAATCAATATCTCTTGCATGAAGGCGCTCTCTCACATAGTGATAATGCCCCTCAATATGTTTCATCCATGCATGAAACACTGGGTTTCGTGCAATAGCCAATGCACTCTGACTATTAGTGAGAATATGCATTGCAACATCAATCTCCATGCAAAGATCCATCAATAGGCGTCTCAGCCATATACACTCCACTGTAGATGTGAAGATTGCCCTATACTCAGCTTCACAACTCGGTGTCGCCACTATAAGTTGCTTCTTACTCAACCAAGATATGCATGAGTCTCCAAGGAAGAGCCAACTACCATTAGTGGACACATGAGTATCATAACAACAAACCCAATCACTATTTGTAAAAGCATGCAAGCATGGTTGAATATCTCTTCCATAAAAGAGACCTAAGCTCAAAGTGCCTCTGAGATATCTAAACACATGTTTCACCGCTTGCCAATGCTTTGCATGAATCGAATCAACTAGGAAACTACATATTGTATATCTCGCCTTATGTTGCATGCATATATAAGACATCCCACAACTTGCGGATAAAGAGAAGTCTCAAATGCATCATTGAAACCCTCAACTGAGAACTCAAATCCTCTCTCAACTAGTGTGGAAACTGGCTTGCAATCCTCAAAGTCAAAACACTGAAGTAGTTTTTCAACATACTTTGCTTGATGCATAACAATTCCCCCCTTAAGGGATACAAACTAGATGCCAAGATAGTAGCTCAAAAGACCAAGATAAGTGCCATCAAAATTTTGCTACAAATCAGCCATAAGAATGTCAAGTTTTGTATCATGTGACCCAATCAAGTGTATGTCATCAACATAAAGAACAAGCAGTGTAAGATTAGTGAATCATGATATCCCCAAAAGTCCTAGAGACATTATTGTTGGTTGCAAGGCCCACGAGGAGGCATGATTTTATGTTTACTTCCCTTAAAAGTCTTGAAATCCCTAGATGATCTCAAACATACTCAAATCCTAACTAAGCTCCTCCACACTCTCAATGACTAGCCTTATCCCATTAGAGAGCTTTACGAATGTGCTCAATATTTTATGAACACCAAACTCAACCTAGATGACTACCATGGAACAACCCTAAGAAGACATAACAAATCTCACACAAGACCTTGACAACATGACCCATGTGGAGGGAATACAATTTACTATAGATCTTTGGGTGCCTAATTTAAGCCCCAACACTTGAAGATCCTACCAAGTTTATCAAGCATCAAGATGGGCAACATGCATGTCACAACAAGGTCCATTACCATCAAATTTGCATACAATGCCAAACTACAACACATGGAGTTAATGGAAATCTTAGCAAAGTATAACAAACCTTACATAGAATAATTATTAAAAGAGTTTGGATGGGAGAATACCACCTCTAACCACTCTAGAGAGTGGACTGCAAAGGAAGCTTTGGTAGGACAACTACAAAGCTAATGAGACTAGGACGAAGAGAATGAGGAGGTCCAATAGGGCCAATAGAGCAAGGTGGGGCCCCAACCAACCTAGAGAGAGTTATCCATATTATCATAGGATGTCAAAGCTTACATTAGCACTTTCGAGTGAATAGGCAGATGAAGATCCATTCAAAGTTACCAATGGCAATAACAATCCCAAGGAATAATTGTTGGGGGATTCTTGGACAAGAAGGGATTTGAGTGTTTGTGGGAGAAAAGGGAAAGACAATAAGAAAGATACACACTGGAAACCTTTGTCGATAGATTATAATAAGACAAATACCATAGTGATGCACAATACAATCCAATGCTTCTGTGAAGAATCCCACAAAGTGCGCAATTACAAAATACCAACTACCGAAGGTCTTGTTGCTGCCGGCCTCCTCTGCACCAGACCTCCACCTTCTCCAAGCCTGCACTTGTGCACACCTTGCACCAAGCTTCCAATAAGGGGGAGGGATTGGACACCTTTTGTCGACATGCGCACACCACACTGAGACCTTGGGATCCTTGGGGAATAGCTTAACACCTCTCTGCACACTTCTTAGTCACTCTTCAAGCACACCTTGCACTTCACTCTCTGCCGCGCAATGTGTGTCTCTTGCACTTCTCTCTCTTTTCTCCCTTAGACTATGCTCTCTCTGCTTAGTCTTGCTTACACTTGCTTGGTCCAAGAATAGTCCTTGCCTTGATTTTTGAGTGTCGATTCGCGTACGCTCCTAACTGCAAGAGTATCTTGGTGCTCACTTTGATGTCCCAAGATTGTCTCCCAAAGTGGCCAACCAACGACTCCCTGTTTTGTCCTGTAGTGACTTTAGACTAAAACAAAAATTTTAATTGGGGGGCATACTTTCACTTCTACGTACGCTGTCACTTCACATACCTTCACATTTTGCCTTTGAATTCTCTTGAACCTTCCAAAACACTTTAAACAACACTTTTGAACCTTAGGGAAATTTGAGAAATACCTTTGCAACCCAACTTTCTCCAATTTACCCTTTGTGAACAATTAATTGTGCACTACTTGTGCACTTTGACACCTGTGCTTCGAACACTTTGACTTTGCCATGCTAACTTTGATCTTGACCATGTTGACTTTGACCAATATGAATTGTTATGGACTCAACACATGCCCACCACCTAACGTGCTCTCCATCCCAGAGAGACCACAAAGCACTTTGAACTTAAAGAAACAACAAAAGAAAGAGGCTAGAGGAGATAGAGAAAAAGGAGGAAAGTACGCCATTATTTTATTACTGAGAGAAATTGACATTATTAGTGCATTGAATGTGTTATTTGATGTATTCTTTATTAAGTAAAGTCGGAAACATGAGAATGTGAAGCTAAGGATTAGCGGTAAGAGGTGTATTGTTGCCAACATCTGAGGGTGGCAGAGAGGAAGGTATGGGAATGGAAGCTTGTTCAAGCATGAGTTGGAGTGAACTGATGCATTGCCGTAATTGATCCCTTTCACGCTTAATACGACGATAAGAAGCATTATCGCATAAACCCATGGAAAAGTGATTTTGGAGATTTGATAAGGCTTTAATGGTTGAATTAGCCATATCACGATATTTATCTCTTTCTTCCTTGAGCAAGCGCACCGACTCTTGGAGAGATTGCCATTGAGATGTGGCCATTCTATTGATGTTATCTATGGTAGCGATATACTGTTGATGAATTGAAGCCGCTGTTGATACTGAATCCGAAGATACCCTTGATGCGTTAGCACTGCCAATAGCAATTGCACTTGCATCACAGATTAAATTTAAAAGGGAGGATGCATTAGGGATGTCAGCTGTCGGGGTAGGCGATAATGGAACATCAGCATTAGGAGCAAGTGGAATAGATGGGATGTGGGCAACAGTAGCGGGACATGGGAAAGATGAAGGAATAGGAGGCTGAGGGGAGGGACAGATGGGGTCGAGATGAGGTAGCGGTTGGGAAGAGACTGCGTGATGAGAAATGACAGGGGAAGGAGATTTCAAATTATCCAAAGGGTGGCAGAGGCTATGACTGGAGGCCTGTGGATGAATGGAAGGAAGATCATTGGGGATGGAGATAGGAGTGGAAGTGGAGGCTGAGTCAAGCAAGATGTGAGGGGATGGAGGAAGGGTTGAAGTGGAGGGTTGATAGATTGCACTAGTACGAGCTCGAACTTGCCGTGGGTGAATGTTAGGCGACTGAAGTTAAACTAGTGTGTCTGAAGGAGGAAGGCTGATAGATGTGTGTGATCGTAATTGATATATCCAAGCTAGGAACGGAGCGGAGTAAATAGAGAATGATTTAGATCCCCGAGTCAGAGCCTCTCGAAGGCGTCGTGATCTTAATTGTAAGGATTCATAGATGAGGGCAGCGTCGGGGTATGGACGGATCTTGAGGAAGCAAAAAAGAGGATCAACAATTCTAATGTCGGACCACGGGATGGAAGAAGACGGGCTACGCAGCAGAAAGAAAAAGATGAAGGAATTAAGGATAGACATCATTCGCATGGAAAATATGGCGTTGTAGTCAAAATGTTCTCGACAAAAGTCAATGGTGGCATTGGGGGATAAGCCATAATATAAAAAAGGGGGGTTGCGAAAGTTGATTAGTGAGGACCCTAGACCCTCTGCAATAGCGGGAATGGAAAGATTACCAGAGCGGAAATGAGGAAATAGGCGAAGAGCTTCATAAACATCGCTATTATTGGTTGGGTCATTCAAAAGAACATTGGCTAATCCCAAGAGACCCGCATTATGAAGGTTTTCTTCGGAAAAAAGGCTAATCAGTTCAACAGAGGGTAAGGAAAAATGAATGCGGATCTGGAGTCTTAAATCAACAGGATGAAATATGTAGACGTAATCAGCTGAAGGGGAATTAGGTTGAGAATTTGGAGAATTGGAGGGAATTGAAGCGATGGAAGGAGAGTTGTCTCGAGGGAGGGAAGGTGGGCTATATAACGCAGTTGAATATGAGCGTACTGAGTAAGTGGGGGTATTAAGAAAAGGGGGATCAAGATTGGAAATTTGAAGAATACTGCAATCTCAATTATGAGTTGATGGCAACGGAGGAAAGGAGATGGTCGATGCATGGGGTTGGTGGTCAATAGTTCTTGAATCAGGTTGTGTGTACTCAAGAGGGGGTTAATGTGGTTGGGTTGTATGCAGTGCCGAAGGGGTAAGGTCAGAATGGTCCTCTGTTGCGAGAGATTTGTCCATGAATATAGCAAGAATTTGAACGATTGTTGATGAGCTCAGATTCAAAATGTGAATAGACGGTTGAACGAATGATGAACGTGTGATGAACTGTAGATGAAGGAAGACTGTTGAATCTGGGGGATGGTTGGAGGGATCGTAATGGGAGGGATTTGAAGGGGGGGTGGTGGGGAAAAATGGAAAGTGAGGGAGGGTAGGCGGTGCAGGTGTAGTGATGCGAGGTGGAAGGTGCAATCAAACAAATTTTCCTGCCAAATAAAACCACATTAGTGCATAAAAATCAACCATTTTGTGGGCTAACATACTCCCCTCTTCTTATTTGGGAAGTCGTCCTCGACGAGCGATATGCTACCTGCACTCCAGACCAACATGTGATCATCACTCAATCAAATACAAATCTTTACCTTGCATGCCTATTCTCTTCTTCCTCAATGTAGCACCTGCAATCACCCTCATACAATCATCGGTCAGTACCAAAATCCAATCATTTCACTTACCATCTTTGTCCATCTTCTCGCATCTTCATCGACATGTCCACCTGTCTGCAAACTTATCAAACATATTAGATCATTTTTCATCAAACACCACATTTACTACCAAAATGAGAAACATCCATATCAATCATCCATATCACACATGTATACTCAACACACGCATCACGATCTCGCATCACACATGCATTCTCGTCACGAACAACATACATACATGCAAGCAGAAGACATGTCCACATTCCCTCTCGTCACTCTTCTAGACTGTTCGTTCAACACATCACAAATCTTTGTTCCACATGCATACTCAACACACTTTCCACACACACCATATATAATCAAAACCATTCCCCACTTTTATTTTTGATACTCTTCTTGGCCATACGATCGCTTTCCTGATTTCTTTTTCTCGTTTCTAGCTGAGTTCTCTCACCGATTTTTCATTCCCCTTCCCACCTAGGGTTTCCACTACCCGCTTTTCTTCCTGTCTATCTCTCTGTTTTTCTTGCTCGTCGACTAGATCAGAAGCTAGGTCACCACCACACCACTCTAACTTGATGGATACATGATAAGGACCACTCAAGTCTAACGTCGGGTCACCTCGACAAGACCGCTCATCATCAACGTGCTTCAGGACATCGCAAGTAGTTGCACAACCTAAGAACCAAAATGAGCACCTCCCAAGAGCTCGCAGACGAACAAAGTCACTAGCATGCTTGGATCCCTCGAGTCCAAATCTCCCACAATCACTTTGAAGCCAAAATCCTAGCCGAGCTTAAGCTTCGATTCGATATGCCTCATCGGAAGTCCACACATTCCCATATCCCCACAACACAAACACATATACTCCCATCCGAGCATCATGCTCTCTCACCTCTCTTATGTCCCCCCTCGAGCGAGGAATTCTTCTCATTCATTTTTTCCACAATTTTTTTTTTCTCTTTTTTCATCATTTTTTTCATATTTACTCACACTTGCCGGCCTACGCCGAAGCTGGATGCGACTCGTGGACTCGACCACCCGATCGAGTTTGTTCCACCCATCTACCAACCCAACGCAGCGTGCGACACACAGACAACTAGCCCTATGCGAAACCGACGTCGGTTCGTGGCTTTGACCACCCGGCCTAAGTGGGTCCACCCACCTATCGGCCCACATAGGCGCGTAGCCACACTCACACATACACAAACATATATTTTTCTCATTTTCTTTTCATTCCCGCATCTCGAGAATTAGGAGACAAAAGAAAGGACTTTTTTCCCAACCCAACCAATCACGACACACACATATAGATTCCTTGTGGACATCCCAATGAGACATATCTCCTCTCTGCTGCCACTCAAGCCAAAATCAAGCCACTAATGCCATGGTCAACCCGTCCTCGCAAAACCCGCACACACTAATTACTTTGCCGACCTGAAACCTCAAAAAGTGTCACTTCAGTCCTAAGTGTACAGCCAACTCGATCCATCCGTCCTCACATCTCTGACTCGCAATCCGCAAAGCAAACCCTAATCAGACTCAAGCCGTCCTAACCCACATCCATCATATCATCTTTTTCTTTTTCATCTCCATACTCTGCCTCGCAGAGATTCCACATGATTCGACAGCTTGCTGATATTGTCCTCTAGCCAGGCGATACGGTCTGGAAGGCCACCGTTCATTACTACACCTCTTAATGCCTCGAGCTTCAAAGCTAAATCCCTTATCCCTTCTTCGTTTCGCTCATCACTACCTTGGAGTCGAAAAATCTCATCATCCACTTGATGGAACCGAACCCACATTTTCTTCTTCTCCTCTTCTAAATGGCTCATCTTTCTTTCTATTTCCAAAGGAACCTCCTCGCTCCTCCCGACTTGGCCAGACAACTTTTCAACCTCTTCTCGAATCGACCTCTTCTCCCAGATTCTACTCATATTTTCTACTTCCAGATCATCTACCTTCTTCGACAATTCATTCTTCGTCCTTTCTAACTCTGTTCCAAACGCATCCAACCTATCCATCACCGCTTTCAGCTCTTCCTCCGTTTTCCTCGCTCTCGGATCCTCCACCTGTCCTCGCATCTCGTCGTCTTTCCGATTCATCCACCTACCAAGCTTGCTACTCAGCTTTGCATTCTCTTTCTCCACATGTCTCATTTTCTCATTGCTCTCAGCTTGGGCACTCTTCATTCTTTCTAACTCTAGGTGGAACTCCTCACATGCCTTACCCGCTTGATCACTGTATCGACGGATTATGCTTTGTACCTTCTCGATTTCATGCTCTATTCCCTCGACTCTCCTCATTAGGTCATCCTCGTCTCATGAGAGCTCTTCTTCGATCGCAACTCCAAAGCAGTCGGCTACCATCAAGCCGGATCTCAAGTCCCAGACCACGTTTTCACTCTCGGGCTTCACAAGATCTTGCCTCCAGCTTTTGTTTACTCTTTTCCACTCCTTGTTTTCATTTTTCAACATTCGTACTTGCTTTTCCCAAGTTCCTAGGATCTCGGCCATTTTCACTTGATTTTCCTCTAATTTCGCTATTTTGATCCTCTCATTATCTCGCTCCACATGCAACCAATTGACTTGACATTCCAAGCTCTTCACAAGTTCTATCAAGTCTCGATCATGAGATCGAGTGTCCTTGCTTCCACTTGCTCTCGCGGTTTCCGTCGATGAAGTAACTCCACCTTTGTCAACTTCCACATACAAAGAGGATAAACACCTATCAGATTGATTCGTTGTGACCTTTACGCCAGTCACCTCTTTTGAGCCACACACGTGCTCGCATAGTTTCTTTTTCCCACAGTCCTCACATGTGGGGACAAAATCCAACGGGGAGCATACACGAGGGCAATATTTAGCTATATGCCCAATCTGCTCGCAACACCAGCATCTCACATAATTTGATATCGGGCCAAATCGCCACCCTCGGTTCACATGATGTCTCATGGTTGGACGAGAACATACCCATCTATTTTGTCCAAAATTCCCTTGCCTTATATTCGCTTTCTCAAAACTAAAGGCTTGTCTTTGTTGGGCCATTTCTCTAATGAAGATCAGAGCAAATTTGGGATCGAATTGGCTGTGCCACACGATTGGGGCACCAAGCGAACTCGTAGCACTCTCTATGAGATGTGCTAAGCCAATTCCCGGCAGACGCACCAAAATGAAAGGTTCTTAAGCCCAAGGAAAAAATGATTGTGGAAGCCTTTATTTTGTTCAAAACCCCTCTGAATCGGTCTATTTGGATTACCTAGAGCCCACAATTATCTCACAATGGATTCTTCTTATGGCTATGCACTAGCTCATAAATTCCCGGCAAACGCACCAAAATGAATGGCTCTTGAGCCCAAGGAAAAAATGTTTGTGAAAGCCTTTATTTTGTTTAACCCCTTGCAATTGGTCTACTCACCACCCCATAGCGGGTTCCATTGACTTGAATTTCAAACTAATCTTAACTCATTTCCTTGTTAGGAACCTCCGCCTCTCATGGACCCGACAGCCCATGGTCTTCTATACCACTCCATGATTGCTTGCACCACGACTTGCAGTAGAAAGCAGCCTTAGCTGGTTTCAGTGCCAAGCAATTTTAGCTCACTGACTCAACAGCCGCATTCCCATTCCCGGAACAAGACCCTAATAGGCAAAGATGAACAACCAGCTTGCCCCAGCCTCTAAGGAGTCCAAATGAGCACATGCCTTCCCAACCTTTATGCCCAGCCACATAGAAGAGACGAAAAAGGCATACTTTGACCGTGAAGAACCCTTTACTTAAAAGAATCCAGCGTACCAACAAACAGATTCTGACATTCTTGCTACCCTGCTCATTAACACACTTACAGGGGACGTCTAACTACAGGAGGCCGGATAGATATCTCCTCGAGCTTCAAAGCACCAAGGATCATGTTATTCGGATAAGACTCTGAATATTAAGAGTATGACACCATGGACATTCTGATTCTTAACAATGTCAAACCTTTGAACTAACTGCCGAACGAAGTTTACTTGTGCAACTAAAACTTGAAGCTCTCCATTTAAGGATGCTGGATACAGACATTGAATCACACCACCCCAGATACAAGTCCAACTATTTTATTTTCTCTATATGACCAGGCCATTGTCTGCAACATTCATTAAAAGTGGGGTCTGTGAAATACTGGCATGCAATATTCTCATTGCTGCTGTCCTTGATCATATGAGAATATTGTACAGACTAGCCCAGTATGCGCAGTCTATTCAGATGATACAACCCGTTGGAATTCTGACATAAGGAAACTTGAATTTCCTATATTCCAGATACTGCTTTGGGAAACATAAATTTCTTCATATCTGAACTCAAATCAAGCTGAAAATAAGTCCTCCCAACTACCCTGAGAAGAAATATTATTTCAAGATCTTCAATCACACAACCCAATTTGCGAAGCCTTGTCTTTTGCTCCATCCATCTTGTTGCCTGATTTTCTGCAATGTCACCGCAAGAAACACCCATGTTTTTTTAAGATTTATATTCTTCACTGGAATTGAGGCATATCTCTAATGGCATTGTTAACATTGGTCCAAACACAGCCTTGACCGAGAAAATAGATCAATACTTTGGAACGATATAAACATCATAAAACGGAACATATAAACATCATAAAACGGAACAATATGAATTCACAACGGCCTGAGACTTTGGAAGCTTTGGTACATCTTAATATAGTCCAAGTGGAGGGGGTGCTTTTCACGAGTTCTTCCCGATATCATTTTACATGATATCTTACTATGCCTGCTTCAGCTCACTTACATTAGGGATTAGATCCTTCAGCAAAGCAACTCAATATTACAGAAAAGATACTATAAAAAGCACTTACAATGATTGATTAGACATCAACCCTTCACTGGATATGAATTGTTCCTTCTTCGAGAGATCAAATTCTCTCTCACCTAAACTCCCACGGGGCTTAAAAGGTACTATAAATTGAACTGATTGCCGCATATTGACATCAACCTTTGGCAGCATGCACCTTCTGCTAATCTCATGACTGGAACATATAAGAAAATGAATGCTAATTATAGGATTTTCATTTGCTGCTCTATTGCCTCACTGTAAGCATGGATTCCAAGTCGACCGTGATAGAAGAATCCATCGTGAGCTTTTAGGCAACACCTCGACATATGAATCTTCAACCTTAATAGGTATCAATCCTATTGTTCAACCATGGTTCCTGTCAAATGTCTAATAAGCAGTAAACAATACTGATCCAAAATCGTGAATCCTTCCCTTGTTCAATTTCAATGCTCTCTCCTCCACGGTATCTGTCCTTCTCTATTGTGCTTCTTTTGCATTCAGGGCCGTTGGAGACTATGCTCCATATCGACAAAAACACCACATAACTCCTTCGACAAGGCTTCGTTGAATTGCTGTACGTTCTCTTTCAAGTTTGAGAGGCTATCTAATCCTTGACCGTTCCCGAGCCAAGAAGCCCCCCCCTATTCACCTATCAGTCACCGAGAGAGTTCCCTCCTTCCTTTCTAGCGGTCCTCTGAAAACTGAAGTCTGCCCCCCCGTACATAGAAGAACCCCCTTCGCTTCTTGGCAACCGACTTTCCCTTCAACTCTCGGTGTTCTTCACCACACAGAAGGATCGCCTTATCCCCTTGAGTCCCCTTCTTCTTAAGCCTCCAATCCACTCTAAAACCTTGGTTTTTTTTTTCTTCTCCTTGAAGAGAGCAAGAAAAGAGACTCCGGAAAACCTCACAACTTTGAATCGAACACCAGGAATATCACCAACTGCATGACCCTTCCGACCAAATCCAACAATCATCACTTCATCATTCTCCTCGATATAGTTCAAGCAACCATCATTCGATACAAAAGCAGCAATCTTCTTTCCATTCTTAATAAGATGGACTCTCGCACATTTTCGAAAAGCTACATCCACTCAAAACAAGTGATGGCATCTTGAACATGCTTAGATCTTTCACAGTCAAAATCCAAATGTTGATAGACTTCCTCTTCGACCAAGGAAGCGCCATGTAATTCCCAAATACTTCATATCAACCATTTGAACAATTCTTCAAGTACCTGCAATCAAACAAATTTTCCTGCCAAATAAAACCACATTAGTGCATAAAAATCAACCATTTTGTGGGCTAACATACTCCCCTCTTCTTATTTGCGAAGTCGTCCTCGACGAGCGATATGCTACCTGCACTCCAGTTCGTACATGTGATCATCACTCAATCAAATACAAATCTTTACCTTGCATGCCTATTCTCTTCTTCCTCATTGTAGCACCTGCAATCACCCTCATACAATCATCGGTCAGTACCAAAATCCAATCATTTCACTTACCATCTTTGTCCATCTTCTCGCATCTTCATCGACATGTCCACCTGTCTGCAAACTTATCAAACATATTAGATCATTTTTCATCAAACACCACATTTACTACCAAAATGAGAAACATCCATATCAATCATCCATATCACACATGTATACTCAACACACGCATCACGATCTCGCATCACACATGCATTCTCGTCACGAACAACATACATACATGCAAGCAGAAGACATGTCCACATTCCCTCTCGTCACTCTTCTAGACTGTTCGTTCAACACATCACAAATCTTTGTTCCACATGCATACTCAACACACTTTCCACACACACCATATATAATCAAAACCATTCCCCACTTTTATTTTTGATACTCTTCTTGGCCATACGATCGCTTTCCTGATTTCTTTTTCTCGTTTCTAGCTGAGTTCTCTCACCGATTTTTCATTCCCCTTCCCACCTAGGGTTTCCACTACCCGCTTTTCTTCCTGTCTATCTCTCTGTTTTTCTTGCTCGTCGACTAGATCAGATGCTAGGTCACCACCACACCACTCTAACTTGATGGATACATGATAAGGACCACTCAAGTCTAACGTCGGGTCACCTCGACAAGACCGCTCATCATCAACGTGCTTCAGGACATCGCAAGTAGTTGCACAACCTAAGAACCAAAATGAGCACCTCCCAAGAGCTCGCAGACAAACAAAGTCACTAGCATGCTTGGATCCCTCGAGTCCAAATCTCCCACAAACACTTTGAAGCCAAAATCCTAGCCGAGCTTAAGCTTCGATTCGATATGCCTCATCGGAAGTCCACACATTCCCATATCCCCACAACACAAACACATATACTCCCATCCGAGCATCATGCTCTCTCACCTCTCTTATGTCCCCCCTCGAGCGAGGAATTCTTCTCATTCATTTTTTCCACAATTTTTTTTTTCTCTTTTTTCATCATTTTTTTCATATTTACTCACACTTGCTGGCCTACGCCGAAGCTGGATGCGACTCGTGGACTCGACCACCCGATCGAGTTTGTTCCACCCATCTACCAACCCAACGCAGCGCGCGACACACAGACAACTAGCCCTATGCGAAACCGACGTCGGTTCGTGGCTTTGACCACCCGGCCAAAGTGGGTCCACCCACCTATCGGCCCACATAGGCGCGTAGCCACACTCACACATACACAAACATATATTTTTCTCATTTTCTTTTCATTCCCGCATCTCGAGAATTAGGAGACAAAAGAAAGGACTTTTTCCCAACCCAACCAATCACGACACACACATATAGATTCCTTGTGGACATCCCAATGAGACATATCTCCTCTCTGCTGCCACTCAAGCCAAAATCCAGCCACTAATGCCATGGTCAACCTGTCCTCGCAAAACCCGCACACACTAATTACTTTGCCGACCTGAAACCTCAAAAAGTGTCACTTCAGTCCTAAGTGTACAGCCAACTGGATCCATCCGTCCTCACATCTCTGACTCGCAATCCGCAAAGCAAGCCCTAATCAGACTCAAGCCGTCCTAACCCACATCCATCATATCATCTTTTTCTTTTTCATCTCCATACTCTGCCTCGTAGAGATTTGATTCGACAGCTTGCTGATATTGTCCTCTAGCCAGGCGATACGGTCTGGAAGGCCACCGTTCATTACTACACCTCTTAATGCCTCGAGCTTCAAAGCTAAATCCCTTATCCCTTCTTCTTTTCGCTCATCACTACCTTGGAGTCGAAAAATCTCATCATCCACTTGATGGAACCGAACCCACATTTTCTTCTTCTCCTCTTCTAAATGGCTCATCTTTCTTTCTATTTCCAAAGGAACCTCCTCGCTCCTCCCGACTTGGCCAGACAACTTTTCAACCTCTTCTCGAATCGACCTCTTCTCCCAGATTCTACTCATATTTTCTACTTCCAGATCATCTACCTTCTTTGACAATTCATTCTTCGTCCTTTCTAACTCTGTTCCAAACGCATCCAACCTATCCATCACCGCTTTCAGCTCTTCCTCCGTTTTCCTCGCTCTCGGATCCTCCACCTGTCCTCGCATCTCGTCGTCTTTCCGATTCATCCACCTACCGAGCTTGCTACTCAGCTTTGCATTCTCTTTCTCCACATGTCTCATTTTCTCATTGCTCTCTGCTTGGGCACTCTTCATTCTTTCTAACTCTAGGTGGAACTCCTCACATGCCTTACCCGCTTGATCACTGTATCGACGGATTATGCTTTGTACCTTCTCGATTTCATGCTCTATTCCCTCGACTCTCCTCATTAGGTCATCCTCGTCTCATGAGAGCTCTTCTTCGATCGCAACTCCAAAGCAGTCGGCTACCATCAAGCCGGATCTCAAGTCCCAGACCACGTTTTCACTCTCGGGCTTCACAAGATCTTGCCTCCAGCTTTTGTTTACTCTTTTCCACTCCTTGTTTTCATTTTTCAACATTCGTACTTGCTTTTCCCAAGTTCCTAGGATCTCGGCCATTTTCACTTGATTTTCCTCTAATTTCGCTATTTTGATCCTCTCATTATCTCGCTCCACATGCAACCAATTGACTTGACATTCCAAGCTCTTCACAAGTTCTATCAAGTCTCGATCATGAGATCGAGTGTCCTTGCTTCCACTTGCTCTCGCGGTTTCCGTCGATGAAGTAACTCCACCTTTGTCAACTTCCACATACAAAGAGGATAAACACCTATCAGATTGATTCGTTGTGACCTTTACGCCAGTCACCTCTTTTGAGCCACACACGTGCTCGCATAGTTTCTTTTTCCCACAGTCCTCACATGTGGGGACAAAATCCAACGGGGAGCATACACGAGGGCAATATTTAGCTATATGCCCAATCTGCTCGCAACACCAGCATCTCACATAATTTGATATGGGGCCAAATCGCCACCCTCGGTTCACATGATGTCTCATGGTTGGACGAGAACATACCCATCTATTTTGTCCAAAATTCCCTTGCCTTATATTCGCTTTCTCAAAACTAAAGGCTTGTCTTTGTTGGGCCATTTCTCTAATGAAGATCAGAGCAAATTTGGGATCGAATTGGCTGTGCCACACGATTGGGGCACCAAGCGAACTCGTAGCACTCTCTATGAGATGTGCTAAGCCAATTCCCGGCAGACGCACCAAAATGAAAGGTTCTTAAGCCCAAGGAAAAAATGATTGTGGAAGCCTTTATTTTGTTCAAAACCCCTCTGAATCGGTCTATTTGGATTACCTAGAGCCCACAATTATCTCGCAATGGATTCTTCTTATGGCTATGGTGCTCATAAATTCCCGGCAAACGCACCAAAATGAATGGCTCTTGATCCCAAGGAAAAAATGTTTGTGAAAGCCTTTATTTTGTTTAACCCCTTGCAATCGGTCTACTCACCACCCCATAGCGGGTTCCATTGACTTGAATTTCAAACTAATCTTAACTCATTTCCTTGTTAGGAACCTCCGCCTCTCATGGACCCGACAGCCCATGGTCTTCTATACCACTCCATGATTGCTTGCACCACGACTTGCAGTACAAAGCAGCCTTAGCTGGTTTCAGTGCCAAGCAATTTTAGCTCACTGACTCAACAGCCGCATTCCCATTCCCGGAACAAGACCCTAATAGGGAAAGATGAACAACCAGCTTGCCCTAGCCTCTAAGGAGTCCAAATGAGCACATGCCTTCCCAACCTTTATGCCCAGCCACATAGAAGAGACGAAAAAGGCATACTTTGACCGTGAAGAACCCTTTACTTAAAAGAATCCAGCGTACCAACAAACAGATTCTGACATTCTTGCTACCCTGCTCATTAACACACTTACAGGGGACGTCTAACTACAGGAGGCCGGATAGATATCTCCTCGAGCTTCAAAGCACCAAGGATCATGTTATTCGGATAAGACTCTGAATATTAAGAGTATGACACCATGGACATTCTGATTCTTAACAATGTCAAACCTTTGAACTAACTGCCGAACGAAGTTTACTTGTGCAACTAAAACTTGAAGCTCTCCATTTAAGGATGCTGGATACAGACATTGAATCACACCACCCCAGATACAAGTCCAGCTATTTTATTTTCTCTATATGACCAGGCCATTGTCTGCAACATTCATTAAAAGTGGGGTCTGTGAAATACTGGCATGCAATATTCTCATTGCTGCTGTCCTTGATCATATGAGAATATTGTACAGACTAGCCCAGTATGCGCAGTCTATTCAGATGATACAACCCGTTGGAATTCTGACATAAGGAAACTTGAATTTCCTATATTCCAGATACTGCTTTGGGAAACATAAATTTCTTCATATCTGAACTCAAATCAAGCTGAAAATAAGTCCTCCCAACTACCCTGAGAAGAAATATTATTTCAAGATCTTCAATCACACAACCCAATTTGCGAAGCCCTGTCTTTTGCTCCATCCATCTTGTTGCCTGATTTTCTGCAATGTCACCGCAAGAAACACCCATGTTTTTTTAAGATTTATATTCTTCACTAGAATTGAGGCATATCTCTAATGGCATTGTTAACATTGGTCCAAACACAGCCTTGACCGAGAGAATAGATCAATACTTTGGAACGATATAAACATCATAAAACGGAACATATAAACATCATAAAACGAAACAATATGAATTCACAACGGCCTGAGACTTTCGAAGCTTTGGTACATCTTAATATAGTCCAAGTGGAGGGGGTGCTTTTCACGAGTTCTTCCCGAT
Source organism: Ceratopteris richardii (assembly GCA_020310875.1). Classification (NCBI taxonomy): domain Eukaryota; kingdom Viridiplantae; phylum Streptophyta; class Polypodiopsida; order Polypodiales; family Pteridaceae; genus Ceratopteris; species Ceratopteris richardii. The sequence goes on along the minus strand of CM035423.1, from coordinate 80,004,711 downwards.
ATCATTTTACATGATATCTTACTATGCCTACTTCAGCTCACTTACATAAGGGATTAGATCCTTCAGCAAAGCAACTCAATATTACAGAAAAGATACTATAAAAAGCACTTACAATGATTGATTAGACATCAACCCTTCACTGCATATGAATTGTTCCTTCTTCGAGAGATCAAATTCTCTCTCACCTAAACTCCCACGGGGCTTAAAAGGTACTATAAATTGAACTGATTGCCGCATATTGACATCAACCTTTGGCAGCATGCACCTTCTGCTAATCTCATGACTGGAACATATAAGAAAATGAATGCTAATTACAGGATTTTCATTTGCTGCTCTATTGCCTCACTGTAAGCATGGATTCCAAGTCGACCGTGATAGAAGAATCCATCGTGAGCTTTTAGGCAACACCTCGACATATGAATCTTCAACCTTAATAGGTATCAATCCTATTGTTCAACCATGGTTCCTGTCAAATGTCTAATAAGCAGTAAACAATACTGATCCAAAATCGTGAATCCTTCCCTTGTTCAATTTCAATGCTCTCTCCTCCACGGTATCTGTCCTTCTCTATTGTGCTTCTTTTGCATTCAGGGCCGTTGGAGACTATGCTCCATATCGACAAAAACACCACATAACTCCTTCGACAAGGCTTCGTTGAATTGCTGTACGTTCTCTTTCAAGTTTGAGAGGCTATCTAATCCTTGACTGTTCCCGAGCCAAGAAGCCCCCCCCTATTCACCTATCAGTCCCCGAGAGAGTTCCCTCCTTCCTTTCTAGCGGTCCTCTGAAAACTGAAGTCTGCCCCCCCGTACATAGAAGAACCCCCTTTGCTTCTTGGCAACCGACTTTCCCTTCAACTCTCGGTGTTCTTCACCACAAAGAAGGATCGCCTTATCCCCTTGAGTCCCCTTCTTCTTAAGCCTCCAATCCACTCTAAAACCTTGGTTTTTTTTTTCTTCTCCTTGAAGAGAGCAAGAAAAGAGACTCCGGAAAACCTCACAACTTTGAATCGAACACCAGGAATATCACCAACTGCATGACCCTTCCGACCAAATCCAACAATCATCACTTCATCATTCTCCTCGATATAGTTCAAGCAACCATCATTCGGTACAAAAGCAACAATCTTCTTTCCATTCTTAATAAGATGGACTCTCGCACATTTTCGAAAAGCTACATCCACTCAAAACAAGTGATGGCATCTTGAACATGCTTAGATCTTTCACACTCAAAATCCAAATGTTGATAGCCTTCCTCTTCGACCAAGGAAGTGCCATGTAATTCCCAAATACTTCATATCAACCATTTGAACAATTCTTCAAGTACATGCAATCAAACAAATTTTCCTGCCAAATAAAACCACATTAGTGCATAAAAATCAACCATTTTGTGGGCTAACATACTCCCCTCTTCTTATTTGCGAAGTCGTCCTCGACGAGCGATATGCTACCTGCACTCCAGTTCCAACATGTGATCATCACTCAATCAAATACAAATCTTTACCTTGCATGCCTATTCTCTTCTTCCTCAATGTAGCACCTGCAATCACCCTCATACAATCATCGGTCAGTACCAAAATCCAATCATTTCACTTACCATCTTTGTCCATCTTCTCGCATCTTCATCGACATGTCCACCTGTCTGCAAACTTATCAAACATATTAGATCATTTTTCATCAAACACCACATTTACTACCAAAATGAGAAACATCCATATCAATCATCCATATCACACATGTATACTCAACACACGCATCACGATCTCGCATCACACATGCATTCTCGTCACGAACAACATACATACATGCAAGCAGAAGACATGTCCACATTCCCTCTCGTCACTCTTCTAGACTGTTCGTTCAACACATCACAAATCTTTGTTCCACATGCATACTCAACACACTTTCCACACACACCATATATAATCAAAACCATTCCCCACTTTTATTTTTGATACTCTTCTTGGCCATACGATCGCTTTCCTGATTTCTTTTTCTCGTTTCTAGCTGAGTTCTCTCACCGATTTTTCATTCCCCTTCCCACCTAGGGTTTCCACTACCCGCTTTTCTTCCTGTCTATCTCTCTGTTTTTCTTGCTCGTCGACTAGATCAGATGCTAGGCCACCACCACACCACTCTAACTTGATGGATACATGATAAGGACCACTCAAGTCTAACGTCGGGTCACCTCGACAAGACCGCTCATCATCAACGTGCTTCAGGACATCGCAAGTAGTTGCACAACCTAAGAACCAAAATGAGCACCTCCCAAGAGCTCGCACACGAACAAAGTCACTAGCATGCTTGGATCCCTCGATTCCAAATCTCCCACAAACACTTTGAAGCCAAAATCCTAGCCGAGCTTAAGCTTCGATTCGATATGCCTCATCGGAAGTCCACACATTCCCATATCCCCACAACACAAACACATATACTCCCATCCGAGCATCATGCTCTCTCACCTCTCTTATGTCCCCCCTCGAGCGAGGAATTCTTCTCATTCATTTTTTCCACAATTTTTTTTTTCTCTTTTTTCATCATTTTTTTCATATTTACTCACACTTGCCGGCCTACGCCGAAGCTGGATGCGACTCGTGGACTCGACCACCCGATCGAGTTTGTTCCACCCATCTACCAACCCAATGCAGCGCGCGACACACAGACAACTAGCCCTATGCGAAACCGACGTCGGTTCGTGGCTTTGACCACCCGGCCAAAGTGGGTCCACCCACCTATCGGCCCACATAGGCGCGTAGCCACACTCACACATACACAAACATATATTTTTCTCATTTTCTTTTCATTCCCGCATCTCGAGAATTAGGAGACAAAAGAAAGGACTTTTTTCCCAACCCAACCAATCACGACACACACATATAGATTCCTTGTGGACATCCCAATGAGACATATCTCCTCTCTGCTGCCACTCAAGCCAAAATCCAGCCACTAATGCCATGGTCAACCCGTCCTCGCAAAACCCGCACACACTAATTACTTTGCCGACCTGAAACCTCAAAAAGTGTCACTTCAGTCCTAAGTGTACAGCCAACTCGATCCATCCGTCCTCACATCTCTGACTCGCAATCTGCAAAGCAAACCCTAATCAGACTCAAGCCGTCCTAACCCACATCCATCATATCATCTTTTTCTTTTTCATCTCCATACTCTGCCTCGCAGAGATTCCACATGATTCGACAGCTTGCTGATATTGTCCTCTAGCCAGGCGATACGGAAGGCCACCGTTCATTACTACACCTCTTAATGCCTCGAGCTTCAAAGCTAAATCCCTTATCCCTTCTTCTTTTCGCTCATCACTACCTTGGAGTCGAAAAATCTCATCATCCACTTGATGGAACCGAACCCACATTTTCTTCTTCTCCTCTTCTAAATGGCTCATCTTTCTTTCTATTTCCAAAGGAACCTCCTCGCTCCTCCCGACTTGGCCAGACAACTTTTCAACCTCTTCTCGAATCGACCTCTTCTCCCAGATTCTACTCATATTTTCTACTTCCAGATCATCTACCTTCTTCGACAATTCATTCTTCGTCCTTTCTAACTCTGTTCCAAACGCATCCAACCTATCCATCACCGCTTTCAGCTCTTCCTCCGTTTTCCTCGCTCTCGGATCCTCCACCTGTCCTCGCATCTCGTCGTCTTTCCGATTCATCCACCTACCAAGCTTGCTACTCAGCTTTGCATTCTCTTTCTCCACATGTCTCATTTTCTCATTGCTCTCAGCTTGGGCACTCTTCATTCTTTCTAACTCTAGGTGGAACTCCTCACATGCCTTACCCGCTTGATCACTGTATCGACGGATTATGCTTTGTACCTTCTCGATTTCATGCTCTATTCCCTCGACTCTCCTCATTAGGTCATCCTCGTCTCATGAGAGCTCTTCTTCGATCGCAACTCCAAAGCAGTCGGCTACCATCAAGCCGGATCTCAAGTCCCAGACCACGTTTTCACTCTCGGGCTTCACAAGATCTTGCCTCCAGCTTTTGTTTACTCTTTTCCACTCCTTGTTTTCATTTTTCAACATTCGTACTTGCTTTTCCCAAGTTCCTAGGATCTCGGCCATTTTCACTTGATTTTCCTCTAATTTCGCTATTTTGATCCTCTCATTATCTCGCTCCACATGCAACCAATTGACTTGACATTCCAAGCTCTTCACAAGTTCTATCAAGTCTCGATCATGAGATCGAGTGTCCTTGCTTCCACTTGCTCTCGCGGTTTCCGTCGATGAAGTAACTCCACCTTTGTCAACTTCCACATACAAAGAGGATAAACACCTATCAGATTGATTCGTTGTGACCTTTACGCCAGTCACCTCTTTTGAGCCACACACGTGCTCGCATAGTTTCTTTTTCCCACAGTCCTCACATGTGGGGACAAAATCCAACGGGGAGCATACACGAGGGCAATATTTAGCTATATGCTCAATCTGCTGGCAACACCAGCATCTCACATAATTTGATATCGGGCCAAATCGCCACCCTCGGTTCACATGATGTCTCATGGTTGGACGAGAACATACCCATCTATTTTGTCCAAAATTCCCTTGCCTTATATTCGCTTTCTCAAAACTAAAGGCTTGTCTTTGTTGGGCCATTTCTCTAATGAAGATCAGAGCAAATTTGGGATCGAATTGGCTGTGCCACACGATTGGGGCACCAAGCGAACTCGTAGCACTCTCTATGAGATGTGCTAAGCCAATTCCCGGCAGACGCACCAAAATGAAAGGTTCTTAAGCCCAAGGAAAAAATGATTGTGGAAGCCTTTATTTTGTTCAAAACCCCTCTGAATCGGTCTATTTGGATTACCTAGAGCCCACAATTATCTCGCAATGGATTCTTCTTATGGCTATGCACTAGCTCATAAATTCCCGGCAAACGCACCAAAATGAATGGCTCTTGAGCCCAAGGAAAAAATGTTTGTGAAAGCCTTTATTTTGTTTAACCCCTTGCAATCGGTCTACTCACCACCCCATAGCGGGTTCCATTGACTTGAATTTCAAACTAATCTTAACTCATTTCCTTGTTAGGAACCTCCGCCTCTCATGGACACGACAACCCATGGTCTTCTATACCACTCCATGATTGCTTGCACCACGACTTGCAGTACAAAGCAGCCTTAGCTGGTTTCAGTGCCAAGCAATTTTAGCTCACTGACTCAACAGCCGCATTCCCATTCCTGGAACAAGACCCTAATAGGGAAAGATGAACAACCAGCTTGCCCCAGCCTCTAAGGAGTCCAAATGAGCACATGCCTTCCCAACCTTTATGCCCAGCCACATAGAAGAGACGAAAAAGGCATACTTTGACCGTGAAGAACCCTTTACTTAAAAGAATCCAGCGTACCAACAAACAAATTCTGACATTCTTGCTACCCTGCTCATTAACACACTTACAGGGGACGTCTAACTACAGGAGGCCGGATAGATATCTCCTCGAGCTTCAAAGCACCAAGGATCATGTTATTTGGATAAGACTCCGAATATTAAGAGTATGACACCATGGACATTCTGATTCTTAACAATGTCAAACCTTTGAACTAACTGCCGAACGAAGTTTACTTGTGCAACTAAAACTTGAAGCTCTCCATTTAAGGATGCTGGATACAGACATTGAATCACACCACCCCAGATACAAGTCCAGCTATTTTATTTTCTCTATATGACCAGGCCATTGTCTGCAACATTCATTAAAAGTGGGGTCTGTGAAATACTGGCATGCAATATTCTCATTGCTGCTGTCCTTGATCATATGAGAATATTGTACAGACTAGCCCAGTATGCGCAGTCTATTCAGATGATACAACCCGTTGGAATTCTGACATAAGGAAACTTGAATTTCCTATATTCCAGATACTGCTTTGGGAAACATAAATTTCTTCATATCTGAACTCAAATCAAGCTGAAAATAAGTCCTCCCAACTACCCTGAGAAGAAATATTATTTCAAGATCTTCAGTCACACAACCCAATTTGCAAAGCCCTGTCTTTTGCTCCATCCATCTTGTTGCCTGATTTTCTGCAATGTCACCGCAAGAAACACCCATGTTTTTTTAAGATTTATATTCTTCACTGGAATTGAGGCATATCTCTAATGGCATTGTTAACATTGGTCCAAACACAGCCTTGACCGAGAAAATAGATCAATACTTTGGAACGATATAAACATCATAAAACGGAACATATAAACATCATAAAACGGAACAATATGAATTCACAACGGCCTGAGACTTTCGAAGCTTTGGTACATCTTAATATAGTCCAAGTGGAGGGGGTGCTTTTCACGAGTTCTTCCCGATATCATTTTACATGATATCTTACTATGCCTGCTTCAGCTCACTTACATTAGGGATTAGATCCTTCAGCAAAGCAACTCAATATTACAAAAAAGATACTATAAAAAGCACTTACAATGATTGATTAGACATCAACCCTTCACTGCATATGAATTGTTCCTTCTTCGAGAGATCAAATTCTCTCTCACCTAAACTCCCACGGGGCTTAAAAGGTACTATAAATTGAACTGATTGCCGCATATTGACATCAACCTTTGGCAGCATGCACCTTCTGCTAATCTCATGACTGGAACATATAAGAAAATGAATGCTAATTACAGGATTTTCATTTGCTGCTCTATTGCCTCACTGTAAGCATGGATTCCAAGTCGACCGTGATAGAAGAATCCATCGTGAGCTTTTAGGCAACACCTCGACATATGAATCTTCAACCTTAATAGGTATCAATCCTATTGTTCAACCATGGTTCCTGTCAAATGTCTAATAAGCAGTAAACAATACTGATCCAAAATCGTGAATCCTTCCCTTGTTCAATTTCAATGCTCTCTCCTCCACGGTATCTGTCCTTCTCTATTGTGCTTCTTTTGCATTCAGGGCCGTTGGAGACTATGCTCCATATCGACAAAAACACCACATAACTCCTTCGACAAGGCTTCGTTGAATTGCTGCACGTTCTCTTTCAAGTTTGAGAGGCTATCTAATCCTTGACCGTTCTCGAGCCAAGAAGCCCCCCCCTATTCACCTATCAGTCACCGAGAGAGTTCCCTCCTTCCTTTCTAGCGGTCCTCTGAAAACTGAAGTCTGCCCCCCCGTACATAGAAGAACCCCCTTCGCTACTTGGCAACCAACTTTCCCTTCAACTCTCGGTGTTCTTCACCACACAGAAGGATCGCCTTATCCCCTTGAGTCCCCTTCTTCTTAAGCCTCCAATCCACTCTAAAACCTTGGTTTTTTTTTTCTTCTCCTTGAAGAGAGCAAGAAAAGAGACTCCGAAAAACCTCACAACTTTGAATCGAACACCAGGAATATCCCCAACTGCATGACCCTTCCGACCAAATCCAACAATCATCACTTCATCATTCTCCTCGATATAGTTCAAGCAACCATCATTCGGTACAAAAGCAGCAATCTTCTTTCCATTCTTAATAAGATGGACTCTCGCACATTTTCGAAAAGCTACATCCACTCAAAACAAGTGATGGCATCTTGAACATGCTTAGATCTTTCACAGTCAAAATCCAAATGTTGATAGCCTTCCTCTTCGACCAAGGAAGCGCCATGTAATTCCAAAATACTTCATATCAACCATTTGAACAATTCTTCAAGTACATGCAATCAAACAAATTTTCCTGCCAAATAAAACCACATTAGTGCATAAAAATCAACCATTTTGTGGGCTAACATACTCCCCTCTTCTTATTTGCGAAGTCGTCCTCGACGAGCGATATGCTACCTGCACTCCAGATCCAACATGTGATCATCACTCAATCAAATACAAATCTTTACCTTGCATGCCTATTCTCTTCTTCCTCAATGTAGCACCTGCAATCACCCTCATACAATCATCGGTCAGTACCAAAATCCAATCATTTCACTTACCATCTTTGTCCATCTTCTCGCATCTTCATCGACATGTCCACCTGTCTGCAAACTTATCAAACATATTAGATCATTTTTCATCAAACACCACATTTACTACCAAAATGAGAAACATCCATATCTATCATCCATATCACACATGTATACTCAACACACGCATCACGATCTCGCATCACACATGCATTCTCGTCACGAACAACATACATACATGCAAGCAGAAGACATGTCCACATTCCCTCTCGTCACTCTTCTAGACTGTTCGTTCAACACATCACAAATCTTTGTTCCACATGCATACTCAACACACTTTCCACACACACCATATATAATCAAAACCATTCCCCACTTTTATTTTTGATACTCTTCTTGGCCATACGATCGCTTTCCTGATTTCTTTTTCTCGTTTCTAGCTGAGTTCTCTCACCGATTTTTCATTCCCCTTCCCACCTAGGGTTTCCACTACCCGCTTTTCTTCCTGTCTATCTCTCTGTTTTTCTTGCTCGTCGACTAGATCAGATGCTAGGTCACCACCACACCACTCTAACTTGATGGATACATGATAAGGACCACTCAAGTCTAACGTCGGGTCACCTCGACAAGACCGCTCATCATCAACGTGCTTCAGGACATCGCAAGTAGTTGCACAACCTAAGAACCAAAATGAGCACCTCCCAAGAGCTCGCAGACAAACAAAGTCACTAGCATGCTTGGATCCCTCGAGTCCAAATCTCCCACAAACACTTTGAAGCCAAAATCCTAGCCGAGCTTAAGCTTCGATTCGATATGCCTCATCGGAAGTCCACACATTCCCATATCCCCACAACACAAACACATATACTCCCATCCGAGCATCATGCTCTCTCACCTCTCTTATGTCCCCCCTCGAGCGAGGAATTCTTCTCATTCATTTTTTCCACAATTTTTTTTTTTCTCTTTTTTCATCATTTTTTTCATATTTACTCACACTTGCTGGCCTACGCCAAAGCTGGATGCGACTCGTGGACTCGACCACCCGATCGAGTTTGTTCCACCCATATACCAACCCAACGTAGCGCGCGACACACAGACAACTAGCCCTATGCGAAACCGACGTCGGTTCGTGGCTTTGACCACCCGGCCAATGTGGGTCCACCCACCTATCGGCCCACATAGGCGCGTAGCCACACTCACACATACACAAACATATATTTTTCTCATTTTCTTTTCATTCCCGCATCTCGAGAATTAGGAGACAAAAGAAAGGACTTTTTTCCCAACCCAACCAATCACGACACACACATATAGATTCCTTGTGGACATCCCAATGAGACATATCTCCTCTCTGCTGCCACTCAAGCCAAAATCCAGCCACTAATGCCATGGTCAACCCGTCCTCGCAAAACCCGCACACACTAATTACTTTGCCGACCTGAAACCTCAAAAAGTGTCACTTCAGTCCTAAGTGTACAGCCAACTCGATCCATCCGTCCTCACATCTCTGACTCGCAATCCGCAAAGCAAACCCTAATCAGACTCAAGCCGTCCTAACCCACATCCATCAAAACCAGAAAAATTCGACAAAGAGGATGATCAGCTTTCGCTGTACCATGGCATGTTCAGCTTAATGCCTCGAGCTTCAAAGTTAAATCCCTTATCCCTTCTTCTTTTCGCTCATCACTACCTTGGAGTCGAAAAATCTCATCATCCACTTGATGGAACCGAACCCACATTTTCTTCTTCTCCTCTTCTAAATGACTCATCTTTCTTTCTATTTCCAAAGGAACCTCCTCGCTCCTCCCGACTTGGCCAGACAACTTTTCAACCTCTTCTCGAATCGACCTCTTCTCCCAGATTCTACTCATATTTTCTACTTCCAGATCATCTACCTTCTTCGACAATTCATTCTTCGTCCTTTCTAACTCTGTTCCAAACGCATCACCGCTTTCAGCTCTTCCTCCGTTTTCCTCGCTCTCGGATCCTCCACCTGTCCTCGCATCTCGTCGTCTTTCCGATTCATCCACCTACCGAGCTTGCTACTCAGCTTTGCATTCTCTTTCTCCACATGTCTCATTTTCTCATTGCTCTCTGCTTGGGCACTCTTCATTCTTTCTAACTCTAGGTGGAACTCCTCACATGCCTTACCCGCTTGATCACTGTATCGACGGATTATGCTTTGTACCTTCTCGATTTCATGCTCTATTCCCTCGACTCTCCTCATTAGGTCATCCTCGTCTCATGAGAGCTCTTCTTCGATCGCAACTCCAAAGCAGTCGGCTACCATCAAGCCGGATCTCAAGTCCCAGACCACGTTTTCACTCTCGGGCTTCACAAGATCTTGCCTCCAGCTTTTGTTTACTCTTTTCCACTCCTTGTTTTCATTTTTCAACATTCGTACTTGCTTTTCCCAAGTTCCTAGGATCTCGGCCATTTTCACTTGATTTTCCTCTAATTTCGCTATTTTGATCTTCTCATTATCTCGCTCCACATGCAACCAATTGACTTGACATTCCAAGCTCTTCACAAGTTCTATCAAGTCTCGATCATGAGATCGAGTGTCCTTGCTTCCACTTGCTCTCGCGGTTTCCGTCGATGAAGTAACTCCACCTTTGTCAACTTCCACATACAAAGAGGATAAACACCTATCAGATTGATTCGTTGTGACCTTTACGCCAGTCACCTCTTTTGAGCCACACACGTGCTCGCATAGTTTCTTTTTCCCACAGTCCTCACATGTGGGGACAAAATCCAACGGGGAGCATACACGAGGGCAATATTTAGCTATATGCCCAATCTGCTCGCAACACCAGCATCTCACATAATTTGATATCGGGCCAAATCGCCACCCTCGGTTCACATGATGTCTCATGGTTGGACGAGAACATACCCATCTATTTTGTCCAAAATTCCCTTGCCTTATATTCGCTTTCTCAAAACTAAAGGCTTGTCTTTGTTGGGCCATTTCTCTAATGAAGATCAGAGCAAATTTGGGATCGAATTGGCTATGGCACACGATTGGGGCACCAAGCGAACTCGTAGCACTCTCTATGAGATGTGCTAAGCCAATTCCCGGCAGACGCACCAAAATGAAAGGTTCTTAAGCCCAAGGAAAAAATGATTGTGGAAGCCTTTATTTTGTTCAAAACCCCTCTGAATCGGTCTATTTGGATTACCTAGAGCCCACAATTATCTCGGAATGGATTCTTCTTATGGCTATGCACTAGCTCATAAATTCCCAGCAAACGCACCAAAATGAATGGCTCTTGAGCCCAAGGAAAAAATGTTTGTGAAAGCCTTTATTTTGTTTAACCCCTTACAATCGGTCTACTCACCACCCCATAGCGGGTTCCATTGACTTGAATTTCAAACTAATCTTAACTCATTTCCTTGTTAGGAACCTCCGCCTCTCATGGACCCGACAGCCCATGGTCTTCTATACCACTCCATGATTGCTTGCACCACGACTTGCAGTACAAAGCAGCCTTAGCTGGTTTCAGTGCCAAGCAATTTTAGCTCACTGACTCAACAGCCGCATTCCCATTCCCGGAACAAGACCCTAATAGGCAAAGATGAACAACCAGCTTGCCCCAGCCTCTAAGGAGTCCAAATGAGCACATGCCTTCCCAACCTTTATGCCCAGCCACATAGAAGAGACGAAAAAGGCATACTTTGACCGTGAAGAACCCTTTACTTAAAAGAATCCAGCGTACCAACAAACAGATTCTGACATTCTTGCTACCCTGCTCATTAACACACTTACAGGGGACGTCTAACTACAGGAGGCCGGAGAGATATCTCCTCGAGCTTCAAAGCACCAAGGATCATGTTATTCAGATAAGACTCTGAATATTAAGAGTATGACACCATGGACATTCTGATTCTTAATTGAACTAACTGCCGAACGAAGTTTACTTGTGCAACTAAAACTTGAAGCTCTCCATTTAAGGATGTTGGATACAGACATTGAATCACACCACCCCAGATACAAGTCCAGCTATTTTATTTTCTCTATATGACCAGGCCATTGTCTGCAACATTCATTAAAAGTGGGGTCTGTGAAATACTGGCATGCAATATTCTCATTGCTGCTGTCCTTGATCATATGAGAATATTGTACAAACTAGCCCAGTATGCGCAGTCTATTCAGATGATACAACCCGTTGGAATTCTGACATAAGGAAACTTGAATTTCCTATATTCCAGATACTGCTTTGGGAAACATAAATTTCTTCATATCTGAACTCAAATCAAGCTGAAAATAAGTCCTCCCAACTACCCTGAGAAGAAATATTATTTCAAGATCTTCAGTCACACAACCCAATTTGCGAAGCCCTGTCTTTTGCTCCATCCATCTTGTTGCCTGATTTTCTGCAATGTCACCGCAAGAAACACCCATGTTTTTTTAAGATTTATATTCTTCACTGGAATTGAGGCATATCTCTAATGGCATTGTTAACATTGGTCCAAACACAGCCTTGACCGAGAAAATAGATCAATACTTTGGAACGATATAAACATCATAAAACGGAACATATAAACATCATAAAACGGAACAATATGAATTCACAACGGCCTGAGACTTTGGAAGCTTTGGTACATCTTAATATAGTCCAGGTGGAGGGGGTGCTTTTCATGAGTTCTTCCCGATATCATTTTACATGATATCTTACTATGCCTACTTCAGCTCACTTACATTAGGGATTAGATCCTTCAGCAAAGCAACTCAATATTACAGAAAAGATACTATAAAAAGCACTTAAAATGATTGATTAGACATCAACCCTTCACTGCATATGAATTGTTCCTTCTTCGAGAGATCAAATTCTCTCTCACCTAAACTCCCACGGGGCTTAAAAGGTACTATAAATTGAACTGATTGCCGCATATTGACATCAACCTTTGGCAGCATGCACCTTCTGCTAATCTCATGACTGGAACATATAAGAAAATGAATGCTAATTACAGGATTTTCATTTGCTGCTCTATTGCCTCACTGTAAGCATGGATTCCAAGTCGAGCGTGATAGAAGAATCCATCGTGAGCTTTTAGGCAACACCTCGACATATGAATCTTCAACCTTAATAGGTATCAATCCTATTGTTCAACCATGGTTCCTGTCAAATGTCTAATAAGCAGTAAACAATACTGATCCAAAATCGTGAATCCTTCCCTTGTTCAATTTCAATGCTCTCTCCTCCACGGTATCTGTCCTTCTCTATTGTGCTTCTTTTGCATTCAGGGCCGTTGGAGACTATGCTCCATATCGACAAAAACACCACATAACTCCTTCGACAAGGCTTCGTTGAATTGCTGTACGTTCTCTTTCAAGTTTGAGAGGCTATCTAATCCTTGACCGTTCCCGAGCCAAGAAGCCCCCCCCTATTCACCTATCAGTCACCGAGAGAGTTCCCTCCTTCCTTTCTAGCGGTCCTCTGAAAACTGAAGTCTGCCCCCCCGTACATAGAAGAACCCCCTTCGCTTCTTGGCAACCGACTTTCCCTTCAACTCTCGGTGTTCTTCACCACACAGAAGGATCGCCTTATCCCCTTGAGTCCCCTTCTTCTTAAGCCTCCAATCCACTCTAAAACCTTGGTTTTTTTTTCTTCTCCTTGAAGAGAGCAAGAAAAGAGACTCCGGAAAACCTCACAACTTTGAATCGAACACCAGGAATATCACCAACTGCATGACCCTTCCGACCAAATCCAACAATCATCACTTCATCATTCTCCTCGATATAGTTCAAGCAACCATCATTCGGTACAAAAGCAGCAATCTTCTTTCCATTCTTAATAAGATGGACTCTCGCACATTTTCGAAAAGCTACATCCACTCAAAACAAGTGATGGCATCTTGAACATGCTTAGATCTTTCACAGTCAAAATCCAAATGTTGATAGCCTTCCTCTTCGACCAAGGAAGCGCCATGTAATTCCCAAATACTTCATATCAACCATTTGAACAATTCTTCAAGTACCTGCAATCAAACAAATTTTCCTGCCAAATAAAACCACATTAGTGCATAAAAATCAACCATTTTGTGGGCTAACATACTCCCCTCTTCTTATTTGCGAAGTCGTCCTCGACGAGCGATATGCTACCTGCACTCCAGTTCCAACATGTGATCATCACTCAATCAAATACAAATCTTTACCTTGCATGCCTATTCTCTTCTTCCTCAATGTAGCACCTGCAATCACCCTCATACAATCATCGGTCAGTACCAAAATCCAATCATTTCACTTACCATCTTTGTCCATCTTCTCGCATCTTCATCGACATGTCCACCTGTCTGCAAACTTATCAAACATATTAGATCATTTTTCATCAAACACCACATTTACTACCAAAATGAGAAACATCCATATCAATCATCCATATCACACATGTATACTCAACACACGCATCACGATCTCGCATCACACATGCATTCTCGTCACGAACAACATACATACATGCAAGCAGAAGACATGTCCACATTCCCTCTCGTCACTCTTCTAGACTATTCGTTCAACACATCACAAATCTTTGTTCCACATGCATACTCAACACACTTTCCACACACACCATATATAATCAAAACCATTCCCCACTTTTATTTTTGATACTCTTCTTGGCCATACGATCGCTTTCCTGATTTCTTTTTCTCGTTTCTAGCTGAGTTCTCTCACCGATTTTTCATTCCCCTTCCCACCTAGGGTTTCCACTACCCGCTTTTCTTCCTGTCTATCTATCTTTTTTTCTTGCTCGTCGACTAGATCAGATGCTAGGTCACCACCACACCACTCTAACTTGATGGATACATGATAAGGACCACTCAAGTCTAACGTCGGGTCACCTCGACAAGACCGCTCATCATCAACGTGCTTCAGGACATCGCAAGTAGTTGCACAACCTAAGAACCAAAATGAGCACCTCCCAAGAACTCGCAGACGAACAAAGTCACTAGCATGCTTGGATCCCTCGAGTCGAAATCTCCCACAAACACTTTGAAGCCAAAATCCTAGCCGAGCTTAAGCTTCGATTCGATATGCCTCATCGGAAGTCCACACATTCCCATATCCCCACAACACAAACACATATACTCCCATCCGAGCATCATGCTCTCTCACCTCTCTTATGTCCCCCCTCGAGCGAGGAATTCTTCTCATTCATTTTTTCCACAATTTTTTTTTTTCTCTTTTTTCATCATTTTTTTCATATTTACTCACACTTGCCGGCCTACGCCGAAGCTGGATGCGACTCGTGGACTCGACCACCCGATCGAGTTTGTTCCACCCATCTACCAACCCAACGCAGCGCGCGACACACAGACAACTAGCCCTATGCGAAACCGACATCGGTTCGTGGCTTTGACCACCCGGCCAAAGTGGGTCCACCCACCTATCGGCCCACATAGGCGCGTAGCCACACTCACACATACACAAACATATATTTTTCTCATTTTCTTTTCATTCCCGCATCTCGAGAATTAGGAGACAAAAGAAAGGACTTTTTTCCCAACCCAACCAATCACGACACACACATATAGATTCCTTGTGGACATCCCAATGAGACATATCTCCTCTCTGCTGCCACTCAAGCCAAAATCCAGCCACTAATGCCATGGTCAACCCGTCCTCGCAAAACCCGCACACACTAATTACTTTGCCGACCTGAAACCTCAAAAAGTGTCACTTCAGTCCTAAGTGTACAGCCAACTGGATCCATCCGTCCTCACATCTCTGACTCGCAATCCGCAAAGCAAACCCTAATCAGACTCAAGCCGTCCTAACCCACATCCATCATATCATCTTTTTCTTTTTCATCTCCATACTCTGCCTCGCAGAGATTTGATTCGACAGCTTGCTGATATTGTCCTCTAGCCAGGCGATACGGTCTGGAAGGCCACCGTTCATTACTACACCTCTTAATGCCTCGAGCTTCAAAGCTAAATCCCTTATCCCTTCTTCTTTTCGCTCATCACTACCTTGGAGTCGAAAAATCTCATCATCCACTTGATGGAACCGAACCCACATTTTCTTCTTCTCCTCTTCTAAATGGCTCATCTTTCTTTCTATTTCCAAAGGAACCTCATCGCTCCTCCCGACTTGGCCAGACAACTTTTCAACCTCTTCTCGAATCGACCTCTTCTCCCAGATTCTACTCATATTTTCTACTTCCAGATCATCTGCCTTCTTCGACAATTCATTCTTCGTCCTTTTTAACTCTGTTCCAAACGCATCCAACCTATCCATCACCGCTTTCAGCTCTTCCTCCGTTTTCCTCGCTCTCGGATCCTCCACCTATCCTCGCATCTCGTCGTCTTTCCGATTCATCCACCTACCGAGCTTGCTACTCAGCTTTGCATTCTCTTTCTCCACATGTCTCATTTTCTCATTGCTCTCTGCTTGGGCACTCTTCATTCTTTCTAACTCTAGGTGGAACTCCTCACATGCCTTACCCGCTTGATCACTGTATCGACAGATTATGCTTTGTACCTTCTCGATTTCATGCTCTATTCCCTCGACTCTCCTCATTAGGTCATCCTCGTCTCATGAGAGCTCTTCTTCGATCGCAACTCCAAAGCAGTCGGCTACCATCAAGCCGGATCTCAAGTCCCAGACCACGTTTTCACTCTCGGGCTTCACAAGATCTTGCCTCCAACTTTTGTTTACTCTTTTCCACTCCTTGTTTTCGTTTTTCAACATTCGTACTTGCTTTTCCCAAGTTCCTAGGATCTCGGCCATTTTCACTTGATTTTCCTCTAATTTCGCTATTTTGATCCTCTCATTATCTCGCTCCACATGCAACCAATTGACTTGACATTCCAAGCTCTTCACAAGTTCTATCAAGTCTCGATCATGAGATCGAGTGTCCTTGCTTCCACTTGCTCTCGCGGTTTCCGTCGATGAAGTAACTCCACCTTTGTCAACTTCCACATACAAAGAGGATAAACACCTATCAGATTGATTCGTTGTGACCTTTACGCCAGTCACCTCTTTTGAGCCACACACGTGCTCGCATAGTTTCTTTTTCCCACAGTCCTCACATGTGGGGACAAAATCCAACGGGGAGCATACACGAGGGCAATATTTAGCTATATGCCCAATCTGCTCGCAACACCAGCATCTCACATAATTTGATATCGGGCCAAATCGCCACCCTCGGTTCACATGATGTCTCATGGTTGGACGAGAACATACCCATCTATTTTGTCCAAAATTCCCTTGCCTTATATTCGCTTTCTCAAAACTAAAGGCTTGTCTTTGTTGGGCCATTTCTCTAATGAAGATCAGAGCAAATTTGGGATCGAATTGGCTGTGCCACACGATTGGGGCACCAAGCGAACTCGTAGCACTCTCTATGAGATGTGCTAAGCCAATTCCCGGCAGACGCACCAAAATGAAAGGTTCTTAAGCCCAAGGAAAAAATGATTGTGGAAGCCTTTATTTTGTTCAAAACCCCTCTGAATCGGTCTATTTGGATTACCTAGAGCCCACAATTATCTCGCAATGGATTCTTCTTATGGCTATGCACTAGCTCATAAATTCCCAGCAAACGCACCAAAATGAATGGCTCTTGAGCCCAAGGAAAAAATGTTTGTGAAAGCCTTTATTTTGTTTAACCCCTTGCAATCGGTCTACTCACCACCCCATAGCGGGTTCCATTGACTTGAATTTCAAACTAATCTTAACTCATTTCCTTGTTAGGAACCTCCGCCTCTCATGGACCCGACAGCCCATGGTCTTCTATACCACTCCATGATTGCTTGCACCACGACTTGCAGTACAAAGCAGCCTTAGCTGGTTTCAGTGCCAAGCAATTTTAGCTCACTGACTCAACAGCCGCATTCCCATTCCCGGAACAAGACCCTAATAGGGAAAGATGAACAACCAGCTTGCCCCAGCCTCTAAGGAGTCCAAATGAGCACATGCCTTCCCAACCTTTATGCCCAGCCACATAGAAGAGACGAAAAAGGCATACTTTGACCGTGAAGAACCCTTTACTTAAAAGAATCCAGCGTACCAACAAACAGATTCTGACATTCTTGCTACCCTGCTCATTAACACACTTACAGGGGACGTCTAACTACAGGAGGCCGGATAGATATCTCCTCGAGCTTCAAAGCACCAAGGATCATGTTATTCGGATAAGACTCTGAATATTAAGAGTATGACACCATGGACATTCTGATTCTTAACAATGTCAAACCTTTGAACTAACTGCCGAACGAAGTTTACTTGTGCAACTAAAACTTGAAGCTCTCCATTTAAGGATGCTGGATACAGACATTGAATCACACCACCCCAGATACAAGTCCAACTATTTTATTTTCTCTATATGACCAGGCCATTGTCTGCAACATTCATTAAAAGTGGGGTCTGTGAAATACTGGCATGCAATATTCTCATTGCTGCTGTCCTTGATCATATGAGAATATTGTACAGACTAGCCCAGTATGCGCAATCTATTCAGATGATACAACCCGTTGGAATTCTGACATAAGGAAACTTGAATTTCCTATATTCCAGATACTGCTTTGGGAAACATAAATTTCTTCATATCTGAACTCAAATCAAGCTGAAAATAAGTCCTCCCAACTACCCTGAGAAGAAATATTATTTCAAGATCTTCAGTCACACAACCCAATTTGCGAAGCCCTGTCTTTTGCTCCATCCATCTTGTTGCCTGATTTTCTGCAATGTCACCGCAAGAAACACCCATGTTTTTTTAAGATTTATATTCTTCACTGGAATTGAGGCATATCTCTAATGGCATTGTTAACATTGGTCCAAACACAGCCTTGACCGAGAAAATAGATCAATACTTTGGAACAATATAAACATCATAAAACGGAACACATAAACATCATAAAACGGAACAATATGAATTCACAACGGCCTGAGACTTTCGAAGCTTTGGTACATATTAATATAGTCCAAGTGGAGGGGGTGCTTTTCACGAGTTCTTCCCGATATCATTTTACATGATATCTTACTATGCCTGCTTCAGCTCACTTACATTAGGGATTAGATCCTTCAGCAAAGCAACTCAATATTACAGAAAAGATACTATAAAAAGCACTTACAATGATTGATTAGACATCAACCCTTCACTGCATATGAATTGTTCCTTCTTCGAGAGATCAAATTCTCTCTCACCTAAACTCCCACGGGGCTTAAAAGGTACTATAAATTGAACTGATTGCCGCATATTGACATCAACCTTTGGCAGCATGCACCTTCTGCTAATCTCATGACTGGAACATATAAGAAAATGAATGCTAATTACAGGATTTTCATTTGCTGCTCTATTGCCTCACTGTAAGCATGGATTCCAAGTCGACCGTGATAGAAGAATCCATCGTGAGCTTTTAGGCAACACCTCGACATATGAATCTTCAACCTTAATAGGTATCAATCCTATTGTTCAACCATGGTTCCTGTCAAATGTCTAATAAGCAGTAAACAATACTGATCCAAAATCCTGAATCCTTCCCTTGTTCAATTTCAATGCTCTCTCCTCCACGGTATCTGTCCTTCTCTATTGTGCTTCTTTTGCATTCAGGGCCGTTGGAGACTATGCTCCATATCGACAAAACACCACATAACTCCTTCGACAAGGCTTCGTTGAATTGCTGTACGTTCTCTTTCAAGTTTGAGAGGCTATCTAATCCTTGACCGTTCCCGAACCAAGAAGCCCCCCCCTATTCACCTATCAGTCACCGAGAGAGTTCCCTCCTTCCTTTCTAGCGGTCCTCTGAAAACTGAAGTCTGCCCCCCCGTACATAGAAGAACCCCCTTCGCTTCTTGGCAACCGACTTTCCCTTCAACTCTCGGTGTTCTTCACCACACAGAAGGATCGCCTTATCCCCTTGAGTCCCCTTCTTCTTAAGCCTCCAATCCACTCTAAAACCTTGGTTTTTTTTTTCTTCTCCTTGAAGAGAGCAAGAAAAGAGACTCCGGAAAACCTCACAACTTTGAATCGAACACCAGGAATATCACCAACTGCATGACCCTTCCGACCAAATCCAACAATCATCACTTCATCATTCTCCTCGATATAGTTCAAGCAACCATCATTCGGTACAAAAGCAGCAATCTTCTTTCCATTCTTAATAAGATGGACTCTCGCACATTTTCGAAAAGCTACATCCACTCAAAACAAGTGATGGCATCTTGAACATGCTTAGATCTTTCACAGTCAAAATCCAAATGTTGATAGCCTTCCTCTTCGACCAAGGAAGCGCCATGTAATTCCCAAATACTTCATATCAACCATTTGAACAATTCTTCAAGTACCTGCAATCAAACAAATTTTCCTGCCAAATAAAACCACATTAGTGCATAAAAATCAACCATTTTGTGGGCTAACATACTCCCCTCTTCTTATTTGCGAAGTCGTCCTCGACGAGCGATATGCTACCTGCACTCCAGTTCCAACATGTGATCATCACTCAATCAAATACAAATCTTTACCTTGCATGCCTATTCTCTTCTTCCTCAATGTAGCACCTGCAATCACCCTCATACAATCATCGGTCAGTACCAAAATCCAATCATTTCACTTACCATCTTTGTCCATCTTCTCGCATCTTCATCGACATGTCCACCTGTCTGCAAACTTATCAAACATATTAGATCATTTTTCATCAAACACCACATTTACTACCAAAATGAGAAACATCCATATCAATCATCCATATCACACATGTATACTCAACACACGCATCACGATCTCGCATCACACATGCATTCTCGTCACGAACAACATACATACATGCAAGCAGAAGACATGTCCACATTCCCTCTCGTCACTCTTCTAGACTGTTCGTTCAACACATCACAAATCTTTGTTCCACATGCATACTCAACACACTTTCCACACACACCATATATAATCAAAACCATTCCCCACTTTTATTTTTGATACTCTTCTTGGCCATACGATCGCTTTCCTGATTTCTTTTTCTCGTTTCTAGCTGAGTTCTCTCACCGATTTTTCATTCCCCTTCCCACCTAGGGTTTCCACTACCCGCTTTTCTTTTCATTCCCGCATCTCGAGGATTAGGAGACAAAAGAAAGGACTTTTTTCCCAACCCAACCAATCACGACACACACATATAGATTCCTTGTGGACATCCCAATGAGACATATCTCCTCTCTGCTGCCACTCAAGCCAAAATCCAGCCACTAATGCCATGGTCAACCCGTCCTCGCAAAACCCGCACACACTAATTACTTTGCCGACCTGAAACCTCAAAAAGTGTCACTTCAGTCCTAAGTGTACAGCCAACTCGATCCATCCGTCCTCACATCTCTGACTCGCAATCCGCAAAGCAAACCCTAATCAGACTCAAGCCGTCCTAACCCACATCCATCATATCATCTTTTTCTTTTTCATCTCCATACTCTGCCTCGCAGAGATTCCACATGATTCGACAGCTTGCTGATATTGTCCTCTAGCCAGGCGATACGGTCTGGAAGGCCACCGTTCATTACTACACCTCTTAATGCCTCGAGCTTCAAAGCTAAATCCCTTATCCCTTCTTCTTTTCGCTCATCACTACCTTGGAGTCGAAAAATCTCATCATCCACTTGATGGAACCGAACCCACATTTTCTTCTTCTCCTCTTCTAAATGGCTCATCTTTCTTTCTATTTCCAAAGGAACCTCCTCGCTCCTCCCGACTTGGCCAGACAACTTTTCAACCTCTTCTCGAATCGACCTCTTCTCCCAGATTCTACTCATATTTTCTACTTCCAGATCATCTACCTTCTTCGACAATTCATTCTTCGTCCTTTCTAACTCTGTTCCAAACGCATCCAACCTATCCATCACCGCTTTCAGCTCTTCCTCCGTTTTCCTCGCTCTCGGATCCTCCACCTGTCCTCGCATCTCGTCATCTTTCCGATTCATCCACCTACCAAGCTTGCTACTCAGCTTTGCATTCTCTTTCTCCACATGTCTCATTTTCTCATTGCTCTCTGCTTGGGCACTCTTCATTCTTTCTAACTCTAGGTGGAACTCCTCACATGCCTTACCCGCTTGATCACTGTATCGACGGATTATGCTTTGTACCTTCTCGATTTCATGCTCTATTCCCTCGACTCTCCTCATTAGGTCATCCTCGTCTCATGAGAGCTCTTCTTCGATCGCAACTCCAAAGCAGTCGGCTACCATAAAGCCGGATCTCAAGTCCCAGACCACGTTATCACTCTCGGGCTTCACAAGATCTTGCCTCCAGCTTTTGTTTACTCTTTTCCACTCCTTGTTTTCATTTTTCAACATTCGTACTTGCTTTTCCCAAGTTCCTAGGATCTCGGCCATTTTCACTTGATTTTCCTCTAATTTCGCTATTTTGATCCTCTCATTATCTCGCTCCACATGCAACCAATTGACTTGACATTCCAAGCTCTTCACAAGTTCTATCAAGTCTCGATCATGAGATCGAGTGTCCTTGCTTCCACTTGCTCTCGCGGTTTCCGTCGATGAAGTAACTCCACCTTTGTCAACTTCCACATACAAAGAGGATAAACACCTATCAGATTGATTCGTTGTGACCTTTACGCCAGTCACCTCTTTTGAGCCACACACGTGCTCGCATAGTTTCTTTTTCCCACAGTCCTCACATGTGGGGACAAAATCCAACGGGGAGCATACACGAGGGCAATATTTAGCTATATGCCCAATCTGCTCGCAACACCAGCATCTCACATAATTTGATATCGGGCCAAATCGCCACCCTCGGTTCACATGATGTCTCATGGTTGGACGAGAACATACCCATCTATTTTGTCCAAAATTCCCTTGCCTTATATTCGCTTTCTCAAAACTAAAGGCTTGTCTTTGTTGGGCCATTTCT
This sequence comes from Ceratopteris richardii, assembly GCA_020310875.1. Taxonomy (NCBI): domain Eukaryota; kingdom Viridiplantae; phylum Streptophyta; class Polypodiopsida; order Polypodiales; family Pteridaceae; genus Ceratopteris; species Ceratopteris richardii. Next base: position 79,981,989 of record CM035423.1, on the reverse strand, counting down.
CTAATGAAGATCAGAGCAAATTTGGGATCGAATTGGCTGTGCCACACTATTGGGGCACCAAGCGAACTCGTAGCACTCTCTATGAGATGTGCTAAGCCAATTCCCGGCAGACACACCAAAATGAAAGGTTCTTAAGCCCAAGGAAAAAATGATTGTGGAAGCCTTTATTTTGTTCAAAACCCCTCTGAATCGGTCTATTTGGATTACCTAGAGCCCACAATTATCTCGCAATGGATTCTTCTTATGGCTATGCACTAGCTCATAAATTCCCGGCAAACGCACCAAAATGAATGGCTCTTGAGCCCAAGGAAAAAATGTTTGTGAAAGCCTTTATTTTGTTTAACCCTTTGCAATCGGTCTACTCACCACCCCATAGCGGGTTCCATTGACTTGAATTTCAAACTAATCTTAACTCATTTCCTTATTAGGAACCTCCGCCTCTCATGGACCCGACAGCCCATGGTCTTCTATACCACTCCATGATTGCTTGCACCACGACTTGCAGTACAAAGCAGCCTTAGCTGGTTTCAGTGCCAAGCAATTTTAGCTCACTGACTCAACAGCCGCATTCCCATTCCCGGAACAAGACCCTAATAGGCAAACATGAACAACCAGCTTGCCCCAGCCTCTAAGGAGTCCAAATGAGCACATGCCTTCCCAACCTTTATGCCCAGCCACATAGAAGAGACGAAAAAGGCATACTTTGACCGTGAAGAACCCTTTACTTAAAAGAATCCAACGTACCAACAAACAGATTCTGACATTCTTGCTACCCTGCTCATTAACACACTTACAGGGGACGTCTAACTACACGAGGCCGGATAGATATCTCCTCGAGCTTCAAAGCACCAAGGATCATGTTATTCGGATAAGACTCTGAATATTAAGAGTATGACACCATGGACATTCTGATTCTTAACAATGTCAAACCTTTGAACTAACTGCCGAACGAAGTTTACTTGTGCAACTAAAACTTGAAGCTCTCCATTTAAGGATGCTGGATACAGACATTGAATCACACCACCCCAGATACAAGTCCAGCTATTTTATTTTCTCTATATGACCAGGCCATTGTCTGCAACATTCATTAAAAGTGGGGTCTGTGAAATACTGGCATGCAATATTCTCATTGCTGCTGTCCTTGATCATATGAGAATATTGTACAGACTAGCCCAGTATGCGCAGTCTATTCAGATGATACAACCCGTTGGAATTCTGACATAAGGAAACTTGAATTTCCTATATTCCAGATACTGCTTTGGGAAACATAAATTTCTTCATATCTGAACTCAAATCAAGCTGAAAATAAGTCCTCCCAACTACCCTGAGAAGAAATATTATTTCAAGATCTTCAGTCACACAACCCAATTTGCGAAGCCCTGTCTTTTGCTCCATCCATCTTGTTGCCTGATTTTCTGCAATGTCACCGCAAGAAACACCCATGTTTTTTTAAGATTTATATTCTTCACTGGAATTGAGGCATATCTCTAATGGCATTGTTAACATTGGTCCAAACACAGCCTTGACCGAGAAAATAGATCAATACTTTGGAACGATATAAACATCATAAAACGGAACATATAAACATCATAAAATGGAACAATATGAATTCACAACGGCCTGAGACTTTCGAAGCTTTGGTACATCTTAATATAGTCCAAGTGGAGGGGGTGCTTTTCACGAGTTCTTCTCGATATCATTTTACATGATATCTTACTATGCCTGCTTCAGCTCACTTACATTAGGGATTAGATCCTTCAGCAAAGCAACTCAATATTACAAAAAAGATACTATAAAAAGCACTTACAATGATTGATTAGACATCAACCCTTCACTGCATATGAATTGTTCCTTCTTCGAGAGATCAAATTCTCTCTCACCTAAACTCCCACGGGGCTTAAAAGGTACTATAAATTGAACTGATTGCCGCATATTGACATCAACCTTTGGCAGCATGCACCTTCTGCTAATCTCATGACTGGAACATATAAGAAAATGAATGCTAATTACAGGATTTTGATTTGCTTCTCTATTGCCTCACTGTAAGCATGGATTCCAAGTCGACCGTGATAGAAGAATCCATCGTGAGCTTTTAGGCAACACCTCGACATATGAATCTTCAACCTTAATAGGTATCAATCCTATTGTTCAACCATGGTTCCTGTCAAATGTCTAATAAGCAGTAAACAATACTGATCCAAAATCCTGAATCCTTCCCTTGTTCAATTTCAATGCTCTCTCCTCCACGGTATCTGTCCTTCTCTATTGGGCTTCTTTTGCATTCAGGGCCGTTGGAGACTATGCTCCATATCGACAAAAACACTACATAACTCCTTCGACAAGGCTTCGTTGAATTGCTGTACGTTCTCTTTCAAGTTTGAGAGGCTATCTAATCCTTGACCGTTCCCGAGCCAAGAAGCCCCCCCCTATTCACCTATCAGTCACCGAGAGAGTTCCCTCCTTCCTTTCTAGAGGTCCTCTGAAATATGAAGTCTGCCCCCCCGTACATAGAAGAACCCCCTTCGCTTCTTGGCAACCGACTTTCCCTTCAACTCTCGGTGTTCTTCACCACACAGAAGGATCGCCTTATCCCCTTGAGTCCCCTTCTTCTTAAGCCTCCAATCCACTCTAAAACCTTGGTTTTTTTTTTCTTCTCCTTGAAGAGAGCAAGAAAAGAGACTCCGGAAAACCTCACAACTTTGAATCGAACACCAGGAATATCACCAACTGCATGACCCTTCCAACCAAATCCAACAATCATCACTTCATCATTCTCCTCGATATAGTTCAAGCAACCATCATTCGGTACAAAAGCAGCAATCTTCTTTCCATTCTTAATAAGATGGACTCTCGCACATTTTCGAAAAGCTACATCCACTCAAAACAAGTGATGGCATCTTGAACATGCTTAGATCTTTCACAGTCAAAATCCAAATGTTGATAGCCTTCCTCTTCGACCAAGGAAGCGCCATGTAATTCCCAAATACTTCATATCAACCATTTGAACAATTCTTCAAGTACCTGCAATCAAATAAATTTTCCTGCCAAATAAAACCACATTAGTGCATAAAAATCAACCATTTTGTGGGCTAACATACTCCCCTCTTCTTATTTGTGAAGTCGTCCTCGACGAGCGATATGCTACCTGCACTCCAGTTCCAACATGTGATCATCACTCAATCAAATACAAATCTTTACCTTGCATGCCTATTCTCTTCTTCCTCAATGTAGCACCTGCAATCACCCTCATACAATCATCGGTCAGTACCAAAATCCAATCATTTCACTTACCATCTTTGTCCATCTTCTCGCATCTTCATCGACATGTCCACCTGTCTGCAAACTTATCAAACATATTAGATCATTTTTCATCAAACACCACATTTACTACCAAAATGAGAAACATCCATATCAATCATCCATATCACACATGTATACTCAACACACGCATCACGATCTCGCATCACACATGCATTCTCGTCACGAACAACATACATACATGCAAGCAGAAGACATGTCCACATTCCCTCTCGTCACTCTTCTAGACTGTTCGTTCAACACATCACAAATCTTTGTTCCACATGCATACTCAACACACTTTCCACACACACCATATATAATCAAAACCATTCCCCACTTTTATTTTTGATACTCTTCTTGGCCATACGATCGCTTTCCTGATTTCTTTTTCTCGTTTCTAGCTGAGTTCTCTCACCGATTTTTCATTCCCCTTCCCACCTAGGGTTTCCACTACTCGCTTTCTTCCTGTCTATCTCTCTGTTTTTCTTGCTCGTCGACTAGATCAGATGCTAGGTCACCACCACACCACTCTAACTTGATGGATACATGATAAGGACCACTCAAGTCTAACGTCGGGTCACCTCGACAAGACCGCTCATCATCAACGTGCTTCAGGACATCGCAAGTAGTTGCACAACCTAAGAACCAAAATGAGCACCTCCCAAGAGCTCGCAGACGAACAAAGTCACTAGCATGCTTGGATCCCTCGAGTCCAAATCTCGCACAAACACTTTGAAGCCAAAATCCTAGCCGAGCTTAAGCTTCGATTCGATATGCCTCATCGAAAGTCCACAAATTCCCATATCCCCACAACACAAACACATATACTCCCATCCGAGCATCATGCTCTCTCACCTCTCTTATGTCCCCCCTCGAGCGAGGAATTCTTCTCATTCATTTTTTCCACAATTTTTTTTTTCTCTTTTTTCATCATTTTTTTCATATTTACTCACACTTGCCGGCCTACGCCGAAGCTGGATGCGACTCGTGGACTCGACCACCCGATCAAGTTTGTTCCACCCCTCTACCAACCCAACGCAGCGCGCGACACACAGACAACTAGCCCTATGCGAAACCGACATCGGTTCGTGGCTTTGACCACCCGGCCAAAGTGGGTCCACCCACCTATCGGCCCACATAGGCGCGTAGCCACACTCACACATACACAAACATATATTTTTCTCATTTTCTTTTCATTCCCGCATCTCGAGAATTAGGAGACAAAAGAAAGGACTTTTTTCCCAACCCAACCAATCACGACACACACATATAGATTCCTTGTGGACATCCCAATGAGACATATCTCCTCTCTGCTGCCACTCAAGCCAAAATCCAGCCACTAATGCCATGGTCAACCCGTCCTCGCAAAACCCGCACACACTAATTACTTTGCCGACCTGAAACCTCAAAAAGTGTCACTTCAGTCCTAAGTGTACAGCCAACTGGATCCATCCGTCCTCACATCTCTGACTCGCAATCTGCAAAGCAAACCCTAATCAGACTCAAGCCGTCCTAACCCACATCCATCATATCATCTTTTTCTTTTTCATCTCCATACTCTGCCTCGCAGAGACTCCACATGATTCGACAGCTTGCTGATATTGTCCTCTAGCCAGGCGATACGGTCTGGAAGGCCACCGTTCATTACTACGCCTCTTAATGCCTCGAGCTTCAAAGCTAAATCCCTTATCCCTTCTTCTTTTCGCTCATCACTACCTTGGAGTCGAAAAATCTCATCATCCACTTGATGGAACCGAACCCACATTTTCTTCTTCTCCTCTTCTAAATGGCTCATCTTTCTTTCTATTTCCAAAGGAACCTCCTCGCTCCTCCCGACTTGGCCAGACAACTTTTCAACCTCTTCTCGAATCGACCTCTTCTCCCAGATTCTACTCATATTTTCTACTTCCAGATCATCTACCTTCTTCGACAATTCATTCTTCATCCTTTCTAACTCTGTTCCAAACGCATCCAACCTATCCATCACCGCTTTCAGCTCTTCCTCCGTTTTCCTCGCTCTTGGATCCTCCACCTATCCTCGAATCTCGTCGTCTTTCCGATTCATCCACCTACCGAGCTTGCTACTCAGCTTTGCATTCTCTTTCTCCACATGTCTCATTTTCTCATTGCTCTCTGCTTGGGCACTCTTCATTCTTTCTAACTCTAGGTGGAACTCCTCACATGCCTTACCCGCTTGATCACTGTATCGACGGATTATGCTTTGTACCTTCTCGATTTCATGCTCTATTCCCTCGACTCTCCTCATTAGGTCATCCTCGTCTCATGAGAGCTCTTCTTCGATCGCAACTCCAAAGCAGTCGGCTACCATCAAGCCGGATCTCAAGTCCCAGACCACGTTTTCACTCTCGGGCTTCACAAGATCTTGCCTCCAGCTTTTGTTTACTCTTTTCCACTCCTTGTTTTCATTTTTCAACATTCGTACTTGCTTTTCCCAAGTTCCTAGGATCTCGGCCATTTTCACTTGATTTTCCTCTAATTTCGCTATTTTGATCCTCTCATTATCTCGCTCCACATGCAACCAATTGACTTGACATTCCAAGCTCTTCACAAGTTCTATCAAGTCTCGATCATGAGATCGAGTGTCCTTGCTTCCACTTGCTCTCGCGGTTTCCGTCGATGAAGTAACTCCACCTTTGTCAACTTCCACATACAAAGAGGATAAACACCTATCAGATTGATTCGTTGTGACCTTTACGCCAGTCACCTCTTTTGAGCCACACACGTGCTCGCATAGTTTCTTTTTCCCACAGTCCTCACATGTGGGGACAAAATCCAACGGGGAGCATACACGAGGGCAATATTTAGCTATATGCCCAATCTGCTCGCAACACCAGCATCTCACATAATTTGATATCGGGCCAAATCGCCACCCTCGGTTCACATGATGTCTCATGGTTGGACGAGAACATACCCATCTATTTTGTCCAAAATTCCCTTGCCTTATATTCGCTTTCTCAAAACTAAAGGCTTGTCTTTGTTGGGCCATTTCTCTAATGAAGATCAGAGCAAATTTGGGATCGAATTGGCTGTGCCACACGATTGGGGCACCAAGCGAACTCGTAGCACTCTCTATGAGATGTGCTAAGCCAATTCCCGACAGACGCACCAAAATGAAAGGTTCTTAAACCCAAGGAAAAAATGATTGTGGAAGCCTTTATTTTGTTCAAAACCCCTCTGAATCGGTCTATTTGGATTACCTAGAGCCCACAATTATCTCGCAATGGATTCTTCTTATGGCTATGCACTAGCTCATAAATTCCCGGCAAACGCACCAAAATGAATGGCTCTTGAGCCCAAGGAAAAAATGTTTGTGAAAGCCTTTATTTTGTTTAACCCCTTGCAATCGGTCTACTCACCACCCCATAGCGGGTTCCATTGACTTGAATTTCAAACTAATCTTAACTCATTTCCTTGTTAGGAACCTCCGCCTCTCATGGACCCGACAGCCCATGGTCTTCTATACCACTCCATGATTGCTTGCACCACGACTTGCAGTACAAAGCAGCCTTAGTTGGTTTCAGTGCCAAGCAATTTTAGCTCACTGACTCAACAGCCGCATTCTCATTCCCGGAACAGACCCTAATAGGCAAACATGAACAACCAGCTTGCCCCAGCCTCTAAGGAGTCCAAATGAGCACATGCCTTCCCAACCTTTATGCCCAGCCACATAGAAGAGACGAAAAAGGCATACTTTGACCGTGAAGAACCCTTTACTTAAAAGAATCCAACGTACCAACAAACAGATTCTGACATTCTTGCTACCCTGCTCATTAACACACTTACAGGGGACGTCTAACTACAGGAGGCCGGATAGATATCTCCTCGAGCTTCAAAGCACCAAGGATCATGTTATTCGGATAAGACTCTGAATATTAAGAGTATGACACCATGGACATTCTGATTCTTAACAATGTCAAACCTTTGAACTAACTGCCGAACGAAGTTTACTTGTGCAACTAAAACTTGAAGCTCTCCATTTAAGGATGCTGGATACAGACATTGAATCACACCACCCCAGATACAAGTCCAGCTATTTTATTTTCTCTATATGACCAGGCCATTGTCTGCAACATTCATTAAAAGTGGGGTCTGTGAAATACTGGCATGCAATATTCTCATTGCTGCTGTCCTTGATCATATGAGAATATTGTACAGACTAGCCCAGTATGCGCAGTCTATTCAGATGATACAACCCGTTGGAATTCTGACATAAGGAAACTTGAATTTCCTATATTCCAGATACTCCTTTGGGAAACATAAATTTCTTCATATCTGAACTCAAATCAAGCTGAAAATAAGTCCTCCCAACTACCCTGAGAAGAAATATTATTTCAAGATCTTCAGTCACACAACCCAATTTGCGAAGCCCTGTCTTTTGCTCCATCCATCTTGTTGCCTGATTTTCTGCAATGTCACCGCAAGAAACACCCATGTTTTTTTAAGATTTATATTCTTCACTGGAATTGAGGCATATCTCTAATGGCATTGTTAACATTGGTCCAAACACAGCCTTGACCGAGAAAATAGATCAATACTTTGGAACGATATAAACATCATAAAACGGAACATATAAACATCATAAAACGGAACAATATGAATTCACAACGGCCTGAGACTTTCGAAGCTTTGGTACATCTTAATATAGTCCAAGTGGAGGGGGTGCTTTTCACGAGTTCTTCCCGATATCATTTTACATGATATCTTACTATGCCTGCTTCAGCTCACTTACATTAGGGATTAGATCCTTCAGCAAAGCAACTCAATATTACAAAAAAGATACTATAAAAAGCACTTACAATGATTGATTAGACATCAACCCTTCACTGCATATGAATTGTTCCTTCTTCGAGAGATCAAATTCTCTCTCACCTAAACTCCCACGGGGCTTAAAAGGTACTATAAATTGAACTGATTGCCGCATATTGACATCAACCTTTGGCAGCATGCACCTTCTGCTAATCTCATGACTGGAACATATAAGAAAATGAATGCTAATTACAGGATTTTCATTTGCTGCTCTATTGCCTCACTGTAAGCATGGATTCCAAGTCGACCGTGATAGAAGAATCCATCGTGAGCTTTTAGGCAACACCTCGACATATGAATCTTCAACCTTAATAGGTATCAATCCTATTGTTCAACCATGGTTCCTGTCAAATGTCTAATAAGCAGTAAACAATACTGATCCAAAATCCTGAATCCTTCCCTTGTTCAATTTCAATGCTCTCTCCTCCACGGTATCTGTCCTTCTCTATTGTGCTTCTTTTGCATTCAGGGCCGTTGGAGACTATGCTCCATATCGACAAAACACCACATAACTCCTTCGACAAGGCTTCGTTGAATTGCTGTACGTTCTCTTTCAAGTTTGAGAGGCTATCTAATCCTTGACCGTTCCCGAGCCAAGAAGCCCCCCCCTATTCACCTATCAGTCACCGAGAGAGTTCCCTCCTTCCTTTCTAGCGGTCCTCTGAAAACTGAAGTCTGCCCCCCCGTACATAGAAGAACCCCCTTCGCTTCTTGGCAACCGACTTTCCCTTCAACTCTCGGTGTTCTTCACCACACAGAAGGATCGCCTTATCCCCTTGAGTCCCCTTCTTCTTAAGCCTCCAATCCACTCTAAAACCTTGGTTTTTTTTTTCTTCTCCTTGAAGAGAGAAAGAAAAGAGACTCCGGAAAACCTCACAACTTTGAATCGAACACCAGGAATATCACCAACTGCATGACCCTTCCGACCAAATCCAACAATCATCACTTCATCATTCTCCTCGATATAGTTCAAGCAACCATCATTCGGTACAAAAGCAGCAATCTTCTTTCCATTCTTAATAAGATGGACTCTCGCACATTTTCGAAAAGCTACATCCACTCAAAACAAGTGATGGCATCTTGAACATGCTTAGATCTTTCACAGTCAAAATCCAAATGTTGATAGCCTTCCTCTTCGACCAAGGAAGCGCCATGTAATTCCCAAATACTTCATATCAACCATTTGAACAATTCTTCAAGTACCTGCAATCAAACAAATTTTCCTGCCAAATAAAACCACATTAGTGCATAAAAATCAACCATTTTGTGGGCTAACATACTCCCCTCTTCTTATTTGCGAAGTCGTCCTCGACGAGCGATATGCTACCTGCACTCCAGTTCCAACATGTGATCATCACTCAATCAAATACAAATCTTTACCTTGCATGCCTATTCTCTTCTTCCTCAATGTAGCACCTGCAATCACCCTCATACAATCATCGGTCAGTACCAAAATCCAATCATTTCACTTACCATCTTTGTCCATCTTCTCGCATCTTCATCGACATGTCCACCTGTCTGCAAACTTATCAAACATATTAGATCATTTTTCATCAAACACCACATTTACTACCAAAATGAGAAACATCCATATCAATCATCCATATCACACATGTATACTCAACACACGCATCACGATCTCGCATCACACATGCATTCTCGTCACGAACAACATACATACATGCAAGCAGAAGACATGTCCACATTCCCTCTCGTCACTCTTCTAGACTGTTCGTTCAACACATCACAAATCTTTGTTCCACATGCATACTCAACACACTTTCCACACACACCATATATAATCAAAACCATTCCCCACTTTTATTTTTGATACTCTTCTTGGCCATACGATCGCTTTCCTGATTTCTTTTTCTCGTTTCTAGCTGAGTTCTCTCACCGATTTTTCATTCCCCTTCCCACCTAGGGTTTCCACTACCCGCTTTTCTTCCTGTCTATCTCTCTGTTTTTCTTGCTCGTCGACTAGATCAGATGCTAGGTCACCACCACACCACTCTAACTTGATGGATACATGATAAGGACCACTCAAGTCTAACGTCGGGTCACCTCGACAAGACCGCTCATCATCAACGTGCTTCAGGACATCGCAAGTAGTTGCATAACCTAAGAACCAAAATGAGCACCTCCCAAGAGCTCGCAGACGAACAAAGTCACTAGCATGCTTGGATCCCTCGAGTCCAAATCTCCCACAAACACTTTGAAGCCAAAATCCTAGCCGAGCTTAAGCTTCGATTCGATATGCCTCATCGGAAGTCCACACATTCCCATATCCCCACAACACAAACACATATACTCCCATCCGAGCATCATGCTCTCTCACCTCTCTTATGTCCCCCCTCGAGCGAGGAATTCTTCTCATTCATTTTTTCCACAATTTTTTTTTCTCTTTTTTCATCATTTTTTTCATATTTACTCACACTTGCCGGCCTACGCCGAAGCTGGATGCGACTCGTGGACTCGACCACCCGATCGAGTTTGTTCCACCCATCTACCAACCCAACGCAGCGTGCGACACACAGACAACTAGCCCTATGCGAAACCGACATCGGTTCGTGGCTTTCCATTCTTAATAAGATGGACTCTCGCACATTTTCGAAAAGCTACATCCACTCAAAACAAGTGATGGCATCTTGAACATGCTTAGATCTTTCACAGTCAAAATCCAAATGTTGATAGCCTTCCTCTTCGACCAAGGAAGCGCCATGTAATTCCCAAATACTTCATATCAACCATTTGAACAATTCTTCAAGTACCTGCAATCAAACAAATTTTCCTGCCAAATAAAACCACATTAGTGCATAAAAATCAACCATTTTGTGGGCTAACAACCACTTCATGTCATTTTGTAGAGATTGAAGAGCTTACTCCATAGCTCTATCATTATACTCCCATTGTGCAAAGATTCATTGCCAGTGTGGTTGTAATCATATATGAATTTATACATTTATCATCATTCACTTCTCTGTTTTGTTCTCTGCTATACTCACTCAGAGCAGTACCTTCAGAAGGTCATATCTCGAGTTATACTGATCCTTTTTCAGTGGTTTAACGTGCGTTGGATATCTCTTATTGTCTAGTTTCTGATATGAATTTTCAAGGTCATTGGATTTATAGTTTTGGATATATCTGCATTTTACTGCTCACTGGTCTATCTCTGCAGAGCCCCGAGAATGGTGGGCATGTTCCAGAAATTGATGAAACTTGTTCTCAGTGCTCAGTCCATCATTTGAAGTGTTATAACTTGGATTGGGAAGCTTGCTAAGTCTATTTGCTATGCCCAAAAGGAATGTTTCTAATTCCTTCCAGGTTGAGACCACTGTTCATTTTTTCCAGCAGGTGTATGTCCAAAAATAGCAAGTTTTGGGAGCTAGTCATTTCACAACTTGTCTGTTTTGACTTAAACTTTTGGGATACATGTTCCAAAGTACTTGGCTGATATTTTGGTGGATTTAGGAAGCTCAAAGGGTCTTCTAATCATCTCTGAAGTCTCGGTTGGCTGGTGTGAAGCTGGTTGTAGCATCACCAACTCATCTTTGGATTGCATCCACCATCTCTCTTCACAGGGACAGTAATTGAGGAGGGGAGGTAGAGGTGGGGAAGGGGGGAAGAGGTGGAGGAGGCACTGGAGGAGGGAGGTAGCGGTGGAGAGGGCGGGGAGAATTGGAGGAGGTGGTGGAGGAGTGGCTGTGGTGTAGGGTGGAAGAGGAGAGTGGAGGCAGAGGAAGAAAGGAAGATGTGGGGGTGGCGATGGCGGCAATGGGGAAGATATGGACATGACGGAGGTGGAGGGGGGGGGAAGGTGGATGGTAGCGGTGGTGGGGAGGGTGGGCGGGGTGGTGGATGGTGGAGGCATGGTGAAGATGGGGAGGTGAGGGGGGTGGATGTGGAGGTGGGGGAAAAGTTGGGGGTAGGTGGGGGATGTTATGGCAGTAGTGAGGATGGTGGTTGGGTAGGGGCATGACAGGGAGAGGGAGGGTGTGTGGCAGGCGCAGAAGAGGGGAGGCAGCAATGGAGATGGGGGGAGATGTGGGGAAGGCGGTGGAGGAGGGGGGATAGAGCTAGGGTGGGCGGGGAGAGCTGGAGGAAGCGGTAGAGGAGGGGGATGGTATTGGCGGTGGTGGGGATGGTGGTTGGGTCGGGGTACGACAGGGAGAGGGAGGGTATGTGGTAGGCGCGGAGGAGGGGAGGCGACAGTGGAGATGGGGGGAGATGTGGGGAAGGCAATGGAGGAGGGGGGATAGAGGTGGGGCGGGCGGGGAGAGGTGGAGAAAGTAGTGGAGGAAGTAGTGGAGGAGGGGGATGGTGTTGGCGGTGATGGGGATGGTGGTTGGGCCGGATTACGATAGGGAGAGGGAGGGTATGTGGCAGGCACGAAGGAGGGGAGGCGGTAGTGGAGACGGGGGAAGATGTGGGGAAGGCGATGGAGGAGGGGGGATAGAGGTGGGGTGGGCGGGGAGAGGTGAAGGAGGGGGATGGTGTTGGTGGTGATGGGGATGGTGGTTGGGCCGGAGTACGACAGGGAGAGGGAGGGTGTGTGGCAGGTGCGGAGGAGGGGAGGCGACAGTGGAGAGGGGGGGGAGATGTGGGGAAGGCAGTGGAGGAGGGGGGATAGAGCTGGGGTGGGCGGGTAGAGTTGGAGGAAGCGGTGGAGGAGGGGGATGGTGTTGGCGGTGGTGGGGATGGTGGTTGGGTCAGGGTATGACAGGGGGAGGGAGGGTATGTGGCAGGCGTGGAGGAGGGGAGGCGGCCGTGGAGACGGGGGGAGATATGGGGAAGGTGATGGAGGAGGGGGGCAAAGTGGGGCAGGCAGGGAGAGGTGGAGGAAGCGGTGGAGGAGGGGGATGGTGTAGGTGGTGATGGGGATGGTGGTTGGGCTTGAGTACGACAGGGAGAGGGAGGGTGTGTGGCAGGTGCGGAGGAGGGGAGGCGACAGTGGAGATGGGGGGAGATGTGGGGAAGGCGATGGAGGAGGGGGGATAGAGTTGGGGCGGGCGAGGAGAGGTGGAGGAAGCAATGGAGGAGGGGGATGGTGTTGGTAGTGGTGGGGATGGTTGGTGGGGTTGTGTGCTTCAGGGAGATGAAGGCAGTGGTGGAGATGGGGGAAGATGTGGGGGAGTCGATGGAGGAGGGGGGTAGAGGTGGAGGAGGTGCTGGAGGAGGGAGGTGGTGGTGGAGAGGGCGCGGAGAATTGGAGGAGGCGATGGAGGAGTGGGGGTGGTGGAGGGTGGAATGAGGAGAGTGGAGGCAGGGGAAAAACATAATGGATTCACTAGCCCCTTGATTGATCAGTGCTGCAGAATCTCCAAGAAGATCGACAATGTTTCATTGAAAATTTGACTCTAATTTATAGCCAAGGTTACTCAACTTAAAGTGAGGTTGATGCGAATCAACATGAAAGGGTGGTTTAGGTTATAAAGCCTTTTTTAAAAGAGAGGCCTTGGAAAGATGATTCTCACTCACACAAGAGAGAACTTAAATGAAAGGACAAAATCAAAAGTTTTCTCTAGAACTAGAGCGCCATAGAAAAAAAAAGCAACACAAGATATTGATTCAATAACTGAAAAAGTTATACGTGAAATTTTATCTATAAAGAAAAAAGAAAACTAATTGAAACAAAAGAAAAGGAATGTTATGTTTATTCAATTTAAGACAACAGCTGAGGGGAAATGAAAGAAATGGCTAAGGAAATTTTATGTAAAAGCAAACTATACAACCTGTAGAACCCAGGTGATCAATTCTTTTATTGGTGTTGATGATAGGCATTGAGCTTAGAAATATTGACCAGCAGCAGGGCCTCTCCTTTTAGGGTCTCTAATTCCACAGCACCCTAATATGAAAAGGACCTCCCAGTGGGGAATCCATTTTCCTTTAGCTTGAGTAGACATCTATGGTCTGTGTAAAAGAACTAAGTCACCTGGCTTCAAAGTTTTAGGCCACAAGTTTTTGTCATGAGTTTCTTTTCTCTTGAATTGAATATGCTCTAATGGTTTGGAGGCTAGAATCTGGGATTCTTCCAATTTGTGCAAGGTTGTGAGCCTAGCTGAGATTTTTGAGTTGCTTTTTGTTTGAAGCCCTTCAGTTCTGATCGAGCCATGTATAAACTCAAATGGTTCTATGGGGGCAGTTCCATAAACCAGTTGGAAAGGAGAAAATCATGTTGTTTCTTTATAGGCTAATCTGTATGCCCACAATGTACCAAGATAAGCTCTACCCCAAGTGGCAGGTTGTAGCATACATTCCTTCCGCAGCATGGTAAATCAATACCTTATTTGTGGACTCAGCTTGGCCATTTGCCCTGGGATAGTAAGAGCATGAAGTCCTATGAATAATTTTATACTTGTTTAAGATTTTGTGTAAAATCTTATTCACAAAGTGTGTTCCTTGGTATGTGCAGATCTCAAGAGGACACCCAAATCTACAGAAAATATTGCTGAATAAAAAATCAACCACTGTCCGTGCTGTGCAATCCGGTGAAGCAATTGCTTTAGCCCACTTTGTAGCATAGTCTGTTGCGATTAGTAAATATTTATATCCATATGGGAACGAGGGAGGATATATAGGTCCTACAAAATCCAATCCCCACTTCTCAAATGGTTGCCAATTTGTAGCTACTGTTAGGGGGTTATTTCTATGCTTGGTTGGTTTAGGGATGCATCTTTGGCAGATGTCACATATCTTACCCTATCATTTGAGTCCCTAAAAAGGGTGGGCCGCCATAATCCCGCATCTAGAATTCTTTGGCCCATGATATGACCTGGAAGGTGCCCACCACCTGGACCTTCATGTGACCTTGTTAGGATATCCCATGTCTCCTCCTTTTCTATGCATTTTCTCAAACAACCATCTTTCCCATGCCTGTACAGTTTTCCTTGAATAATTGTAAATGGTCTGCTACTTATTAATAGCCTCTTCTTTTTCACTGAGCTTGCCTTTTCTGGGTACATTCTAGTTGTAATAAAATACTTTATGTCCTCATACCAACCCTGAGCTTGAACAGTAAACAAATTGGCATTTGGAAAATCATCATTTATCCCAATTGCTTGATCCATTATGTTAATCCGGGATAAGTGGTCCACCATGACATTTTCTTTACCTGGTCAATGGACTACAAAAAAATCAAATTCCTGGAACAACAATAACCACCTCCATATTCTACCAGTTGCTTGTGGTTTGTTGAGTAAGTATTTGAGTGGTTTGTGATCAGATATAATAACAAATTTCATTCCCAGTAAGTAATGATGAAACTTTTGGACCGCAAAAACCATGACTAAGGCCTCCCTTTCTATGGTGCTATAATTCCTTTCAGCCTTGGTCAAAATTCGACTGGCATATTGAATTGGTCTATCCACTTTAAATTCTTCACTGTGTTGAGTCAAAACTGCCCCCACTACATATGCACTGGCATCTACATGTATATGAAATATTTTTGACCACTCAGGTGTGATCAGAATGGGAGAAGATACTAACCTTGACCTTAATGTTTGATATGCCTTTTCCTCTTCTTCTTCCCATTTAAAAGGGAATTCCTTGCCTGTAAGCCTAGCCAATGGCCTGGCTATATCTACATACATCTTAATAAATCTTCGGTGGTACCCTATATGGCTTAGAAAACTTTGAATCTCTTTTGGAGATTTAGGTCTAGGTAACTTTAATATAGCTATAATTTTTTATGGATCCGGTGCCATACCTTTGGAAGATACCACATGTCCCAAGAGGATACCTTCAGTCACCAAAAAATGGCATTTGTTTGGGTTCAATTTCAGCTTTGTTTTTCTGCACCTCTTAAAAACTTTGTGTAATTGAATTAGATGCTTCTCTAAACAATCCAATGGAGTTTCTGCAAGAGTACCTGAAAAGGATGAAAAAGCATCCATGAAAATTCTGAGAGACTCTAGTAGCAATGGTCCAAAAATGAGATTAATTGTTCGGTTGAAGGTAGTTGGAGCATTTCTCAATCCAAATGGCATCTTTAAATATACATAAGTTCCCCAAGGGGTGATGAATGCAGTCTTCTCTCGATCCTCAGGGTGGATGGATATTTGATTATATCCACTGAATCCATCCATGAAGGTGTAAAGAGTATGCGCATCTACCTCTTCTATGACCTGCTCAACAAATGGCATTGGAAATCCATCTAGGATGGTGACCTTGTTCAATGCTCTAAAATCCACACAGATCCTGATCTTGTTAGTGTTTTTCTTTGGAACAATCAGCATAAGAGATAGCCACTCTGAATCCTCTACAGGGATGATAATTCCTGCATCTTCCATTTTTTGAATTTCCAAATAAATAGCTTCAGCATATTTAGGATTCAACCTATAACTCTTACCTCTCACTGGTTTTGCTCCTTCAATGAGAGGTATTATGTGCTCTCCATAAATTAGTGGTACTCCTTCTAAATCCTTATAGTGCCAAGCAAAGACGTCTGTGAATGACTTCATGAAAGATGTTACCTTTAAGAGCACCTCCGTATGATTCCCTATCCATGTGGCTAGTAAAATGGGATGCGGTTGATCCTCATTGCCCAACTGAACCTCCTTCACTAGATTCCTATTTACAATGCTATCTAGTCCTTCCGCAGTCGCATCCTTTGTTACATTGTCCCACATAGCTATGGTATCATAAGCAGGAACATCAGGGAGGTCTAGTTGCACGTCTTCCTCTTGAATCCTTCATGGAGGGATCTCATGAAGTGGTAATGAATCCTCTTCTATGTTCTTAGTCTTACCTTTTAATTCTGATCCTTCCTTTTGATTGCAATCCACAGAATTATCTAACTGATTGAATAAAGGAGATTTCTTTCCCCTTCTGTGGTCCTTGACTGGCTCTCCCAATCCAGCTACTTGAATTATTACCTCTTTTCCTTCATATGCTTCCTCTCTTCCTGAGTTTAGGAAAATCCCATAGCAGGTAGATGTGTATCCTACATGGAGCCAAGCCAACATGTTTTCTTCTTCATATAAATTGGCTTCTTCAATTAGATCTACCTCTAGTTTGTCCAACAATTCTTCTTCCATACATATACCAATTGTCTGCATCATGCTGGTATTTATCTGATTGTCTGGTCCTTCTTCTAAGATTATCTGCTGCAACTCTTTTCCCTCTTGCTTTACCCACATTGTGTCCTTGCCCCAGTCATGCAGCACATTGGCATGCCTTAACCAAGGTCTCCCAATTAACAGGGGGAAACTTCCTTCTACTTGTGGTAACCTTAAACAACAAGATCCAAGTTAAAGATGGTACTTTGTATCGTCACTGGAACTCTAGGGACCACTCCCATCGGTCTTACTATGCTTTGGTCTGCAATGTTACAGTAAAATTTGCAGGTCTTGAAGGTTGTAGTTCAATCTTTTTCATGGTATGTTCAAGCATCAAGTTAATGCCAGAACCACCATCCACAATGACTCCTTGAATTTCATAACATTTGATAAAGACTATGAGCCGAGGGCTCTTGTAATCTGAGGGGTGCTTCCCCTACACTGTTACCTTTATGTGTGACAGCAGCCTTGGCCACTAAACTTGTTGTGGAAGCCTCATCAATTATTTGCAAAAGTTGTGACCTGAATTTTCCATCCATCTTTATTAAATAAAAAAAATACTAGCCTCCTTTTTCATGGACTTGAGTAGTCGTGAAGCTTCTGATTCCTTAAGATTATGGGCTCCAATGGACTTTTCAATCTCCTCATGAGCCTTGTTGAATGCATGCCCAATGGCCTCACTGGTACATATGCGATCTCCTTTTTGCCTTGTATCCGCACGTGTGGTGGCCTTGTCTTCAGCTGTCTCTTTGTCTCTGTGCAAGCCATTAATTCTTGATTCTTGACCCATATGTTCTTGAGCCTTTGATTTGCTCCTTGTCTGCTGAATGTGGGGCCTAGATGAAGATGCCTGATTCTTAGGACAACAATTACTATAGTGGTCTTTGGCCTCTAGGCAGTTCCTGCAAGGAGGGGCATTTTCTGGTAGAGTGCACCTACTTTGGTAGCGCCCACATTCTCCACATCTGCAACAAATAATTGGCCTCCTAGGCCCATTTCCAAAGTTGCTCCTCTCTCTAGGGTTATAATTATTACCTTCATTGGGTGCAGCCGCCATCACATTTGCTGGTGGTAGTGGTCCTCCTTGTGTCCAATATATTGTTGTAGGCATTCCTCTTGATTGGCATTCCTGGGTCTCATGACCAGCTTTCCTACATAGTTGGCAAGTCACACTTAAGAGAGGACATTCACTTACTATATGACCTTGCTTACTACACATGGTACACCAAAGTCCACTCTTGATGCCACCCCCTTTGAGCTCAAGTAGCTCTTGTCACAACTGAGCCAATTCCTTTGCTTGAGCTTCCTCCTCCCTTTGGAGCTTTAATGCCTCAATCTCCCTTCTCAACTGAGTAACAGCATCCTCCTCCTCCTTGAGGGGCTTATTCCTTCTTCTATGGAAGCTGTGGGCAACACTAATTCCTTAATTTTACATTGGGTGGTCACTGGAAGTGGCTTAGCTAACAATTTCTTAACAAAAAAATCATGTGGTGGATCTGACAATTTAGCCATTAGTCCCTTGGCCCTAGTCACAAACTCTGGGAACTTTTCCTTTAGACCCAATCTCAAATTTTCTAATTCCTCTATGATGATCTCTGCAGTATTTCCATGCTGGAATTGGGTCTTGAATGCATCTTTCATTAAGTCACAAGTTGTAAAATGGTTCTCAGCAAATTGGCTGAACCATTTATCTGCTAATCCTTCAAATGTGGCAGGGAAGAGTATAAAAGAGGCATCCTCTCTTCCTATTAAGCCTCTAGTTTTGCATAGTGCTAAAACCCTTCTAATATGCTCATCCGGATTGTCCTGAGCTAAGCCTTTGAAAGAAGGAAATTTTATATTTAATCTTGATAGTAGGGTTTCCAAGTCTACCTGACCGGCCATGCTCTTTACTGATGAAGTTGACAAAAGTGGACTGGAGGATCTTCTAACAACCTTCCTTCTTGTTTGCTTGCACGTGACCCTCAATGTTTGGGACCAGGTTGCGGTCATGGGCTATTCATAGTCCTCTTAGTATGAGATAATTGATAAGAATATTTACCTCTTAGTCCACTGAAGTAGTACTGTTGACACTTGAATACTTCTCCAACTGCAATATGTCTTCTCCTATACTCAAATCTCCTTGGGTCCCGCCAAGCGTGCCGAATTTTGTTGGGGTATTCTTGGACAAGAAGGGATTTGAGTGTTTGTAGGAGAAAAGGGAAAGATAATAAGCAAGATACACACTAGAAACCTCTATCGATTGATTATAATAAGACAAATACCATAGTGATGCACAATACAATCCAATGCTTCTGTGAAGAATCCCACAGAGTGCACAATTACAAAATATCAACTACCCAAGGTCGTGTTGCTGCCGGCCTCCTCTGCACCAGACCTCCACCTTCTCCAAGCCTGCACTTGTGCACACCTTGCACCAAGCTTCCAATAAGGGGGAGGGATTGGACACCTTTTGTGGACACACGCACACTGCACTGAGACGTTGGGATCCTTAGGGGAATAGCGTAACACCTCTCTGCACACTTTTTAGTCACTCTTCAAGCACACCTTGCACTTCACTCTCTGCCGCGCATTGTGTGTCTCTTGCACTTCTCTCTCTTTTCTCCCTTAGACTATGCTCTCTCTGCTTAGTCTTGCTTACACTTGCTTGGTCCAAGAATAGTACTTGCCTTGATTTTTAAGTGTCGATTCACGTACGCTCCTAACTAAAAGAGTATCTTGGTGCTCACTTTGATGTCCCAAGATTGTCTCCCAAAGTGGCCAGCCAATGACTCCCTATTTTGTCTTGTAGTGACTTTAGACTAAAATAAAAATTTTAATTGGGGGGCATACTTTCACTTCTGCATACGCTGCTGCTTCACATACCTTCACATTTTGCCTTTGAATTCTCATGAACCTTCCAAAACACTTTAAACAACACTTTTGAACCTTAGGGAAATTTGAGAAATACCTATGCAACCCAAATTTCTCCAATTTACCCTTTGTGAACAATTAATTGTGCACTACCTATGCACTTTGACACCTGCGCTTCGAGCACTTTGACTTTGCCATTGACCATGTTGACTTTGACCAATATGAATTGTTATGGACTTAACAATAACCCAAAGGTAGGAGCAACAAAATTTGGAGGGAAAAGGAATGAAGAACCAAGTAGTCATGTGGGGTATTTAGAAATAAGATGGAAACTAGTGGCTTTGATAATTTGAGCAATGACATCAAGAAAGCTCATTTGGAACCCATCTTTGAGGGCACATCCATGGAATGGTTTATGTAGTATAGTATTGTTGGATTCCAAGATTACGATGCCTTGAAAACTAGATCTTTAGCCTGCTTTAGGGTGGAGAAGACCCTTGAAGACATTGAAGAATCTTATAAGGATAAAACAAAATAGCTCAGTATCAAATATTATGATCAAAGCTCATCATTTTTATCGAATAGTTTGACCACAATGCAACATCCTTCCTGGAAACATGTTGGTGATCCATTTTGTAAAGGGTTGAAGAAAGACCTTAGAAATAGAGTAGCCATTTATGTTCAGTTGGATGATACAATAGCATTTAGAGGATTGATTGATGCAACCCTAAGGACTAAAAGACGATATGGTAGAACTTCTAGTAAAAAACCTAAAAAACAGTTGGAAAAAAGACCAAAATCAAATAGTGATACTTTGATGAAAAGATCCTTTTAGACTCTAATAGTGAATTGTTGCAGAGCGAAGAAGAGCACAAGGAAGAGAAAAAGACGGGCCCCAAAATGTTTTTGATTTGGATACCTTATTTTTGTATCATAATCATTTTGTAATATATTTTCCAATGTAAATGCACTAGCGGAGTCCTCTAGATGCATCCCCACAGAAGATTAGTAGCTTACCCATGTAAATTAGTAGGAAATTAGCCTTTTAGTGAATAAAGTGCTGGTCTCATGTGTGAAAGGACCATTTTTAGGGCACGTATATAAGTCAATTTGTGACTCTTTGTAAGAACTTTTTGCCATTGTGAGAATCAAGAGCACAGAATTTCGAATTTGTGTCTTCTCCTCTCTGTATCATCTTCTTTGTGAGCTTGTATGCATGTGTGTTGCTTGAAAAGAGTGTTAGGAAGGGTTTTCTATCCATGAAAGTGTTTGTTTGCTGTTGTTAAGGTGTGTGTGAAGTGTAGGAAGTGCTGACGTGTAGGAAGGTCAATCCCGCAACTCAATATTTTGCTCATAATTTGAAGTAGAAGCGTAAGAATTGAGTGAAAATACACCATTGGATGCGTCTTCTTGAGAGCTTCGAAATGCATATGGTATTTGCTATATTCAGAGTTCGAAGCTGAGAGAAAAGCTCAATTTACTATTGGCTGCTGCTCCAAGTATCGCGACACCATGACTGACAGTTGAAGCTTGTTTGGATTAGTCTTAGTCTTCTTTGCACTCTTTGGAAGGCTCTTTTGCATTGATCATCATTTGAATGCATGTCTTCATACACTCGGCTAGGTTTTGATACTCCTCGGATTGATAAATAAAGCGTGAATCCCCACTATATGCACTTGAGGGGGATTGAGGTATAGTCTCTTTCTCCACAAGTCCCTAGGTTGGATCTTAGGTACACATGTTTTTTGGCGCCGTTGTTGGGGAATGTCGAATAAAACCGAGGCATTCATGTGATGGTAAGTAGCTCTAGCATTGAAGCGAGTAGAGGATTTGGTGAATTTCTCTTCTTTGGTAAGCCACACTCATTCGCACTTACTACTTCTCACCTTTGAGGTGTGTGTAGTGAGTTATTAGTCTAGGGAAGTGAGTGGAGTGGGTAGAGTAGAAGGAAGAAGGGAGTAACTAGGAAGTTAGAGTAGCTTTTAACCTTTGTCTTGTTGGTCTTGGTAGTTAGGAGAATTTTTTTCAAAAAGTATAAAACCCAAAAATTGTTCATTGTTCAAATTACTTGTCTCTAGAACAAGTATCACGAAAGTCTACAATCAAGTATCATGTTTGGAGATCGGGATGACTGAGCTACACAGGCTAGTAGGAGTGGTTGGAGAGTTGAAAGAGAGTTTCCAAGGTAAGCACATTCATCATTCAATCATCATTGCCAACTAAAATAAACAGTTCAGTAGAAGAACCTGCGGGAAGTATCCTGAAAGGTTAGACAGGGGAAAAGAGAGTTTATTTTTGTGATCCAACTTGAGAGGAGAGGGTAGATGCACTCTAAGAACATGTGTAGGCATTCAAAATAAAATAAAAAACTCTTGCCAAAAAAATTGAAAAGTGTCAAGTATCGTGTTCTCCCGCGGTTGAGGTATCGTGATACCTAGGTATCGTGATACCTAGGTATCGTGAACTCCTGTGGTCGAGTATTGCGATACTTGCAAGTGGTCGAATATCGTGTATTGTTGAGACACCCTCATGATACCAGCCACATATCGTGTATCGTGTATCGTGTATCGCAAAAATCTGATAGTGATACCTGTCAAGTATCGTCTATCGTGAAATTCCGGTCGCGATACCTAGCCCATATCGTGTATCGAGAAATTCAGATCGCGATACTCCTCGAGTATCGTGTATCGTGAGTCTCTAATCGCGATACTTGTTAGATATCGTGTATCTTGGAGGAAACTTTCCCGATACTTTTTGTCTATCGAGTATCGCTGGAAAATTTTCTTGATACTTGTCAAGTATCGAGTATCGTGTTCACAGAACTCTGTCTAGTATCAACTATCGTGGAGAATTCCCTTGTGGACTATCGGATATCGTGTATCGTGGGGGCAACCACCCCGATACCAGGCAAGTATCGAGTATCGTGAGGCACAGCAAGGTCAAGTATCATGTATCGAGTTCTTCAAGTATCGAGTATCGTGCCCAATCAAGTGGTTGAATATCATATATTGTCTTGTTCACATGTCGAGTATTGTGGTATGCTTCTAGTGTGTCAGATATCGAGTATCGTGACATACTCTGTTTGGGTGAAGTATCGAGTATCGTGGACTTTTTAGGGGTTAAGTATTGTGAGTTCTGGATTCCCTGTCAGTCCTATTCCAACCAAATCTTCTCTGGAAATTCTGACCCTCAGTAAAGAACTTTAGGAGCTGGAGGTTGGTTAAGGTTAAGCAGAGCTTTTAAGTGAATGAACCTAAGGTCTAGGAGAACCCTAGGAAGCCGAAGAAGTGTAATATCTTCAGTGGGAAGTGTAGCCGAACCCAGTAGCCGCTCACATTTTTCTGAAACCTCTAGTGAGTCAGAGGAAGAAATTCCCATGGCTTCTGAGGATATGCAGAACACTGTACCAATAATTGGCATGATGTCAATTATGGAGGGAGAATATCAGACATCTTTGGAATATGTGAACACCAACCAAAATGAGATACCTATCTACCTAGATGGTCTAAACCGATCAGTGGCAAGGTTGAAGAAAGCCTCAGATGCTTACATAGTGCCTAGGCCAACAGTCAAATATGTAGGAGGGTTTTATATGGACAAAAGGGATATTCAGTATGTTGTTACGGAACGCCCTGAAAGCATCAATGAACAAGGGGAAGAAGACCATGCTCATAACCTTAATGAAGAAGGACATGAAGAGCAAGTGACCACTCCTAGAGGGAGATCTACTATTGTTAGGGTTTGGAGAGGAGACCTAATTCCCCAAGATGATTCCCTAATGGATGTGTATTTGATCAATGGAATGGAGCATCTCCTCAGAACCCACTCTTCATTATGGGAAGTGGCCCCTAACCCAGTTACTATCTATGAGTTACAAGATCCTGAATTCCCCACCATCATCACATATTTGGACAAAAACCATAGGAGGTACTGGCCTCTAACGGAGTTAGAAAGAGCAGGGTTGAAATATCAGAACATTCCAGTATTCCCTCCTAGGGATCAAGCCACTACTTCACAAAACCCCCGTGGAACTTTTCAAGATAATTCATATCAACAGTCTGCACAAACACAACAAACATACATTCCGGTCAGACCACATGTGCAGTTTGCTATGCCGGCCAATAATCCTAACTATCGGGCCCCATCGTCTGTTGACCCAAGGAATGGAATTCCTACCCCAGTCAGACCACCTGTAGTAAGAGGACCTGGTATACCCATAGGAAGACCAGTTTTCCCATTGATACCTAGACCACCTGAAATTGGAAGAAGATTAAGACCTATTCAAGTTGCCAAATGCATGCGAAACCATTATGATGGCTCTAGTGAACCTTACAATCATATAGCTGAATTCAAGCAAGTAATTAGAGCTGAACAAGTGGAAGATTTCTTGATCCAATATGAATCTTTCGGTCTAACTTTGACAGACACAGCTTTAGCTTGGTTCCAGCCATTAGACCCTAATAATTTTCAAAACATGGAACAAGTCTATCAAGAAATGATTGAAGAATTCACTATGTCTGGGATTAAAAACAACTCATCATCATTGATCCATAGCTTTAAGCAAGCTCCGACGGAATCAGTGAGATTGGCAGCAAGAAGATTTAAATAGTATGTGGATAGATGCCCTGTTGAAGAGAGACCCACTCAAAACAAGATGGTGTCTTTATTTTTGGAAGGGTTAGTGAATGGATCATTAAGATCTCTGGTATATGTGAAAAGAGTTCAAACTTTGCAAGAATGTATGAAAGAATGTATTGACCTAGAGGACAACCTAGCGGAAGATCTGAAAATACCTCAAGGTAGCGTAAAAAGTGAAGACTCCGTCAGTAGCACATCAAACCCTAAGAACAATGTGGAGGAAATAGCCGACTTAGTAGCAAAGAAACTGAACATTCAAGGACAGAGGAACTACCTCAACAACCCAATGAGAGTACCCATGCTTAGGAGATGTATGCATTGTGGAGGTGATCATCCTTCTCATTTGTGCACTAGGGGTGTAGTCGCACCACCTGCTTATGCTTACAATAGACCACATATTCCGGACCCTCTATAATATTGTAATATAGAACAAAAGTACACAAACCACAGTACAGAAAACTATCCTTACAATTGGCAATCAAGACCAGTACAACCGCTCATGAGACCTTATGGATACCCTCAGAGAGATCAAGGAGGAGAAGCCTTTAGATATCCCACCTATCAGCAGCAGGTACCATTACCATGACCTTATGCTTATCAAAATTATACTCAACCACAACCGTTGTTAGGGCAACAACCACCCCATCCTTAGAATGTAGTCCCAGTGAAAATGGCTCAACCTGAAGAAAACTTAGAGAGAGCAATAGTTCCAGCCACACCATTGACTAGTAATGAACCATATGATTCCTCCTATGACCATAGTCAAGGAAACTATCCCACTTATGAGAGATCTATGATAGAATATGGACAAATGTACAAACCATATGCATATGTCATGGAAGCATCAGATAATTCTTACGGAATTGAGCAAGACTATGTGTCATTGATGTACACAGCTCCCAAAGCACCCATACCCCCCCGACCTATGAACTGGCTGCCAGTACTTAGAGGACCATGTTATAGATGCGGAGGTGATCACTATATTAGAGAATGTACACTACCAAACCCACCACCACCACAGTGAGTTTGGGAAGGATACTGTAGTGATTGTGGTAAAGAACATCTTTTCAGAGATTGCCCCAAGAATCCCAACAAAGTTAACTCAAAAGTGCAAATCAATGTGATAGAAGTAGTAGAGTCATCAGGGAGTGATAAGGAGTACACCGTACCATTGAAAGCAATAACAAGAGCTAAAGCTAGAGAGACACCAGAAAAAAATGGGGAGAATGACCAAAGTGATAGAGAGGTGAATACAACCCCACCTCAAAGAGTTGAAGACTCGGAAGAACCTGGAAAAAGCATCACAAGTAAAAGAACACAAAGATGGAAGAATCATAGAGATAGGATAAAGGAAAAGAAACTACGGCAACAGATGGAGAAGGAAAAAAATGAACATGATCAAAAGGAAAAACGGAAACTTGAAGAAGAAAATGAAAAAAGAAAGTATAAAAAAGAAGAGGTAGGATCAGTTTTAGTAGATCCCATGCTAGAAGAGTTATCCATGTGGATTCAGGCATACAAGGCGCCTAAGAGCTGGACCAACCATTGAACAACACGAAAAAGAATATCCTAGAGGTGACTTAGAGAAAGAAAGGTTGGAGATATGCAAAAAGTTAATTGAAGTAGCTCAACAAACCTTAGAAAAACTTGTTCTGCAACTACCCAATTCGCGAATTACCGAAAAAGAATTCCAAGAGTGTGTCTTCCCTAATGATCCTGAGAAGAGAAAAGAAGGCGAGACACATAATAGAAATTACTGCGAGGATAAAAGAGACGGATCCATTGTCCCTGAAGTAGATGGGGAATGGCCTAAAGACTTGTGGGCAAGAGTCCAAGAAGACCGATGGAAGAAAGTGGAAGGAATTGAACCACCCTTTCAAGAGCTACAAGCAGCTGGTGAAATGGAAGATTCGATATTAGAGCTGAATTCAGAAGGATTATTACAATTTGACAAGAGCGATAAGGAGGATGACAGTGTAAAGGTTTTGCCAAATTACACAGGGGAATACGAACATAATTCTGAACTATATTGCATTCCTTCAATAAGAAAAAAGGAGCAGAACCCCTCAATCCAAACATCGGACATCATCCAACATCTTAGAAAGGTAAAAATCCCTTGTACTCTAACATTGGAAGAACTTTTGAAGGTCAAACCACATTTGAAGGAGAAGTTAACTAGACAAATGGAGATCAAGGCAGAAGAGAAGGAGATGCCAGATGAAGTAAACACAGTAAAAATCCCAGTTGATAAAGTTGGAGATTTCAGTGAAGGAGATGAAGGAAATACCTACCTTCCAATTGCCTATAGGGGTTACACCACTAAAGCCATCTTAGATTCTGGAACTGGAGTAGGAATTGCAACTAAAGAAATCTGGGACAAATGGGGAAAACCAGCTCTAAGACCAACGCGGATGAAGATACAAATGGCAGATGGACACACTGAATGACCCTTGGGATTATTGGAAAGAGTAATTTTTACCACTTGCGGAGTTGAATTCGAGCACACCTTATCAATATGTCAATTTGAAAGGGCTAGCAATTATGAAATGATACTTGGAAGACCCTTCATGAGACAACTAAAGGTAGTGCAAGATTGGGGAAAAGACGCAGTATACTTACAACATGAAGGAACCACAACAAGAATAAACCTCCACACATACACGTATCAAGGTGTTCCCCCCTTGCAATGGAATCAGATTCATAAAGAGGAAGACGAGCAGTCAATTCACAGTATAGGTTCAAGTGATCAATCATGGATGAATGAAGACACTCATCTATGGATATGTCAAACTGCAAAAAAGGAAGAGGATAGAAGGAAAGGATGGCAGCAAAAGGAAGGAGTTGCTAGGTCTATACAAGATCCAGCTTACATGCCTCAAGTATTCTTAGATGAAGAATTCGAACCTCATGGTTGGATGGAGATTTTAGCCACTCTCGATGTATGTGTAAACGAGGAAGTAATAACCATGAATGAATGCATTGATGAGTAAGGATATGACGTTAACCTATACGTGGTAGTTCTTCAAGAAGCAGAAGAAGGAGAAGTAAATGAAAAGGAATGGAAGGAGGATTACGAGAGCATTGAAATGGAACATGAACATATGGAAACGGAAAATGGAACTCAAGGAGTAAGTGTCATACTTAATGAAATAAATCAAGAAAGGACACAAGAAGAAGATCTTGGATTAGATAAAGCAAAAAAGGATGAAGACAACAAGCCTCAAGACCAATTTGAAGTGCCTGTACAGTTCAAAAAATACGAAGTAGAAGAGAGGAAAATTGCTATTCAAATACCAAAACGAGAAGCACATCCACGAATAGCATATGACAACAAGGAACAAACCAAGAAAATTGTAGTAACCTTGGAGGAAGGAGAAGAAAGATGTACTTTTATAGGACAAGATGTCTCTCTAGAAGAAGAGAAAGAGTTAATACGACTCATTTGAGAATACAGGGATGTCTTTGCGTGGACATATAAGGATTTGAAAGGAGTAGATCCTTCTATTTGTGCCCATAGAATCCCTATGACATCTGAAGCTAAACCTTCCAAACAAAGACCATACACTTATAACGATGTGTACTCAGCAAAAATCAAGGAAGAGATACATAAGTTGTTAGATGATGGGTTCATTTATGAGATCGAACACATGGAATGGGTGTCACCATTGGTGGTTGTACCGAAAAAGAACGGTAAGTTAAGAGTATGCATTAACCTGAAAAAAGTAAATGCTGCCACCATAAGGGATAGTTACCCATTACCCATCACCGATCATCTTCTGGAAAGAGTGGCAGGGAAAGAAGTTTATAGTTTTTTGGATGGCTTTTCAGGATATAATCAGGTAGCCATTGCTCCTGAGGACCAACACAAAACAGCCTTTGCAACTAAATGGGGAGTATACGCTTTTAGGGTTATGCCTTTGGTCTAACCAATGCTCCAGCCACATTCCAAAGATTGATGTGCCATGTATTCAAGGAATTCCTGAGAAAGAGTATGGAGGTATACGTGGATGATTTATGCACTTATTCAGCTATACGATCAGAGCATATCCCTGAACTAGGAAAGATCTTTGCCAAATGTCGACAATATAGAGTTTGCCTCAATCCAGAAAAGTGTGCCTTCATGTTTCGACAAGGAAAAATATTAGGACACATTGTCTCTAGAAATGGAATTTCAATTGATGAAGACAAAATCAAAGTAATTCTAGATTTATCGAGACCAAAGACCGCTAAAGAAGTACAATCATTTATGGGACATTGCGGATACTAGTGAAGATTTATACATATGTATGCCATAATTGCTAGACCTCTTTATGCATTATTGTCTCAGTTTAATTGGACTGAAGAATGTGAAAAGGCCTTTAACGAATTAAAGAGTCGATTAAGTTCAACCCCAATCCTTCGAGTACCTAATTGGAACAAACCATTTCACATTCACGTAGATGCTTCCAAGTTTGCCATTGGTTGCATCCTAGATCAACCCGCAGATGCAGGAAAGTTGGACCACCCTATAGCCTATGCCAGTAGACAATTGAATCAAGCAGAATGCAATTATACCACGACTGAAAGAGAAGGCCTAGGAATGGTGTACGTAGTGAAGAAGTTTTGACACTACTTATTGGCAAACAAATTCAAATTCTTCATTGATCATCAAGCCCTACTGTACTTGGTCAATAAGCCTTGTAATACGGGACGACTAGTACGATGGTTTCTATTGTTTATGGAATTTGATTTTGAGGTAGTTGTCAAGAAAGGGAATACCCACATTAGAGCAGATCACCTATCAAGAATGACACATGGAGAACCACCCATAGGAGTACCAGATGATCTGCCTGACACATACCTTTTTAATCTTGAAGCATGTCCCCAATGGGCAGAAAAGTTGATCCCAATACTCACATATGGACCTAAACATGGGATCTCACCAAACCAAAATCAAGATTTATGGAAGACTAAAAATCTTCATATCATTGTTGGAAGCCTATATCACCAAGACTCAAGTGGATTACTCATGAGATGCGTGGAAGAAGAAGAACAAGAAATGTGGCTTCAAAAGGCACATATAAATCAATGGAAAACTCATTTAAATGCGAATGGAACATGGCAAACATTGAAGAGATTAGGCATATATTGGCCAACCATGCAAAGGGATACACATAACTATGTATCAGTCTGCCCAACTTTTCAAGAATGGAATCCAGAAGAGAACTCTAGTCTATGCTACTGCACCGTAGCACCAAGATGGAGCATGCCTCTGGTGAAGTTCTTGAAGACCCAAGAGTACCCAGAAGGAGCCACTCTAGCGAGGAGACGTGCGCTCACTGAACAAAGCAAGGACTATGTCCTTATAGGAAAACAACTCTTTAAGCAAGAGAGAGATAATCATTCACGAATGTGCATTCATGAAGACGAGTATCTTGTTGTTTTAGAGATGGTACATACAGGAGCTGTAGGAGGACATTTTTCTGCAGATAAAACTGCAAAAATGATTCTCTTTGCTGGAATGTGGTGGCCAACTCTACATCAAGATGCAACAACATATGTTCAACGTTGTGATACCTGTCAATGAACGAAGTATCCCATTAGAAGAGATGAAATGCCACTCAAACCCATGATGAGTGCAAGAGCCTTCACAAAATGGGGAATAGACTTCATAGGACCTATTAGCCCACCAGCTAAAGGATCCCATTCTGAGTATATAATTGTAGCCACAGACTATTTGACCAAATGGGTTGAAGCCAAAGCAACCAAGAAAAACGATGCAAGGACTATGGCCAAGTTTCTCTTCGAGAACGTTTTCACTAGATTTGGACTACCGATAGAAATTGTGAGTGATAGAGGCACGCACTTTGTGAATGAAGTGATAGAAGCCTTACTGAATGAATTCTTAGTAATTCATAAGAAGTCCGCCCCGTATCACCCGCAAGCCAATGGACAGGCCGAAAGTTCAAATAAAATCTTGTGTACGGTTCTCACAAAAATTATCAACAATGGTAGATCTGATTGGGATAAGCAATTACATCATGCTTTATGGGCATTCCAAGTAGCCTACAAGACCGCCATAGGAACTACTCCTTTTAACTTAGTGTACGGACAGAATGCTATTTTGGCAATTTATTTTTTAATACCCACTCTCAGAGTAGCAACAACTTATGAGTGGACTGGACATGAACTATCAGCTCAATTGGATCAAATAGAAAAGTTACATGAAACCATGTTACAAGCTGTAGCAGAGATTTATGCGGCTAAAAGGTGACAGAAAGCCTACTTTGATGCTCATGTCAAAGATAAAAACTTGAAGGAAGGAGATTTGGTTTTGGTTTACACTTTAAAACAACACGCAAAGAAACTGCAAAAAAGAGGATATGGTCCGTTAATCATCAATCGTATACCTACCAGTGGAGCCATCAGTTTAGCAACACTAGAGGGAGAAGTGTTACCAAATTATATCAGTGGATGTCGAGTGAAAAAATATTTAGAGCCATTGACTGAAGAGATAATGTCACGACTAATAAGGGGTAAAAATAGGTGCATAGAGGAAGAAAGAATACAAGAAGAAGCTAGGCAAGAAGCTCTAGAACGAATCAGGAAACGAAAAGAGTGGATGAGAGAAAGAGATGAGAGATATTGACTAGGAGAGGAACTGATCCCGATGGCTAATTTTAGAGCCTCTGAAAACCTAGGATAGAAAATCAAGAAACCTTATTTGAATTTGGGTGCTGGAACAAAAGACTACCACTTAGTGGATGCTCTCATTGACACAGGAGCCACTATAAGCTGCATCAAATTTTCATTGACCCAGAAACTCAAGGAAGAATTACGCCCATATGAGGCACAGTTGATTGGAATAGGGGGAAAAATTACCAAATGTATAGGTGAGATTACCTTACCTCTGCATCTCGGAAACAACACAATGGAACAGAAACTCCTAGTATGCCACGATCAGGACTTATTAGAAGAGCTCGTGTTAGGTCAAGATTGGATATATGAATATGAAGTGACTATTCAATTGGCCCTAGGATACATCTCGGCCAAGATAGGACATCGTGAGGTATTAGGCATCTTCTAATTCTGAGGCTATGCAAGAGGAAGAGATTCAGCTTCTTCCCTTGGAATCAATCACTAAGGCAAGAGGTCATTGGTTTCTGGATGACCAACCAGTGTCCGAACTCATTTTCATGGCCACCATCAAGATTATGGATAGGGATCATTACTTCCCTATCATGTCACAAGATTTCAAGACTATCATACAAGGATTACCGCGCATGACATAAGTCTGGACACAAGCAGGAATTGATGCATTCCTAAGAGTGCCGATCTATATGCCAGATTTCCAGAGATGTACACAAGTGATGAATACACTTCAGTCTGCATCAAATAAGGCATCAGTCCCGGAAGCAAGGGTACTTGACAAAGTTGGCACCTAGAAAATAATTCAATTCACTCATGAGCTAATCAACCGAGCTTTTGGATGGAGCCAAGATGGGCTAACCAATGTCAAAGATGAGTGTCATGACCCGAAAAAGAGAACATTTTTGGAAATCAACAGAACCAATATTGAAGATTCTGTTCGGTTGGTGCACTAGCATTTTTGCTTCCCGAGTATGCATAGATATACAGCACCTTAAAAAATAGTTGTGCAATTTCTTTCGCATGCGGTAAGACAAGTAGGGAATAAAGTAAATATGACTCCATCCATTCAAGATCACCTATTCGAAGCAAAGAAAAAGTGGGGTCAGAAAAAGTTTCTGAATGGTAGTTCGGCATTGACATTACTCATTTATGAGGCACTTGACATGAAGAATTGCTTAAGCATGATGTCGACCTCAACCGAGCTAGAAAAATATGCTAAGTCAGCGACTGTTCCAAAGAAAAAGAAAACAGTCATCTGTATTGAAGAAGTAGGAACCAGCTCAAAGAAATCCATGAGAGGGACTAAACGCCTTAGAGAGGAAGACACCCAGGCGACACCACAATCAAAGAGGACACATATATTTCCAAAGATCCCTGTGACACAACAACCGATTACGAAAAGAGACCTCTCTGCAGCCCTGGAAGAAACGCATCAGTATATGAGGGGGCAAGTAAATTTAAATGTTCAAGGTCATCATTACAGGCAGGCAAGCAAGGAAAAGAGACAGAAAGATAAAGAACAGACCCCAGAACAAGCCGCCAGATATAAAGAACTGGGTTTGGAAGATTCGAGCTCTAATGAGTCTTAGTCTTGTTTGCACTCTTTGGAAAGCTCTTTTGCATTGATCATCATTTGAATGCATGTCTTCATACACTCGGCTAGGTTTTGATACTCCTCGGATTGATAAATAAAGTGTGAATCCCCACTATATGCACTTGAGGGGGATTGAGGTATAGTCTCTTTCTCCACAAGTCCCTAGGTTGGATCTTAGGTACACATGAATCATACAAAAAGGATGAACAAGAAGATGAAAATGATGATGAATGTTCGGCTTAGAAGAAGAAAAATCATGCAACCACAAAAAGATGAGCAACAAAAGCAAATGTCATGGGAAAAATAAAGGAAAAAAACTAATGAGGATAGTTCAATAAACAATCAATATTTACAATGGTTTGAGTGATCAAAATCACTGTTTTTGTAGGGGATTCTTCTGAAAATTTGACAAACAATTCTTGGAGCTCCCTACTTGCTCCCTCTTCTTGTGTGTCCACTTTTCTGATGTGCTTCCATGTTTGTGCTTGACCTTGAGTTCCAACACTCCCCCCCTCTCGAGTCTGTCATCCCTGATAGACCCTTGTTGGAGTGGGTGTTCCCTATAGTACCATGAGAGGTAATGTCCATCATGTAACAAGAGCGGTCTGTCCTCCACATGTAGCAAGGTTGATTTTCCTTTTCTTCATTTTGTCACTGCTAGTTGTTGTAAGTCTTAGTCCCTTTGTAGGGTGAATGTGTTGTTGTGGGCTTCCAAAAGTTGCTAGTTGCTCAAAAGAGGTTGTCAAGGTTGAGTTAAGAGTAATTGTCGGTGGTGGATTGCTTCCTTGCTATTGTAGTTGTAACCTAATGTCCTCTAGATCTTCCAAAGATGATGTTCATAGTAGTCATGCCAAATACTCATAACCCATAGTGAATGATGGGTAAGTGTTTTAGTGCATGGGTTGAAGAAAATATGTGCCTTGTGCATGGCCTTGTAATGTGGCCCTATGCATGCTTACTTGGGGAATGCATTTCCAAACGTATGGTGTGAAAAATTGGGTCTTGAGCTAAGTGCTCAAGGGTATGATGACGAAGAGGTTTCCTAATCTACCAGTGTTGTCGTGATACCCAAGTAAACGGTTCTTACCATGAAAGGTCGATTGATATTCTACTCTTCGTGTTGTACTCCCATCATAGTGATTGACCAATGGTGTATCTTCCGTGGTTGATGAATGTCCATCTTGATGATGCTTTGATGAGATTCTTCTAGTGTCCTGTCCCCTCTCTTCAAAGCAACATTTACCAAATACTGGGAATTGAATTTCTTTATATTCCTTGACAAACAACATTCTCCTATTCTCTTTAGCTCACCTAGTCTTTTTACCTCCTAAAGTGATGCGAGTAAGATGATCTGCCCTAAGGTGGGTCCTACCTTTCCTAACAACAACTTCAAAGTCATATTCCATTAGTAAGAGGAACCATCTTACTAAGCATCATGTATTGCAAGGTCTATTGACCAAATATAATAAGGCTTGATGATCACTGAAAAACTTGAACTTGTTAGCCAATAGATAGTGCCTAAACTTTTTCACTGCATATACCATGCCTAAGCCTTCTCTTTCAGTTGTTGTATAGTTTTGTTCAGCTGCATTGAGCTATCTACTAGCATATGCTATAGGGAAATCTAGATTTCCTTCACCTGTGGGTTGTTCTAGCACACATCCTATTGCATGACTGGATGCATCCACATGGACATGGAATGGTTTATTCCAATCAAGAGTGGTCAGTATTGGTGTTGTGCACAAACATCTCTTTAGTTCATTGAAGGAACTTTCACACTCGTTCCACTCAAAATTTGTCAGTAGAGCATAAAGAGGCTTTGCTATGATCGCATACATGTGGATAAACCTACGGTAATAACCACAATGGCCCATAAAGGCTTGTACCTCTTTAACATTCCTTGGCCTTGGCAATTCATGAACACACACTTCTCTGGGTTCAGACACACTCAATATTCTCTACACTTGTTGAAGATATGTATGAGCTCAGGGATGTGAAGTCTTCTTTCTTGGGAACGAGCACATAAGTCATCCACATATACTTCTAAGCTCTTTCACAAGAATTCTTTGAAGACATGACACATGAGCCTTTGAAACCTTGCAGGTGCATTAGTGAGCCCAAATGGCATCACATAGAATGCAAAGATTCTTCACTATGTGGCAAAAGCAGTCTTGTGTTGGTCTTCTTGGGCAATGGCTACTTGGTTGTAACCTAAAAATCCATCAAGAAAGCTATAAACTTCCTTGCCCGCAACATGCTCCAATAAATGTTCAGTGATTGGAAGCGGATAGCTATCTTTGATCGTAGCAGCATTAACTTTTTTAAGGTTAATACACACTCGCAACTTCCCAGTCTTCTTGGGCACCACTACAATGGGGGACACCCATTCAGTATGTTCAATCTCATAGATAAATCCAGCTTCAATCAATCTATCAATTTCTTCTTTTATTTTGGCTGCATAAGTGTCATTATATGTGTAGGGCTTTTGTTTGGTGGGTTTGGCATCATTCGTCATGGGGATGGTATGAGAACATATTGCCAGATCTACCCCCTTTAAGTCTCTATAAGTCCACGCAAACACATCCCTATATGCCCTTAATAACGCTACAAGCTCTATTTCTTCTTCTGCACTTAGGTCTTCTCCTATGTAGGTACATCGCTCTTCGTTCTTTTCAATGGTTACTACAATTTTTTTGGTCTTTTCTTTATTATCATATGCTTCAACTTCATGTTTCTTGAAATTCTCTGGTACTTCAAACAATGATTCCTCCTCTTCTTGTTTTACTACTTTTCTTTTCTTTTTCTTTTGACCTCCTTCACTTCCATCCTTTGAATTTATCGTTTTAATGTCGTGTTTTTGTTGAAAATCATATTTTTGTTGAAAATCGTATTTTTCACTTGAAAATTGCGATTTTATCTGAAAATCGTGCTTTTGAAAATTGCCAAAAAATCATGATTCTAAGAATGACCAAAGAATTGTGTTTTTGAGAAACTTAGAGAATCACGGTTTTGAACGCACCTTGAGAATCGCAATTCTGAGAATGACCTCAAAATCGTGTTCTTTTGAGAATGCTTTTAGGCGGGAAATTTAAAAACTAAGAGAATCAAGATTTTCAAAAAATTTGAATTTTTCACAAAAACAGGATTTTCACCATAGAATCACGATTTTTTGAGATTTTTGGCGGGAACTTCGAATTTCAGAGCCGAGGCCTACGCTCGACTATAGGGTCATGGAAATCACAAAAACTTGCACACACAAGCACCTTGCCTCTCTCTCTCTCCCCATCTTGCATACCCACGAATGAAAAATGAGGTGACAACGTGGAAAATCTAGTGAAAAACGAAAAATTTTTGTGAAGGTGAAGATGAAGATGGTAAAAGATGGAGATGGTGATGGTGATGATGATGAAGATGGAGAACAAAAATCAGAAAATTAACAAAAAATGACTATTTTTTACCTTCCAACGTTGCAAATCTACGATCTTACTATCACAACGCTCGTCCTCTAAACCTCTCCCCAGCAACGGCACCAAAATTTGGTGTAGGTCAAGCGTAAGCACCACCTCCTTTACTTGTCAATCCGTAGAGACATGAGGACTGGTATGAAGATTGTGGACATGTGAAGGCACAAATGTGTGAGTGAGAAGCACACTAACATGCACACACATACACACACACACGCACACAAGGTAAGATCAAAGAGAGGAACAATAGAAAGCTTTCTATTGCAAAGGAACTCTCTTACAATAGCTCAAATCTCTAACAAGCCAAATCTCTAACAAGCTAATCCCAAAGATGCTAACCTAAAAAAGAGCTCTCTAGCTCTTTTTATAATTTTTTGAGTAGTTTTGGCCATGTCCAGACCTAGTGTGCGGCCTAGTTAAAAATTAGGTTCTAGGGCTTATTTGAGGGCTCAAACGGAGTCTAAAAATTATGAAAATTGGTAGGATGATACTTCTAATACTCCTCAAGCTCGAGGACTCCTTGGATTGAACAAAATGGAGTTACAAAAAGGTGATATGATATCTACAATGGTTTGAGTGATCAAAATCATTGTTTTTGTAGGGGATTCTTCTGAAAATCTTACATACACTTCTTGGAGCTACCTACTTGCTCCCTCTTCTTGTGTGTCCACTTTTCTGATGTGATTCCATGCTTGCACTTGACCTTGAGTTCCAACAGATACCTTATTTCAACCCATGCCAAATGTAGCAGCTCAAATGATGATAAAGATTTTTGATATGATGCAAATTGTATTCAAAACATTCAATGCATGTCAGGGCACCCAACATCTCAAACCTAGGATTTGTGAATGGCAATTATGATGTCATCTATGACATGAGTACTACTCCAAGTATCTGTGTTATCTATGCCTGGCATGCCTAAATAAGGTACCTCTCGGCTTGTTATAAGAAAACCTTTAAAGAGATGCTCACAACAAGTTTTTTGGGAGTACCATTTTGAGGTGTTCCTATCAAAACCCGCTTATCTTCTTCAATTGTTTGTCTGTGAGCAAGCAATGTACTCGAAATTCTATAGAACAACCCACCCTGAGGTCCCAGGTGACATTGATTAGGAATTTCTACAATTTGATCTAGCAAAGGGACTTCGATTACAAGCACATGATCTAGCAATGGAGGTAATATAGGACTACATTGATCATCCCACCCAACAAAGGTATGTCAGGGATGACAGATGCTAGAGAGGGGGGACTATTAGAAGTTTTAAAGGACAAGAAGGCCAAAAGAAAGGGGTTAGAAGGATCAAGAAGACATAATAGTCATGCAGATAAAGCAAAGAATAGGCCCAATCAAAATTTCAAAAATTATTTTCAAACAAGAGTGATTTTTATCACTCCATCAACATTGTAAATATCATTTTTGATCGTTCAAACTCCTTTTTCTCCAAGCCAAGGAGTCCTCAAGCTTGAGGAGTAATAGAGGTATATATGTACCAATTTTCATAATTTTTAGACTCCATTTGAGCCCTCAAATAAGCCCTAGAACCTAATCTTTAATTAGGCCAGACACTTAAGTCTAGAGAGAGCCAAAGCTAGTGAGAAACTATAAAAAGAGCTAGACAGCCAATTTTTGAGGCTGGCTTGCTAGACATTGAAGCTTTTGCAATAGATTTCTTTTGTAATTGAAAGCATTCCATTGTTCCTCTCTTGGTTCTTGCCTTGTGTGTGTATGTGTGTGTGTGTATGTGTGTGCATGCTTGTGTGCTTCTCACTCACTCACTTGTGCACTTGACTTGCTCATGGTCATCATACCACCCTCACATCTCTGTGGATTAAAAATTAAGAATAAGAACTCTCAATAGCACAAACCCTATCTAATAGAACTCTACACTACAAGGAATATAGGCGCATAGCGACGGTTAAGGCAAAAGAATTTCGTCGCTATAAAATTGCAAAAAGCATCACAAGAAGCATCGAGTACGGACCGTCGATTAAACGACGAGCGAAACGACATTTTTTTCGATATGTGGCGCAATGGGATGTGTGATGCTCGCAATGAGCATCGCTAAAGCGACGGTTTAAAAAAGCTTCGCATAAGCGATGCTTTTTTGCATCACATAACCAACGCAAAATAACATCGCTTCTGCGATGCCAATTCTAGTGTTTTTTTGATGCCTTACCATCGCTTACACGATGGTTTGTTGATGAAAAAACATTAAAACATTGGAGGCTCTTCGATCGGCATGTTCACACATCTGATCGAAGAGCTCTCCAATGTTCGCAATTGCTCTGCGCTTACGAGTTGTAACAAGTATATGCAAAATTTTTGTTTTGCCTAATCTCTATCTTATTGTCTCTCTCTGTCTCTGTTTCTCTCTTTCTACCTCTTTCTCTCTTTGAATTGTGGCTCTCTCTCTCTCTCTCTCTCTCTCTCTCTCTCTCTCTCTCTCTCTCTCTCTCTCTCTTTATTGCAGGTTATTCAAGAAGCTAACCAAGCAAAAAATATGGCTAACAATTGTAAGTACAATTTCCATTCTTTGTATATCATTTGAATTGCGTTATTTTCATTAGTTAGCATACTCACACTTATTCATATGCACATATACACTTATACATGATGAAGATGCACGTTCACACATATACATATATACACATGCACATACACACACATATATACACACACATACATGTGCACATACACTTACACATACACACACATACACATGCATATGCACAAACATTTTTACAACCACATAAAATGACTTCCCCTACACCTTTATCTTTATGCATAATAGCAGCCTTTGCCGCTAAACTTGTTGTGGACATTTCATCAATTATCTGCAAGAGTTCTTACCTGAACTTCCCATCCATCTTTATTAAATAAAAAATACTGACCTCGTTTTTCATGGACTTGAGTAGTCTGGAAGCTTGAGTGATTCCTTAAGAGCATGGGCTCCAATTGACTTATCAAACTCCTCATGAACCCTGTTGAATGCATTTCCAATGGCATCACTGGTACCTATGAAATTTTCTTTTTGCCTTATATCTGCACATGTGGTGGCTTTGTCTTCATATGCAATTTTGTCTTTGTTCAATCCATTAATCATTGATTCTTGACCTATTTTCACTTGAGCCTTCCCCTTGCTTCTTGTTTGCACTATAAAAGATTCAATTTCTTCTAACTGCACCACCCTGGTAGATGGTGATGGCACCCTTGCTTTATCTACCATTTCTCCTTTGCACACAGAAATCATTTGAATGTGGGGCCTAGATGAAGATGCTTGGTTCTTAGGACAACAATCAGTATAGTGGTTTCTAGCCTTTGGGCAGTTCCTACAAGGAGGGCCATTTTCTGGTAGAGTGCACCTACTTTGATAATGCCCACATTCTCCACATCTGAAACAAATAATTGGCCTCCTTGGCCCATTTCCAAATTTATCTCTATGTCTAGGGTTGTAATTGTTACCTTGATTCGGTGCAGCCGCCATCACATTTGCTGGTGGTAGGGGTCCCCCTTGTTTCCAATATGTTGTTGCAGGCATTCCTCTTGATTGGCATTCCTGGGCCTCATGACCAGCTTTCCTGCATAGTTGGCAAGTCACACTTAACAGAGGACATTCACTTACTATATGACCTTGTTTGCTGCACATGGTACACCAAAGTCCACTCTTGATGCCACCCCCTTTGAGTTCCTGCAACTCCTATCGCAGATGAGCCAATTCCTCTGCTTGGGCATCCTCCTCCTTTTCGAGCTTTAATGCCTCAATCTCCCTCCTCAACTGAGTAACAGCATTCTCCTCCTCTTTGTGGGGCTTATTCCTTTTTAAGCCCTCCAGCTCTTTCCTTAGTTGGATTACTAGATCCTCCATTTCTGTAGAATAGGGTAGTTGAGAAGAAATTGCTCCATACTATTGCCTTATCTGCTCTACTCGTGTAGCTGTGTTGATTAACAACTCTATGGAGGCTATGGACAACACTAATTCTTTGATTTTACATCGGGTGGTCACTCAAAGTAGCTTAGCTAACCATTTCTTAACAGAAAAATCATGTGGAGGATCTGGTAACTTAGCCATTAGTACCTTGGTCCTAGTTAAAAACTCTGGAAATTTTTCACCTCGACCCAGTCTCAAGTTTTCTAATTCCTCTATGATGATCTCTACAGTATTTCCATGCTAGAATTGAGTTTTGAATGCATCTTTCATTAAGTCCCAAGTGGTGAAATGGTTCTCCCCAAACTGGCTAAACCATTTATTTGCTAACCCTTCTAATGTGGTAGGGAAGAGTATCAAAAAGGCATCCTCTCTTCCCATCAAGCCTCTAGTTTTGCATAGTGCTAAAAACCTTCTAATATGCTCGTTCGGATTTTCTTGAGCTAAGCCTTTGAAAGAAGGAAATTTTATATTTAATCTTGATAGTAGGGTTTCCAAGTCTACCTGACTTGCCATGCTCTTTACTGATGAGGTTGACGAAAGTGGACTAGAGGATCTTCTAACAGCCTTCCTTCTTGTAGCCTTGCAGGTGATCCTCAATGTTTGGGACCGAGTTGCAGTCATGAGCTGTTCATAGCCCTCTTAGTATGAGATAATTGATAAGAATATTTACCTCTTAGTTTAATGAAGTAGCACTGTCGACACTTGACCTCTTCTACACTTTGCACTTGGTTTCTCCTATGCTCAAATCTCCTTGGAGTCCCACCGTGCATGCCAATTTTTGTTGGGGGATTCTTGGACAAGAAGGGATTTGAGTGTTTGTAGGAGAAAAGGGAAAGACAAGAAGAAATATACACCCTCGAAGCCTCTGTCGATTGATTATGAGAAGACAAATACAATGGTGATGCACAATACAATCCAATGCTTCTGTGCAAAATCCCACAGAATGCTCAATCACAAAATACCAAATACCCAAGGGTCTTGTTGTTGTCGGCCTTCTTTGCACCAGACCTCCACCTTCTCCAAGCCTGCACTTGTGCACACCTTGCACCAAGCTTCCAATAAGGGGGAGGGATGGACACCTTCTGTTGGAGCTTCAATGGGCCCTTTGGATCCTTGGGGGACTAGCTTAGCACTTCTCTGCACACTTCCTTAGTCACTCTTCATGTACACCTTGCACTTCACTTCTCTGCATCGCACATTGTGTGTCTCCTGCACTTCTCTCTTTTGCCTAGCTTAGACTATGCTCACCTTGCTTAGTCTTGCTTGATCCAAGAATAGTCCTTGCCTTGATTTGAGTGTCGATTCACATACGCTCCCAACTGCAAGAGTATCTTGGTGCTCACTTTGATGTCCCAAGATTGTCTCCAAAAGTGGGCAGCCAACGAATCCCTGTTTTTTCCTGTAGTGACTTTAGACTAAAACAAAAATTTTAATTGGGGGGGCCATACTTTCACTTCTGCGTACGCTCGCTTCACATACCTTCACATTTTGCCTTTTAATTCTTGAGTTGTGCACCTAAGAAAGGGTTCACCTGAACCTTCCAAAACACTTTACAAACACTTTGAACCTTAGGGAAATTATAGAAATACCTCTGCAACCTTCAACCCACTTTTTGCAATTTTACCCTTTGTGAACAATTATTTGTGCACTACCTGTGCACCTTGACCCTACAACTTTGAACACTTTGACTTCACCCATGTTGACTTTAACCTTGAACCTGTTGACTTTGATCGATTTGACTTTGATCTTTTGACTTTGACTTTAGTTGACTTTGGCTATAGTTGACTTTGACTATGGTTGACTTTAACCAATATGACTTTTATCGGCTCAACAGTTGCCCACCACCTAATGTGCTCTCCGTCCCGGAGAGCTATAGCTAAACCTCTGAGCAGATATAACACCATGATCCTAGTGCTGCAAAATCTTCAAAAGGACACTTGAGCAACTACCAAGTCCACCAAAATCAGGGGAGAACAAACACCAGAGAAGAACCCAAAAGTGGAATTTTTGCTTGGAATAGCAAATGGGGGCAATGGGAGTATAAAGGAGGGGGAAGGATGGGTCGAGGGGGCTGAGATGGATAGGGCAGGGAGGGGTAAGGATGGGGCTGGGCAGAAGGGTAAAGGGAGGGTGACGGAGTAGTAGTATGGGGTCTAGTGAGGGCCGAAATGAGAAAACATGAAAGCTACAGAGGGTGCATATGGGAAATTGTGAAACATAAGGTAAAACAAAGTGAGAATAGACCATGCTGATCATGTGATTAAATAAAAACATGTGATAAATGTGCTCAAAACATGTGGTTTTTGACCAAAACTCAGAGAAAAGTTGGGAATTCAGAAAAACAAAGCCAAAAAATGAGTCTCGAGGTGCCAAGATACATGAAAATGACTCCAATTTTGAAAAAAATGGCCATCCGAGGCGCGATCCAAAGCCAAAAGATTTGAACCGTATAAAATAAAAAAATAATGAATATATTTTGAATCTTTATAAATAAAAAAGAAAACTTTTCTTCCTCCTTCTTTTTTACCGAACTCGCATGATGTGCTAAAGTTGAAAATAAAAAAATAATATAAAATAAAAGAAAATTAAAATGAATAAAATACAAAATAAAATAAAACATATATTAAAAAGAAAATTAAAAAAATGGGGGAATGG
Source organism: Ceratopteris richardii (assembly GCA_020310875.1). Taxonomy (NCBI): domain Eukaryota; kingdom Viridiplantae; phylum Streptophyta; class Polypodiopsida; order Polypodiales; family Pteridaceae; genus Ceratopteris; species Ceratopteris richardii. The sequence continues at coordinate 79,939,044 of CM035423.1, read as the reverse complement.
GGGGCCGGGGTGGGGCGGGAGAAGAGAGAGAGAGAGAGAGAGAGAGAGAGAACGAGAGAGAGTGAGAGAGAGGGGGGGGGAGGGAGGGAGAGAGAGAGAGAGAGAGAGAGGGAGATTTTTTTTCTCTCTTTTTTTTTGAATTTTTTTGTTTCCCCACTTTTTTTGGGAAAAATAAATTCCATGGGGCTTTTTTTTTTGAAAAATCCAAAAAAATGAAGAAAAATCCAAAAAAAATTTAAAAAAAAGCAAAAAAATCCAAAAAAAATTCTCAAAAACTTCCCAACAAGTCTAAGGCAATTCCCTCACTCAAAACCACAGAGAGCTTCCTTTATTCCTCAAATTTGGTAAGAAAATGACATTAAAAAGGATAAAAAAATACAAGAAAATTTCTAAAAATGTTTGAAAAATTCCCAAAAAAAATACAAAAATTGTGCTTATGCAAAGGCTATGAAAGGATTGCTAAATTTGCTAAAAACTCAAAAAACAAGCATGAAAGAAAAAGGATAAAGCTACTAAAACTTAAGCAAAAATGACATGAGAAGTCTATGTACAACCTGGACAAATTTTGCAAGTTCCAGGTGATCCATAAATCTTCACTTGTGTTGATGATAGGCCATGAGCCTTGATATGTTGACTCAGAGAAGCTCCTCCATAATCTCCAATTGTATTGCACTTCATTTGTTTTGTCTTCTTGTTGGGCACATTGATCATCTGATAGGGGTACCCTAAATCCTTCATTAGAATATTATCTCCTCCATACTACATCTTTCGTATCTTTGTTTCAGCTACTTCATGACTTGATCTGCAAAATTCCATTTGTACTATTCCTGGTTCTTCATCCAATACCTTCTGTTTCCAAAGACTTGCTTTCTTGCAACTCCTATCTAAGTTGAGCATATTCCTCTCCTTGAGCTTCCTCCTCCTTTTGGAGCTTTAATGCCTCAATCTCCCTCCTCAATTGAGTAACAACATTCTCCTCCTCTTTGTGGGGCTTATTCTTTTTTAAGCCCTCCAGCTCTTTCCTTAAATGGATTACTGGATCCTCCATTTTTGTAGAATAAGGTAGTTGAGAAGAAATTGCTCCATATTGTTGCCTTATCTACTCCAGTTGTGTAGTTGTGTTAATGAACTCCTCTATGGAGGCTGTGGGCAACACTAATTCTTTGATTTTACATTAGGTGGTCACTCGAAGTGGCTTAGCTAACCATTTCTTAACAAAGAAATCATGTGGGGGATCTGGCAACTTAGCCATTAGTGCCTTGGCCCTAGTTATAAACTCTGGAAATTTTTCACCTGGACCCAGTCTCAAGTTTTCTAATTCCTCTATGATAATCTCTACAGTATTTCCATGTTGGAATTGAGTTTTGAATGCATCTTTCATTAAGTCCCAAGTGGTGAAATGGTTCTCCGCAAATTGGCTAAACCATTTATCTGCTAACCCTTCTAATGTGGCAGGGAGGAGTATCAAAAAGGCATCCTCTCTTCCCATCAAGCCTCTAGTTTTGCATAGTGCTAAAAACCTTCTAATATGCTCGTCTGGATCTTCCTGAGCTAAGCCTTTGAAAGAAGGAAATTTTATATTTAAGCTTGATAGTAGGGTTTCCAAGTCTACCTGACCTGCCATGCTCTTTACTGATGAGGTTGACGAAAGTGGACTGGAGGATCTTCTAACAGCCTTCCTTCTTGTAGCCTTGCAGGTGATCCTCAATGTTTGGGACCGGGTTCCACTCATGAGCTGTTCATAGCCCTCTTAGTATGAGATAATTAATCAGAATATTTACCTCTTAGTTCAATGAAGTAGCATTGTAGCACTGTCGACACTTGACCTCTTCTACACTTTGCACTTGGTTTCTCCTATGCTCAAATCTCCTTGGAGTCCCACCGTGCATGCCAATTTTTGTTGGGGGATTCTTGGACAAGAAGGGATTTGAGTGTTTGTAGGAGAAAAGGGAAAGACAAGAAGAAATATACAGGCGATTGATTATGAGAAGACAAATACAATGGTGATACACAATACAATCCAATGCTTCTGTGCAAAATCCCACAGAATGCTTAATCATAAAATACCAAATACCCAAGGGTCTTGTTGCTGCCGGCCTTTTCTGCACCAGAGCTCCACCTTCTCCAAGCCTGCACTTGTGCACACCTTGCACCAAGCTTCCAATAAGGGGGAGGGACGGACACCTTCTGTCGACACGCGCACAACTTCAATGGGGCCTTCGGATCCTTGGGGGACTAGCTTAGCACTTCTCTGCACACTTCCTTAGTCACTCTTCATGTACACCTTGCACTTCACTTCTCTGCGTCGCACATTGTGTGTCTCCTGCACTTCTCTCTCTTGCTTAGCTTAGACTATGCTCACCTTGCTTAGTCTTGCTTGGTCCAAGAATAGTCCTTGCCTTGATTTGGGTGTCGATTCACGTATGCTCCTAACTGCAAGAGTATCTTGGTGCTCACTTTGATGTCCCAAGATTGTCTCCAAAAGTGGGTAGCCAACGAATCCCTATTTTTTCCTGTAGTGACTTTAGACTAAAACAAAAATTTTAATTGGGGGGGCCATACTTTCACTTCTGCGTACGCTATTGCTTCACATACCTTCGCATTTTGCCTTTTAATTCTTCAGTTGTGCACCTAAGAGAGGGTTCACTTGAACCTTCCAAAACACTTTAAAAACACTTTGAATCTTAGGGAAATTACAGAAATACCTTTGCAACCTGCAACCCACTTTCTGCAATTTTACCCTTTGTGAACAATTATTTGTGCACTACCTGTGCACCTTGACCCTCCCAACTTTGAACACTTTGACTTCACCCATGTTGACTTTAACCTTGAACATGTTGACTTTGATCGATTTGACTTTGATCTTTTGACTTTGACTCTGGTTGACTTTAATTGCAGTTGACTTTGACCAATATGACTTTTATGGGCTCAACAACATACGTACACACACATATTACATACATATACATGCACATATGTACACACATACGAATGAATTATATAATTAATGTACTAAAACACATGCTTAATATAAACAATAATAACAATCAATAGAACAGAACTTTGCATTACTTAATACCATACACACAATTCAAAATATAATTGAAATGAACAATATATAAATTTTATGTATATATATATATATATATATAAATGTTAATACATATCCAACGTCATAATCAAGAATCCTTATCATCATCATCATGATGATGATCATCATCATCATCATCATGATGATCATCATCATCATCAGCCTCATGATCATCCTCATCCTCATGATAACCTGTGACGATCGAGATCGTCCCTCTTGTGTCTGTCTCTCCACCTCATCCATATCTGCCTCTCCATCATACTCTTGTATTACATATAACAAACATAAATAAGTAAAACAATTAAAACATCCATAAAAATAAATTATATAAAATTTAATAATACTCACAAAGGCATCCAGATGATCTTGCATATACTCGCTCAAACGCGGGTATCCAAAATGTGGAGCATACTCGATCTCATGTTTTGTAGGATATCGGCCATAATCCTTTCGCTGCATTGAAACAAATAAAAAAGATTAGTTTCTTGCATTTTAACTAAAATAAAAAATGTACTCACAATAACACATATACTTACAAATGTAGCTACAAAACCATGATGGACCATTTGGTCTAGGTGTGATGTGTGACGCGACTCAACTCTCTTCTTTGCAAGAGCCTGTTTATTTAAAGAAAAAAGAAATACATAAATTAAATGTAAAAAATTACTAAAATATATGAAAATTATAAATATAAACTACTAATTTGTATACCTTCTACTGAGAAAATGACTCCTATAGACGTAGCTGTCTATGAAAAAACTGCCATGTCTCAGGTGGTATGTTAGGTCGCCTCTTATTTTTTTCCACCATACAATATCTCCTGTTAATTTAATCTCAAGAAAAAAATATCCACATATATACGTACACACATACACATGCATGCATGCATATACACTCATTCATACAAAATACATGCATTTATCCCATAATAATGTGTATTTGTGTATATGTGAATATGTGTGTATGTGTAAATGTGTATATGTGAATATGTGTGTATGTTTAAATATGTATATGTGAATGTTTATGTATGTAAATAATTAGATTATTAATATCAAATACCATTATTTGTAGATTCCGATCAATCAGATGGAACTCCACCACTGACTCCTAATCGTGCAAGGACTATAACTGTAAGTATGTCAAACATTTAATTTTAAATATATTTGATAGATACATAACTGGTATATTTTTTTATTTCTTGTTATAAACATTCTGATCAATCAGAGGGGATTCCACCACCTCCTACCCATGCAACGACTTCACATGTGTCCTCCGATAGGAATTATGATGAATTTTGCTATTAAGAGCATATTATATGTTGGTGTAACTCTTGCTATGGCACATATTGAAGACTACGATTGGAATGTATTGAACATGAGGCAGAGTATGGTACTTTTGAGCGTGCACCATCACCTGGTCAGCGTGATAATGCTTGGGTATGTATTCTTTCTATAAATTAATATCGTTATTTTATTTAAAAACCATATACAAAATCATATTATTGTTGATATATAGGAATACTTGCTCGATGATGATGATGACGATAATTTTTCTCATAATGTTATATACCTCGTACATGCCATGGACTTGTTGTTCATCAATTACAAGCAGAGGTTTCTAGAAATCCTCTACCTCCTGGTTTAGAGATTGAAACGGCTGGAGATTATCCATTGCCAGCTCGTGATTGTTCTCTAGTACAAACATATGATAGAAGAAGATACGGTGGATGGAATAGAGGACCACTTCCTTTAAATGGAGAGGTTTTCAACTTTTGGGGTAATCATTATATGATTGCTCCATCCACTATTACTAATGATGGTCATGGTCTCTTTATTGTAGAGGATTTGTATGTGCCTCCGAACTCTGAAGTCACTCTTATGTCATTTTGTGGTCCTATATATGGATGGGGAGATTGGCATCGACTTGCACGTTATTTTCAAAGCATGAGTACTTATGGAATATGCTTGAATGCAGCATCCCTTACTAGTAGAAGAATTTGACATGTAGAAAATGAAAGATTATATATTGATGGAAGACCTTACACGCATGGAAATATAGCAGGTTTAATAAATAGTAGTCCAGGGTTACATAATAGTTCAAGGATTAATTGCACATTTGAGGAGCGTGAAAATAGTCATGAATCACCATACATGAGTAGAGATGTATCAAGATACATAGTTGTCAATGCAATTACTACATTACATGCTGGTGATAAATTATTAGTGAATTATGGATGGCATAGACCTCTAAGAGCACCTTTTAGCTAGAGAGAGAATGAAAATTTTCTATCCATATTTAATAACTTATATATTTAATTTTATGTTTAAAGTTTATTTTTTATTCATTTATGGAATACTAATGATTTTTATTCATGTGTGTAGATTCCAACGTATGATGTTGATGATATTCCTCCACATCATTCACAATTGCGAGTAAAACCTCATTTATCAGAAGCTTCTATGAGGAGGCTATGCAAAAGTGATCATGTGGAATATGCAAGGTTGAAAGATCTATATTCAAAAGAAGATAAAGTACAATATTTGTTCGACAATGATGAAGATGATTGCATGGAAGATTTTATTGAGGATTGGTATCAAAATGACAGTGACAACATTGATATTTCTAAAAATGAGAAATATCTTCGAGAGGAATGTCTAAAGCATGTACATGAAGGAAGTTGTTTGACATGACTAAGTACGAGCTTACTTATTCTCAATCTTCAAAATCATTTTGGATGAATTAATGTGTGTGTTTCGACACTATTAAGGTATAATTTTTAATTTTTTATCTATTTATATATATACATGCATACATGTATACATATAAATACATACATACATAGACATACATATATATATATATATGAATGCATACATACATATAAACATACACACACATATGCACACATACACATGTTATGAGAGTAAGGTCAAATTATACATACATGTATCGAATGAAGATTGAGGTATTAGGTCATTTGGAAAGTGGGAGAATCAAATCTATTTGGAAGATTTTGAAGGATGAAGAATAATTTTAAAGGATGGGTAGAAAGAAAGCATCCATTCAATGCAGGTTCTTGTTTTTACCTTAGCTAAGGTAAGAACAAGAACTTGCATTGAATGGACGCTTTTTGTCTGCCCATCGTTTAAAACTATTCATCCATTTTTCAAAATCTTCCGAATAGATTTGATTCTCCTATTTTTCAAACTACGTAATACCTCCATAGCTAATTGATACTTTATATTTGTAAACAAATATGTAAGTTTTAGTTAGCAAGATAGGTAATTGATTGACTATAAAATGGGAGACAACCAAACGACTGAATGGTCTAGATATCTATATGAAAGTCTGCATATATAGACATACACATAATTATACATAAATGCATACACACATATAGACATACACACACATACACATGTTATGAGAGTAAGGTCTAATTACACATACCTATATCGAATGAAGATGTTTTTTCCATCTACCCTTTAGAATTTTCCACCCAACCTTTAGAATCTTCCTAACACATCTGCTTCTCCTATTCTAGTCGACCTAATACCTGCACTACTAACACTTTTATGAACTTTACATACAAATATTAAGTATGAGTTAGCTATGGAGGTATTAAGTCGTTAGAAAAATAGGAGAATTAAATTTACCTCGAAGAATTTGAAGGATGGAAGAATAATTTTAAAGGATGGGCGCACACAAGTGTTCATTCAATGGAGGTTTTTGTTTTTACCTTAGCTACGATAAGCACAAGAACTTGCATTGAATGAACACTTCATGTCTACCCATACTTTAGAATTATTCATCCATTTTCCAAGATCGTCAAGAGAAATTTGCTTGTCTTATTTTCAAACAACCTAATACCTCCATAGTTAGCTGATACTTAATCCTTGTAAACAAATATGTAAGTCTTAGTTAGCAAGGTAGGTAATAGATTGACTATAAAATGGGAGACAGTCAAATGATTTAGTGGTCGAGATATGAAAGTCTGCAAACCACAATATACAAAAAAAAATTAAAAACAAAATCAAATATACATAGCTACACATGCATACATACATACATACACATTTGTTTGCAAACCACAATGTACAAAAAAAATTGAAAACGAAATCAAATATACACAGCTGCACATGCATACATACATACATACACATTCATACATACATACACATACATACATACACATACATACATACACATATATACACACACACATTTACATATATGCATATACATATGCATACGTATATATACATACATATACACCCATAAAACACATATACACACATACATACATATACACATACATATACACATACATATACACATACATATACACATACACACATATACGCATACACATGCATATACACACCCACATACACATACACATAAGCATACACATATATAAAATTATATGCATATATATATATATGTATATATATATATATATATATATATATATATATATATATATATATATATATATATATATATATATATATATATGTGTGTGTGTGTGTGTGTGTGTGTATTTTTTATATTTATTTTTATTAATATGTCTTATTTTTATGAACTTCAAGTTATTATCTGAAAAGTTTTTACCAAGTCAGAATATTCTTTCTACCTCACATGATGAAATGAAAAAGATAATCAACAATCTTGGTATAGATTATCAATGTATACATGCATGTCCTAACGATTCTATATTCTTTGACATGTCCCAAATGTCAATCTCCTTGATATAAGGACGAAGAAGGTAAAATCCCAAAAACGGTATTGAGACATTTCTTGGCTCCACAGATTAGACATATGTTTCAAAGCCCCGAATTATCAAAGCTTTTGGCATGGGGACATGATCATAAAAGTACTGGTGGAATAATTAAAATTCCTCATGATAGTGTTTCTTTTCAGCATATTGATTCTACATGGCCTGAATTTGCAAAAAATCCACAGAATCTAAAGTTAGGAGTTGCATTAGATGGGGTTAATCCATTCTCCATGAAATCCAGTAAATGGTCAACATGGCCAGTGGTAGTCATAAACTACAATCTTCCGCCATATCTTAGCATTAAGAAGGAACATCTAATGCTTTCACTTTTAACCCCAAGAAAAAGACAAGTTAAAGATATGAATATATATCTTGCTCCTCTCATTGATGATCTCCACGAGTTATGGAGAGGTATTAATGTCATTGATGTATCGAAAAGCATCAATGAAAGACATATTACGGTTCATGGTATTGTGGCTTGGACTATTCATGATTTTCCTAGATATGGTGTTTGTTCAGGTAAGATGTAATTTCTTTATTCAATATGCATACAAATAATAATCTAATTATATTTTTAGCATTTTCATGATGCAGGAATATCTACTAAGGGTTATAAAGCTTGTCCATATTGTGGTGATTGGTTGAGATCAATCTATAGTAAGAATCTCAACAAAAATATTTATCTTTGACATCGACGATTCTTGCCTGATGATCATGCATTAAGATCTAAAAGAGAAGCGATACATTTTAATGGAAAGCTTGAAACAGGTCAGTGTCCAAAACCTATGACGCCTATGGATTGGTATAAAAAATGGACAGATGGACCTCTGATAGATCCAGATTCAAAAATTGTAAGTGATGATAAAGATAATGAGTATGTAAAGAGAGGTAAAGGAAAATTGGCACTCATAGAGAAGATATCAATTTGGTATTCTTTGGCGTATTGGAAAGAGTTAAAAGTATGTCATCTTCTTGATCATATGCATATATTCAAGAGTATTGGTTACTCACTATGGCACCATCTTTTTGGAATAAAAGATACCATAGCATCAAGAAATGATTTGAAAGATCAAAAGTCAAAACCAAAGTTATGTCCAGTTTTTTTATGGACATCGACGGGAAACGACATGCACCTGCTCCTTGGGTACTTACAACAAAAGAGATATAGACTATCAACAATAGGATTTAATTGATTTGGACTCCTACAGGATATGGAGCATCTTTCCAAAACATGTTTACTATGGATGATAAGAGCTTATCTGGGTTAAAGACCCATGACTGGCATAACTTTTTGAAACATATTTTACCTTTGATTATCAATGGATGTACAATGAAAGGAGTACAAGATGTGATCTATCGTCTTGGATCGCTTATAAGGTAATTATGATACTTTTATATTTAATATGTATGAATATTTGATATCTTTTATTTTTAAATTAACTTCTTTATAATTTCTTTTATGATATGTATAGGTGGATTACATCAAAAGAGATTGACAAAAACTTGACCCACAAAAAAAAAACGTGAATGCTAAGAGCTACTATGTTTGATGGAGAAAGAGCTTCCTACTTCATTTTTTGATATTCAGGTTCATTTATTAGTCCATCTTGTAGATGAAATAGAGATTGCATGTGTTGTCAACACTCGATGGATGTTTTGGGTTGAGCGATTTATGGGAATATTAAAAGGTGATGTGGGACAAAGAGCAAAACCAGAAGGATCCATGGAAAAGGGTTGGATGCTTGAAGAGTGCATGTATTATGTTAATGAGTACCTTGAAAGAGTTCATGAAGAAGCTCCATGTGCATGGACCAAAGAGTCTTCTTCAAAAATAATAGATGAGGTATTATCAGGTAAGGGAGTTCCATTTTTATTTACATTTCAAGAAAAAAATGATGTTTCTACTTTTGTAGCATATAATAGCGAATGCATGCAAGCATTCCTTAGCGAGTACTAAAAGGAACTTCAAAATCTCTAAAGTAAAAGGTGAAGAAACAAAAGATATAAACATAATCTCGATAATAATGAGATTACAAATATATCTTCTTTCACGGATTAGCTATATAGTCATTTGCAACGTGCCGACGCCAATAATGAAGAAATCTCAGATGAGCAGAGAGAGTTAATGATAGGTTGTGAACAAAAGGTAATTTTATTTTAATAATATTGTGTTTTTTTTCATATATGTATATTAGTTTCTATTTACTAATTTAATTTCTTTTGCAGGCTTGAATGTTCACTAATATGTGGGCTTTTGGATAGCATATTAGAATCAACACCATTGATTCTTTACGTAAAATAGAGGATTCTAATATGTTGCTTCTTTCAAGCAACTATCACCTGCTAGTTCAAAAGACACGAACCTTATAGATGGCGAACTTGGTTACGTGGGAACTGTTGTTGCTATCTACAAAATATCATTTCGTACATTCAAACAGGTAGAAAAAAGTTTATATTTTTTATGATAGAGTTAGTTATTTTTTTAAGCACCTAATAATGGGTTTTTGTTTTTATATATTTTGCTAGGTCATTTTGAAGGTTGACTGGTTTCGAGCCGAGTATAAAGGTAGTAACTACACATTAAGAAAGGAATTATCTGGGTTTTGGTCAATTGATTCTTCCAAGGTAATGCGATCTACTAAAGAACCATATATTCTTCCTAGGCATATTGAACAAGCATTTTTTTATAAAAACCCAGATGCTCACCCTTGGTGGCAAGTCATTCATGTTCAACTTAGAGGTAAGTCATTGTTTGCATAGTTTATTGTTAGAGAGATCAAAGAAAGTCCTCTTGATGATTCACCATCAGATACTGATACATCAACATCTGAAAGAGAAATTAAACTCATATGCATATGCATTATGCATGCATATGTATGCATGTATGTGTATGTGTGTGTATGTCTCTTTACGTTTTTGTGTGTATGTACATATATGTGTGTGCCTCTCTCTATGTGTGTGTGTGTCTATGTGTGTATATGTATGTGTGTGTATGCATGTAAGCATGTATGTATTGATGTGGTTTTACTCGGCTCTTCCTGATACCACTTCTTGTCGACGTGACGAAGGCTAAACCTTATTAAGCCTGCGGAATTTGCCACGCCCAAGAAGAACTAAGCTAGTGTGATTTAGAACACCTCTGTAATCAACCAATAGCTTAGCAAAGTTTCTGGCGCTCAACGTATAAGACTGCGCTCTAAATTCACTGAAAAATTTCACTGAAACTTCACCAGACTGTCACTGGACTGACACCGTCATCGTATCAGAATTGTACCGGAATGAACTTCAATTCTATTTATAATTACTTCAAGTGAATGTTTATGAAGTAAGGGAGTGATGTGTGAACTTCCTTAACTTACTGAACTCTTCCTGAAGTTTAAGAAAAAACTCCACTAGTTCAGAAAACCTTTTTCCGGTCAGGCTTTGTACTGTGTGTAGATATCTTTTCCACCGGAAACTTTGATCAACTGAAAGTAGAGATGTCTAGCTACAGAATGAGCTATCTCTCATACAAAACTTCACATTACTCTGCGAGATCTACTTCGTTCTTCTATCGGAAATTACTCGTTTACTGAGAAACTGTAACTGACCAAAAATACGTTTAGTGTGAAAACTTTAACTGTTAACTATTTTTAACCGTAGTATGACAATACTTTGGTTTCTTCACATACGAACAATGCACACGAATTTCCACATGAACATGTGTTTTCTATTAGAGAAGATGTGTACAAACAGGCTTTGCCTCTTCTTGCTCAAGCTACAGAAACTCTCCTACAGTGAGTAGTTCCTTCCTACCATCTCTCTCAGATGAATACCCGACATTTCAGGTTTCTGTAATTCATCTTTACATACGCGATCTCTGGCGTCTTCTTCTACATACGCGATCTCTGGCGTCTTCTTCTAACCATAACTAAAAACTCTCTCTCTCTCATTCTTTCTGTATGTGCTCTATTTATACTGTGCGCTCTTGAAAATGCACTTCCCCTTCCATTATTCCTATGCACGTTCTCTCTATGTACAGTTTGATTCGGTGTAACGAACTCTGATCCTGGAAGATTCTGTACTGTACATAACAGTCGTGGATTTGTCCCTCCACTAAGGCTTTTGATTTTCTTTGATTCTGCTTCTCTTTTTCTTTTTTCTTTTATGCCTGTCTGTTTGTCAAATTCGTGAGTGTTTCTTCAACAGCTCCCCCTCAATCACTAATTTGACATCTTCCGGTCTTTCATATATCTTTCTTTCTTTTATACCTGCCATCTCTTTAAATCTGTTTGTCTTCGTTCCATCCAAGCTCTTTGTCAAAATGTCTGCAATCTGATCTTTTGTCGGAGTGTATACTATTTCTATATCTTTCTCCATTATCTTTTCCCTCAGGAAATGATACTGAATCTCTATGTGCTTTGTTCTTGCATGAAATACTGGGTTTGCTGCAAGATACAACGAGCTCATGTTATCTCCATGTATGATAGGTATACCTTGATCAATACCCATGCTTTTGAACAAGGTCTGCATCCATATTATTTCTTTAGCCGCTTCTACCAGTCCTTTGTATTCGGCTTCTGTTGACGATAGCGATACTGTGTGTTGCTTCTTTGAACACCAGCTTACCAGCTTATCTCCTAGGTATATCATATACCCGTGCGTTGATCTTCTGTCATCTTGACTTCCAGCCCAGTCTGAGTCACTGTATGCTTTCAGCTTTATATCTGACGTAAAAGGATAATATAATCCTTCTTTTATAGTTCTTTTGATGTATCTAAGAACTCTTTGTCCTACAACCCAATGTTGATCTGTCAGACAATGCATGAATTGTGAGAGAACTCCCACTGCATAACTAAGATCTGGTCTCGTTAGCATAGCATAAATTAAACTTCCTACTAATGACTGATATCTCTTCATATCTTTAAACTTTGCACCACTGTATCTGCTGAGTTTATGATTTACTTCAAGCGGTGTTGAAGCTTCTCTGCAATTCTCCATATTAAACTTCTTCAGTAAGTTTAGGAGATACCTTTCTTGTGAAACATATACACCATGATCTGTGTATGTGATTTCCATTCCTAAGAAATATGATAATTTCCCTAGGTCACTGATCTTGAACTCTCTTTCGAGTAGTTTCTTTACTTCTGTTAATCCCTTCATCTGAGGTTCCTGTGATTATTAAGTCGTCTACATAAATACAAATGTAGATCATACCTTCTTCTGTTCTCTTTATGAGTAGACTTGCGTCTGCCTTCGAACTTTGGTATCCAAGTTCATTCAGATATTTCACAAGTCTGTAATTCCAAGCTCTTGGAGCTTGCTTCAGTCCATAAAGTGCTTTTCTTAATCTACAGACAAAGTTTGGGTATCTGAAACTTTCAAACCCTTCAAGTTGGTCCATGTACACTTCATCAGAAATGTATCCATTCAGAAATGCGTTCTTTATATCTAGTTGACTTAGCTTCCATCCTTTCGATGCAGCTACAGCAATTACTGTCCTTATGGTTGACATTCTTGCCACCGGACTAAACGTCTCATCGTAATCTATGCCATGCGTCTGAGCATAGCCTTTGACCACCAGCCTTGCTTTGTGTTTGGCTATCTTTCCATCTGCAAATTTCTTTACTTTGAAAACCCATTTATTTCCAATTACTTTCTTACCATTTGGTTTCGGAACAAGTTCCCATGTCTTGTTCTCCTCTAGTGCGCTGATTTCTTCTTTCATTGCTTCTTCCCATTGCTTCTTACCTTTAGCTTCATCATAGCTCTGTGGTTCTTCATCATCTTTGACCATATATGCATAATCTTTCTGAGTTCTGTATGAGGTATCATAAGAATACCTTTCTGGTTGTCTTCTAGTCCTGCTTGACCTTCTTGGTTCGCGTTCTTCATAAGTGTCTGAATACACTTCTTCATCTTCATTTCTCATACCTGATCCGATCGTGGACGTACTTGCCTGCATATGATCTTCATCTCTATTCACCTGCACAATTGATTTTCCTTTCTCTTTCCTTCTTACCTCTTCTTCAATTTCTTCAGTCGTATGACTTTGATCTGCATACCAGCTTTTCTGTTCATCAAAAGTAACATCTCTAGAAACAATAAAGTCTTTCGTTAGAGGACTCCATAACCTATAACCCATCTATTTTTCATCGTATCCGACGAACACATATTTCTCTGCTTTCGGTTCAAGCTTATGTCTCAGTTGTGATGGTACATAAGCATACGCTACTGATCCAAACACTTTGCAATGATCAAGTGTTGGCTTCTTTCTCCACCAAGCTTCATAAGGGGTCATTCCTTCTAATGTTGTACATGGTAATCTGTTTACCAAGTATGTAGCTGTATTTACAGCTTCAGCCCAAAGACAATTTGGACAATCTTTTTCATTTAGCATAGCTCGTGCAAATTCAACTAGAACTCGGTTCCTTCTTTCTGCTACTCCATTTCGTTGTGGTGTATATCTGCAGGTTATTTCTCTCTTAATACGTGCGTTCCAAAGATAGTCATTGAATTCTCGGGAGAAGTATTCTCCCCCTCCATCAGACCTCAGCCTTTTAAGTTTTCGTCCGGTAAGTCTTTCAGCATATGCATGAAAATGCCTGAAAGCTCCAAACACTTCTGATTTCTCTTTCAGAACATAAAGAGTTATCCACCTTGTTGCATCATCAATGAATAAGACATAGTACCTCGATCCGCTGATTGATCCTTCTTTTGTTGGCCCCCATACATCTGTATGAATAAGCTCGAGTACTCCATCATGTTTGAATCCTTTCTTCTGGAAAGGTAACCTGTGGGCTTTTCCCATCTGACATGCTTCGCACTTATGAATCATATGTTGATTATGTATGTTCGGTAATCCCAGTACAGACTGATTTGCAATCATAACTTTAATTCCTTTTTCATTGAAATGACCTAATCTCTTATGCCATAGATCAAGTTCTGTAATTATCTTTTCTCCATGTGTGAGCAACGCTTGGCCAATGTTCCCTTGTACTCTTAAAGTAAAGATTCTTCCTTCTTTCTTTCCAGAAACGATCTGATTATATCCATTCTCGGGATCTTCTACAAATACTCCTTTGTTTGTAAATCTGACTTGAAAACCTTTTTCAACTATCTGTCCCACACTGATCAAATTTTTTGGTATTGTTGGAACATACAAAACATTGGTTAGCAAATCTGCTCCACTCTTGCATTTCACTTTTCCAATTGAATGTACGCTATGTCTCGTATTGTCACCTGTTTGAACAGTGTGACTAGAACTACCTTTTTCTAGTTCTAATATCAGTTCTATATTTCCTGACAAATGATTTGAGCATCCAGAATCAATGTAAAATACCTTTAGGTCTTCATTTTCTGATCTGCTGATAGAGTTCATCATCAACGATGTATGACTTTCATTCTGCGTGTCATTTGCGTAGTTGTTGTAGGTGGTGTTGTAGGATTGATTCTGTCCCCAACTTCTCGCTCCACCTCTACCATAACCGCCTCTTTGGCCTTGTCTGCCTCTTTGATATCTTCCGCTCCTAGTTCTGCTATTATTGTTCTGATTCTGATTTGATCCTTGTTGATTGTGCCAACATTCATGAGCCAGATGATTACTTAATCCACAAATCCAATAGGCCTTCTTGTTGGTATTCTGGCTACTTCTTCCTCTTCCAAAACCTCTTGCTCTTCCTCTGCCAGTGCCTTTTCCTCTTGCGTAATAGGCCTGAGAGCTCGACTCTTCTTCGTCTTTTGGTTTACCTTTGTCTTTCTTCTTGTTCTTCATGTACATCGCTGAACTTTGTCCTTTGTCTCCATCTCCTTTCAGGTCTTGCTCATATGTGAGCATCAAACCAAGCAACTGATTTAAATCTGGCACAAAATGATTTAAAGAAAGTTCAATTGAAAGTACGAAAGGTTTCCACCTTTCATCTCCTCTCAAACCTGTGAGCACTTGCGCTATCAATTTGTGAACTTCAACTTCTTCATTTATGGATCCAAGACTATCTGCTAGGTCCTTCATTTTAGTAACATAGTCACTAATGCTTTGACTCGACTTCTTTTTGAATGTCATAAATTCGGACCATAGGCTAGCCTTCCTAGCTTTCCTAGTATTTTGGAAATGATCTTCCAATGCACTCCATATGTCCTCTGCTTTCTCCAGACCTCTAATGTGCGGTAGTAGATGGTCTGTTACGGTATTATAGATGTAGGCTCTTGCCATTGCATCTTTCTTCTGCCACAGCTTCAAGGCTTCTAATTCTTCTTTTTCCGATTGACTATCATCTTCGAAAGTCGGCTTCTTTTCTTCTCCGGTCACATACATCATTAAGTCCTTACTCATAAGTAAGGCTTCCATGCGCATTACCCATGCAGGATAGTTATCTCTGTCTAGTTTATCAATAGTAACGTGGTCTGCCATAATTTTTCAGTGAGTATGATGTTAAGGGTTTTACCTTTCACAAACCTTTACTCTTGAGGATGACTTCAGAATACTTCTTGATACCGTTTGCTATTGATCTCTTCAGCGTTCTCATTTCCTTATGAAAGTTTTTGACTTCTCTTGTATCTTCACTTTCGGTTGTTCCTTGAGAACCTTTCTGCTTTTCAGAATCTTTCGGCTCTTGGGTCTAGCCTGCTCTGATTAGATATGCCTAGCTCTGATATCCACTTGTAGTCGATTCGCCCTTGCTCTTGGATCTATCCTTGGCTCTGATACCACTGATGTGGTTTTACTTGGCTCTTCCTGATACCACTTCTTGTCGACACGATAAAGGCTGAACCTTATTAAGCCTGCGGAATTCGCCACGCCCAAGAAGAACTAAGCTAGTGTGATTTAGAACACCTCTGTAATCAACCAATAGCTTAGCAAAGTTTCTGACGCTCAACGTATAAGACTGTGCTCTAAATTCACTGAAAATTTTCACCGAAACTTCACCAGACTGTCACTGGATTGACACCGTCATCATACCGGAATTGTACCGGAATGAACTTCAATTCTATTTATATTTACTTCAAGTGAATGTTTATGAACTAAGGGAGTGATGCGTGAACTTCCTTAACTTACTGAACTCTTCCTGAAGTTTAAGAAAAAACTCCACTAGTTCAGAAAACCTTTTTCCGGTCAGGCTTTGTACTGTGTCTAGATATATTTTCCATCGAAAACTTTGATCAACTAAAAGTAGAGATGTCTAGCTACAGAATGAGCTATCTCTCATACAAAACTTCGCATTACTCTACGAGATCTACTTTGTTCTTCTACCGGAAATTACTCGTTTACTGAGAAACTGTAACTGACCAAAAATACGTTTACTGTGAAAACTTTAACTGTTAACTATTTTTAACCGTATGACAATACTTTGGTTTCTTCACATACGAACAGTGCACACGAATTTCCACATGAACATGTGTTTTCTATTAGAGAAGATGTGTACAAATAGGCTTGGCCTCTTCTTGCTCAAGCTACAGAAACTCTCCTACAGTGAGTAGTTCCTTCATACCATCTCTCTCAGATGAATACCCGATGTTTCAGGTTTCTGTTATTCATCTTTACATACGCGATCTCTGGCGTCTTCTTCTACATACGCGATCTCTGGCATCTTCTTCTAACCATAACTAAAAACTCTCTCTCTCTCATTCTTTCTGTATGTGCTCTATTTATACTACGCGCTCTTGAAAACGCACTTCCCCTTCCATTATTCCTATGCACGTTCTCTCTATGTACAGTTTGATTCGGTGTAACGAACTCTGATCCTGGAAGATTCTGTACTGTACATAACAGTCGTGGATTTGTCCCTCCACTAAGGCTTTTGATTTTCTTTGATTCTGCTTCTCTTTTTCTTTTTTCTTTTATGCCTGTTTGTTTGTCAAATTCGTGAGTGTTTCTTCAACATGTATGCATATGCATGTGCATTATGTATGCATATGTATCCATGTGTGTGTATGTGTGTGTATGTCTCTCTACGTGTGTATGTGTGTATGCATATGTATGCATGTGTGTGTATGTGTGTATGTGTGTATGTGTGTATGTGTGTATGTGTGTATGTGTGTATGTGTGTATGTGTGTATGTGTGTATGTGTGTATGTGTGTATGTGTGTATGTGTGTATGTGTGTATGTGTGTATGTGTGTATGTGTGTATGCATGTGTGTGTATGTGTGTGTATGTATACATATGCATATGCATTATGTGTGTATGTGTCTATGTGTGTATGTGTCTATGTGTGTATGTGTGTATGTGTGTATGTGTGTGTGTATGTGTGTGTGTATGTGTGTGTGTGTATGTGTGTGTGTGTCTATGTGTGTATGTGTGTATGTGTGTATGTGTGTATGTGTGTGTATGCATGTCTATGTGTGTGTAAATCTGTGTGTATATGTGTCTATGTATGTGCATGTGTCTATGTCTGTGTATGTGTATGCATGTATCTATGCATATGCATGTGCATTATGTGTGTGTATGTGTGTGTATGCATGTAAGTATGTATGTATGCATATGTATGCATGTATGTGTATGTGTGTGTATGTCTCTCTATGTGTTTGTATGCATATATGTGTGTGTATATGTGTGTATGTGTCTGTGTCTATGTGTGTATGCATGTGTATGTGTGTGTATGCATGTAAGCATGTATGTATGCATATGCATGTGAATTATGTATGCATATGTGTGTATGTGTGTGTATGCATGTAAGTACGTATGTATGCATATGCATATGCATTATAGATGCATATGTATGCATGTATGTGTATGTGTGTGTATGCCTCTTTACGTGTGTGTGTGTATGTGTATGTGTGTATGCATGTGTATGTGTGTGTATGAATTTAAGCATGTATGTATGCATATGCATGTGCATTATGTATGCATATGTGTGTGTGTGTCTATGTGTGTGTGTATATGTGTGTGTATGTGTGTGTATGTGTGTGTGTCTATGTGTGCATATATGTGTTTGTATGCATGTGTATGTGTGTGTGTAAATGTGTATGGATGTGTGTGTGTGTGTGTTTGTAAGTGTGTATGTATCTATGAGTGTGTATGTGTTTATGTGTGTGTATGTGTCTATGTGTGTGTATGTGTCTATGTGTGTGTATGTGTCTATGTGTGTATGTGTATGCATGTATGTATGCATATGCATGTATGTATGCATATGCATGTATGTATGCATATGCATGTGCATTATGTATGCATATGTGTGTGTATGTGTGTATGCATGTAAGTATGTATGTATGCATATGCATATGCATTATGTGTGTATGTGTGTGTGTATGTGTGTGTATGTGTGTGTGTGTGTCTATGTGTGTATGTGTGTGTATTCTGTGTGTAGGTGTGTATGTGTGTGTATGTGTCTATGTGTGTGTATGAGTATGCATGTATCTATGCATATGCATGTCCATTATGTATGCATATGTGTGTGTATGCATGTAAGTATGTATGTATGCATATGCATTATGTATGCATGTATGTGTATGTGTGTGTATGTCTCTCTATGTGTGTGTATGCATATATGTGTGTGTATGTGTGTGTATGTGTGTGTGCGTATGTGTATGTGTGTGTATGCATGTAAGCATGTATGTATGCATATGCATGTGCATTATGTATGCATATGCATGTGCATTATGTATGCATATGTATGCATGTTTGTGTATGTGTGTGTATGCATGTAAGTATGTATGTATGCATATGCATATGCATTATGTATGCATGTATGTGTATGTCTCTCTATGTGTGGGTGTGTATGCATATATATGTGTGTATGTGTGTGTATGTGTGTATGCATGTAAGCATGTATGTATGCATATGCATGTGCATTATGTATGCATATGTATGCATGTGTCTGTATGTGTGTGTATGCATGTAAGTATGTATGTATGCATATGCACATGCATTATGTATGCATATGTATAATTGTATGTGTATGTGTGTGTATGTCTCTTTACATGTGTGTGTGTGTGTATGCATATATATGTGTGTATGTGTATGTGTATGTGTATGTGTATGTGTATGTGTATGTGTATGTGTATGTGTATGTGTATGTGTATGTGTATGTGTATGTGTATGTGTATGTGTATGTGTATGTGTATGTGTATGTGTATGTGTATGTGTATGTGTATGTGTATGTGTATGTGTATGTGTATGTGTATGTGTATGTGTATGTGTATGTGTATGTGTATGTGTATGTGTATGTGTATGTGTATGTGTATGTGTATGTGTATGTGTATGTGTATGTGTATGTGTATGTGTATGTGTATGTGTATGTGTATGTGTATGTGTATGTGTATGTGTATGTGTATGTGTATGTGTATGTGTATGTGTATGTGTATGTGTATGTGTATGTGTATGTGTATGTGTATGTGTATGTGTATGTGTATGTGTGTATGCATGTGTATGTGTGTGTATGAATTTAAGCATGTATGTATGCATATGCATGTGCATTATGTATGCATATGCATGTGCATTATGTATGCATATGCATGTGCATTATGTATGCATATGCATGTGCTTATGTATGCATATGCATGTGCATTATGTATGCATATGCATGTGCATTATGTATGCATATGCATGTGCATTATGTATGCATATGCATGTGCATTATGTATGCATATGCATGTGCATTATGTATGCATATGCATGTGCATTATGTATGCATATGTATGCATGTGTGTGTATGTGTGTGTATGCATGTAAGTATGTATGTATGCATATGCATATGCATTATGTATGCATGTATGTGTATGTGTGTGTATGTCTCTCTACGTGTGTGTGTGTATGCATATATGTGTGTGTGTGTGTGTCTATATGTGTGTGTATGTGTGTGTGTCTATGTGTGTATGTGTGTGTATATGTGTGTATGTGTGTGTCTATGTGTGTATATATGTGTGTATCTATATATATGTGTTTGTATGCATGTGTATGTGTGTGTGTAAATGTGTATGGATGTGTGTGTGTGTGTGTAAGTGTGTATTATGATGTGTGTATGTGTATGTGTGTGTGTCTATGTGTGTATGTGTGTGTGTCTATGTGTGTATGCATGTGTCTATGTGTGTATATATATATGTGTGTGTATGAATGTGTATGTGTATGTAAATTAGTGTGTATATGTGTGTGTATGCATGTGTGTCTATGTGTATGTGTGTGTGTCTATGTGTGTATATGTGTGTGTATGCATATGTATGTGTGTATGTGTGTGTGCGTGTAAATCTGTGTGTATGTGTGTGTGTGCATACCTTGCTTCACAGGAAGAGCTCTTGTCGATCTCTCTCTCTCTCTCTCTCTCTCTCTCTCTCTCTCTCTCTCTCTCTCTCTCTCTCTCTCTCTCTCTCTCTCTCTCTCTCTCTCTCTCTCTCTCTCTCTCTCTCTCTCTCTCTCTCTCTCTCTCTCTCTCTCGTGCGCGCACATCCAAATCCTAACACAAATGTGCTGGGAGAAATCAAAATAATTTTTTAACATTCCAAAGCGTCGCTTATGCAAGGCTCTGGAACACCAGGATGTTGCTTATGCAACGCTCGAGTGTTGCAGGCAGTTTGCCAACGTCATTAAAAGTGTCGCTGTTTGCGATGCATAGTTTAAGCGTCACATAAGCGATGCTAACATTGCTTATGTGACAACATGTCCCTTTTAAGAAAAAAAAAACAAGACCGAACCCCGATTTGTTTTCAATTCGGGGCCATTGCTACGCCCCCTATTTCTAGTAGTGCTACAAGCTATTAGGCAACACCTACAACCTATAGTCAAAGAACAAGAAGAACTAATGGTTAAGGAAACAAAAAGCTTGTGGGAAGAACCATCACAATTTCTTCCTCCTACCTTGGATTTAGGAGAACCCCATAAAGAAAAAACTTGCTATGATATAAAACATAAACACCACCAACGTTGTTACGCTTAGTATCCATGTGAAAGGCCAAATAGCCACCAAACACTTTTGTATATGTTCTTTAATAAAACATAGTGGTCTGGTGAGTCACAAATTGGAAGTTTGACTGTATTTATAAGACTTAGGAAATCTATGCTCCATGTCTCTATGTATTGTATAGTTTCTATATATTCTACAATTCTATGCAAAGAATCGTGTGTCACCCAGAGCTCAATTTTGTATTGTGAGAGCATTTTTCTAAAGCTCTATTGAAGAGGAATCCATTTTGGTGCATCATCATCGCACTGCTTCACTAGTATAAGAACAATTCATAGCAAAAGATTTTTGTTGTTGTGTGAGTGGAGCTAGCACTATCAGTTTCAAGCACTTTGTGGCTCCTCCAAGGTTTATGATTAAGGTGGTGACCAAGGCGGCATCATTAGGTGGTTCTCTTTACTTTGTCATTTTCATAGATGATGCTACTAGAAAAGTCTAAGTATATCCTATCAAGTCAAAGGACGAGGTAGTTCGTTCTTTCAAAAAATTGATTGCCTCATTTGAGACTAAAAAAGGAACTAAGCTCAAGGCTTTACATTCAGATAATGGAGGTAAGTATACCTCATGAATTCAACCCTTTTTGTCACTTGAGTTCATAGAGAGTTTAGAGCTCCTTACACCCTCCTACAATATGTTGTAGCTTAGAGGATGAATGGAACTATTCAAGATAGAGTAGTTTTTGAGTTGCATCATGCAAATCTTGCACAAGGTTCTTGGGCAGAAGCAATGCCGATTGTAGTTCATGTGATAAACTTTTCGCCTAGTATTGTCAAAGGTATGAATGTGACATAAGAGTTATGGACAAGGAAACCACCATATTATGATTATCTTTGAGTTTTTGGGTGTGAATTATATGTTAATATACCCAAGAATCTTGGACAAAAGTTGGACGATAATTCAAAGAAATGCATTTTTTGACATAGTCAATTTAGATATTGCTTATGGGATCCTAAAACAAGATCAGTGATCAAAAGTAGTGATGTCATTTTTTATTATTCTAAGATGCATAAACAACCTATTAAGGAGGTTCAAATGAGAAGAGTGGTGTTTGAGGATACTAGTCCTCTAGTTAGCATGCATAAGAATGCTACACATAGAGAATGTGCAATCAGATCAGTGTGCAAATATTCTTATTCAAGAGAATGTGCAATCAGATCGATGTGCAAATATTCTTATTCAATAACCGTTGAGACATTCTGTGAGTAACGCCCATCTATCTAATAGATATGTTCTAGTTTAGATTTTGTTATGTTGACAGATGTTGGTGATTCTTCTTGTTACAAGAGGCTATGGAAATAAATGATTGTGTCAAGTGGGAGCATGCCATGAAGAGTGAATTAGATTCACAAGGATGGTACTTGGGATTCAGTACCTTTAACAAGGAGCAAGAAAACCTTACTATGTAAATGGATATATAAGTTGAAATTCACATCAGATAGTGCTTCTCCAAAGTATAGAGCACAATTGGTTGCATAGGGTTCTAAGCAACAACATGGTCTCAACTTTGAGGAAATATTCTCTCTAGTAGTCAAGATGACTAGAGATCTATATGGAACAACCAAAGGGTTATGCAATTACTAGTAAAGAGGGTTTACTTTGTAAGCAGAAGAATAGCTTATATGGACTTAAACAATCAACTAGGCAATGG
Organism: Ceratopteris richardii; assembly: GCA_020310875.1. Classification (NCBI taxonomy): domain Eukaryota; kingdom Viridiplantae; phylum Streptophyta; class Polypodiopsida; order Polypodiales; family Pteridaceae; genus Ceratopteris; species Ceratopteris richardii. The sequence goes on along the minus strand of CM035423.1, from coordinate 79,915,656 downwards.
TATCAAAATTTTGATTCTTTTATAAAGTCTCAAGGCTATTTTCAAAGCAATGAAGATCATTATCTCTACACAAGAGATGCTCAAATGGTATCTTGATATGCTTGATACTTTATGTTGATGATATGTTGATCATTGGGAAGTCCTCTGATGACTTGTCATTACTCAAGAAGAAGTTGAGTGAGACATTTGATATCAAGGATTTGTGGGATCCCAAACATATTCTTGGCATGTGCATTACTCATGATAGGAGTAATAGATGCATATGTTTGTCTCAAAGTGAGTACATATCCAAAGTACTCCACATGTTCAAAATGTGGGGTGGAAAGGCATTGATTACATTGTTATCTACATATATGAAGTTGATCAAGGATGATTGCCCCAAATCAAATGCGAAAAAAGAATTCATTACCAAATTCCCTTATCACTCTGATGGTGGTAGTCTCATGTATTATATGGTAGGTATGAGACCAGATATTGCGTTTGTAGTAGGAGTTCTAAGCAAATATATTTCTATTCCTAGCAAGAAGCATTGGGAAGCGATTAAGATGACTTTGAGATATACGAGTTTTCACTTTGCTAGATGTGCTTTCTCTTGGAGATCTCATCTTCAAGGATGCACAACTATTTCTACCACAAAAGCGAAGCATCTTGAAGCTACTAAGGCATGAAGGGAAGCATTGTGGCTTTCTCATCATGCTTTTGATATGGTTGTACCTCAGCATGTACCTCTTTTGCTCAATGATAGTCCGAGTGCCATTGCTTTGGCTAAGAATCATGTCTATCATGCAAATACTAAGCACATTGAAGTGGCATATCACTTCATAAGAGATTACTTAGCCACTGAGTGCAATTTCTTGATAAGGTTCATACTCGAGATAATGTTGCTAATGCTTTGACTAAAGCTCTACCATAGGATATCTTTTGATAGTGTTGTCACTTGATGGGGGTTACTTGATTCATGATCTTGCATAGTTACTTCTACATTGGGTAACATGGCCATTGGGTGGGAGGTATAGTTTGCATAAGTACACTTAGGTGTCCTTTATCATTATTTATTTTTTCTTCCATAGTTCACTTTGGCCATATTGGCCTCTAGTGGAAGTTCAACCGCATTTATAAAACCTAGGAAAATTGTGTTTCAGGGCTTTATGTGTTGTGTAGTTTTTGTGTATTCTGCAAGCCTCTTCAAAGTATCGTGTGTATCACCCAAAGCTCAATTTTGTATTGTGAGAGCATTCTCAGGAAACTCTTGTAAAGGGGAATGCATCGTGGTGCACCACCATTGCACCACTCCAAAGGTAATGCCAAATTCTATTCTTGATTACACCAAAGATCCCCACAAAAGTCAAGATGTTGTTTCAAATGCACTCTAAACTATTTTAAAAGTACCTATCCAAATTCCACTAGGAGAACTGCTTTCATTATGCCTAGTCTTTTGGAAAGAAGTTTCACATCAAATAGAAGAAAATTTTGCTTCTATGCTAGTGCACAATGTAACCCTTACTAAACTAGGTTTAATGGATCATGAAATACCCTTTATTACAATCTCATATAAGAACCAAGTAATGAACAAGGTACTAATAAATGATGTATTAGGTGCATATGTTGCGACACTTAAGATTTTTAATCAATTGGAATCGAAAAACATAAAGCCTGCTCCTTTTTTTATGGATGGAAGATAAATCTCATGTGCCAACCTTAGGAATATTAGGGATGTCCCAATTACTATGAAAGGAGCTACTTTTGAGATGATTTTTGTAGTATTATGTCTCACAAGATCGAAAATTGTTTACCACCTACTTATTGGATGGCCATGTCTCAAGCAAGCCAAAGTAATACAAGATTTTTCCACCAACTAATTGTCTTTTGTACAAGGAACGGCTAAGTATGTAATACTTGTAGTATTATGCCTCACTAGGTCAGAAATTGATTACCATCTACTTATTGGATGGCTATGTCTCAAGCAAGCCAAAGTAATACAAGATTTTTCCACCAACCAATTGTCTTTTGTACAAGGAATGCCTAAGTATGTAATCATTTTTGACAAAGTCAACAAGTGCAATCAGTGCCATAATGTTGAATCTGTAGAACCCACACATCTCATAGATGCATTAATAGATGATAAAGACCAAGCCCTTTTGAAACTTGATCAAGACCTATTGACATTAGGTTTCATTAATGTTTACAAGATTGCTATATAGTATCTGTGAACTCATCTCTAGCCACTAGGTATATTTGATTACTAAGATGGATGAAAATGTCCTACTTAAAGAACCTATTGAAAACCTAATTGGATAAGCATTAATGAGGATCATATAGAAGTATGTAATTCGAGGACAACTAGTAATCCTAGAATAGTCAAGATTTGTCCAAGTCTACTAGAACCTTTTTGGGATCAATTAATTGATCTTCTTATGAAATTTCAAGATGTCTTTGTTTATATTCTACTAATATGCAAGGATTTGATCCTAGATTCTTTTGACACACAATTTTATGAAAACTAGATGCCATCTATGTATTAGAGGAAAGATAAATAATGAATCCAAATCATGTCGATCTAGTTAAAAACCTTAGACAAATTATTAAAAGTTGGATAAAATGTTCCCGTCACAGAATGCTTATCTCCTATAGCCACAAACCCAAAGAAAACAAGAAGCTCTAGGTCTATGTTGGCTATTGAAAACCCAATGTTGCTACCATCTTAGATTATTTTCCACTATCGTTCTTAGATAGTATGTGGGACAAAGTAGCTATTCGAGAAATCTATTGATTTATGGATGATTTTAGCAACTATAACTAGGTTTGCATGGAAGAATATGATATACCTAAGACAACATTCATAACTGATTGGGGGATCTATGATTGTGAAATTATGTGGTTCAAATTAAGGAATGCAGCCAAGAATTTCAATGATGTATCCAAGATATTTTCTCATAGTACCTCATTTATTTTCTAAATATTTTCTCGGATGATCCCTCTATTTCAAGAAATAAGAATGCACATCTACGAGACCTCCGATCAATTATGTAGAAGGGTGTTTGGCAACAAATTGCGACATATGATATTGATCAAAGAATGGGGGAACACTTACCTCAACATTTCTTCCCATTGCAACCTCTTTCACCACTAAATCTTTTCAAAAAATGGGGTATAGATTTTATCAATCCAATTTTCCCATTGCATCTACCATTTAAAATACATATATACAAATATAACTATTCTATGAAATGGGTTGAAGCCTAAAAACTCAAGCATGAGAATGCACTCTCTATGGATCAAATCCTACATAAAGAATTGTTCCCCCATTTTTAATTGCCACTAGAAATTGCTTTTTTCAATCACCTTATTCATAATTTTAATCACCAGTTTAAAATCTAGCATAAATTCAGCTCCACATATTACTCTAGAGACTAATTCAAATCACTTGCAAGGTGCTATTAAGGATTTTGCAAAAACTACCTCTTAATCACTCTAGATATTGGAACCAATACTTAGTGACTGCTCTTCGAGCTTATTGCACCACTTACAAAGTAGCTATTGGATTCTAAACCGGTAAATACTTATACCTTGTATGAATTATTGTTTGCATTCTTAGCAAATGGATTTATGCCTTCCAATTCGATTAATGCAAAAAAGCATAAATTGGTCATATGTAACCTCCAATTTAGAATATACTTGGGAAATCATATTACAAAGACATTATAGGAGGATGTCTTAGATGTGCGCAGCCACATGAAGTAGTAATCATGACTCAAGAAGCACACTAGCACCCTATCACAACATGTTTTGGTGCAAATTTAACCAATAAGAAAATCCTATGGTCTAGGCTATGGTGGTCGACTATACAAAAGGATCTTTGGAATCAAATAGTCACACATGATATTTGTCAAATAATGGGCAAACCTTTATCTCAGCATTTGTTCTCACTGCAACCTATTTTGCCACTAGAAACTTTTTTTAAATGTGATATATTTCTTAGTTTAATTTTCCCGATTAACTACCATCAAATACACATAAATACTAATATATGCACCAAATATGCTATGGAATGGATTGAAGCTTGGGCACTAAAGTGCAATTCTGCACTCTTTGAGTCTCAGATCCTATTTAAAGAATAGCTCCCCTGTTTTTTGTTGTCACAAGAACTCGTATAAGACAACGGAGTGCATGATTTAACATGTTATTGAATGATTTAAAAAATGTCAAAAAAGCAGCTCCCCATACTACCCTAGAGCAAATTGACTAGATAAAAGCACTAACAAGGTGCTATTAAGGATTTTGTAAAAAGTTATCTTTAAACACTATAGCTTGGGAGCAACTATTACTAACCATTCTCTAGGCTTACTGCAACACTTACAAAGTAACTATTTGAATCGCATCTTTTAAATTAGCTTTTGGCTTCGAAGCTATATTGCCATTAGAACTAGCAATAACGACTCACAAAATAGCAATATAGGAAAAGATGTTCCCCAAAGAATCTCCGGAAGGTTCTTTGAGTACTCTATGGGATCTAGAAGCACAAAGATATGGAAATTTTTGTTTCTTCAAGCAATGCACACTAGGAAAAAACGGTGGCAAGATAGGAATTTAAAAACCCCTATTTTCAAAGTCGGTGATATGGTCTTGTTTTCTGACTCCAAATCAAATAGGAAGGTTAGGAAGTTCACAATAAGGTGGGCTAGCCCATTTTACATAGATACTAAGATTGGACGTGCAACTTTGACACTACAAATGCTCACTAGGTAGTCCATTACCACACTAGAAAATAGATCTAAGTTGCACCTTTATCGATAGTGACATCATTTGTTGTCACATCCAATGACATTTGATTGGTAGCAAGCACCTTTGTCTTGAGCCATGAAATACGATAACCATTTTTGCCTTCTCCTCCAAAAATTTTCACTTCTAATTATGCTCTTTTTGCATGGCCAAATACGCCTCGGTTATTTTTCTTGACTATTCGTGCACACACTTCTTTTGAGCTCCATAGCACCATATAGGAATATTGAACTATCTTCCCTATGCCTGCACTCTTAAGGATACCCTTCCAACCATAGTGAGAGAATACTTGGAAGAACAAGGTCTTCTCCAATTCATCTCATAGATTGCCCCCTCTCCCCTCCCTCCACACACACATCCCCCCCCCCCCCCCGCCCCCGCCCCCATACCCCCCTACCACCCCCCCCCTAGGGCATGTGGGGTACATCATACCCTTGCATCCTTACAACCTAGAAACCATAAATCAAGACTCACAACGCCATTTAGGGCAACCTACCTAGAGAATGGACTTCATTTTTTCCAAGATCAACTGTCAACAAAAAAAACCTGTCATTGTGCAATTGTTTGAATGGAGAATCTAAGGTCCCTATAATTGCACCCATATATCACTCCATCGAAAGAAGTCCATGGACAAATTCAAGCAAAAAAGTGAACAAGAGATCATAGCAAAGAAATGGGTAAATAATTCAAAATTGGAAGATGCTTGGGCAACAAAAAAATTAAATACTAAGCACTTGTGAAAGAATCAAAGCACAACTCAAGAATTCGTGATCTTACATGCTTGATGTTGGCAAAGATTTTGACTACGATAGAGGCTTGTGTCTTGTCCTTCAAAAACGTGGAACATACAAAGTCAAATCTTATTGGATTCAAAGCAAGGAGCAAAGTTGATTTTTTATGCAAACAAATCCCTATACCATTCTCATAACTCTTATTCAAGTCCCTACCTTCAAACATTCAAGGAGCCCTTTCTTAACGGCTTCTTTGAAAAAAGAAAAAGAAAAGCTAATGATGGCTTTGAAACTTTGTCTCACTACATATGAATTGGACTACCATTCAACTATAAGCAACCTAGATATCATGCAAGATATTCAAAATCCTATCCAATTAGAGCATGAAGAAGAAAAGAAGCATGTGTACATAAGGTGCAAGAGAGCGCAACAAAATTCTAACTAATGATAACAAATTCAAGAAGGATGTTGGCATGGAATTCACAAGCCAAGAATTTCTCATGTGTAACCTCATTTTTCTTCTGTTGAGCATGGAGTTATCTTACCTTATATTCCTAGTCAAAATACAGATTTTTATCAACTCTTACTTAGCGCTTTGGTGGTTTAATCTTATCTCAACTTTCTTTTGTATTATGCAATAAACCATTGTGCAATAAGCCATCATCCATTTCATAATATCAACAAAAAAGAATTTATCAACCTCGAGCTAGGTTTGGATTTAATACTACAAGGATGACAATTGACATTATGCAAAGTTCGTGACAAACATTAAGAACAATTTACGAATAAAAGACAAAAAGTGAATTAGAAGAGAGCTACACGACTAATTTTGTGAGCGTCAACCTACTAAAAACAAAAAGACAGTCTTCTACACGTCAAGATTCTTACTAACGGATGGATCACATGACCCTCATCTCAAAACCGTACTCAAGGTTTTAGTGCAAAAGAATCCTTATTATTGTTCATGTGATTAGTAAGTCACCTTTGACAACACAATGTTTAGAAATGGCAGATATATTATGAATAATAAAATCACCAAATGAAAGCAAAAGCAAGAAACACAAGTCACACATGAAGAAAGTCAATTTTATCCTACCAAGCCGTATTGAAGTTTGAATAATTATAGATATAACAATATCCAAGAAAATGCGCCAAAAGGCTACCCAATTCATGTTTACTAGCAACCTTTAAGATCTTCATGGCTCTTGTTCATCTTATAGATATGTTCCCCGAGTAGATTTCATTACATTGGCAGATTGTAGTTCTTGTTATAACAATGTATGCAGGGAGTGGATATGATACCTTTGATATTAGTCTCTTGCCAAATAGGAAAAAAGATGCTTCCTGTAAGGGGCGTTTGAACACTTAAATTCACATTTGATAATGCTACTCTTATGCGACCAACTGCACGTTTCTATAATGTAATAAATGTCTCCAGTAAACCGACCCACCAGCAGCTCGTACAACCTTTATGAGAAGGTATGACAGACACAAAGGATAGGAAGCTCCTCAATCATCAAATGTATCCTCTGCAAGTTTTTTTCAACCATAAAGAAGTCCTACCACTCAGTTACAAACTTACCTTGCACATGCAACAAAGAAGGATAAGGACTTATTGATGGTTTCCTTAAGTAGAACCAGAGTCAAACAGATACTAATGTTGACAGCTCATGGCTGCTTGTAATATGATATACAAGGCTAAGGTTTGTTGTGAGTTCCTAATATTTAACTGGTCATTTCAATGAGGCCAAAATTCTTGTCTCCAAAAGAAAAAAATACATATAAGTTCACCACAACACTTTATCACGAATTAGTTTGGCAATAGTCACAGGTGAGATATTCACCAAAAACAGAGTCCATTTGTCAAATTACAGAAAAATGAAGAGGTTTATACTTCAAGAAAGGCCCCAATGAACTGAGGTATTTCTTCCAATCAGGAAAAGTAGCCAGTAATGACAGGTACATTCCTTCATCAGTTGCATGAATAAGTTCTAGAATACTGAGCCCTGGCAATCTTCTCTGCTTTTAGAGGATAGACTGACCTTTGACATAGAAGGCATTTCCTCCGTCATCAGTCAGCTTGTAAGATAATTACTAGTGCCACAAGCAATCCATACTTCGAACCCAAATGTACTAAAATAAGAATACATCTGTACTCCAAACTCTTTCACATTCTATGCACTGATACAGTATCATGACTTCAAGCTGCTGTGAAATCATCATCTCTCATACCTTGTATCATACATACATGTTGCCTAATGCTAATGCTTAGGAGGAAGACCCTCTGGCAGCTCATATAATTCTCCCAGATATATAGATGACAGCTTCATGCTAAGCCAGTGAGGCAAAAACTCAGCTCTAAGTAGGATGCTTTGCAATTATTGTGGATCTTATCAAACGACTTTATTTTTAAGTGAGTTTTAACATGTGAGCCACAACTATTGAAGCCATTCTCTGATGTGAGCTGCAAAATCAATACATCTCGGATCATTGGATGAAAACCTTCTGTTATGACCTGCTGAATTCTGCCCTCATCTTGGAAAAATGCGTTCCTTCTCAGCGATTCCTTTGACAAATTCAAAAATATCTTCGATGATTTCACTGTATTATACAGGCTTCTATGGCATGATTGCATCAAATTCACAGCCATCTCAAAATCACCCACAATAGAGCTGATATAGATCACTAGAACCAGATGCAGATCAATTTAGCAGACTTCCATCACCAAAGAGTTTCACTGCTTGTGCCTGCACACGTAGAGCTAGGTAGCATGAGTTTTACATGGTTTGACTAAGAGAACATATCTTAAGGTTAGAAATACCATAGCATCATCATCAATGTCATCTTGTTCCTCAAGGTCAAGCTCAATCAGACCAAGCTTGTCACTAGAGTTGTTATGCTTGGGCATTACGAATTGAGGCTTTCTGTTTCTTTCAGACTGGAATAAACTGGGTTCTCCTGGTTGTATCCTGCAACATCACCATGTAGGGGGTTGAATTGCTTAAATGACAGACATGATATCCTAATCACAAAAATCTAATTCTTTTAAAGTTTTCAGAAATAGTGAAACTTAGCTCTATTTAGTACCCAGACTATCACTAAGGACATAAGCCACTGGATCACATCAAGGTACTTTTAAGTGTCCACACATTATCCCACCTTCTTAAACAGACATTTCAAATGCATGAAATGTAAAAATGTAAAGACATGGTTCCACATCCTGGACATGAAAGTGAGCACCAGTTTTGCACTCGTGATACAATGCATGGAATCATTGACAGCAGAAAGATCTCAACAAAATTTCCCTTGTAAATAGAGGAAGGATCACCTATGCTTTTGAGGGAACGAGACCCTGCAGCAGCTACATGTCAGAGTTTATGCTTCCCACATGCACTTTTATGGAGCTAGATCCTTAAGTCTTGAAGTGCAAGCATTAGGATGACCAATAAAATCATTCTAATCTAACATGATCACAAAAATTCTGCTTACCTTTTACGCAAAGACCCCTGATCACCAACAACTTGTTTTCTCTTAAGACTGGTGAGTTTTTGCTTGCTGCCATCCTGCTGATTAGCCATTGATTCACGAGCACTAGGCATTCCAAGAGAACACTTGGGATTAACATTTTCTGCAACAAAATGATCCACAATTCAGAAAGTCAAACACGAGAGTTCTGTTTTATTGTTGACTTGTAACTTTCCCCTACCCTTGCCTTCATCAGCTACACTTGCAAGAAATCTGATTCCTTGAGATTGGAACTTGGTGGTCACCTTATCTGCTTTACTTTGGTCAGCCAATCAACAAAAAGTTATCAGATAAAAACTGGAGTTGTTGACCTAAAGTGAAAAGAAATAGACCAAGCAAGAACGAGCAGGTTACA
>CM035423.1:79828766-79893766 GCA_020310875.1 Ceratopteris richardii | reverse complement strand
ATCCCACAAAGCAAGGGTTAAATTGCTCGAAGGTCACACGTGGAAAAGATTGCTTGAAAGTAATTGGTTTAAATCTGCCCGAAGGTAATACACTAGCCTAAGGCTCACAACTATCATGCCATAAGCAGGGATTGAGCCCTCGCCTCTGCCTCAAGAGTTGAAAAACGCAACCAGACAGCCTAACATGCATTTTGTTTTTTCTTCTCATCTCATCCCACTCATAAGTCTCTCATCACCATTTCTCAACATCTTTCCTTACTCTCTCCTCTCATTGCCAATCCCTCTCCTTACTCTTATTGCTCATTGTTACATTCCTTCAACACTTCAATCATTAATAATTGCTACGAAACTCTCATCGCCCTTTTTCATTTTCACTCCACATTGCAATTTTCTTAATTAGATTGCAATTTATTTCCTTTATTCGTCCCACTTTAGGTCATAAGTCTCCTTCTATGTCCTCATCATTTATTTTCGTCACACTTCATGCAATATCAGTCATTGTATTGACCTTACTTATCACTCATTGCACATTAGACAACATCACTCATTAATCTCACACATCATTTATTATCCTCAAATATCACTCACACATGCATTTCACTCATTATAGAGCACATCTCATGAGGTCATATGAACCTAGAACGTTGTCAAAACATGGCACTTTGGATTGATACCTAGCGACAACAACCACTCGTGCACATATTCTAGGTCACACACAAAATCATTAGTCATAGTACTTTCCATTGGGGTTGAATTAAGCATCATTATACCTACCTACAATTGATTGCCGATTGTGCACACTTGATTATAGAAATGCCTCTTAAAAGATCATTGATCCCCAATCACTAGTGCAATGCACACATCTAATGGATGTGTACTCAATCATTAGAGATGGTTTTTCTCTTGTGATAAAACGTATAATTGAATTGAGATTGATCATTCATGAAAACTACATACAACATATTTGTATTCTTTCTTCGTTGGTTTTCTATGTTTTTTTGCACATGTACATGAATAGATACAAAGAGATATCTCAATACCATCCAAAAAGAATAAACTACACTATGAGCAATTGGGAAGCTCGCCTTCACTCCTATCACAAAAATTTTGTGTGGACTTAGCTAGTTTGCTAAGTGCAGATAAAAGCTACGCCATATGCAACTCAAAGGCTTATGAAGTAGGCATAGACCTTGGAACACCTTGTCATCTAAGTTGCCAAAATCACAATTGGCACCATTGTTTGCATGCAAGGGAGGACCTCAAAGATCAAGGAAGAAAAAGATTTTTGCTACTTCTCAGGAGATCACCCATCCGAGTATTGTATTTCCTAGAGCTCGCTGGAATGGCAATATCTTTCCAATAAGCTAAACCTCTTTGGTGATTAAGGAGGGAAAAAGAATAATCTTGGCCTTATCTTGAGCATTATATGAGTAATCAAAGTCCTCTTCTTGGCCTCATGGAGCTTGCTTAGAGCATTTTTTTTGTGTGATTGTTGTTGATATATTTTGGTAGTGATGTGTATGAACACTTAGTAGGAACATCAGGCCACTTTTTCCCTCTTCAAGAGGGTTTTTTTCCCCAATTTGTATATATGCCTATAACCCTAATGGGTTACTTACCTTTGTAGATTCACTTGATAATTCCTTCAGTGTTGTGTTGTGCTCCAAGCTTCTTTCTCTTCCTTGTGTTGTTTGTGTGCTTTCATAGACCTAAAAATCCAACAACTGGTATCAGAGAAGGTCGCTACTTCATATAGGGCATCATCAACGCCCCTCTGGTCACAATCTCATAATCGCACAAAAATTGGTGAGCATATTGAGGGAGATTAAGAGTTCAAAATAGCTTTGTTGTGTGGCATCAAAATTTTGATATGATATCATTTCGGCCTCCAAACGCATTATCATAGAGCTTGAGCATGCAGTTTTGTTCTTTTGTGTTGAACATATATACAAGTTTCGGTTCACCAACACAAGCGCCTGAAAGTCTGCTACACGTTTACCAGAGCTCAACAAGGTGGTTTTGTTCAAATTTTTGAGATATAGTCAATTTTTTGCATCAGAGTATTTACTCAGTGGCCATGGCTGAAAGCAATGATGTATTCTGTATGTTGGCTGTTGAGGATAGGTCAGATGGTACTAATTACCCATTGTCGACATATATAATGCATCATGTATTCGTAGCCAAAGGGTTGTGGAATATTGTGAAGGGTGTTGAAAAACATCTTGTTGCACTTGCAAATACAATAATTGAAGGTGATGTAGATGGCATTGAATATGATGATCTTCAAATTCCTGTTCATGTTGCAATTCTTACTACACCTACTACAAAGCAACTTCATTGGAATAGCAGAGATGCTCAAGCACATGCATTGATAGATTTTTCTATAAAACATGCCATTATCCCTCACATTCACTCTTACAAAACCACAAAGGATGCTTGAGATACACTACTCACTTTATACCAAGCAAGGAATGAGGCTCATGTTGCTTACCTCTAAAAATAGTCAGAGAGTGAGCATATGAATGAAGGAAATTCTATGGATAATTTTTTTGACAAAGATCAAAGATGTGAAGGAGCAATTTATTTTTACTAATGAATTCTTGACATATAGTTCATTTGTGCATATTTTTATTAACGGTCTTCTAGATTCATATGAAAGTTTTGCTTCTAGTCTTCAATTGACGATGAAAGGTAGTTAATTAGTTGTGTGACGTGAGAAGGATCCACCTTAATCTAGGTTCATCTACTAACATTTCAAAAGCAGAGTAGAATGGTAGGATTGGAAGACCTACAAGGAGCACCCATAAATTGAGAGGAAACCAGGCCATCCATCACATCACCCTTGGATGGATTTAATCCCAATGTTTTGAACATTGCAAATCGTCCAATAGTGAGATGTGATATCTTGAGTAATGACAAACAAGATGAACATGTTCAAGAATTTCATCCTACAATTAGAGGGAGCACAACAATAATCAATATTATTCTTGTAAAGCTTTTCCTTATAGAAAATTCTTGGAAAATTGTTTATGTACAAAAGATGAAGAAGCATTGGTTTTGCACACTAAATGCAAGGTTCCCACCAGCCAAGAGATTCATAGTCTACAAGTATCAAAGTATAGTGTCTTCAACCATACATCTTGAGTAGATTGACAAGAGGAAAAAGCATTTATTGGCCAATGAGTGAAGGAGAGAGAGATCTTAGAGAAAATGCTTATGAAAATCACGATAAATTCAAACTTTAACTTAGAAGAGTCTAGGCAAACATTCAGAGAGAAACCATTGCTTGCAAGAGTGAACCAAGTAATAATATTAGGAACTAACTCATACCGGAAGGCTTATCCAAATTACAAGCTAGGTTAGTTCCCATCCAAACTAGAAGCAATAGTAGATCAAATCATGATAATTGGCCCAACCAATTTGAGAAAATGAAGACACAAGTAGATGCCTTTGACCATCATAAGTGGAAAAGTGCATGAGAATTTTCTATGATCAATGTGTGGATTCTTGTTCATACAGTTTAAATCATTTTGGATGTCATTAGTGGGATCTCATTTATCATGGCTTCAACCACTATCTTTGAAAGTTTTAGAACGTTAGAGGAGATGATGGATGAGTTCATTGGACAGTTATCAAAGAGGGGAGTCATACATAACTTTTTTCCACTAATCTATAACTTCAAACAATTAACTTGTGAGTCTATAAGGGTAAAGTTTAGGAGATTCAAGAAATGTGTAGACAAATGTCTAGAGCAAGAGAGGCCTTCAAAATAAAATTAATATCTTTGTTCTTGGATGGTTTGACTTAAGAGAAAATCAGGTCTAGTCTACATCAAAAGGCTATCAATTCTTAATGAGTGCATAAAAGAGTATCTAGATTTAGAGGATAACCCAATCACAAGCTTGAAGATTCCTGTAAATGATATAGAGTGAAATCTCATCCACATATGGATCTTCTAAATCATCTATTGGGATATTTTTTATTTAATGGCTAAGAACTTGAGTGCAAAGCAAGACAATGAGCATATAATCTTGTTTACATTAAGAGAACACAACTCTTGAGATGTTGGCAATACTGTAACGACAATCGTCCTACCTGTTTATTTACAACAGACCAATAACCCTCCAAGGGATATAAGATCGTGATAATATTATACCATACAACAACACTGATAAATCATACAATAGATGAGTGTTATTATAACAACACCCCCCATACCATAATATGTTGAGGACTATGTACCCACAACAAAATATGTATAGAGATCCTTGTAGAGGACCATAATACCCTCCACCTAGACTAAGATATGACCCAAAAAATCAAGATATCCCAGTTCTAGAATAACAACCACCAATATCCAACATAGTTCCAATGAAGATGCAAAAGAAAGCATGAAGAAAGAACTTGTGTCCATAAATTCTATGGATTCACATGCAAATGGACCTTACATTAAAGAATATTTCTACAAAGCTTCAAATATAAGTGGTATACAAAGCCAATGAGATCCATAGTAGAAGATCCGAGTGAGTATGATGATCTTTAAAGTTTTAATGTTGATATATGGCCAAATGTGGTGCATCACAATGTTAGAATTCTAGTTATTATGCAAACTTAAATATGTGAATGGCAGTGTATATTAATGTTCCAAATCATCCTCATTTTTTGGCGAGTCAACGATGACATTCCACGAGTTCTAACCAATTCAATGTGTTGATATATTTAGGTAGTGATGTGTGTGAACACTCGAGGACCTCTCGGGCACTTTTTTCCCTCTTTAGGAGGTTTTATTTCCCCAGCTTGTATATACACCTATTGCCCTAATGGACTACTTATCTTTGTACATTCGCTAGTAATACATTCAGTATTGTGTGTTGTGCTCCAAGCTTCTTCTTCTTCCTTGTGTTGTTCGTGTGCTTCCGCATACGTCTAACTCCAACAATTGGTATCAAAGTAGGTCATGGCTTCATCTAGGGTGTCATCTACAACTCTCCGATTGCAGTCTCAAATTTGCACGAAATTCGATGAGCATACTCAAGGTGTTTCTGAGATCAAAATTGCTTCGCTTTATGGTGCCGAAATCGCGATCACAGCTCCATTCGGCCTCCGAACGCACTATCGTAGCGCTTGTGCAGGCTATTTCATCTTTTTGTGCCAAAGGTATATACTTGTTTCGATTCGCCAGTATAAGCATCTCAAACTCTACTACATGATTAGCAAAACTCGTATGGGCAATTCCGTTCAACTTTTTGAGATACAAACAGTTTTCTACATCAAGGTATTTTAGTCACCGGCCATGGCTGAAAGTAGTGATGTATTTCGTATGTTGGCTGTTGAGGATAAGTTGGATGGTACCAACTACCCGCTGTGGGCTTATATGATGCAACATGTATTGGTTGCAAAAGGACTGTGGAACATTGTGCAGGGTGTTGAAAAACGTCCTATCACACCTGCAATTGTTACAAGTGCAGGTACTGAAGTTGATGCAGAAGGTGTCGAAGATGATGATATTCTGCATATTCTTGTTCGTGCTATGGTTTCTGCTGCACCTACAGTAGAGAAAATTCATTGGGATGGCAGAGATGCCCAAGCACATGCATTGATAGATTTGTCAGTCAAACATTCCATTATTCCTCACATTTGCTCTTGTAGTATAGCTAAGGATGCTTGGGATACAATTACCACATTGTACCAAGCTAGGAATGAAGCTCGTGTTGCTTACCTTGGAAAACAGTTGGAGAGTGAGCACATGAATGAAGGTGATTCTATGAAAAGTTTTCTAACAAAGATCAAAGACTTGAAGGAACAGTTGATTTTCGCTGATGAAGTTATACCAGATAGCTCACTTGTGCAGACCATTCTGAATGGTCTTCCTGATTCATATCAGAGTTTGCTTCTACTCTTCGGTTGATGATGAAAGGGAATCCAAATGCCTTGTCATTTGAGGAGTTAGTCTCTGTTTTATTACAGGAAGGTCACTCGAGGCAGAACAGGTCCATTATGCGATTGCAGATCAAGCATCCTTGGCTGGTCAGAAGGGCAAAGGAAAATGGAGCTCTTCAAGTAGTAAGCAGAAATCTGCTAATTTTGCACAATCAAAGAGGGAAGACAAAGATGAAAAGAAATCAGAAAAGCATAAAATGTTTTGCAAGTAATGTAAAGGAAATGATCATATCATAGAGAATTGTCCAAAACTGGTTGCTAAAGAGGCAAAGAAGAAAGAGGCTGGAATGGTTGTTGTAGAGGCCTCTACACCAAAAATAGAGTCTATGAATCTTGTGCAAGAAGAAGAATGGGCATTTACTACTCTTTGCGATTTTGACCCATCTTCTCATTGTTACATAAAAACAAGCTCTAAAGTAGTCTTGTGGATTTTATTAATTATTAAAAATGGTATATGGTGTGGATCTTATTAGTTATGAAAAATAACATGTGGAGGTGTTCACATCTCCAAAGTTAGAGCAAAAATAGATAAAAGTAGATAAAAGTAGAAGGAAAGGAGAGGTGTCTATTTTTAGACAAGGAAGGCGCTTCTGTTGATAGCCTCTCAATAAAAAGAGTAGTTCTCTTAGTGTAGGTGTCCAAATTGAGTGATTCTTGTTGCGTTGTGAAGCTTACAACTTGTGCTATATAAATAGATCAGTTTTTGTACAATTTAGAAAAGAAAAAACTCCGTTCAAGTAGACGTTTTTGCAGATCTTCTTTCTTGTGTCTATCCGGTGCCTCATCAGAGACATACCTCTCTTCAAACTTTCATATCTCAGTCGTTATGAGGTCTTTTTGAGTGATTTCACTTGGAGGAGTTTCCTTAGCTCTCATACTTTCTATCCATATCAAAATTTCTCATAGATTTTGAAGTTTTATTGCTTCTGTACATCAGTTTTCAATTCAGATAGTTAGTCATACCTTGCTATTGCAGGCTTCTTCTTACCTTGACTTCAAGCTGTTGTTTTGGGAGCTATACTCCACATTTTTTATCGTTTTTTGTTTCTAAAGCATGCTACTCAGAGTCTACTTTCAGAATATATGATTAGGTTTATTAAATTCTGCTCAGAGAGTTTCTGGTGGTCATTTTGCTACAATGACCTATTTTTGTTTTTTGGAAAGTTTGTTTTTGAAGTTTGGAAATATTTGGTTGGTGTTTTGATGATCTTGGGAGGTTTCATCATGTTTCGTTGTGTACTTTGATGTTTACAAGTTTCTAAACACAACATTGTGGTATCAGAGCTTTTGTTTTTTTTATCATATCTTTCATACAACTTATTGCATTATCTTCTTTGTTTACAACAATTGAACATGGCAGATTTGAGTGCATCGATTGAGAAGTTATCAGATGGGAGAAATTATCCCATGTGGAAATTTAGAATGGAGTCTTATCTCATGTCTAAAGGTCTTTGGGGATTGATAACAGGTACAGAAGTGAAGCGGATATTACCAGAAGCTCCTACACAAGCGGATCGAGCAAGAGAGCAAGAATGGATCAAAAGAGACAAGAGTTCTATTTATTATATCACAAACAGTTTCCAATACTATGCTTGGGCATATAAGAGGTTTGAATACTAGTAGAGAGGCTTGGGAGTCTCTAGAAAGATTATTTGCAACTACCAATAGAGCGAGGCAAACACAACTTATAGGTGAGCTGACAAGAGTAAAAAAGAAGCCACGACAATCAGTTAATGATTATGTTCTTGAGGTAAAATCTCTTATTGAAACATTAGCCTCTATTGATGCATCTCCTAGTGAGTATATAAAGTTTAATAGCATGTTAAATGGCTTGAGAGAAGATGAAAGATGGAAGTCTTTCATTATGTCTATCATGACTCGAGAGAATCTATCATCCTTTGAAGATTTACAAACACTCATGATGACTGAAGAAATCAACATAGAAGGTGGGAACTCTTATCATTCGCAAAGAGGTAGTCAAGGACAAGCTCTTTATACTTCATCACATAGATCAAGAGGTAGAGGAAATTGGAAAGGAGGAGGAAGATTCAACAACAATGCATGAGGAAGAGGAAGCTTTAATGCGACTAGAGGAGGAAGAACAATACAACAAAGTCACCAGACTCAACCAAATCAGCAAGTTAACTTTACCTGCCATTATTGTGGTAAAGTTGGTCATTATGCCAGGGATTGCTTCTCCAATCCGAATAGAAGAGGTGGTTTTAGAGGACGACAAAGAGGAAGAGGCCAAGATCACATGCATCACAACAACAACATAGTACAAGAGGAGGCTCAAACACAGAAGGAAAACGTTCTTATGGCTATGCATACAGAGACACATAAGAGGAAGGTAAATAAAAAAACTTGGTATGTAGATAGTGGTTGCTCAAACCATATGAGTCACAACATGAATATGTTTGTGAACTTACACAAACCTGATTCAAGAGTCACAATTGCTACAGGAGATAGTACTGAGCATGAAGTAGTTTACATTGGTGATTGTCCACTTAATGAACATGTCACTCTTAGAGATGTTTTGTTTGTTCCTACCATTATAAGAAATTTGATTTCAGTTGGACAGATGGAGGACAATGGAGTAAAGGTCGATTTTGACAATAATCAGTGAAGGCTTATCAAAAGAAGGATGGAAATTTTGTTATAAAAGGACAAAAGATAAACATATTATATACTTATGAAGTTGAAGTTCCAGATTATGCAGGTTATACAATGTTTAATGGGACTCAAGTAAGTCAATTGGACTTATGGCATAAAAGATTAGGACACATCATTGTTGGTAGGTTAAAACATATTGCAAAGAAATCATTGGTTCAAGGTTTACCACAATTACCTAAGCAAGGTTTGGATTTTGTTTGCGAGGCATGTCAGTTTGGAAAACAGGTATGAAGTCCTTTTTCAAAAGCAGGATTGCAAAGCAGAGGTATTTTGGACTTGATTCATACTGATGTATGGGGTCCATCTCAAGAAGAGTCCATGGCAGGTAGCAAGTACTTTGTCACATTTATTGATGACTTCTCAAAGTTTACATTCATTTATTTTATGAAATACAAATCCGAAGTATTTGACATATTCAAAAAGTTTAAATCATTGGTTGAAAAGCAAACAGGTCGAAGCATAAGAAGGTTGAGATCAGATGGAGGAGGTGAATATTTTTCTAATCAATTTCTTGCATTTTTTGAGGAAGAAGGAATTAAAAAGGAGACTACAAACAAATACACACCTCAACAAAATGGTGTGGCCGAAAGAAGAAACAGGTCTATCTTGGAGATGGGTAGGTGCATGTTAAATGAAAAGGACTTACCACTTATTTTTTGGGCTGAAGCATGCAATATGGCAGTTTCTGTGATGAACAGGTTACCACCTACTCAAAGTCATGTACAACAAGCACCTTATGAATTGTTTTACGGATCAAAACCAGATATTGCTAATTGTAGAATTTTTGGAAGCATATGTTTTGTTCATGTTCCACAACAGTTAAGGTCAAAGTTGGATCCAAGGTCAGAAAAAATGGTTTTCATTGGTATGGCAGAAGGGCAACCAGGATATAGATGTGTGAACCCAGATACGGGAGAGGTGATTGTTTCGAGAGATGTTATTTTTCATGAAGATAAATCTTGGTATAAACATGAAGTGCAGGTAGATGAAGAAGAAACTACAAGAAGTCACGAAGAAGAGCCAAGTTCTCCAAGTTCACCAGAGAGTCAAATTACACATGAAGAGGCAGCTCCCCCCAATCAGAAGTTGAAGAAAATTCTCGATTTCATTTCAAAGGAAATTGAGTCATAGGAAGAAGAAAGTGAAGGTTCTACATCAAGAAGAACTCAAACTCGAAGGCAAGAAAAGCATGGTAGGACAAGAAGCCAATCAAGGTATCTAGTAAGAGAAAGAAGGCAACCGCAAAGATTTTCTCATGAAGCTTATATTGCAAAACTTCTTGAGGAGCAGGAACCAACAACTTTTAAAGAAGCATCAAAGGTAAAGAAATGGGTTAAAGCAATGGATGAAGAAATGACAGCTTTGTATGAGAACAATACATGGATTTTAGTTCCAAGGCAACCTAACATTAAGGTAATTGGTAACAAATGGGTGTACAGGATAAAGAGAAACAGTGATGGTTCAGTAAGTATATATCAGGCAAGGCTTGTTTGTAAAGGTTATGCACAGAGTTATGGCATCGATTATGAGGAGACATTTTCTCCTGTTGCCAAGATATCAACAATAAGGACATTAATAAGTGTTGCTACAAGCAAGGTATGGAATCTTTATCAATTCGATATAAAAAATGCATTTCTCAATGGTGATTTAAAAGAAGATGTGTACATGGAGCAACCAGCAGGTTATGAAGATTCCAAGAAGCCTACTCATGTATGTAAACTCTTGAAAGCATTGTATGGTCTTAAGCAAGCTCCAAGGGCTTGGAATTTTAGATTGGTAAAGTTTCTTGAAAAGCAGGGATACAGGTGTTCAAATGCAGATACTTCTTTGTATGTTAAGGTTGAAGGATCATTGATTGTTTATATCTCAATTTATGTGGATGACTTGATAATAATAGGAAACAATGAAGGTGAGATAGCCAGGATCAAAGTAGAGCTTGGATCTGAATTTAAAGTTTCAGATTTAGGAGAACTGACGTACATTCTTGGAATCGAAGTTATGAAGAAGGAAGATGGCGTATATCTTCTACAAAGAAAGTATATTTGAGATTTGTTAAAGAAATATGGCATGTAGCATTGCAAGAGTATCAGTAATCCGATGGAACCCAATGTGAAGTACAGTGCTGAAGATGGTGAACCTTTAGAAGATCCACTTATCTATAGGTCTTTGATTGGTTCTCTTATATATGCAACTTTAACAAGGCCGGATATTACATTTAGTGTAAGTACATTGTCTCAATTCATGAACAAACCCACAAACGTTCATATGCAAGCAGCAAAAAGGGTCTTGAGATATTTGAAGGGTACATTAAATGAAGGTCTGGGCTATAAATATCATGAAGGTTTGAATTTGAAAGCATGCAGTGATGCAGATTGGGCTGGAAATAAGGATGATAGAAGGAGTATAGGTGGATATATGATATTTGCAGGTAATAATTTGGTTTCATGGAGTTCTAAAAAATAGCCTACAGTAGCACTTTCAAGCACAGAAGCTGAATATAGAAGTCTTACAAATGCAACATGTGAGATTATGTGGTATTTGAAGCTTTATGAAGATACGAATCTATCTACAACACGTCCACTACTCTTTGGAGATAATGTAAGTTCATTACAGCTCGCGTCTAATCCAGCGTACCATGCAAGAACAAAACACATTGAAGTGCACTATCACTATATCCGAGAGAAGGTGGTGAATGAAGATATTGATATTCAACATGTTGGAACTAAAGATCAATTAGCAGTTATACTCACAAAAGCATTGGATGCTCAGAAGCTTAAGTGAATCAAAGTACTACTTGGAGTCAAAGCTTTGGATTTAGAGCTTGAGGGGGGCAATGTTACATAAAAACAAGCTCTAAAGTAGTCTTAAGGATTTTATTAATTATTAAAAATGGTATATGGAAGCTTGTGGATCTTATCAGTTATGAAAAATAACATGTGGAGGCGTTCACATCTCCAAAGTTAGAGCAAAAATAGATAAAAGTAGATAAAAGTAGAAGGAAAGGAGAGGTGTCTATTTTTAGACAAGGAAGGCGCTTCTGTTGATAGCCTCTCAATAAAAAGAGTGGTTCTCTTAGTGTAGGTGTCCAAATTGAGTGATTCTTGTTGCGTTGCAAAGCTTACAACTTGTACTATATAAGTAGATGAGTTTTTGTACAATTTTAAAAAGAGAAAACTCCACGCAAGTAGGCATTTTTGCAGATCTTCTTTTTTGTGTCTATCCGATGCCTCATTAGAGACATACCTCTCTTCAAACTTTCATATCTCAGTCGTTATGAGGTCTTTTTGAGTGATTTCACTTGGAGGAGTTTCCTTAGCTCTCACACTCTCTATCCATATCAAAATTTTTCATAGATCTTGAAGTTTTATTGTTTCTGTACATCAGTTTTCAATTCAGATAGTTAGTCATATCTTGCTATTGCAGGCTTCTTCTTACCTTGATTTCAAGCTGTTGTTTTGGGAGCTATACTCCACGTTTTTTGACGTTTTTTGTTTCTAAAGCATCCTACTTAAAGTCTAATTTCAGAATATATGACTAGTTTTATCAAATTTTGCTCAGAGAGTTTCTGGTGGTCATTTTGCTACAGTGACCTATTTCTGTTTTTTGGAAAGTTTGGTGGAAAGTTTGTTTTTGAAGTTTGGAAATATTTGGTTGGTGTTTTGACGATCTTGGGAGGTCTCATCATGTTTCGTTGTGTACTTTGATGTTTAAAAGTTTGTAAACACAACACTCATGAGCAGTGCATGTCTGCAGTACACTCAGATGTTTGGTACTTTGATAGTGGGGCAACCAAACATATTACCTCGCAATGCAGTTTCTTCTCTTCACTCAAGCTTGCCCCTACAGGGAATACTGTTACATGCACCAACAACTCCTCTTATCCTGTTATGGGAGTTGGTTAGATCATTTTGACTATTGCTGATGGTAGTTCTTTCACTTTGTCAGATGCTTTATTTGTGCCATGGATCAAGAAGAACTTATCAGTTTTTGCACTAGCCAAGATTGGCTTGGTTGTGAAATTTGTTGATAATAGGTGTACAGTGCATGATTTGTCAAATGCTAATGTGATTATTGCTTCTGGCATTTTATGTCATGGGTTGTATAAGCTCATAGACTATGAAAGATATGTGAATGATTTGGCATGTGCAGTACATGATTCTCAGGCTATGTCAGATGCAAAGCTTTGGCAGGCACGCTTTGTTCATCTGAATTTTGCTAGTTTGCTACGCATGCAGAAATCTGAAATGGTGTCCTCTTTGCCCAAACTTGAGGCACCTAGAAAACATGTTTGTGAAGGTTGTATTTTGGGCAAAATGCAACATTCCTCATTTCCAAAAGATGGTTTAGTTCGGGCTACTCAGAAATTGCAACTTGTACATGGTGATGTCTGTGGTCCTATGCAGACACCTTCTTTTGGAAATTATCTTTACTTCATTACTTTCATTGATGATTTTTCCATGCATGCATGGTCATATCCATTGAAGGCAAAGTCCAAAGTGTTCATGTGCTTCAAGCCGTTTTTGGTTTTGGTTGAAAATCTGTCAGCATGTAAAATGGGCACCCTCTGTTCAGATCGAGGGGGGAATATATGTCTTCTGATTTTAATGTATTTCTGGCTGAACGTGGGATAAAACACCAGTGTACAGTGCTGTATACACCTCAACAAAATGGAATTGCTGAATGAAAGACTAGGTCACTCATGGAGATGGCAAGGTGTATGGTCAAGAGTCAGGCTTTACCACATAGTTTCTGGCTTGAGGCTATCATGTGTGCAGCATATGTGTCCAAATCTATTTTCATCATTAGTTTTCTCAAAATCCCAACCTTTTTCTTATTTTCATCAATACTTCCTTTTTGTCCCTTTTGCATATGCTTTTTTTTGGATACACGTTCCACATGCTATATTTCCTCTCCTATTCCCCACATGTTTTACATTTTTCACATGCAGCCCTCATATCATGCTCTTTCCTTGACTTGTATTCCACTTTAGACCCCTCCCCTAGCCCTCTCCCCCAACCCCTCCCCATACCTACCCCTCACCTACCCCTCCCTTGGTTGCCTATTCTAGCCTTACCCCTCCCCTATCCCTATTTCCCATTAATCTCCCCTTTTTTTCCTACCTCAATTGCCTTCATCCCTATTGGCTACCTGGTCTGGCTAGCTCCCACTTTTTAAAGCAGTTCCTCTGTAGAGGTTCCCTTCGATTCTACTTGTGACATTGTCCAATACTCCTTCAGAGGTTATACAAAAAGACTTTTGTTGTGATGGCATCTCAATTGCTAATTTTCTTGAATTTTGCTCTCTAAGAAACAAAGCCCATTAGATTTTGGGTGACTATTGAGCTAGACACATGATTTTTTGGCAAAGAGGTGCACAAGTGGTATACGTGTGGCCAATGGTTTGTCAAACAGATCGTGCACATGTGTATGCTCACATTTGTCATTTGTTTGAATTTAATAACATGTTTCAAAGGGTTTTTACAAGGTTTTGAAGGGTTCTGAAGAGTTTGGAAGGTTCAAGCAAACCCTCATGTGTATATTTTGGAGAATTCAAGGCCCAAAGTGCAAACTTTACATAAAGATAAAAATACCTATGTTTTCTACCCCCGTTAATTCTTTTTTATTAACGTACTTTTGTAAGGTCTCTACATGTGAAAAGCATCATAAAGAATACAAGAAGCTTGGAATCATGTGCAGTAAAGAGTGGGAAAACAGGCTACATATCCAAGGCCAAAATCTTGGATACACACGTGAATTCAAGTAAAATAGTGTGTGTGTGTGTACACACACACAAAGCATTGGAAGCCAAGTAAAGAGTGTATGGGAAACATGCATACACTAAGCAAGTGTAAGATAAAAGAGGGGATCTCAAGTGAGAGAGAGTATGCAGAGACTCATCGATAGTCAATGGAGAGCTTGAGAGCCAAGTGAAGAGTGAAGAGACTATTGCATGCCTATTTTCATTCAAGGAACAAGGCAAACCGAGGTGTGGCTAGAGTACTACCAAAGAGGAGTTGCAAGATGATAGTGGAAGTGATTAGGACTTCAATTTGAGTGGAGGCTTGAGTGCAAAGGTGCACAAGAGCAAGCCATTTAGCTAAGGTGAAGAAGCACCATAGAGACTGACTACCTACAGAAGTACTTGGTTGTACTTGGGGGTACTTTTTGTCTTAAAGTGTAACCTGTAGTGAGTACTTTTTAATTCATGAAAACAAAGGTAGTGACATCTTCTTGTATTAATCAACGGACAAAGAACTTTTGGGTACAACATGTTTTTATTCTTCTCTACTTTTCTCCTACAAAAACTCAAGATCCTTTAGATAAAGAATTCCCTCAATACCCTTGCATGCAAGTTTAGAAGGCACCTCAAGTTTGGGTAGAGAGGATGCCATTTCATACTTTTGCACATGAAGCAAACTAGCAAAATTTAGATGACCAAATCATGCATGCCAAAGCTTTGCATATGAAATATCCTAAGGTCATGTACACTTGCATGATCATTCTTAGACTTTGCATAATGTATGAGCTTATTAAACCCACAAAATGAAATTCCATAAGCAATGATAACATCACCATTTAAGAAATCATCAACTACACGTCTATCATGAATAAATATAAATTTAACAATCAAGGTAGTCTTGGCTAGTATTGAAACTGATAACATAGTTTTTCTGATCCATGGCACAAATAAGGCATCTTATAATGTGAAAGAACTACCAACAACTGTATTCAAAATGTTATTTCCCACTCCCATGATATGATAAGAGGAGTCTTTAGCACATTTGACAATATTCCTTGTAGGAGCAAGCTCAACTAAATTAAAGAAATTGTGTATGAAGTAACATGTTTGGTCACACCACTATCAAAGTACCAAACATGCGAGTCTACTACATACATACATCACTAATGAGAAGATGGTTCATAGCTGCAATGAGTACTAAATTCCCATTCTTCATTCTCAACAAGGTTAGCAGACTTTGTTTTAAGCATAGAGGCCTCCCCAACAACTATTCCAACCTCTTTCTTCTTTCCCTCTTTTGCATCTAGTTTAGGACAACTCTTAATGACATGATCATTTTCCTTACAATACTTACAAAAATATTTTTTATTTTCTATCTTCTTTTCATTTTTGTCTTCCTTCTTTGATTGTGTAGCATTAGCAAATTTTTGCATATTAGTAGATGAGCTCCATTTACCTTGCCCTTCTAACTAGCTAAGAAAGGTTGATTTTCCCTTCTTTGATTTTCAACACACATAATTGACTTGTTGTGCCGAGATTGATCTTCTTGAACAAAATAGAGAATAACTCCTTAAATGTTAAGGCATTAGATTTCCTTTCATCGTCAACCAAAGGGTAAAAGAAAAACTATGAAGTGAATTGGAAGACCATTAAGAACACTCTGCACAAGTGAACTATCTGACAAGATTTCATCAACATAAATCATATGATCTTTCAAAATCCTTGATCTTTGTCAAAAAAAGTGTCCATTTAATCTCCTTCATTCATATGCTCACTTTCCAACTATTTTTGGAGGTAGGCAACAAGAGCTTCATTTCTTGCTTGGTATATTGTTATAAGAGTATCCCAAGCATCTTTTGCTATTTTACAAGAGCGAAAGTGAGGGATAAGGGAATGCTTGAAAGAAAAAGCTATCAATGCATGTGCGTATGCATCTCTATCATCCCAATGAAGTTTCTTTATAGTAGGTGCAACAAGAACTACTGCAGCTAGGAAATCCCCCAACACCCCTGCATGCATGTTTAGAAGGCACCTCAAGTTTGGGTAGAGAAGATGCCATTTCAGATTTTTGCACGTGAAGCAAACTAGCAAAATTCAGATGATGCATGCCAAAGCTTTGCATATGAAATATCCTAAGAATCATGTACACTTGCATGATCATTCTTAGACTCTGCATAATGTATAAGGTTATAAAACCCACAAAATAAAATTCCATGAGCAATGATAACATCACCATTTAAGAAATCATGAACTACATGTCTATCATCAATAAATATAAATTTAACAATCAAGGCCATCTTGGCTAGTGTTTAATTGATAACATATTTTTCTTGATCCATGGCACAAGTAAGGCATCTTATAATGTGAAAGAACTATAGGTAGTTCTATTTAGAACGATATTTCCAACTTGCATGACATGGTAAGAGGATTTTTCAGCACATGTGATAGTATTCCTTATACGACCAAGCTCAACTAAAGTTAAGAAACTGTGTATAACGTAACATGTTTGATCGCACCACTATCAAAGTACCAAACATGCGAATCTACTACATACATACATCACTAATGAGAAGATGGTTCATAGATACAATGAGCACTAAAT
The DNA here is from genome assembly GCA_020310875.1 of Ceratopteris richardii. NCBI lineage: Eukaryota > Viridiplantae > Streptophyta > Polypodiopsida > Polypodiales > Pteridaceae > Ceratopteris > Ceratopteris richardii. The sequence continues at coordinate 79,876,812 of CM035423.1, read as the reverse complement.
TCCCATTCTTCATTCTAGACAAGGTTATTAGACTTTGTTTCAAGCATAGAGGCCTCCCCAACAACTATTCCAACCTCTTTCTTCTTTGCCTATTTTCCATCTAATTTAGGACAACTCTTGATGACGTGATCATTTTCCTTACAATACTTACCAAAATGTTTTTGATTTTCTATCTTCATTTCATCTTTATCTTCCTTCTTTGATTGTGTAGCATTAGCAGATTTTTGCATACAAGTATATGAGCTCCATTTACCTTTCCCTTCTAAAGAAAGGTTGATTTGCAACACACATAATTGACTATCATGCCAATATTGATCTTCTTGAACAAAATAGAGAATAACTCCTCAAATGTTAAGGCATTGGATTTCCTTTCATCGTCAACCAAAGGGTAAAATAAAAAATATGATATGAATTGAAAGACCATTAAGAACACTCTGCACAACTGAACTATCTGACAAGATTTCATCAACATAAATCATATTCTCTTTCAAATCCTTGATCTTTGTCAAAAAAGTGTCCATTTAATCTCCTTCATTCATATGCTCACTTTCCAACTATTTTTGGAGGTAAGCAACAAGAGCCTCATTTCTTGCTTGCTATAGGGTTATAAGAGTATCCAAAGCATCTTTTTCTATTTTACAAGAGTGAATGTGAGAGATAAGGGAAGGCTTGAAAGAAAAAGCTATCAATGCATGTGCATGTTCATCTCTACCATCCCAATGAAGTTTCTTTGTAGTAGGTGCAACAAGGACCACTGCAGCACCAGGAAATCCCCCAACACCCCTACATGCATGTTTAGAAGGCCTCAAGTTTGGGTAGAGAGGATGCCGTTTCAGATTTTTGCATGTGAAACAAACTAGTAAAATTCAGATGACCAAATCATGCATGCCAAAGCATTGCATATGAAATATCCTAAGAATCATGTACACTTGCATGATCATGCTTAGACTTTGCATGATGTATGAGCTTATAAAACCCACAAGATAAAATTCCATAAGCAATGATAACATCACCATTTAAGAGGTCATCAACTACACGTCTATCATTAATAAATATAAATTTAACAATCAAGGTAATCTTGGCTATTACTGAAATCGATAACATATTTTTCTTGATCTATGGCACAAATAAGGCATCTTATAATGTGAAAGAACTACTGTCATTTGTATCCAAAATGATATTTCCAACTCCCATGACATGATAAGAGGAGTTTTTAGCACATATGATAGTATTCCTTGTAGGAGCAAGCTCAACTGAAGTACTGTATATGAGGTAACATGTTTGGTCACACCACTATCAAAGTACCAAACATGCGAGTCTACTACATACATACATCACTAATGAGAAGATGGTTCATAGCTACAATGAGTACTAAATTCCCATTCTTCATTCTGGACAAGGTTAGTCGACTTTGTTTTAAGCATAGAGGACTCCCAACAACTATTCCAACCTCTTTCTTCTTTGTCTCTTTTGCATCTCAACTCTTAATGACATGATCATTTTCCTTACAATACTTACAAAAAAGTTTTTGATTTTCTATCTTCATTTCACCTTTTTCTTCCTTCTTTGATTTTGTAGCATTAGCAACTTTTTGCGTACTAGCAGATGAGCTCCATTTACCTTGCCCTTCTAACTAGCTAAGAAAGGTTGATTCGCAACACACATAATTGACATGTTGTGCCGAGATCAATCTTCTTGAACAAAATAGAGAATAACTCCTTAAATGTTAAGGCATTGGATTTCTTTTCATCATCAACCAAACGGTAAAAGAAAAACTATGATATGAATTGGAAAACCATTAAGAACACTCTGCACAAGTGAACTATCTAACGAGATTTCATCAACATAAATCATATGCTCTTTCAAATCCTTGATCTTTGTCAAAAAAGAATCCATTTAATCTCCTTCATTCATACGTTCACTTTCCAACTATTTTTGGAAGTAAGCAACAAGAGCCTCATTTCTTGCTTGGTATAGTGTTATAAGAGTATCCCAAGCATCTTTTGCTATTTTACAAGAGTGAACGTGAGGGATAAGGGAAGGCTTGAAAGAAAAAGCTATCAATGCATGTCACTATGCATCTCTACCATCCCAATGAAGTTTCTTTGTAGTAGGTGCAACAAGAACTACTGGAGCACCTCGAAATCGAAGATCATCATCTTCAACATCACTTGCAATTAGTGTATCTGTAGGTGTTTGAGGATGTGTTTCAAAACCTTGCACAATATTCTAGAAGCCTTTTTCTACCAATACATGTCACATCATATATGCCCACAATGGATAGTTGGAGCCATCAAGCTTATCCTCAATAGCCAACATACAGAATACACCATTGTTATCACCCACCTCCAATGACTAAATACCATGGTGGAAAAATTTATCGTATCTTCAAAAGTTGAATAGAAATACCCAATCAAGCTCTACTAGACTTGTAGGAGATTCAAGATACTTGTACTCGTGAACCAAAAAGTGTATAGATATTTAGCACAAAAGGATGAAATATCCTACATGTGTTTGGAGGCCAAAACAATCTCAAATCAAAATTTTGACAGGATAGATCAAAGTTGTTTTGAACTCTTGATCACCTCAAGTATTTTCAACGATTTTTTTGTGATTTTGAGACTGTTTCCACAAGAGTGTTGAGGATACCCTAAAGAAAATGAAAACTTGCTTTGATACCAAATGTTGGAGTTTGAGGACTCATGAAGTACACAAGGAAGAAAAAGAAGCTAAGAGAACGACACAACACTAGTTGCATTACCAAGTAAATGTACAAATATAAGTGACCCTTTAGGGTTATAGCAAGATATACAATCCGGAGGAAAAAAACCTCTTCAAGGGGAAAAAAGTGCACCAACGGTCCTAAGTTTGTTCACACACATGATCATAAGTACATCATCTCCACGCTTAACATGTAAGGTGCTCTCAACTGGACTATTATCAAAACCATGCAATCAAGTAGGCATGTATCTTTTCATACCAAACATGTAGTGCTTGCTTCAAACCTTCATGCCCTTTATGCACAAAACCAGGGGGTTGAAAGACATACACTTCTTCATGTAAGTCACCATTCATAAGTGTAGTTTTAATGTCCAACTAATGTACATTCCAACCATGATGAGCTACGCATGTAGAAATCCTATGAACAATGGTCATTTTGCATGTGGGAGCAAAGGTCTCATCAAAATCAATGCCTTTCTCTTGAGCAAAACCTTTGGCAACAATCCTCACCATATACCTATCAGTTGTTCCATTGGGCTAATATTTTAGCTTGTATACCCATTCAGTGCCAATGGCCTTTTTGCTTGGAGGCAAATCACATAAAGAACAAGTACCATTCTTCATAATAACAACATATTTTGATTGCATAATAGCCATCAATTTTTCTAAATTTTGTGTTTCATCAAAAGAAACATGTTGATTCTCATCACAAAGACTAGAGATAGCCATTGCATAGCAATCCAATGAAAAGAAAGCACTATGAGAGCTTGACCAAGTATGATATGTCAATAGTGCATCTAATTTTCTCTCTCTCATAGTCTGCACCAACTATTTAGGCACATTTTTTGCCTCATCTATGTCAGGCCTATCATCAACAAGTGCATCATGTAATTTTTCATGAGATATGGAATAATTTGCATTATCATTTGGAACCTCTAAAGGCTAACAAGTTTGCCTCATTTGGACCAGCACTTGACTAACCACCTATAAAATGGGGATGCAAAGTGTCATACACATCCTTTGATCTAATTGATGCCTCCCTAATACATGAAATTAATGACTGAATTGCATCTTCCACAAAGGTAACATCACAGTTAACCACAATGTGTTTAGTATGTGGATGATACAGATGCTAGCCTTTGCTTTCCTATCTATACCCAACAAAAATACATTTCCCTACTTTATCATCTAGCGTTCTGCATTGTTGTTTAGTCACTAATGCATATGCCAAACAAAAAGAAACACACACATGAGGAACAAATGGCTTGCAACCATGTGAAGCCTCATATGGAGTGATCAATTGTAGTTCTTTGGTGGGACACTTGCTAAGTACATATGTTGCACACATAACAACCTCACACAAGAAGCGGTATGGTAAAGCTTGACTTTTGACCATACACCTTGCCATTTCCATGAGGGACCTATTCTTTCTTTTAGCAACTCCATTTTGTTGAGGTGTATACGAAACTATACACTGGTTTTTTATCCCACGCTCATCTAGAAATGCATTAAAATCAGAAGACATGTATTCCTCCCTTGCCTCAGAATAGAGGGTGCCCAATTTACATGTTGATAGATTTCAACCATAACTAGGAACAATTTGAAGCACATAAACACTTTGGAATTTGCTTTCAATGGATACATCCATGCTTGCCTCGAGAAGCCATCAATAAAAGTCACTAAATGTACTTCCCAAATGAAGGTCTCTACATAAGACCACAAACATCACTATGAACAACTCAAACTGAACCATCTTTTGGGAAGGAGGAACACTACATTTTGCCCAAAATACAACATTCATAGACATGTTTACAAAGTGCCTCAAGTTTTGATAGAGAGGACACGATTTCAAATTTATGGAGGTGAAGTAAACTAGCAAACTTAAGATGACCAAAGCATGCATGCCAAATCTTTGCAGCTAAGATAGCTTGAGAACCTTCAACTGCATATGTTGAATCATTCACATATCTATGAGCTTTAAAAACCCATGACCTAAAATGATAGAAGCAATAACAACATAGTCATTTGAGAGATCATGGACTTTATATTTATCATCAATAAATTTTACAAACATGCCAATCCTGGTTTGTTGGAGTTTGAGGTCTTTGGAAGCATGTGAATAACACAAGGAAGAAGAAGAATCTTAGAGCACAACACACAATACTGAATGTATTACCAAGAGAATGTACAAAGATAAGTAACTTGTTAGGGTTATAGGCGTATATACAAGCCGGGGGAAAAAACCTCCTAAAGAGGGAAAAAAGTACCCCAACATCATAGAGTGTTCACACACATCACTACCTAAATATATCAACAAATCCCCTTGGAGTGATGCGGTGAACAAGGAGTTGGCACTCATGTATAAGGAAATGCCAAACTATGTGGAATCCATCCACAAAAGGAAGTAAGCCCAAAGCTTCGAAAAAAGCTTCAAACTTCTCCCTAGGAAGAGCCTTTGTGAAAAGGTTTATAATGTTTGCTTTTATGGGCACATATGCCAAATTGATCTCTATGGCCGAGAACCTCCCCCATAAATAATGATAAGTACCTCAATGTGCTTAGTGCGAGCATGGAACATAGGGTTCCTCGCAAATACCAATTCGCTCTGACTATCAGAGAAGATGATGGTGGTAGAAGACTGACCAACACCCAAATCAGCCATAAGGCACCTGAGCCACACACACTAAATATGAAAGCTGCCCTATACTCAACCTCACAACTAGAAGTGGCCACAATAGGCTGCTTCTTGCTCGACCAAGATATGCATGAGCTACCAAGCATGAAGCAAAAGCCACTGGCTGACATAAGAGTGTCATAGCAACCAGCCCAATCAGAGTCAGAAAAAGCATGTAAATTTGCATAAACCTCCTCATCTATGAGATAGCAAACTGAATATCTAGTCGAGTAATGCATAAGTAAATCAAGCATCCAATAGCCTGCTGATAGAGAACAACATCAAATGCATCTCCAACATCATGAAAACTCAATCGTAAATCTGTCTCCATAGGAGTGGCAATAGGTTTGCAATCTTTAAGGCCAAAACAGTGCAATAATGTGTCAATATATTTTGTTTGGCACAAAGCTATTCCACCATTAACTTGCATAAATTGAATGCCTAAATAATGATGCAAATGCCACAAATCTGACATCTCAAATGAGGCATGCAGATCAACCTTAAAATCAACAATATGCTTCTCATGAGGAACAGTGAGCATCATGTCATCAACAAACACAACAATGATCAGAAGCACATCATTTGCACGCTTAATATATAAGGTGCTCTCATTTGGATTATTCTCAAAAACATGTGCAATCAGATAGGGATGTATCTTTTCATACCAAGCACATGGTGCTTGCTTCAAACCATATAATGCCTTTTTCAACCTGCACACTTTGTTTTCATGCCCTTTTTGCACAAAACCACAGGGCTAAGAAAAATAAACTTCTTCATGGAAATCACCATTTAAAAATGTAGTTTTAATGTCCAAGTGATGTACATTGCAACCATGTATGAGCTGGAAGTGTGCAGATGCTACAAATAGTAGCCATTCGGCATGTAGGAGCAAATATCTCATCAAAATCAATGCCTTTTTCTTGAGCATAACCCTTTGCAATAAGCCTAGCCTTATACTTGTCAACTGTTCCATCAGGCTTATGCTTCAACTTGTATACCCACTTAGTGCCTATGACCTTCTTGCCAAGAGGCAATTCACATAAAGACCAGGTATCATTTTTCATAATAGCATCATATTCTGATTGCATAGCAATCATCCAATTTTTTGAATTTTATGCTTCATCAAACGAAACATGCTCACTCTCAAAACAAAGACTAGATGCAACCATAACCTAACAATCTGATGTAAAAAAACACTATGAGAGCTTGAACGAGTACGATATGATAGAGGTGCATCTAGTTTGCCATCACACAAAGTCTACAATAGCCAATTTGTCATAGTTTTTGTTTCCTCAATATCAGCTCTCTCATCAACAAGTGCATCATGTAATTCTGCATCAGAATAGGAATGATATGTATCATCACATGAAACCTATAAAGGCTAAGAAATTGCCTCATTTGGACCAGCACTAGACTGTCCACCTGTAAAAAGAGGCAGCAAAGTATCATACATTCATCAGCAAAAATCAACTGCTCCTTCAAATCTTTGATCTTTGTCAAAAAACTTTCCATGGAATCTCCTTCATTAATGTGCTCACTCTCCAATTGTTTTTGGAGGTGAGCAACATGAGCCTCATTCATTGCCTGTTATACTATGGTTAGTGTATCCCAAGCATCCTTTCCTTTTTTGCAAGAGTGAATGTGGGGAATAATGGCATGTTTGACAAACAAGGCTATCAATTGATGTGCCTAAGCATCTTTGCCATCCCAACAAAGTTGCTCTACAGTAGGTGCAATAGGAATGGAAGCACAAACAGGAGCCTAAAGAATATCACCATCTTTGACACCATTTGCATCAGCTTTAGTAAGTGTATTTGCAGGTGTAATAGGAAATTTTTCAACACCCTCTATTATACTCCATAGTCCTTTTGTGACCAATACATGATGCATCATATAAGCCCATAATGGGTAATTGGTACCATCCAACTTATCCTCAATAGCCAACATACAAAATACATCACTACTTTCAACCTTGGCCACTCATTAAAATACCATGATGGAGAAAAATCACTATATCTCAAAAAGTTGAGTAGAACTACCTTGACAAGTTCTACTAAACCTGTAGCACACTTCGAGGCACTTATACTGATGAACCAAAACCTGTATATATCTTTGGCACAAAAGATAAAATTTCTTACATAAGCACTATGATAGTGCATTCAGAGGCCAAAACAAGCTCAGATCATGATCTCGATACCATAAAGCGAATCTATTTTGAACTCCTAAACAGCCTGAGTATGCTCATCAAATTTCGTGTGATTTTGAGACTATGACCAGAGGGGTGTCGATGATGCCCTAGATGAAGCAATGACCTGCTTTGATACCAATTGTTGGAGTTTGAGGTCTGCGGAAGCACGTGAACAACATAAGGAAGAAGAAGAAGCTTGGAGCACAACAGACAATATTGAATGTACTACTAAGAGAATGTACAAAGATAAGTAATTTGTTAGGGTTATAGGCATATATACAAAATGAGGAAAAAAAAACCTCCTAAAGAGGGAAAAAAGTGCCGTGGAAGTCCTAGAGTGTTCACACAACACTACCTAAATATATCAACATGGATAATGTTGAAATTGACAATAGTTTTTTTTTAATCCTTGAGACATATAAAGCATATGACAATGTGAAAGAACTACCATCAGAGTAGACAAAATGATCTTATCAACCCATTACAAGATAAGAGAAGTTCTTAGCACATGTGACAATGTTCCATGTAGGGGAAAGCTCGAGAGAACTAAAGAAATTGTGTTGTGAGGTAACATCTTTAGTTTCCCCACCATCAAAGTACCAAATATCTCATCCTACTGCAGACATACACTCCTCTTGAGAACATGGGTCATACCTACAAACACCAGTAAATGCTAATTCTTCATTCTAAATAAGATTAGCACACTCTGTTTTAGGTGTAAAGGCCTTTGCAACAACCACTCAAGCCTCTTTCTTCCTTACCTCTTTTGCAACCAGTTTTGGACAACTCTTTATGACATTACCATTTCCCTTACATTATTTGCAAAAATATTTTTGCTTTTCTGTTTTCTTCTTATCTTGTATTCCTTCTTCGACTTTGTAGCGTTACCAAATCTCTTCTTACTAAAATGGGCACCATTTACCTTTAATGTTATGATTAGCTAAGAAAGCTTGATCTACAACACACACAATTGACATGTTCTGCCTAGACTGGTCTTCTTGGAACAAAATAGAGACTAACTCCTCAAGTGTTAAGGCATTTGGATTGCCTTTCATCATCAATCAAAGAGTAGAAGCAAAACTCTTATATGAATCTTGAAGACTATTAAGAACAATCTGCATAAGTGAATTATCTGGCAAGAATTCATCAACAATAATAAATTACCCCTTAAAATCTTTGGTCTTTGTCAAAAATTGTCTATGGAATCTCCTTCATGTTGGAGATTCACTCACTAATTAGGCATAAAGACATGAAGACATATGAAGGATAAAGAAAGACAAAGAGAAGCAGAAACAAAGCATTCAGAAAATCAAGCCTTAGTGAAGGGACAAATTCACGACTGTAACATAGTGCATAGAAACTTCCAGAATTACGAATCTCGGATCAAAGATGTATATAAGTGAGTTGAGAGGATGATAAAGATGTGTACGTGTAGTAGACACAAGTGTGCATATGTAGAGATGAATAATAGAACCTGAAAAGTCGGGTATTCATCTGAGAGAGATGGTAAGGAAGAACTACTCAACATAGGAGAGTTTTCCATGACTATGAGCAAAGGAAGGCCAAGTCATTTTGTACACATCTTCTCTAATAGAAAAAACATGTTCATGTGGAAGAATTTGAGCACATTCTTCTTGTGCGAAGAAATCTAAGTGATTTCATGTTACTGTGAAAGTTAGTTAACAGTTACGGTTGTCTCAATACACATTTTACGGTATTTCTACAAGTTAGATCTCATTGTATAGTGTAAAGTTTTTCACGAGTGATAGCTCATCTTGAAGCTAGTAGTGTTAACTACAAACTGACCAAAAGAGATTTGTGAAACGGGACATGTACGTGTAGTACTGTGTCTGACAGTAAAGACATCCAGAACTGATAAAGTTTTTCTCAAACTTCAGATAAAGTTCATTTATTGAAGGAAGTTCAGGTATTACTTCTTTATCTCATACACAATCTTTTGAAGTAACTACAATTAGATTTGCAGTTGATTCCGGTGAGATTCTGGTAACATTTCGGTAACATTCTGGTAAAGTTCCAGTGATATTCCGGTGGTTTCAAAACATAGTTTTGGTCCAGTCAAGTGACAAAAAGATTATCTAACAGTAAGCAAACACAAAATTGTAAAGTCTGAAGTAAATCAATTTAGAATTAAATTCTGAAGGAAAGACGAAGTCTCTGTAAAGTGAATTCTCAGAATTTACTAAATACAGTAGTAAAGTTTTCAGGTTGCTAAGCTACCGATGATTATAGAGGTGTTCTAACATCACTTTAGCTTAGTTCTTGTGGCGTGGCAAATTCTGCAGCTTAATGTCAAGCTTCTTGCCACGTCGTCAACAAGTGGTATCAGAGCAGAAAAGGTTCTGAAGAGAAGAAAAGGTTCTCAAGAATAAACGAAAGAAAAGATACAAAAGAATTTGAAGAATTCTTCACAAGAAAGGTGAAGTTGAGGAGATCAACAACAAACAGCATCAGAGAAGCATTCCAAAGTCATTCTCAAGGGTAAAGGTTTACAAAAGGTAAAATCCTTTAACGTTATATTCACCGACAGTAACAGAAACAAGAAGATTATGGCATATCACATTTCTATTGACAAATTGGATAAAGATAACTATCCCGCATGGGTAATGCGAATGGAAGCCTTACTTATAAGTAAGGACTTAATGATATATGTGACAGGAGAAGAAAAGAAGCCTACTTTTGGAGACGACAGTCAACCAAAGAAAGAAGAATTAGAAGCCTTGAAGCTGTGGCAGAAGAAAGATGCAACGGCAAGAGCTTATATCTACAATACCATTACAGATCATCTACTACCACATATTAGAGGTCTGGAGAAAGCGGAAGACATATGAAGTGCATTGGAAGATCATTTCCAAAATACTACAAAAGCTAGGAAGGCTAGCTTATGGTCAGAGTTTGCAACGTTCAAGAAAAAGCAAAGTCAAAGCATTAGTGATTATGTCACTAAGATGAAGGACTTGGCAGACAGTCTTGGATCTATTGACGAAGATATCAAAGATCACAGGTTAATAGCGCAATTTCTTGCAGGATTAAGAGGAGATGAAAGGTGGAAACCTTTCATACTCTCAACTGAACTTTCATTAAATCATTTTGTACCAGATTTAAATCAGTTGCTTGGACTAATGCTAACGTTTGAGCAAGATTTGAAGACAGATGGAGATAAAGGACATAGTTCTGCTATGTACGCAAAGAGTAAGAAGAAAGGTGACAAAGGAAAAGAAAAAGATGAAGAAGAGATGACTACTCAATCGAATTATGCAAGAGGAAGCAATAATGTCAGGAGTAATACAAATGGAAGAGGTAATCAGAATAACAACAAGAAGACTTGTTGGATCTGTGGATTAAGCAATCATTTGGCTCATGATTGCTGGCATAATTCTCAAGGATCAAGTCAGAATCAGAATAACAATAGCAGAGGCAGAAGCGGAAGATATCAAAGAGGAAGACAAAGCCAAAGAGGCGGATATGGTAGAGGTGGAGCAAGAAGTTGGGGACAAAATCAGTCTCACAACACTACCTACTACAACTATGCAAATGATACACAGAATGACAATCATACGATGTTGATGATGAATTCGATAAGCGTCTCAGAGAATGAAGATCTCAAGGTATTTTATATTGACTCTGGTTGTTCAAATCATTTGTCAGGAAATATAGAATTGTTATCAGAATTGGAAGGAGGTATTTCAAATCATACAGTACAAACAAGTGATAACACAAAACATAATGTATGGTCAATTGGAAAAGTAAAGTGTAAGAATGGAGCTGACCTGCTAACAAATGTTTTGTATGTTCCAACAATCCCGAAGAATCTGATAAGCGTGGGACAGATAGTAGAAAAAGGTTTTCAAGTCAGGTTTACAAATGAAGGAGTATTTGTTGAAGATCCAGAGAATGGATACAATCAAATTGTCTATGGTAAAAGGGAAGGTAGACTTTTAACTCTTAAAGTACAAGGGAATGTTGGTCAAGCTTTGATCACACATGGTGATAAAGCATTTACAGAATTAGACCTCTGGCATAAGAGGTTAGGACATTTTAATGAAAAAGGAATCAAAACTATGGTGGAAAAACAATATGTAAGAGGATTACCAAATATGAAGAATCAACACATGATTCACAAATGTGAAGCCTGTTAGATGGGAAAATCACACAAGTTACCATTTCAGAAGAATGGTTACAAACACGATGGTCTGTTAGAACTCATACATACAGATGTATGGGAACCAACAAAAGAAGGATCTATCAGCGACTCAAGGTATTACGTTCTTTTTATTGATGATGCAACAAGATGGATAACTTTTTATGTTTTGAAAGAGAAATCAGAAGTATTTGGAGCTTTCAAGCATTTTCATGCATATGCTGAAAGACTTACAGGACAAAAACTCAAAAGACTAAGGTCTGATGGAGGAGGAGAATATTTTTCTCGAGAATTCAATGATTATCTGTGGAATGCAGGTATCAAAAGAGAAATAACTTGCAGGTATACACCGCAACAAAATGGAGTAGCAGAAAGGAGGAACCGAACTCTAGTTGAGTTTGCCAGAGCAATGTTAAAGGAGAAGAATTGTCCAAATTATCTTTGGGCTAAGGCTGTAAATACAGCTACATATCTGGTAAATAGATTACCATGTACAACTTTAAATGGGATGACCCCTTATGAAGCTTGGTGGGGTAAGAAACCAACACTTGATCATTGCAAAGTGTTTGGATCAGTTGCCTATGCTTATGTACCATCACAACTGAGACATAAGCTTGAACCAAAGGCTGAAAAATTTGTGTTCATCGGATATGATGAGAAATAGATGGGTTATAGGTTATGGAATCCTTTAACCAAACAATTTATTGTTTCCAGAGATGTGACATTTGATGAAGGAAAAAGTTGGTATACAGACATAGAGTATAATGATGAAATGTCTGAGGAAGATATAAGAAGAAAGGAAAAAGGTAAATCACATATGCAGGTAAATGGAGATAAAGATTATATGCAGGCAAGTACATCCAGGATCGGATCAACTATGAGAAATGAAAATGGACCAAGATTTGATGAAGAAGTGTATTCAGATACACATGAAGAGTATGAACCAAGAAGGTCAAACAGAGTAAGGAAACAACCAACAAGGTATTCCTATGACACTTCTTATTTGACTCAGAAAAACTATGCTTATTTAGTAAAGGAGGATGAAGAACCTTAGAACTATAGTGAACCAAAAGATAAGAAACAATGGGAAGAAGCAATGAAGGAGGAGTCCAATGCTCTTGAAGAGAACAAGACTTGGGAACTTGTTCCAAAACCAAATGGTAAGAAAGTGATTGGAAATAAATGGGTTTACAAAGTTAAGAAACTTGCAGATGGAAGAATAGCCAGATACAAAGCAAGACTGGTAGTCAAAGGTTATGCTCAGACGCATGGCATAGATTATGATGAGACATTTAGTCCGGTGGCAAAGATGTCAACTATAAGGACATTGATTGCTATAGCAGCATCAAAAGGATGGAAGCTAAGTCAATTTGGATATAAAGAATGCATATCCATTTCAGATGAAGTCTACATGGAACAACCTGAAGGGTTTGTAAGTTCCAGTTACCCAGAACATGTTTGCAGATTAAGAAGAGCACTCTAAGGATTGAAGCAAGCTCCAAGAGCTTGGAATTACAGACTTGTAAAGTATCTCAATGACCTTGGATACGAAAGCTCAAAGGCAGATGCAAGTCTACTCATCAAGAGAACAAATGAAGGTATGATCTACATTTGTATTTATGTAGATGACATTATAATCACAGTTACCTCAGATGAAGGAATCAAGGAGGTAAAGAGATTGCTTGAAAAAGAGTTCAAGATCAGTGATCTAGGAAAGTTATCATACTTTCTTAGAATGGAAGTTACATATACAGATCATGGTGTATATGTTTCGCAAGAAAGGTATCTTCTCAACTTAGTGAAGAAGTTTAACATGGAGAATCGCAGAGAAGCCTCAACACCACTTGAGGTCAATCATAAACTCAGCAAATATGATGGTGTAGAGTTTAAAGATATGAGAAAGTATCAATCTTTAGTGGGAAGCTTGATTTATGCTACGCTAACAAGACCAGATCTTAGTTATGCAGTAGGAGTTCTCTCACAATTTATGCATTGTCCGAAGGATCAACATTGGGTTGCAGGACAAAGAGTTCTTAGATATATCAAAAGAACTATAAAGGAAGGATTATATTATCCTTTTACATCAGTTATAAAGCTGAGAGCATACAATGATTCAGATTGGGCACGAAGTCAACATGACAGAAGGTCAACACATGGGTATATGATATACCTAGGAGATAAGCTTGTCAGCTGGTGTTCAAAGAAACAACATACAGTGGCTTTATCGTCAACTGAAGCTGAGTATAAAGGACTTGTGGAAGGAGCAAAAGAAGTGATATGGATGCAGAACTTGTTCAAAAGCTTGGGTATTGATCAAGGTATACCTATCATACATGGAGACAATATGAGCTCGTTGTATCTTGCAACAAATCCAGTATTTGATGCAAGAACAAAGCACATAGAGATTCAATATCATTTCCTGAGGGAAAAGGTAATGGAGAAGGAGATTGAAATAGTATACACTCCTACAAAAGATCAGATTGCAGATATTCTGACAAAGAGCTTGGATGGAATAAAGACAAGCAGATTCAAAGAAATGGCAGGAATAAAAGAAAAGAAGAATATATGAAAGATCGAAAGATGCAAATTAGTGATTGAGGGGGAGCTGTTGGAGATTCACTCACTAATTAGGCATAAAGACATGAAGACATATGGAGGATAAAGAAAGACAAAGAGAAGCAGAAACAAAGCATTTAGAAAATCAAGCCTTAGTGAAGGGACAAATTCACGACTGTAACATAGTGCATAGAAACTTCCAGAATTACGAATCTCAGATCAAAGATGTATATAAGTGAGTTGAGAGAATGATAAAGATGTGTACATGTAGTAGCCACAAGTGTGCGTATGTAGAGATGAATAATAGAACCTGAACAGTCGGGTGTTCATCTAAGAGAGATGGTAAGGAAGAACTACTCAGCATAGGAGAGTTTTCCATGACTATGAGCAAAGGAAGGCCAAGTTATTTTGTACACATCTTCTCTAATAGAAAACACATGTTCATGTGGAAGAATTTGAGCACATTCTTCTTGTGCGAAGAAATCTAAGTGATCTCATGTTACTGTGAAAGTTAGTTAACAGTTACGGTTGTCTCAATACACATTTTACGATATTTCTACAAGTTAGATCTCACTGTATAATGTAAAGTTTTTCACGAGTGATAGCTCATCTTGAAGCTAGTAGTGTTAACTACAAACTGACCAAAAGAGATTTGTGAAACGGGACATGTACGCGTAGTATTGTGTCTGACAGTAAAGACATCCAGAACTGATAAAGTTTTTCTCAAACTTCAGATAAAGTTCATTTATTGAAGGAAGTTCAGGTATTACTTCTTTATCTCATACACAATCTTTTGAAGTAACTACAATTAGATTTGCAGTTGATTCCGGTAACATTCTGGTAACATTCTAGTAAAGTTCCGGTGATATTCTTGTGGTTTCAAAACATAGTTTTAGTCCAGTCAAGTGACAAAAAGATTATCTAACAGTAAGCGAACACAAAATTGTAAAGTCTGAAGTAAATCAGTTTAGAATTAAACTCTGAAGGAAAGACGAAGTCTCTGTAAAGTGAATTCTGTTTACTAAATACAATACTAAAGTTTTCAGGTTGTTAAGCTACTGATGATTATAGAGGTGTTCTAAAATCACTTTAGCTTAGTTCTTGTGGCGTGGCAAATTCCGCAGCTTAGTGTCAAGCTTCTTTCCACGTCGTCAACACTTCATTCATATGGTCACTCTCCAACTGTTTTTTGGAGGCAAGCAACACGAGCCTCATTTCTTGCCTCATATAAAGTTGCAAGTGTATGTAACCAAGCATCATTTTCTATCTCACGAGTTAATGTGAGGGATAATAGCACATTTGACAAACGAAGCTATCAATGCATGTGTTTGGGTATCTTTGCCATCCCAACAAAGTCTCTATGTAGTAGGTGAAGCAAGAACCGCAACACGACTAGGGAAATTAAAGATCATCGTTGTCAATGCCATGTGCATCACCTTCAATAACTACATTTGCAAATGTAATAGGATATTTTTCAACACTTTGCACAATATGCAAGAACCCTTTTGCTATCAATACATGACGCATCATATATGTTCACAATGGGTAATTACTACCACTTGAATGCAAAAAATAGCCAACAGTTAGCTCACAATATGTGTTCAATATACTCATGCCTTTGTTCCAAAATGGTGCGCTTGACTATGGCCATGTAGACCAACCAACTGAGGCTTAAAGTGCGGGAAAATTCCAACAAGATAGAGTTGAAAATGCAGAGAATTTCCAGCCAAACATGGCTGAAATTCTTTAGCCAAAAATTGTCGGAACTACTGGAAATTTCCAGCCACATACGGTTGAACATTCGCATCAGAATATGGTTGAAAATGAGCATGAAATTAAGCCCACGCATGATGTACATGTTGATGATGTATTACATAATGAACACATGTCTATCAAGAGTGCAAAGTATGCCAAAATGGTTGAAACAAATCTTGCTAGATAGCAAATTGAGTGCACCTTTACTTGGTAGAACATGATCAAGCTCTCACCATGCATCAAGTAATTTTGTGGATTATTCTCTTATTGCAACATGTAATGAAGAGCCACTTACTTTTGAAGATGCATGTGAGGATTCACAATGGATGAGTGCCATGCAATCAAAAATGGTTTCCTTACATAGGAATGGTACTTGGGAGTTATGTGAATTGCCAAAAGGAAAAAATGCCATCGGTACAAAGTGGGTTTACAAGATTAAGAGAAAGTCTGATGGTAACATTGATCGCTACAAAGCTAGATTGGTTGTGAAAGGATATGTGCAACAATGTAGCATTGAGTATGAGGAAAATTTCCTACTTCACACATGACTACCATTCGTATCGTGGTTGCATTGGCTTCCCATCGAAGTTCAAAAGTACATCAGTTGGATATAAAGACAACTTTCTTGAATGGTGATTTGCAAGAAGAGGCTTATGTGAAGCAACCCCTTGGATTTGCCATGAAAGGGCAAGAGCATATGGTTTGCCGCTTGCATAAAGCCTTGTATGGTCTCAAGCAACCTCCATGTGCATGGTATGACAAAATCCATAAGCACTTGATTGCTCTTGGCTTCACATGTAGTCCAATTGAAAGAATGCTCTATGTATGCAAAGATGGGGTTGATCTTATAGTGCTTGTTCTTTATGTCGATGACATACTCTTGACTAGAACATGTGATGTAAAACTTGACATTCTTATGGCTGATTTGCAACATACTTTTGATGTCACTTATCTTGGTCTTTTGAGCTACTATCTTGGCATCCAATTTGTATCCATTGAGGGGGAAATTGTTATGCATCACGCAAATATATGTTGAAAAACTACTTTAGTGTTTTGACTTTGAGGATTTCAAGCCAGTTTCCACATCAGTTGAAACAGGATTTGGTTCTCAGTTGAGGATTCCAGTGATGCATTTGACACTTCTCTTTATCAACAAGTTGTGGGATGTCTTATATATGCATGCAACACAAGGCCGAATATACAGTATGCAGTTTCCCAGTTGAGTCGATTCATGCATAGCCCTGGCACTAAGCATTGGCAAGCGGTGAAACATGTGTTTAGATATCTCAAAGACACTTTGAGATTAGGTATCTTTTATGGAAGAGATATTTAGCCATGCTTGGATGCTTTTACAAATAGTGATTGGGCTGGTTGTTATGATACTTGCATGTTCACTAATGGTAATTGTTTTTTCCTTGGAGACTCATGCATATCTTGGTTGAGTAAGAAGCAACCTACAATGGCAACCCCATGGAGATTGATGTTGTTATGCATATTCTCACTGATAGTCAGAGTGCTTTGGCTATTGCACAAAACCGAGTGTTTCATGCACATACCAAACATATTGAGGTGCATTATTACTATGTGAGAGTGCACCTTCATGTAGGAGATATTGATTTGGTATATGTGCCTACACAAGATAATGTGGCAGACATATTCACCAAAGCTCTTCCACTGGAAAATTAAGGACATATGGCAATACAACAGGCATACGGAAGATGCTCCTAATTTTGTGATAGGAACTAAGTGGTCATTACGGGCTGTATATTTCCATCCTGAAGGTGCCCCTCTTTAGGATCTCCTAACTTTGTGATGAAAATTAGCAGTCATTACAAGTTGTATACTTCCGTCTTGATGGCACTCCTCTTTAGCATCTCCTAACTTTCTGCTGCAAACTAGGTGGTCATTATGGGCTATAGACTTCCAACTTTAGATTCTCTGCTCCAAGTGCTTTAGTGAAAATATCAGCAACCTGCTCATCTGTTCTCACATAAACAAGATCAATATCACCTGCTAATAACTTCTCTCTGATGAAGTGATGATGTACCTCGATATGCTTTGTTCTAGCATGAAAAACAGGGTTCTGTGTTAGTTGTATGCTACTAAGATTATCACAATAGATGGTGATAGGCTTTTGCACTTCCACACCTAAATCTGCAAGTAGCATCTCTAGCCATGATGCCTCACATGCCGCCATTACAACACCTCTATACTCAGCCTCTGTACTCGACAAAGCAATAGTGGGTTGCTTCTTGCTTCTCCATGTAATAAGTGCTCCTCCAAGTGAGAATAGAAAGCCACTAGTAGATCTTCTATCTAGAATACTACTAGCCCAATCTGCATCGGTGTATCCATGAACTTGCAAAACTACACCAGCTTCATAAAACAATGCATAATCCAAAGTAGCACTCACATAACGTAGAGTGCACCTCAGAGCATCCAAATGTGACTTCTTGGGAACCTGCATAAACCGATCAAGTCCAACAGTATAGCTTAGATCAGGCCTTGTAATTGTGAGATATATAAGACTTCCCATAATTTTCATGTACATAGTAGCATTTTCCAGTGCTTCACTTGATGCAGTATCCAACTTCAAATTTTGATCTAATGGCATAGAAATTGGCTTACAATCAGCCGTACCACACTTTTGTAGCACATTCAAGGCATATTGCCTTTGCGACATCCATATACCTGTTTCTCCAATCTTTCATGTCAAATTCTTGCATAAGAGCATGTAAACTATCATATGTCAATCATTGCACTGAATTTTGCATCCCCCAGATCTTCTTGGTCCTCGGTCACTTCTCCTTGTATCATCTGCATGTGCCTTTCTTACTCCTGGAGCCTTCACAGGGGGCAATCCAAGTTCCTCATCAGGACTCTTTTCTAAACTGCTTGAATCTCCATCAACATCTTCAAAACCTGCACATGTTTTATGACCAGCAGAAAGCTTTTCTTTACCTTTCTTGGATGTATTTGATGAGTTTTTTGGACAAATTTCCACGCAATATTCCACTCCATGGATTTGAGTTGGAACTATGGTTTGGTGATGCATTTGGTCCACTCAAAACTTGAGATTCTACACTTGATTTTTTAGCATTTTCTTTGTCATTTGGGTCAAGATTCAATCCTTCTTTGGCATCTACATAGAAGCTAGAAATTTCATCAAATACCACATCTCTGCTCACCTTCATCTGTCGTGTGAGTGGGTTATAACATTTATATCCCTTTTTCTCAAGGGAATATCCAATGAAGACACATTTTTCTGCTTTTGGATCAAGCTTCATCCTCAACTCATCTGGAACATGTAGATATACAATACAACCAAAAACTTTCAGATGTGATAAGTTTGGCTTTTTACTTGTAAACTTTTATTCAGGTGTAACTTGATGTACAACAACAATCGGAGTTCTATTCATGATGTATACAACAATATGAACAACTTCTGCCCAATAACAATGAGGCATGTTCTTCTCAGCCATCAAGGCTCTTGCTATCTCTACAATATGTCTATTTTTGCATTTAGCAACACCATTCTGTTGTGGTGTGTACCTGCATGAAAATTGATGCCGAATTCCTTGATTTTTTAGAAAATTGCTGAACTCATTTGCCATATATTCACCTCGTCCATCAGATCTTAATGTCTAAATATACTTCCCTATCTGCTTTTCCTCCATAGCTTTAAAAGTCTGGATGTGAGTGAACACCTCACTCTTCTTTTTCATGAAGTATACCCACACTTTTCGTGTATGTTCATCAATGAAAGTAACATAAAACTTGCAACCGCCCATAGATGTCGTCTTTGTAGGACCCCAAACATCTGTATGTACTATTTCTAGTATGTTCTCACTAACATGCTTGTCATGTGGAAACAATGCTCTTGATTGTTTTCCAAATTGACATGCTGTACATACCTTTTGCATCGCTGCAACCTTGAAATTTGGTAGTCCACAGACAATCTCCTTTGACTGCATCAATTTCAGCCTTTGCAAGTTTGCATGTGCAATCCGTTTGTGCCATATCTGTATATCAGCAATGACTCCTGCACCTCTTGCAAACATGGCTGCATTCATTTTAGAAATTTTCACATTTAAGATGAACATTCTACCCACTTTGTTTCCTTTGGCAATCAATCTTCCATCCTATTTTTATTCTTCTACATATAACCCATCATCATTGAGCCTGAATTATAATCCTCGATCAACCATTTGTCCAACAGAAACCAGATTCTTTGTTATATTTGGAACATGCAGTACATCAGCAAGATGTTTTACCTTCCCATCCTCCATGGACAATGCTATATTTCCTGTATGCTCGATAGGGTGTGATGTGTTATCACTTGTTTCAACATATCCAGGAACTGGAAATTTTTTCAAAGTACTAAACCATTCCACATAACTGGTCATGTGATTTGAAGCACCTGAATCAACATACTAGACATTATCATTTGATTTTGAAACACCAGTAGAACAGCTTCTCAGAATCATCTGCATTCGTGGATGCATAGTTGTTTTGCTTCCTTCTGTTATTTGATTCTTCAACCTGCAATCACGTTCAAAGTGTCCAGGTTTACCACAATTCCAACATCCTTTACTGTCATTACGTGAATCATTTCTTTGGAAATTTCTGCAACCTCTTTGGCTCCCCCTGCCTCGAAACTGTCCTCTACCTCGTGCATGATTCTATTGTTGACCTTGGTCTTGGTTACTGTTTCCTCTTCCAGTTTTGAAACCTCTACCTCTGCCTCTTCCTCTACCAGAGTAAAATATATGCTCAAAACTGGGCTTTCCTTGGGAGTTTTAATCCTCACCAAGATTCTTTTCTTCAATAATCAGCATGGATACCAAATCAACAAAATTTGGAATATTTTCTCTCGTCTGTATAGAAGTTTGGAACTGCTTATATGCAACTCCTAAACCACGAAGGCACACTTCCACCTTATCATCGTCATCTACATTCATGCCAATAGATGCAAGTGACTCACATATGCTTTTGATTTTTAGGGTGTAGTCACTTACCAACATGCCCTTCTTCTCCAATGTATGCAGCTCATTCTTGAGTTGTGTATTGGTCTCATACAATGTGACCAAACTGTTCCAAGCCTCTTTTGGAGACTTGACATCCTGTATGTGCCCAGACATGCTATCCTATATGCTCACAGATAGCCAATACATTACCTTTTGTGCTCCTTGATTCCATTCCTCACTGGTCCGCAGTACGATTCCTCTCTGGTAACTGCATAGCATTTTTGTTCTCTCCTTTGATGTACTTCTAGTAGCCTTTTCCCATCAAAAAATTCATCATTCTGAATTGTCAAGCATGTAAGTTGTTCTTGTCCAGCTTATCGCTCATAAGTTGATTCATTCCATCTGCATTTGCCATTTTTGTAGCTATTCACAACACTACAAGCAGCACTTCTATGTGATAGTTTGATCTCAAAAAAAACACAGTTTTCGTGTATCAACAATACACGGAATCGCTTGAAATTCTAGATCTAGAATATATGAGCGTTACAAACACAACGAAGGTACAGTTTTCAAAACTGACCTCGTTTTTTTGTGGGCCTCACCTTGCGGGCTCCAAACGGAGGTCGAGATGGCTCTGAAACTTCAATATGACAAAAAAAAGTGACCTTAAAAGGATAACTCTCGAAAATATTTTGAGGTCTTCTACCTTCATGCCAATTTTCGTAGCAATTTGAGGTCATTTGTGAATCGCACTTTCTCTATGCCTTGTCGCATACTCTACACTGTCGGCCTTCTTCATAATCTCTCTATAGCCACACTGGCTTTGATACCATGTCACGAGGAAAGAGATAAGGAAGAGAGCTCACACACACACTCTCACAATCAAAGAGAAGCACACACTCAGATTGAGGCAAGGAAGAATGATCTTCTTCTTCTTCTTCTTCTATTACATAAAAAGGAATGTACAAGAATGACTTAAAAACAAGAATACAACTACTGCAATATATAAAGACAAGTACATAAAGAAAAACCTAATGTCTGCGAATGAGTGAGCTGGCAAGAAACAAATGTGCCATCACTCTCGGTAAATCTAATAAAGCTCAATGAAGTGTCCCTGACATATACCGGCGTGACCACTATACATGTCAAAGAAATGAAAAAGTAATATGTGTCATCCTGAATCATCACATGTTGAGCTTGATATCTCAACAATTTCAAGTAGTCATCAAGTATCCCCCAACCATGGTAGTGGTACTTAAGTCTTGTGGTTGGCATAACCAAAAGGTGTATCAATCTTTTAGACAAATCCTCTAGATTTGAAAACAAAAAATCGTAATCAAATGTATGGAAGATCTTTAGAAAATCCTAGGGGTAATCTATTATTATTGTAGATAGAGAAAGAAGTTCCCAAGATAAATAACAAGCCCTTTTCACTTTTGCATGAGCAAGAAACATGATTAGATTTGGAACAAGGTTCTCTAGGTAATTGCAATTGGAACTACTATAAAACTTTCTAGAGTAGTAAGTCTTGGATAAAGGTTAACCAAATACTAGCAATAGCTTCATGAATTAAATCATGAGAAATAGAAATTTTCCTCTTAAGTAAAAAATTCCTAGTAGGATTGAATCTTGGGAAGAGGTATTAAAAAAGTAATAAGGGATCAAGTGGTTCTCAAGCCTAGAATTGAGATTTCAAGTTAAGATCATACTCATACCATAGTGGAAACATCTAGGTCATATGCTTTGATCAACCAAGTAAAAATTCATTTCTCCAAACTAAATTCAAGTGAACTCGAGAAGAGTTCTCAAGGTCTTGAATAATTACAATATCCATCCATTTTGATAGATCCATGCACAAGTGGTGCAAAAAAATGGACCGAGATAGCAAACAGGCTATAGATACTTAGAATCCACCTACATCACATGATTGTGCTATGGAGGTCTAGTCTGCATTTAGTGATATAGTGAATTAGGTAGGGATGTTAATCCACCCTCATCATTATTTCCATACTTTGCACTAGATTTAACATATCAAGTGCAAAGCTACATGGTATTTAGAATCATTTGCGCAAGGATTAGACCACTCACACATTCCCCTCTTTTCATATCTAGTTTGAGAGAGCATCCCTTTCTAATTAAAGATGAGCATCAAAGAGATGACAAATGTGCTCCTGTGTTTGGACCATGGGATCAAGGAAAATTCTATTATATAGTTGTATTTTGAAGCATATTTTTTAGGATAAAAATGTTCTTCAAGGGGAAGAAAATGTTATAAAGTGGCTTGTTGGCACTTAATGTTGAAGAATCACTCACGAATTCGACATACAGACAGACATAAAGAGAAGAGATAAAGAGAAGCGGAATCAAATATTCAGAAAATCAAAAGCCTTAATGAAAGGACAAATTCACGGTCGTTATGTACAACGCAGAATCTTGCAGAATCAGAGTTGATAGAGTTCGTTACACCGAATCAAATTGTATATAAAGAGAGAACGTGCATAAGAATAATAGAGGGGGAAGTGCGAGCTAGAACGTGCGTGAGAAGAGCATGCAGTTTAAATAGAGCACATATAGAGGTCAGACTCAGTGGAGTGAGTGAGAAGTTTTTTCCAGAAGACGCCAGAGATCGCGTATGTAAAGATGAATAACAGAAACCTGAAATGTCAGGTATTCATCTGAGAGAGATGGTAAGAAGAAACTACTCAGTGTAGGAGAGTTTCCATAGCTTGAGCAAGAAGAGGCCAAGTTAGTTTGTACACATCTTCTCTAATAGAAAACACATGCTCATGTGGAAGTTTGCGCGCACTGTTTGTACGTGAAGAACTCTGAGTATTTTTGTGTTACGGTAGAAAGTTCGTTAATAGTTACAGTTCGTTCAGTAAACGTGTCCCCCGATACTATCTCAGTAAACAAATGTTTTGGTCAATTACAGTTATTTTAGTAAACGCATTTTCGGTCAATTACAGTTTTCTCAGAAAACGTGTTTTCCGGAAGAACAACGAAGTATATCTCGCAAAATAAATTAAGGTTTTGTATGAGAAATAGCTTATCTTATAGCTAGACATCTCTACTATTAGTTCGTCAAGGATTTCGGTGAAATGGACATGTACACACAGTACAAAGTCTAACCGAAAAGAGACACTCTGAACCGGAGAAGTTTTCCCTTAAACTTCAGAAACAGTTCATTCAGTGAAGGAAGTTTACGTATCACTTCCTTACTTCTTGTATATTCACTTGAAGTAATTACAAACAGAATAGGAGTTGATTCCGGTAAGATTCCGGTATAATTACGGTGTCAGTCTTGTGACAGTCCGGTGAAGTTCCAGTGAATTTTTCCAGTAAATTCAAAACGCAATCTTATATGATATACCTAGGAGATAAGCTAGTAAGCTGGTGTTCAAAGAAACAACACACAGTGGCTCTATCATCAACAAAACGAATATAAAGGACTTGTAGAAGCAGCTAAAGAAGTGATATGAATGTAGACCTTGTTCAAAAGCATGGGTATTGATCAAGGTATACCTATCATACATGGAGATAATATGAGCTCGCTGTATCTTGCAGCAAATCTAGTATTTCATGCAAGAACAAAGCACATAGAGATTCAGTATCATTTCCTGAGGGAAAAGGTAATGGAGAAGGAGATAGAAATTCTATACACTCTGACAAAAGATCATATTGCAGATATTTTGACAAAGAGCTTGGATGGAACAAAGACAAGCAGATTCAAAGAAATGGCAGGTATAAAAGAAAGAAAAATATATGAAGATAGGAAGAGTCAAATTAGTGATTGAGGGGGAGCTGTTGAAGAATCACTCACGAATTTGACATACAGACATACATAAAGAGAAGAGACAAAGAGAAGCGGAATCAAATATTCAGAAAATCAAAAGCCTTAATGAAAGGACAAATTCACGACCGTTATGTACAACGCAGAATCTTGCACAATCAGAGTTGATAGAGTTCGTTACACCGAATCAAATTGTATATAAAGAGAGAACGTGCATAAGAATAATAGAGGGGGAAGTGCGAGCTAGAACGTGCGTGAGAAGAGCGCGCAGTTTAAATAGAGCACATATAGAGGTCAGACTCAGTGGAGTGAGTGAGAAGTTTTTTCCAGAAGACGCCAGAGATCACGTATGTACAGAGAAAGTGAGGAGAAGAGAGAGAGAGGAGAAGTTTTCAGAAGACGCCAGAGATCGCGTATGTAAAGATGAATAACAGAAACCTGAAATGTCAGGTATTCATCTTAGAGAGATGGTAAGAAGAAACTACTCAGTGTAGGAGAGTTTCCATAGCTTGAGCAAGAAGAGGCCAAGTTAGTTTTTACACATCTTGTCTAATAGAAAACACATGTTCATGTAGAAGTTTGCGCGCACTATTCGTATGTGAAGAACTCTGAGTATTTTTGTGTTACGGTAGAAAGTTCGTTAACAGTTACAGTTCGTTCAGTAAACGTGTCCCCCGGTACTATCTCAGTAAACGAATGTTTCGGTCAATTACAGTTATTTCAGTAAGCGCATTTTCGGTCAGTTACAGTTTTCTCAGAAAACGTGTTTTCCAGAAGAACAACGAAGTATATCTCACAAAATAAATTAAGGTTTTGTATGAGAAATAGCTTATCTTATAGCTAGACATCTCTACTATCAGTTCGTCAAGGATTTCGGTGAAATGGACATGTACACACAGTACAAAGTCTAACCGAAAAGAGACACTCTGAACCGGAGAAGTTTTTCCTTAAACTTCAGAAACAGTTCATTCAGTGAAGGAAGTTCATGTATCACTTCCTTACTTCTTGTATATTCACTTGAAGTAATTACAAACAGAATAGGAGTTGATTCCGATAAGATTCCGGTATAATTACGGTGTCAATCTGGTGACAGTCCGGTGAAGTTCCAATGAATTTTTCTAGTAAATTCAAAACACAGTCTTATATGTTTGAGTAGCAGTAACCTTGCTAAGCTACTGTTGATTATGGAGGTGTTCTAATATCTCTCTAGCTTAGCATCTCTTCGGTGGCGCGGCGATTTCCACAGGCTTAACAAGGTTCAAGCCTTTATCGCGTCGACCACAACAAGTGGTATCAGAGCGAAATTTAATCACCAACACTTAACTCAAGTGGTAAGTACACCAAACACAAATAGACTCTAATGGTGAGTGCTAAAGCAATGGTGGAGGTTGCACATGAATATGTGGACTCCAATTAACTCCAAACATCATTGTTAGTCCTAGAATCTATAGAATGGCAAGCTTGGTGGAGAGTCACACATCATTCTCTCATGTGTGTGGAGGCTAGGTTTTAATTTTTTTTAATTACCAAATTCCTTGTTGCTCCCTTCTCATCCACTATTGGCGGCAAGTTTCTTACACCTAAAGATATGTGCATAAAAGAGTAGCCACATTGTGCCATGTAAAAATCCATAGATGGTACAATATTTACACTCTTCTTGCAATTTCCTCAAAATTAAGTACTAATTGTTGCATTTCATTTGTTGAATTACCATGTAGAGATGCCCGTGGACACCTTTCACAACAATAATAGAGCTATTTGAGATGTGAAAATAATAAACTGGTCATAAATTACTAAAGAGTTTGAATAAATCTATGGTCATATTCCATGGCTTCACCTCAGTCATATACAGATCAAAATAACACGTAAATCACATATCATGAAAAAAAAAAGACTATAAAAAGTAGGTTAATGAATAAATTTGAATATCTAAATGGTAGCATAATCTTGATTTTTAAAAATTCATAACGGGCATATTTCCCTAGATTTATCCTCTTGAAATAAAAAAAACATAAACCTTAAGATGGTAATGCATTGGGATTTCCTTTCATCATGAAGATTATATATGAATAGAAGAAAAAATGTATTAAGAATTAGAATATTAAGAATATTCTACACATGTAACTTGTTAGTACAAAAACTCACTTGGAACAATCGATTCTCTTCCAAGTGTTTGATCTCTATTACAAATATGTCCCTAGAATCATTTACATTTACGTGCCAACTCTCTAATTGCAGAGACAACCAACATGATCCTCATTTATTGTGTGATGTAATATGGTAAGAGTTTCCAAACATATGTAGCTATTTTACACAAGCAAATATGAGGACAATTATACATTTTTTTAGAGACAGAAGATATCCATTCACATGCTTGTGCATTTTCATCAGAATCGAAGTCTTTTTATAATGTGTGGAGTGTTGGCATATTTTGATAATGATAGGATTTTCAAGGCACTTTTTTCCCTCTTTAGGAGGCTTTTTTACTTAGTTTGTATACATGCCCATAACCCTAATTCTATAATCTTATCTTTGTATACTTATATTTGTTCAGTTCACATTCATTAGTGCATTGTGGTTTATAATCGAGAGTTTTTAATCCTTCCTTGTGTTGTTTGTGTATGTTCTTTATTTCTTAAGATCCAAAAATTAATATTAATTAGCTTCTTGAGGTGCATGGCCATCATAACACACCAATTTTCTTGAATTTTTGCAGATTGGATGAGAATTTTAAAGGAAATATATACTAATGATGTTGAAGATCCAAATATGGATTAAAATTTGAGTCAAATTCCTTTGTCTCCAAATGTGCTACTGCACCTTTGTTATTTTTTTGCATTATGGTATAATCATTCATTCTCCCTAAGAGAAATGATGTATTTCATATATTGGATATTGAGGATAACTTAGATAATTTCAATTATCTATTGAGATATTTAGGTAGTGATGTGTGTGAACACTCTAGGACCATCGGGGCACTTTTTTCCCTCTTTAGGAGGTTTTTTCCCCCGACTTGTATATATGCCTATTGCCCTAATGGGACACTTATCTTTGTACATTCTGTTACACTTATGTGTTCCTCAAGTAGTTTTGATGTGAACTTTTTCTCTATACATGGGCATTTTTTACTCTAGTGCTGGCTAGAGGTTTTCTCCCCATGTTACCACATACATGATTCACTCATATGTGGTGGTACTTTGTACTTAAGGATATTATTCAACTCTTACTTTAGTTCAGTTCATCATCAATAGAGAGAGCTATTCTAGCCATCCATCTTCTTCATGTGTCTTGCTGCATTTATGCTCTATGTGTGCTTCTTGTGTGTCTTTCGCACTTCTACACACACCCAACAGTGGTATCAGACCAGGTTTAGATCCTTCTCAAGTTTTGGTTTTTCACATTGCGGTGTGTGCACACTTTTAACAGTGCAAATCGACTTCGAAGTATAGAACAATGAATTTCAATAGCCAAGAAATATTTCCGCTAGTTACACTAGTGTTTTTCCCCCATTTCAAAGACATTTGTGCAATCAGAATCGCCATCAGAGTGACAGTTTGTGAGCTAAAATTTCAGCATTCATCAAAGTAAAGGTTTTGTCACATTCTTGTTCCGTAGTGAAATGGCGGGCAGCAATGACTTGTTTGGCATGCTTCAAGCTGAAGATAAAGTTGATGGGACCAACTATCCAATGTGGTCTTACATGATGAAGCATGAAACTTTGGAACATAGTGGCAGTAGATCGAAGACCTAGAGGTGCTTCTAATTCACAATCTATTATCACAGATGGAGCTTCTTCTTCAAGTACAATGGTTTCTCCTTGTCCACTTACACAGGAGCTGCTTAGATGGGATGGAAAAGACGCTCAAGCTCATGCATTGATTGCGCTTTTTGTGAAGCGTCATGTAGTTCCACACGTTTGGTCATGTTCTACATCAAGACAAGCATGGGACACTCGCTTGTTTGTATGTCATGCATAATGAAGCACGTAATGCATACTTGAGGAAGCAACTTGAGGATGTGTGTATGGCTAAAAATGAGTCTGTGCATGTGTATGTGACGCACATCAAGGACTTGAAAGAGAAATTGGTAAACATAGATGAGATTATTCCGGATGCATCATGCATTTCTACATTGTTGAAAGGATTACTGAAATCTTTTCAAAGCTTTGCTACTACACTCCGTTTGGTTGCAAAAGGGAATCCTAATGTGTATGCATTTGATGAGGTTGTGTCTCTTCTTTTCCAAGAAAAGCAATCTAGAGTGAATAGGAGTGGTTTGGTTGATGGAACGCAAGCACTTGCTATCTCACAAAAGGGGAAAAGCAAGTATGGTTCAGCTTTGGGTTCATCAAAACCAAAGCCTCAACCTTCCTCTTCCACTCATTCCTCTAATGATGCTGATTTGCAAAGGAACAAGAGATGCAAATATTTCCGAAAGGCTGGTCATACTATTGATGAGTGTAGAAAGCTTGCTAAGCACAATGAAAAGAAGAAGGAATCCAACATGTCTATTGCTGAAAATTCAACAAATGCAAAGAATGATGAACCTAACATGGCTCAAGATTTTTGGGCATGTGTTGTTACATGTCATTATGATGCATCTTTGCATTCTAAATGTATGGTTGTGAATGAGGTTGATTTGGATCGGTTTTCTGATAGTGGTGCTTCAAAGCACATAACATCATGCAACATATTTTTTGCATCTTTGAAAGATGCACCCAAAGGAGGACATGTGATGTGTGCAAACAATTCCTCTTATCCTATCATTGGAGTAGGAGAAATTGAGCTTATGGCTTCAAATGGAGGTCTGATTCTCTTGAAAAATGCATTGTATGTATGTGGTATCAAGAAAAACTTAATTTTAGTTCCATTAATTACCAAAGCTAGACTTGCTGTACACTTTGTTGATGATAAGTGTATGGTTCATAATTTCAGCAATGGTGATATTATCATGATGTCTGGTACATTATGTAGTGGTTTTTATCGCATGGATACATACAAGAGGGATGTCTCAAATGCCTTGGTTGCTCATACTTCTTCCATGGCTGAAATGGAGCTTTGGCATGCTCGTTTTGGTCACTTGAACTTCAATAGTTTGCTTTACTTGCAAAAGAAGGACATGATTATTGGTTTGTCAACACTTGAGTCCATTGAAAAGCATGCATGTGAAGGTTGCATTCTTGGAAAAATGCATCGTGCTTCTTTTCCGAAAGATAGTCATATACACACTACAAGAAAATTAGACCTTGTTCATAGTGATGTATGTGGTCCCGTCAAGACTCCATCTTTTGGGAAGCATGTATATTTTTTTACCTTCATTGATGATGCCACTTGTCATACATGGGTGTATCCTATTAAAGCAAAGAATGAGGTATTTTCTTGCTTCAATGCATTTTTAGCTATGGCTGAAAATTTTTCTTCACAAAAGCTTTTGACTGTACGCACGGATCGCGGTGGTGAATACATCTCACATGAGTGCAATGTGTTTTTTCATGAAAGAGGGATTTCACACCAATGTACGGTGCCATATACACCTCATCAAAATGGTGTTGTCGAGCATAAAAATAGAACTCTACTTGAAATGGCATGATGTATGGTTAAATAAAAGCACCTTCCTCATAAGTTTTGGATGGAAGTGGTCATGTGTGCAAACTATATGTTGAATCACTACCCTACAAAAGCATTGAGAGTCATCACTCCCTATGAGGCTTGGAATGGGCATAAGCCTATGGTTAGCCATATGTGCGAGTTTGGTTGTTTGGCATATGCTCTTGTGCCAACACAACAACGTCAAACTTGATGACAAGGCAAGTTGTTGGTTATAGCGCTTAAAGTAAGGGATATCGCTTGTACCATCCATTGACAAACACAACGATTGTGAGTTAAGATGTGATATTTGCTAAAAATTCAATTTTCCCTCTACTTGAATGCAAAAAATAGCCAACAGCTAGCTTACAAGATGTGTTCGATACACTCGTGCCTATGTTCCAAAATGGTGCACTTGACTATGGCCATGTAGTCCACCCAAGTGAGCCTCAAAATGTTGAAAAATTCCAGAAAAAAGAGATGAAAATGTAGAGAATTTCCAACCAAACATGGCTAAAAATTTTTAGCAAAAAAATGTCCAAACGCATCAAAATATGGCTGAAAATGAGCATGAAATTCAGCCCATGCATGATATACATGTTGATGATGTATTACATAATGAACGAATGTCTATCAAGAGTGCACAAAGTATGCCAAAGTGGCTAAAACAACTTTGCAGGACAGCAAATTGAGTGCACCTTTACTTGGTAGAACAAGATCAAGCTCTCGCCATGCATCAAGTACTTTTGTGGATTATTCTCTTATTGCAACAACATGTAATGAAGAGCCACTTACTTTTGAAGATGCATGTGACGATCCACAATGGATGAGTGCTATGCAATCAAAAATGGATTCCATACATAGGAATAGTACTTGGCAGTTATGTGAATTGCCAAAAGGAAAAAATGTCATTGGTACAAAGTGGTTTTACAAGATTAAGAGAAAGTCTACAAGCTAGATTGGTCGCCAACAGATATGCGCAACAATATGGCATTGACTATGAGGAGACTTTTGCACCTACTTCATGCATGACTACCATTCATACTATGGTTGCATTGGCTGCCCATCGAGGTTGGAAAGTACATCAGTTGGACATAAAGATAGCTTTCTTGGATGGTGATTTGCAAGAAGAGTTCTATGTGAAGCTGTTAACTAGAATTATTGCCAATTCTTTTGCATTAACATGTCTTCATGGTGTAGAATTCATGGTTGATTTCAGGTAGTTGGAAGAGAAAGGTGGGATGTTGACGATGAATACATTGCTTTAAACAACGCTTTGGTGGACAAGGCATGAGCCAATATCGAGGCTCTAGATGTGAAGCATTGTGTAAGTATCCTTGAATTTTTGGCACACGCACGATATTTCAAGTTTGTGAGCCATGTGTTGCAAAGCATGGCATTTCTAGCATATTTGAGGGTTTGGTTGTGCCTATTGGGAGCACGTCGTGTGCATGAAAATTTGGAATTGTCTCATGGACATCTTTGATTGCAGGGTAGTCTAGAAGTTTTAGCTTTGTCATACTTGAAAGTGAAGACCCGGTGGATGACCTACTCTCTGAGGGAGAGAAGACAAAGTTAGGAGCAAAACAAGCTAAAATCAAGAAGCCTGAGCCCAAGTGAACTACTTCTACATTTTTCCTACCTTCAAGAGTGGGATCACATGGTGATTATGGAGGTTATAAAGACTTGGGGCGTATCTGCAAACAATAAGTCCTCTTCTAATTCAAGGATTTTTTTTGGGAGACCAATATTCAAGAGAAGAGGGAGGGTTTTATTGTGGTTTTTTGTTTTTTTCCCTCCCCTCTTTATGGTTGCCATGCATGTAGACTAAGATCAAGAAGGAGGACAGGGTGGTGGTATGGCCAGCCCTACTAGAGTGTGGCAAAAAGGTACTCACGAGGGGAGCATCCTTGGGGGGAAGGACTGTGGAGACCCAAGGGGGGGTGTTATCTAGCTGAAAAAAGGGGGCAATCGAGGAGGTACACAGATGGGGGGAAGCCTTTTGGTTTGTTTTTTTTGTTCTTTCGTGCTTGGCACATCTCTGCAAGGAGCAACAAGGGGGGGGGGGGCTCCTTCTTCAATTTTTTGGGGAGTTCGCAGCTATGATCGCGAGATGTGTTCTTGGGTAATACTCAGAGAAGATTTATGGTTCTTGGTTGATAGCCATTGATAAAGAAGACTCAGGGGTTTTTTCATGGTCTTGTATCCTTTGGAGAGGATGCTGGAAAGATACCTGGGAAACATGAAGAGATCGGTGGTTCAAATGCGTGGGAGGAGTTGCTGACCTATGCCCCCACAACCCAACAAGATGATATGGAAAGTTTTTTTGCTAGAGAAGGGTAGGTCCCGTCAGGTACTGAAGGTGGACATACAGAGCAATATGTGGGGAGTTTCAAGAAGATTGTGAAGTTGAGAAGATACCGTAAGGAGGGTGGCCACCAATAGGACATGTGTTTGGTGGGGGAAGGAACACACACCGAGGGGGGAGGGCTTCGTGTCATTTTTTTGGGGGCTAATGACTATAAGAAAGGTTTTTTTTTTGTGTCCTTGGGGGTTGCTGCTTTAGAGTTACCTGCTTGGGGAAGAAGGGAGTTCGAGGGGATCGATCATAAGGGATACAGGGAGAACCTCGACGATGTTCCAAAGGAGGCAAAATTGGATATGCGGAGACTCATGAAGGCCAACAATTCTAGAATGTTGATATATTTAGGTAGTGATGTGTGTGAACACTCTAGGACTGCCAGGGCACTTTTTTCCCTCTTTAGGAGGTTTTTTCCCCCCAACTTGTATATATGCCTATTGCCATAATAGGCTACTTATCTTTGTACATTCTAGTGGTAATACAATCAATATTGTGTGTTGAGCTCGAAGCTTCTTCTTCTTCCTTGTGTTGTTCGCGTGCTTCCGTAGATGTCTAACTCCAACAATTGGTATCAGAGCAGGTCGCCGCTTCATCTAGGGCGTCATTGACACTCCTCCAATTGCAGT
Source organism: Ceratopteris richardii (assembly GCA_020310875.1). Lineage (NCBI taxonomy): Eukaryota > Viridiplantae > Streptophyta > Polypodiopsida > Polypodiales > Pteridaceae > Ceratopteris > Ceratopteris richardii. Next base: position 79,843,429 of record CM035423.1, on the reverse strand, counting down.
CTCAAAATTGCATGAATTTTGGTGAGCATACTCAATGTGTTTCCGAGATCAAAATAGCTTTGTTGTGTGGCACCGAAATCGTGATTTGAGCTTGTTTCGGCCTCCGAATGCACTATCGCAATGCTTGTGTAGGCTATTTTGTCTTTTTGAGCCAAAGGTATATACCAGTTTTGGTTCTCTAGTATAAGCATCACAAAGTGTGCTATAGGTCTAGCAGAATTCGTCTCGATAGTTCTGTTCAACTTTTTGAGATATAGACAATTTTCTGCATCAAGGTATTTTAGTCACCGGCCATGGCTGAGAGCAGTGATCTATTCCGTATGTTGGCTGTTGAGGATAAGTTGGATGGTACCAAGTACCCGTTATGGGCTTATATGATGCGACATGTATTGGTTGCAAAAGGACTGTGGAACATTGTGCAGGGTGTTGAAAAATGTCGCATCACAGCTACAACTGTTACAACTGCAGGTACTGAAGCTAATGCAGAAGGTGTCAAAGATGATGATATTCTGCATATTCTTGTTTGTGCTGCGGTTTCTGCTGCACCTACTATAGAACAGATTCGTTGGGATGGCAGAGCTGCTCAGGCACATGCATTGATAGTTTTGTCTGTCAAACGTGCCATTATTCCTCACATTTGCTCTTGCAAAACAACTAAGGTTGCTTGGGATACACTTACCACATTGTACCAAGCTAGGAATGAGGTTCGTGTTGCTTACCTCCGAAAAGAGTTGGAGAGTGAGCACATGAATGAAGGCGATTCTATGGAAAATTTTCTAACAAAGATCAAAGACTTGAAGGAACAATTGATTTTTGCTGATGAGGTTATACCAGAAAGCTCACTTCTGCAGACTGTTTTGAATGGCCTTCCTGATTCATATCAGAGTTTTGCTTCTACTCTTCGATTAATGATGAAAGACAATCCAAATACCTTGTCATTTGAGGAGTTAGTCTCTGTTCTGTTGCAAGAAGATCAGTCGAGGCAGAATAGGTCCATTATGCGTGTTGCAGATCAAGCTTTCCTGCCAGTCAGAAGGGCAAAGGAAAATCGAGCTCTTCAACTAGTAAGAAGAAATCTGCTAATTCTGCACAATCAAAGAGGGAAGACAAAGATGAAAAGAAATCAGAAAAACAAAAATTGTTTTGCAAGTACTGTAAAGGAAATGATCATATCATAAAGAACTATCCTAAACTCGCTGCAAAAGAGGCAAAGAAAAAAGAGGCTGGAATGGTTGTTGCAGAGGCCTCTACTCCCAAAAAAATAGAGTCTGCTAACCTTGTGCAAGATGAAGAATAGGCATTTACTATTGTTTGCAGTTTTGACCCATCTTCTCATGAGCAATGCATGTCTGCAGTAGCCTCAGATGTTTTGGTACTTTGATAGTGGGGGGACCAAATATATTACCTCACAGCGCAGTCCTTCTCTTCACTCGAGCCTGCCCCTACAAGGAATACTGTCACATGCGCCAACAACTCCTCTTATCCTGTCATGGAGTTGGTAAGATCATTCTGACTAGTGCTGATGGTAGTTCTTTCACTTTGTCGGATGCTTTATTTGTGCCAGGGATCAAGAAGAGTATATTATCAGTTTTTGCATTAGCCAAGATTGGCTTGGTTGTGAAATTTGTTGATGACAGATGTACAGTTCATGGTCTGTCAAATGGCGATGTTATTATTGCTTTTGGCATTTTATGTCATGGACTATATAAGCTCATAGACTATGAAAAATCGGTGAATGATTTGGCATGTGCAATACATGATTCTCAGGCTATGTCAGATGCAAAGCTTTGGCATGCAGGCTTTGGTCATCTGAATTTTGCTAGTTTGCTACACCTGCAAAAATTTGAAATGGTGTCCTCTTTGCCCAAACTTGAGACACCTGGAAAACATGTTTGTGAAGCTTGTATTTTGGGCAAAATGCAGCGTTCCTCCTTTCCAAAAGATGGTTCAATTCGGGCTACTCACAATATGAAGCTTGTACATAGTAATGTCTGTGGTCCTATGCAGACATCTTCTTTTGGAAATTATCTTTACTTCATGAATTTCATTGATGATGTTTGTAGGCATGCATGGGTATATCCATTGAAGGCAAAGTCCGAAGTGTTCATGTGCTTCAAACTATTTTTGGTTTTGGCTAAAAATCTGTCAGCATATAAAATGGGCACCCTCCGTTTTGATCGAGGGAGGGAATATATGTCTTCTGATTTTGATGCATTTCTCATTGAACGTAGGATAAAACACTAATATACAGTGCCGTGTACACCTCAACAGAATGGAGTTGTTGAACGAAAGAACAGGTCACTCGTGGAGATGGGGAGGTGTATGGTCAAGAGTCAGGCTTTACCACATAGCTTGTAGCTTGAGGTTATCATGTGTGCAACATATGTACTTAATAGGTGTCCCACTAAAGCACTGCAATTTATCACTCCATATGAGGCTTGGCATGATCGCAAGCCATCTGTTGCTCATCTGCGTGTTTTTGGTTGTTTGGCATATGCATTAGTGCCTAAACAACATCGCAGAAAATTGGATGATAAAGCAGTAAAATGTATTTTTGTTGGGTACAGTTCTGAAAGTAAAGGCTATCGTCTGTATCATCCACAAACTAAATGCACTCTCGTTAGCCATGATGTTGTTTTTGTGGAAGATGCTATTCAGCCATTGCTTTCATGTACTAAGGATTCATCTGTTAGCTCCAAAGACATGTATGATACTTTGCTTCCTCTTTTTAGAGGTGGATAGTCTAGTGCTAGTCCCAATGAGGCAACTTCTCAGCCTTTGTAGGTTTCATGTGATAATGTAGATCATTCCATTTCTGATGCAAATTTACATGATGCACTTGTTGATGAGAGAGCTGATATTGAGCATGTGAATTTGATGAAACCTTTGCTCCTACTTGTCGAATGACTACTGTTCGTAGCATATGTGCACTTGTAGCTCATCATGGTTGGATTGTACATCAATTGGACATTAAAACAACATTTTTGAATGGTGGCTTGCATGAAGAAGTGTATGTTTTTCAACTGTGTGGCTTTGTGTAGAAAGGGCGTGAAAACCAAATGTGCATGTTAAAGAAGGCATTATATGGTTTAAAGCAAGCACCACGTGCTTGGTATGAAAAATACATGCCTATCTGATTGCACATGGTTTTGAGAACAATCCAACCGAAAGCATCTTATATGTCAAGTGTGCTAATGATGTACTTCTGGTCATTGTGGTGTATGTTGATGACATGCTACTCATTGGTCCTCATGAGAGGCATATTGCTGATTTCAAGGCTGATTTACATGGCTCATTTGAGATGTTTGATTTAGGGCATTTGCATCATTATTTGGGCATTCAGTTTATGCACGTTGATGGTGGAATGGCTTTGTGTCAAACGAAATTGACACATTATTGCAGTGTTTTGGCCTTGAAGACTGTAAACCTATTGCCACTCCTATGGAGACAGGTTTACGACTGAGTCTTCATGATGCTGGAGATGCACTTGATGTTGTTCTCTATCAACAGGCTATTGGATGCTTGATTTACTTATGCATTACTCGGCCATATATTCAGTTTGTTGTCTCATAGATGAGCAGGTTTATGCATTGCCTAGGAGTCAAGCATTGGCAGGTGGCTAAGCGCATCTTTCGCTACTTGAGTGGTACTCGGCTACTTGGGTTGCTTTATCCCAAGGGGGGATCACTACCGCCAGATTTGCATGCTTTTTCTGAATCTGATTGGGCTGGTTGCTACGACACTTGTGTGTCCACTAGTGGCTTTTGCTTCATGCTTGGTAGCTCATGTATATATTGGTTGAGCAAGAAGAAGCCTATTGTGGCCACTTCTATTTGTGAGGCTGAGTATAGGGAAGGTTTCACAACGATTGTTGAGTGTGTGTGGCTCAGATGCCTTATGGCTGATTTGGGTGTTGGTTAGTCTTCTGCCACCACCATCTTCACTGATAGTCAAAGTGCATTAGCAATTGCGAGGAACCCTATGTTGCATGCTCACACTAAGCACATTGAGGTGCATTATCATTATGTCAGGGAGAGGTTCTCTGCTGGGGAGATCAGCTTGGCATATGTCCCACACAGGAGAACATTGCAAACCTTTTCACTAAGGCTCTACCGCGGGAGAAGTTTGAAGCTTTCTGCAAAGCTTTGGGCTTACTTCCTTTTGTGGAGTGATTTCCACATAGCTTGGCACTTCCTTATACATGAGTGCCAGCTACTTGTTCACCGCATCACTCCCAGGGGGGATTTGTTGATATATTTAGGTAGTTATGTGTGTGAACACTCTAGGACTGTCGAGGTACTTTTTTCCTCTTTAGTAAGTTTTTCCCCCTGACTTGTATATACGCCTTTTGCCCTAACAAGCTACTTATCTTTGTGCATTCTAGTAGCAATACAATCAGTATTGTGTGTTGAGCTCCAAGCTTCTTCTTTTTCCTTGCGCTATTCGCGTGCTTCTGCAAACGTCTAACTCCAACATAGAAGCCCTAGCTACTAAGAAAGGAAGATGGCCATAAGTTCTTGAAAGAGGGAAGGGTGGAGATTTACAGGGAATTCTTCATTTTTTTTTGCTATTGAGGACTGCGGGGTGGGAGATCTAGGTCATTCACCATGTAATAGAGGCAATCAAAGTACGAGCATCTTCTTCAGCATCGATTTTTTTTCTCTCTCTTGGCCTGCAATTTTTGTTGCCCCGATGGTTGGGAGGAGTTCGGTTCCTGTTCATTGCTTAGGAAATAGTCAAGAGAGATGGGCACTACTTGTATGAGATAATAGAAGCCTGGAGTTGCACAGCTAATGGAGGGATTGAAGGGATGAAATGAACGGAATCACCATGTACAAACGCCGGTATTATAAGGTTGCTCTAGAAGTGAAATAACTGAGATACACCTGGAGGTTACCATCGAAGGCTTGGGATGGATCTCAGCTTCTATCGCATGTTCCCTGCTGCATTACAATGCCGAAGAAAGGATCATCAGAAAAAGGATGAACTTCCCTCTATCTTTGATCATGAGAAAAAGGAGCCGTTAATAATAGTGTGTGTTGGATGCGTGATTTAAATCCTTGCTAACATTGTGAATATAAACCTATGTGATTGTTTGATGTGGATTTTACTGAGAATTTTCATATGCGTGTCTACTCATATTAAATCATAATGCAATATATACAAGGTTAGAGTCATTCGTTTTCTTCATCTTTACTCGATTCCAGTTACTCATTTAAAGCTTCTTGAAGTAATAAACCGAGGCAATGCTTTTATTTCTCTCTGTTTGTTTTGGAAGTTTGTGTTCATGATTTAGTTCATGAATTATATGTGACATGAATTCTGGAGTCCTGTGTTGCACCGAAAATCATTTTCTACAGAACTGTCTATGTTGCCTTCAAAGCTATTGCTATATATTTGACCTTTGAGTTGTAGAGAGAAATTCCGAACACTTGAACTAACTAACTCACCTTTTCAACGTCTTTGGTTAAAAGTGATGGCTCTAAACTTTTGAACCTATTAACTGTTGCATTTGGGCAATTGTTTTAATGTTGTTTATGTGTTTGAAATGTTAAGGCTCAACCGATGTCAACCGATCTTCTGACACTGATATGAGGAATGTATGACGTACTTTGGACCTTGATGGGAGGAATAGATAAGTGCACTCCTTTGTTGTTTTAGGAAATGATATAAATGGCCGAAAGTACATACAAGAAGAGCGTGTATCCTCTGAAAGGAAAAGTGACAAGTGAAGAAACTCATTTATGACGAAAGGAAGGCAAACTTGATTGCTCGTCTGAATGTTCTTAATGAAAATGATGATGAATAGGGTAAGCTTGGGAAATTGGGTTGGCTAGATCCCTTTTGATAATCCCGTTCTTCCTACCTGAGCTTGAGTCCATTGAATCGTGTGAGTATGTGGATGAGCATATGTATGAAAGGGTGTGTGAGTGTAAGTACGCGCAAGAGAGTGTGAGAGTGAGTGAGATTAAGTGTGTGTGTGTGTGTGTGTGTGTGTGTGTGTGAGAGAGAGAGAGAGAGAGAAAGTGGGAAAGACTAAAAAAAGAGAATGTAAGTGTGTGTGTATGAAGAGCGTGTGGGAGGAGAAGGAAGAGTGTGTGTGTGTTGTAGGTGTGAGTGTATATATGTATAAGAGAGTGTATGTGTGTGTACGAGGGAAAGTAGGAGTTGTGTGAGTAAATGCATGCATGAGTGTATGTGTGGGAAGAGTGTATGTGAAAGAGAGGCGTGAAGGTTGCTAGTGAGTGTGTGAAGAGTGGGAGGATGAAAATGAAATAGAAAGTGCTATTGTAATTATGAGGGTAATAGTGAAAGGAAGAAAGAGAAATGGATTGTAGGAAAGAGATTTAGTCACCTCTCAGTAGTCTTTTGCTTGGGTTTAGGACATCCAACATTTTGGAAATCCTACGAGGGATCCCAAAGGGAAATACAATTGGGTGCAATTATGGAATCAGGATAAGAAAAATTGACCTAGTACCAAAAGTTAAGCAAAATATCATTGTGGGTAAACACTTTCTCTTTGGCATAAGGACAAATTATTTTGGCGATCCTATTGGGGAGTGCTTGGCATGTCTCTATCAGAGAGTGCCATAGGTTCACCTAGAAGCACACTTTGTCCAAGCTCGCATACCCAAGGTTTAGTACATGACCAAAGGGAGTTCATCCTCAGGAGGAACTTGAACACAAAGAGAAGAGCAAGCTGCTTGTAGGGCCGAGGCTAGATAGAAGTAGAGATAGAGATTGTATGAAGAGTCCTCGAGCAGTCATAGACAATCTGAGGAAAGGAAGTACTATCAAAGAAGAGTTGCTTCCCAAGTCAAGAGACTCAAGGAAGTCCTAAAACTGAGGGCATTAAATTTATGGGAGCCGAGTGACATCGACATCACCCCTTTGTTCGAAATGGCTCAACGAGTTCCAGTGCATTTAGGGGATTTCCCTAAGTTCTCAGGCATCTCGGATGAGGACCCAAATAACTTCATTCAACTTTTCGAAGTGACTTGCAAAGCTAATGAATTCGTTGACCAAGCCCAAAGATTGAGAATCTTGTCAGCTACACTCCGTGATGAGGCAACCAACTTGTATGGGAACTTGATATCACAAGAGCGAGGAACCTATCAGATGCTTAAAGATGCCTTCCTGGTGAAATTCAAAAGACAAGGGTTTCAAGATCGACTTGGCCAATAGATTGATTATCTGTGGCAAGGCATAAATGAAAGTATCGATCACTATATCTAGAGGATGGAAACATTGGTGTGGAAGATGGGTGCGAATTCCCTGAATGATGAGACGTTGAAGAGGAGATTTATCGCAGGATTATGAGACCCCACCGTGCAGCAAGATATTAGTCTTACACGGCTTGCTAATTTGATGGCTGCCAAGGAGCAAGCAAGGTTATGGGAAGAAGTGCAGTTAGGTCAGTAGAGGAGGATTGAGCTTCTATATGTGCCGATAGGAGGACTAGGGAGCATACCTATAAGAGATCCTGGCCAAGAAAGTCCTACATTAACCACTCCAGCTTTTGTAGCTGCCACTAGCATGCCAGGCGAGGTGAAGCCTATGCTGACCGAGGAACGAATACTCGAGTTAGTGATGCAAGTGGTAAAGGCTGCCATGATGGCCCAAGAGGCATACACGGTGAAGCAAGAGGTAGTTTTGAACCCTAATCAAGGAGTGTTCCGATCTGAATTTAAAATCTGTCAGCATGTAAAATGGGCACCCTCCATTCTGATCGAGGGGGGAATATATATCTTCTAACTTTAATGCGTTTTTGGTTGAGCATGGGATAAAACATCAGCGTACAGTGCCACATACACCTCAACAAAATGGAATTGTTGAACGAAAGAACATGTCACTCATGGAGATGGTGACGTGTATGGTCAAGAGTAAGGCTTTACCACATAGTTTCTGGCTTGAGGTCGTTATGTGTGTAGCATATGTACTTAAGAGATGTCCCACTAAAGCATTGCAGTCTATCACTCCATATGAGGCTTGGCATGGTCGTAATCCATCTATTTCTCACCTGTGTGTTTTTTGTTGTTTGGCATATGCATTAGTGCCTGAACAACATCACATGAAATTGGATGATAAAGTAGTGAAATGTATTATTGTTGGGTGCAGTTATGAAGGCAAAGGCTATCGTGTGTATCACCCATAGACTAAATGCACTTTGTTCAGCCATGATGTTTATTTTGTGGAAGATGCTATTCCGCCGTTGCTTTCATGTACAAAGGAGACATTTGTTAGCTCGAAAGACATGAATGATACTTTGCTACCTCTTTTTACAAGTGGATAGTCTAGTATTGGTCTTAATGAGGCAACTTCTCAACCTTTGCACATTTCATATGATGATACAGATCATTCTATTTCTGATGCAGATTAACATGATGTGCTTGTTGATGAGAGAGCTCATATTGAGGAGGCAAAAACTATGCCAGAATGGTTGGTGCAAACTTTGTGTGATAGCAAATTAGATGCATCCCTGTCATGTTGTACTCGTTCAGTCTCTCATAGTGCGTCTTTTGCATGAGGTTACTATGATATGGATGCCTCTAGTCTCTGTGATGGGAATGAGCTTGTTTCGTTTGATGAAGCACAAAAATCTAAAAATTGGATGGTTGTTATGCAGTCTGAATATGATGCTATAATGAAGAATGGTACTTGGTCTTTATGTGAGTTGCCTCCTGGCAAGAAGGCCATTGGCACTAAATGTGTATACAAGCTGAAGTGCAAGCTTGATGGAACTGTTGACAGATATAAGGCTAGGCTTGTTGCAAAGGGTTATGCGCAAGAAAGAGGAATTGATTTTGATTAACATTACATTTCTGGATGGCGACTTGCATGAAGAAGTGTATGTTTTTAACCTCATGGCTTTGTGCAGAAAGGACATGAAAACAAGGTGTCAGGTTGAAGAAGGCATTATATGGTTTAAAGAAAGCACCACGTGCTTGGTATGAAAAGATACATGCCTATCTGATTGCACATGGTTTTGAGAATAGTCCAATTGAAAGCACCTTATATGTTAAGCATGCTAATGATGTGCTTTTGATCATTGTCATATATGTTAATGACATGCTGCTCACCAGTTGTCATGACAAGCATATTGCCAATTTTAAGGCTGATCTGCATGCCTCATTTGAGATGTTTGATTGGGGGCATTTGCATCACTATTTGGGCATTCAGTTTATGCAAGTTGATGGTGGAATGGATTTGTGTCAAACAAAATATATTGACACATTATTGCAACATTTTGGCCTTGAAGAGTGTAAACCTATTGCCACTCCTATGGAGACATGTTTACAATTGAGTCTTCATGATGTTGGAGATGCATTTGATGTTGTTCTCTATCAGTAGGTTGTTGGATGCTTGATTTACTTATGCATTGTTTGACCAGATATTCAGTTTGTTATCTCACAGATGAGCAGGTTTATGCATTGCCCAGGTGTCAAGCATTGGCAGGCGGTTGAGTGCATCTTTTGCTACTTGAGTGGTACCAGGCTACTTGGATCGTTTTATCCCAAGGGGGGATCACTACTGCCAGATCTACATGCTTTTTTTGACTCTGACTGGGTTGGTTGCTATGACACTCATGTGTCCACTAGTGGCTTTTGCTTCATGCTTGCTAGCTCATGTATATCTTGGTTGAGCAAGAAGCAGCATACTATGGCTACTTCTAGTTGTGAGGCTGAGTATAGGGAAGCTTTCACAACGATTGTTGAGTGTGTGTGGCTCAGACACCTTATGGCTGATTTGGGTGTCGGTCAGTCTTCTGCCACCACCATCTGCACTTATAGTGGAAACATCAAATATCTGAAAGAGAATTTGAGTTTTGCACATGAAATCTTGCTAGGCATGCTAGTTTGGAAAATATTCTTAATAATTTGTTTGATACTTATTATCGTTTTACTTTTGCTGCTTGGTTGATTATGGAGGGCAATCCAAATGCATTAACATTTATAGAATTATTTTTTTCATTTTACTATAAGAGGATCAATCTAGAAAAAATGTGCTCATTATGCATGTTGAAGATCCAATTTTTTCTGCTAGTTAAAAGGGAAAGGCTAACACTAGTTCTTCCTCTAGCAAGAAAAAAATCTATAAATGATGCACAATCAAATAAGAAATACAAAAGTGAGAAGAAATAAAATAAGTGTTTGTGCAAAGTTCAAGCCTACACATTTGGCTAAAAGTTCATGAACAATTGAAGCTCTGTGGAAACCATTGCTAGGAAGTTTTTATCCTTTACCTTTTGTAAAAGTCCCTTTTTTGACTTGAGAGAATATTTGTAATCACTACCAAACTTGTGGACTTGTTAGTTGGAAAAGTCACGACTTCATTTGAGGGAATATCTCCTAGATTGGAGGACTATTTTTTAGTGAGAGCCAATGGAGGATTCAAATTCAAATTCAAACATCTCATCTATAAAAGATGTCAAAAAAACTTGTGCGGTGTGACTCTATTCCCGAGTTCTCCATTGCCACATTGTAAGAGAGTGAGGTCTACATTGTAACCTACACTTCTCATCATCATTAGGCTATGATTATCATGCTTATGATCTTGTACAACATTGTGTTCTAATACAATAGATCAATACTTCTCATCTATGGTCTCTCTATCATAGTCACTCCTAATAGTCAACTTGTACTTGTCATATCTCAATCATTCCTTTATCATTTTCAATTTTTTATAGCTTGTTGGAATCAGCTCCAAGTTCTCTACATGCTCACAAATTTTGAAGATAATCCATTCAGCCAATTTGGAGAAAAGCCGTCAAAGCACTCACTGGTGAAACTCTGCAGAGGTCCTAAAAAATCGAGGGTAATGATTCAATTGCTAAATTGATTTCTCTGTGTATAGTGCATCATTGTAAGTGATTCTACTTGGAATCATTAGCTTACTAAGCTAGTTTGATACCTATAAAAGGAATTTTTCTAATTCCTACTGTACTAGAATCACTGAGCATAACAAGCAGCAGGTGTGTGAACAAAAATAGAAGGTTTTGATTAATCCTTCAACTTGGAAGTAGTCTGTTTTGGTTCAATCTTTTCTCACATCATTTCCAAAAATCATAGGCACTTGCATAGTGTCATTGCAAAGCTAAGAGGGCCCACAACTCAACTTTGAAGCTTCAAGGGGCTAGTACAAAGCAGGATTCGGTAGTACCTACTCATTTCTTGGAGTGTCCATCCATCTTTCCCAATAGTGGTATTAGAGCAAAGTTAAGGCAAAATGGGAGATGGTTTTCCTTCTTTCATTGATAAATTCGACAAGAACAACTATCAAGCATGGTCCTTGAGGATGAAGAGATACTTGCAAAGAAGGAGCCTCTATGGATACATCTCAAGAGATGAGGAGATGCCCATATTCAGAAGCAAAGGACAACCTACAAGAAAGGAGCATGAAAGACTCAACACATGGTGTGCCAAGGATGCATTAGCAAGGTCTTACTTACTTAACTCAATCTCTGACTTTCTTCTTCCACATATTAGAAACTGTAAGACATCCTAAGAGATTTGGGAAACATTGTCTTCCTATTTCTCTTCCAACACAAGGGCTAGGAAGAACCAATTGTGGATTGAGTTTACCACTCAAAGAAAGCAACCCAAGCAAGGCATCTCAGAGTATGTGACCAAAGTCAAAGATGTAGCAGATCAATTGGCAAGCTAGGATAAGAAATTGAAGAGGAGCAGATTGTAAGGCAAGTAATCAATGGTATTAAAGCTAATGACAAATGGGAGAGCTTCACAACTTCCATGGACTTGTACATGGACATGCAGATTCCATACCTTACCACTCTCATGGGGCAACTCTTTATCCATGAAGCTAAGATCAACAAGAATGTAGATTCATCAAGAGGTAATAGCTCTTCTGCCCTATACACTAATAAAAGTAAGTCCAAAGAGAAAGGGAAGAACAAGAAGATTGAGGATTAAGGAGCTACCTCTCAAGCCAACTATGTGTGGAGAGGTAGAACCTCAAGAGGAAGGGGCAAAGGAGGTAAGGAAGGTAGGGGGAGACCTTATAACTCCTCACCATCTAATATTTATGGATTGTCAAACGATACTACAGATGAGTGTTATAGGAACTTCAAGAATCAGAGAGGTAGAGGTTATCAAAGAGGTGGATATAGACAATCAAAAGGAAGATTCAATCATCAAGGATACAATAACAACTACAACAACAACTACAATAGAAACAACCAAGGAGACTACAAATCAAGATAAGATTACAACAACTATACAAAGGAGCAAGAGGACTCTCTTTTGATTATGAACATGAACTTCAAAACCAGGTATAAATGATGAACATATCTTCTACATTGACTCAGGATGCTCAAACCATGTGGCAGGCAATGTAGCTCTTCTCTCTGACCTTGAGGAACCAAAGGGTAAGGATCAAGTACAAACAAGTGATGACACCAAGCATAGAGCGATTAAAGGAGGAAATGTTAAGACCTCTGATGGAAACAAGAATCTGTTGAGCAGGGTTCTATATGTACCTACAATTACCAAAAATTTGATGAGTGTTGGACAGATTGTGGAAAAGGGTTTGCAGGTCAGGTTCAACCAATACAAAGCATTTTTGGAGGATCCCCAACATGGATTCAAGAGGATTTCCAAAGGAGGAAAGACAGGTAGATTATTCACTTTTGAACTTGAGGATACAAGGAATATTGCACTTTATAGCTACAAAGATTAAACACTATCAGAACTTGAAATTTGGCATAAGAGATTAGGGCACATTGGTGAGAGAACTTAAAAAAAAATATGTAGAGACCAATGTGTGCTTGGGATACCTAATGTATCCAAGCAACATATGATTTATAAGTGTGGTGCTTGCCAGTTTGGAAAACCTCACAGGTTACCCTTTTCAAGGAAAGGCTACATGCATGAGGACTACCTAGGGCTTGTCCATATAGATGTATGGGGACCAAGTAAGGATCTCTCAATTTCTGGTTCATGTATCTTTCATTGATGACTTCAGTAGGTGGACTGTCTTATATTTTATGAAGAACAAAGATGAAGTATTCAGTTGCTTTAAAAAGTATCTTGCACTTGTTGAGAACCAAACACGGAGAAACCTAAAGAGATTAAGGTCAGATGGAGGAGGTGAGTACTTCTCAAATGAGTTTGATGCATTCTTGCAGGAAAAAGGAATCAAGAGAGAAATTACAACAAGTTATACCCCTGAGCAAAATGGGGTGGCAGAGAAGAGAAATAGACTAATTGTTGAAACAACTAGGTCAATGTTAAATGAGAAAAAATTACCTAATTACTTGTGGGCAGAGAGTGTATCTACTGCCTCTTATCTTGTAAACAGGTTGCCATCCAAATCTCTTGATGGGATGACCCCATATGAAGCATGGCATGGTAGAAGACCTTCACTTGATCATTGTAGGATCTTTGGATGTGTTGCTTATGTGCATATCCCTTCTCAAATAAGAGGTAAGCTAGATCCTAAGGCAGAGAAGTTTATGTAAACAGGTTGCCATCCAAATCTCTTGATGGGATGACCCCATATGAAGCATGGCATGGTAGAAGACCTTCACTTGATCATTGCAGGATCTTTGGATGTGTTGCTTATGTGCATATCCCTTCTCAAATAAGAGGTAAGCTAGAACCTAAGGCAAAGAAGTGTATCTTCATAGGGTATGACTTGAATCAGAAAGGATACAGGTTTTACAATCCTTCTAACAAAGGATTCATGGTCAGTAGAGATGTTGTCTTTGATGAGAATGACTCTTGGTTTGAAAGTGAATGCAGGAAAGTAAAGCTACCATATGACTTGGAAGAGGAGTTTCCAAGCCTCACTAAGGAGGAGCCTACTCAGAATGAAGACATCAACTCAGATGATGAGGACATCATTAACTTAGGAGAGTTCAAGACATGGAAGTCCAAAGGCAAAGTCAAAATGAAGAAGTTGGAGGATATACCTGAATCATCCAACCAAGGAATCAGAAGATCACAAAGGGAGAGCAAGAAGCCAACCACATATGGGTATGACACTTCCTTAGTTACTAAGCACTCTGTTTATCTTGCAAAAGACTTGTCATTTGAAGAACCATCATCATATGAGGAAGCAAAGACCAAGTCAGAATGGAAGGAAGCTATGGATGAGGAAATTGAAGCACTCAAGGAGAGTGATACTTGGGAACTAGTACCAAAGAAGGAGTCTATGAAGGTAATTGGTTCTAGATGGATCTATAAGATCAAAAGGAATTTTGATGGATCAATAAGCAAGTACAAAGATAGACTTGTGGCTAAGGGTTTTGCACAAACCCAAGGGGTTGATTATGAAGAAACCTTCTCACCTGTAGCCAAAATGCCAACCATCACGGTATTGGTAAGTGTGTCTGCATCAAAGAATTGGAACATGTATCAATTGGATGTAAAAAATGCATTTCTAAATGGTTGGTTTTCAGAAGAGGTATATATGTCTCAACCTCCTGGCTATGAGGATCACCAAGCAAGGTAACATATGTATGTAAATTGAACAAAGCTCTTTATGGGTTGAAGCAAGCACCTAGGGCATGGAACCATAGGTTGACTACATACCTTCAGGATCAAGGATTCATCATGAGTAAAGCAGATACTTCTATGTTCATTAAAAAGAGAAATTCAGAGGTAATATACCTATGTGTGTATGTTGATGATATCATAATCACA
>CM035423.1:79778766-79826266 GCA_020310875.1 Ceratopteris richardii | reverse complement strand
AGTTATGGAGAGGTATTAATGTCATTGATGTATCGAAAACCATCAATGACAGATATATTATGGTTCATGGTATTGTGACTTCGACTATTCATGATTTTCCAGGATATGGTGTTTGTTCAAGTATTGATGTAATTTTTTTTATTCAATATGCATAGAAATAAATGTGAGTTAATCTAATTATATTTTTATCGCTTTCATGATGCAGGAATATCTACTAAGGTTTATAAAGCTTGTCCATATTGTGGTGATTGGTTGAGATCAATCTATAGTAAGAATCTCAACAAAAATATTTATCTTCGACATCGACGATTCTTGCCTAATGATCATCCATTAAGATCTAAAAGAGAAGTGATACATTTTAATGGAAAGTTTGAATCAGGTCAGTGTCCAAAACCTATTACGCCTATGGATTGGTATAAAAAATGGACAGATGGATCTCTGATAGATCTAGACTAAAAAATCTTTAGTGATGATGAAGATAATGAGAATGTGAAGAGAGGTAAAGGAAAATTGGCACTCATAGATAATATATCAATATGGTATTAGTTGGAGTATTGGAAAGAGTTAAAAGTATGTCATCTTATTGATCCTATGCATATATTCAAGAATATTGGTTATTCATTATGGCAACATCTCCTTGGACTAAAAGACACCATAGCATCAAGGAATGATTTGAAGGATCAAAACTCAAAACCAAAGTTATGGCCAGTTTTTTATAGACATCGACAGGAAACGACTTATGCACCTTCTCCTTGGGTACTTATGACAAAAGAGATACATACTATCAACAATAAGATTCAATTGATTTGGACTCCTACAGGATATGAAGCATCTTTCCAGAACATATTTTCTATGGATGATAAGAGCTTATTTGGGTTAAAGACCCATGATTGGCATAACTTTTTGAAACATATTTTACCTTTGGTTATCAATGGATGTACAACGAAAAGAATATGAGATGTGATCTATCGTCTTGGATCACTTATAAGGTAATTATAATATTTTTATATTCAATATATATGAATATTTGATATCCTTTATTTTTTAATTAACTTTTTTATAAATTTTTTAATGATACATCAAAAGAGATTGACAAAAACTCAATCCCACAAAAGAAATGTGAATGCAAAGAGCTACTATGTTTGATGGAGAAAGAGCTTCCTACTTCATTTTTTGATATTCAGATTAATTTATTAGTCCATCTTGTAGATGAAATAGAGATTGCAGGTGTTATCAACACTCGATGGATGTTTTGGGTCGAGCGATTTATGGGAATATTAAAAGGTTATGTGCAGCAAAGAGCGAAACCAAAAGGATCCATGATGAAGGATTGGATGCTTGAAGAGTGCATGTACTATGTTAGAGAGTACCTTGAAAGAGTTCATGAAGAAGCTCCACGTGCATGGACCAACGATCAGGTAAGGGAGTTCCATTTTTATTTACATTTCAAAAAAAAATAATGTTTCTACTTTCGTAGCATATAATAACGAATGCATGTAAACAATCATGAGCGAGTACGAACAGGAACTTCAAAATCTCCAAGATAAAAGATGGAGAAACAAAACGTAATCTCGATAATAATGAGATTACAAATATATGTTCTTTCACGGATTGGCTATATGTTCGTTTGCAACGAGTCAACACAAATACTGAAGAAATTTCAGATGAATAGAGAGAGTTAATGATAGGTTGTGAATGAAAGGTAATTTTATTTTAATAATATTTTATTTTTTTCATATATGTATATTAGTTTGTCTTTACTAATTTAATTTCTTTTGTAGGCTCCAATGTTCACTAATATGTGGGCTTTTGGACAGCATATTAGAATCAAAGTTATTGACTCTTTACGTAAAACAAAGGATTCTAGTATTGTTGTTTCTTTCAAGCAACTATCACGTGCTAGCTCGAAAGACACAAACCTTATAGATGGTGAATTTGGTTACGTGGGAACTGTTGTTGGTATCTACGAAATATCATTTCGTACATTCAAGCAGATAGAAAAGAGTTTATATTTTTTATGATAGAGTTTATTATTTTTTAAGAACTTAATAATGGTTTTCGTTTCTATATATTTTGATAGGTCATTTTGAAGGTTGATTAGTTTCGAGCCGAGTATAAAGGTAGTAATTCCACATTGAGAAATGAATTATCTGGGTTTTGGGCAATTGATTCTTCCAAGGTAATGCGATCTACTAGAGAGCCATATATTCTTCCTATGCATATTGAACAAGAATTTTTTTATAAAAACCTTGATGCTCATCCTTGCTGGCAAGTCATTCATGTTCAACCTAGAGGTAGGTCATTCTTTGAACAATTTATTGTTAGAGAGGCCAAAGAAAGTCCTCTTGATGATTCACCATCAGATACTGATACATCAACATCTAAAAGAACAATTAGAATCATTATACATGATAATGATACTAATCTTTTTTATGAAGAGGATAATACTCTATATGCTGATTCTACTGATGATGAAGACGAATTACCAGAAATCGATATTAGTCCATCAATAGCTGATGTCATTCATGAGAACACATATTTAACAATAGAAGAAATAATTGAAATCAATAAGGATAATGAAGATGAGACTATATTGATGCCTTACCAAAATGATGGAATGAAAACATATGAGTAGATTAGATAGTAAATCCTGTTGATATATTTAGGTAGTGATGTGTGTGAACACACTAGGACTGCCAAGGTACTTTAGGAGGTTTTTTTCCCTCTTTAGGAGGTTTTTTTCCCCCGGCTTGTATATAGCCTATTGCCCTAATGGGCTACTTATCTTTGTACATTCTCTAGTAATACATTCAGTATTCTGTGTTTTGTGCTCCAAGCTTCTTCTTCTTCCTTGTGCTGTTTGCGTGTTTCTATAGACGTCTAACTCCAACAATTGGTATCAGAGCAGGTCGTCGCTTCATCTAGGGCGCCGTCGACACTCCTCCGTTTGCAGTCTCAGAATCGCACGAATTTTGGTGAGCATACTCAGCGTGTTTTCGAGATCAAAACTGCTTTGCTCTATGGTGCCGAAATCGTGATCTGAGCTCGTTTCGGCCTCCGAATGCACTATCGTAGCGCTTGTCCAGGCTATTTCGTCTTTTTGTGCCAAAGGTATATACCAGTTTTCGTTCGCCAGTTTAAGCGTCTCGAAGTCTGCTATAGGTCTAGCAGAACTCGACTGGGTAGTTTTATTCAACTTTTTGAGATACAGTCAATTTTCTACATCAAGGTATTTTAGTCACCGGCCATGGCTGAAAGCAATGATGTATTTCGTATGTTGGCTGTTGAGGATAAGTTGGATGGTACCAACTACCCATTATGGGCTTATATGATGCGACATGTTTTGGTTGCAAAAGGATTGTGGAACATTGTGTAGGGTGTTGAAAGACGTCCTGTTACACCTGTAACAACAGGTACTGCAAATACAGGTGCTTGAGCTGATGAAGATGGTGTCGAAGATGATATTCTGCAGATTCTTGTTTGTGTTGCTATTTCTGTTGCACCTACTGCAGAGCAAATTCGTTGGGACGGCAAAGATGCCCAGGCACATGCATTGATAGCTTTGTCTGTCAAACGTGCCATTATTCCTCATATTCGCTCTTGCAGAACAGCTAGGGATGCTTGGGATACACTTACCACATTGTACCAAGCTAGGAATGAGGCTCGTGTTGCTTATCTCCGAAAACAGTTGGAGAGTGAGCACATGAATGAAGGTGATTCTATGGACAGTTTCCTAACGAAGATCAAAGATTTGAAGGAACGGTTGATTTCTGCTGATGAGGTTATACCAGATAGCTCACTTGTGCAGACCGTTCTGAATGGTCTTCCTGATTCATATCAGAGTTTTGCTTCTACTCTTCGGTTGATGATGAAAGGCAATCCGAATGCCTTATCATTTGAGGAGTTAGTCTCTGTTCTGTTGCAGGAAGATTAGTCCAGGCAGAATAGGTCCATTATGCGTGTTGCACATCAAGCTTTCCTAGCTAGTCAGAAGGGCAAAGGAAAATGGAGCTCTTCTACTAGTAAGCAGAAATCTGCAAATGCTACACATTCGAAGAACTAGGATAAAGATGAGAAGAAATCAAAAAAGCAGAAATTGTTTTGCAAGTACTGTAAAGGGAATGATCATATCATAAAGAACTGTCCAAAACTCGCTGCAAAAGAGGCAAAGAAAAAGGAGGCTGGAATGGTTGTTGTAGAAGCCTCTACACCAAAAACAGAGTCTGCTAATCTTGTGCAGGAAGAAGAATGGGCGTTTACTACTGTTTGCAGTTTTGACCCATCTTCTCATGAGAAGTGCATGTCTGCAGTGGACTCAGATGTTTGGTACTTTGACAGTGGGGCGACCAAACATATTACCTCGCAGCGCAGCTTCTTCTCTTCACTCGAGCCTGCCCCTACAGGGAATACTATCACATGCACCAACAACTCCTCTTATCCTATTATGGGAGTTGGTAAGATCATTCTGACTACTGCTGATGGTAGTTCTTTCACCTTGTCAGATGCTTTATTTGTGCCAGGGATCAAGAAGAATTTGTTATCAGTTTCTGCATTAGCCAAGATTGGCTTGGTTGTGAAATTTGTTGATGACAGGTGTACAGTTCATGATCTATCAAATGGCAATGTGATTATTGCTTCTGGCATTTTATGTCGTGGGCTGTATAAGCTCATAGACTATCAAAGATCTGTGAATGATTCGGCATGTGCAGTTCATGATTCTCGGGCTATGTCAGATGCAAAGCTTTGGCATGCACGCTTTGTTCATCTGAATTTTGCTAGTTTGCTATGCCTACAGAAATCTGATATGGTGTCTTCTTTGCCCAAGCTTGAGGCACCTGGAAAACATGTATGTGAAGGGCTGTATTTTGGGCAAAATGCAGCGTTCCTCCTTTCCAAAAGATGGTTCAGTTCGGGCTACGCAGAAATTGCAACTTGTACATAGTGATGTCTGTGGTCCTATGCAGACACCCTCTTTTGGGAATTACCTTTACTTCGTGACTTTCATTGATGATTTTTCCAGGCATGCATGGGTATATCCACTCAAAGCAAAGTCCGAAGTCTTCATGTGCTTTAAACAGTTTTTGGTTTTGGCTCAAAATATGTCAGCATGTAAAATGGGCACCCTCCGTTCTGATCGAGGGGGGGGAATATATGTCTTCTGATTTTAATGCATTTCTGGCTGAACGTGGGATAAAACACCAGTGTACAGTGCCGTATACACCTCAACATAATGGAGTTGCTGAACGAAAGAACAGGTCACTCATGGAGATGGCGAGGTGCATGGTCAAGAGTCAGGCTTTACCACATAGTTTTTGGCTTGAGGCTGTCATGTGTGCAGCATATGTACTGAACAGGTGTCCCACTAAAGTGCTGCAGTCTATCACTCCATATGAGGCTTGGCATGACCGCAAGCCATCTGTTGCTCATCTGTGTGTTTTTGGTTGTTTGGCATATGCATTAGTGCCTGAACAACATCACAGAAAATTGGATGATAAGGCAGTAAAATGTATTTTTGTTGGGTACAGTTCTGAAAGTAAAAGGCTATCGTCTGTATCATCCACAAACTAAACACATTCTGGTTAGCCGTGATGTTGTCTTTGTGGAAGATGTTATTCAGCCATTGCTTTCATGTACTAAGGAGACATCTGTTAGCTCCAAAGATATGTATGATACGTTGATGCCTCTTTTTATAGGTGGACAGTCTAGTGCTGGTCCTAATGAGGCAACTTCTCAGCCTTTGCAGGTTTCATATGATGATGCAGATCATTCTATTTCTGATGCAAATTTACATGATGCACTTGTTGATGAGAGAGCTGATATTGAGCAGGCAAAAACTATGCCAAAATGGCTGGTGCAGACTTTGCGTGACAGCAAATTAGATGCACCTTTGTCATATCGTACTCGTTCAGGCTCTCATAGTGCCTCCTTTGCATCAGATTGCTATGCTATGGCTGCGTCTAGTCTCTGTGATGAGAATGATCCTGTTTCTTTTGATGAAGCACAGAATTTAGAAAATTGGATGGCTGCCATGCAATCTCAATATGATGCTATAATGAAGAATGGTACATGGTCTTTATGTGACTTGCCTCCTGGCAAGAAGGCCATTGGCACTAAGTGGTTATACAAGCTGAAGCGTAAACCTGATGGTACAGTTGACAGGTATAAGGCTAGGCTTGTTGCAAAGGGTTATGCGCAGGAAAGAGGCATTGATTTTGATGAGACCTTTGCACCTACATGCCGTATGACTACTGTTCGGAGCATTTGTGCACTTGGAGCCCATCATGGTTGGAATGTACATCAGTTGGACATTAAGACAACATTTTTGAATGGTGACTTGCATGAAGAAGTGTATGTTTTTCAGCCCCGTGGCTTTGTGCAGAAAGGGCATGAAAACCAGGTGTGCAGGTTAAAGAAGGCATTATATGGTTTAAAGCAAGCACCACGTGCTTGGTATGAGAAGATACATGCCTATCTGGTTGCACATGGTTTTGAGAACAGTCCAACTGAAAGCACCTTATATGTTAAGCGTGCTAATGATGTGCTTCTGATCATTGTTGTCTGTGTTGACGACATGCTGCTCACTGGTCCTATTGAGAAGGATATTGCTAATTTCAAGGCTGATTTGCATGCCTCATTTGAGATGTCTGATTTGGGGCATTTGCATCACTATTTGGGCATTCAGTTTATGCAAGTTGATGGTGGAATGGCCTTGTGTCAAACGAAATATATTGACACATTATTGCAGCGTTTTGGCCTTGAAGACTGTAAGCCTATTGCCACTCCTATGGAGAGAGGTTTACGATTGAGTCTTCATGATGCTGGAGATGCATTTGATGCTGTTCTCTATCAGTAGGTTGTTGGATGCTTGATTTACTTATGCATTACTCGGCCAGATATTCAGTTTGCTGTCTCATAGATGAGCAAGTTTATGCATTGCCCAGGAGTCACGCATTGGAAGGCGGTTAAGCACATCTTTCGCTATTTGAGTGGTACTCGGCTACTTGGGTTGTTTTATCCCAAGGGGGGATCACTACCGCCAAATTTGCATGCTTTTTCTAACTTAGATTGGGCTGGTTGCTATGACACTCGTGTGTCCACCAGTGGTTTTTGCTTCATGCTTGGTAGCTCATGTATATCTTGGTTGAGCAAGAAGCAGCCTACTGTGGCCACTTCCAGTTGTGAGGCTGAGTATAGGGCAGCTTTCATAGCGACTGTTGAGTGTGTGTGGCTCAGACGCCTTATGGCTAATTTGGGTGTTGGCCAGTCTTCTGCCACCACCATCTTCATTGACAGTCAGAGCGCATTGGCAGTTGCGAGGAACCCTGTGTTCCATGCTCGCACTAAGCACATTGAGGTGCATTATCACTATGTCAGGGAGAGGTTCTCTGCTGGGGAGATCAGCTTGGCATATGTGCCCACGCAAGAGAACATTGCAGACCTTTTCACGAAGGCTCTGCCTAGGGAGAAGTTTGAAACTTTCCGCAAAGCTTTGGGCTTACTTCCTTTTGTGGAGTGATTTCCACATAGCTTGGCACTTCCTTATACATGAGTGCCAGCTCCTTGTTCACCGCATCACTCCCAGCGGGGATTTGTTGATATATTTAGGTAGTGATGTGTGTGAACACACTAGGACCGCCGGGGCACTTTTTTCCCTCTTTAGGAGGTTTTTTTCCCCCGGCTTGTATATACGCCTATTGCCCTAATGGGCTACTTATCTTTGTACATTCTCTAGTAATACATTCAGTATTGTGCGTTTTGTGCTCCAAGCTTCTTCTTCTTCCTTGTGTTGTTCGCGTGTTTCTACATACGTCTAACTCCAACAAATCCTACTCTAGTTATCGACCAATAACTTGAATCATTTGAATGGATATAAGATAATAGATTCTTCTTTATTCAACTAGAATATTGATGAATCCTACTAGAGAGATGAAATCATGTTCTTTTAAGTTAGAACATGAAGCTCGGGGATATGCCTAAAATTTTATATATAGCTTTATCTTCGAGGAGCAATTTTTTATCATGTATGTTTGCATATGTGTGTGTGTGTATTCATGTGTATTATATGTATACATGTGTTAGTATGCACATATATATATTTCATGTATATGTATGTGTGTGCATGTGTGTGATATATGTATACATGTGTTAGTATGCACACGTGTATATATGCATATCCATTTGTCTAATATATGCAAGTGTCTTTATAATTGTGTATGCATGTATAAGTATACATGTGTGCATGTAGGCATGTATATGTGATGTGTACATGTATATATGTGTATGTGTATATGAATAATGTGTACATGTAAATATGTATGCACGTATATGTATACATGCATGCATATAGGCATGTATGTGTGATGCATAATGTATCTACTCCATTTTATATTTATGTATGTGTATCTACATGATGTGTATGTATCTTTATATATATTATGATCCTCGTTGATTCGAGTAACTATATGTAGAGGCATAAGGTTGGGAGGAGAGACATCTTTGTAGTAGGTGGTAGGAGGAATAGATGTAATGTGTACATATACTTCAATCATATGGCTAAAACACTGAATTCGGGTTTCTAAATTAGGGTTTGTAAAACCCTAATATCAAAATTAGTGTTTTCGAATTAAGATTTTTGAAATAGGATATATATATATATATATATATATATATATATATATATATATATATATATATATATATATATATATATATATATATATATATATATATATATATATATATATATATACACACACACACACACACATTGTATGTATGTGTGTCTATATGTGCATATGCATGTGTATGTGTATATATGTATGTAAATATGATTATCTGAGTCTATGTGTGTGTATATATGATTATGTATGTGTATGTGTATATGAGTATGTTGTAGGTGGTGAAGTGAGTGTGTGGGTGCAGGGAATGCAAAATGCACTACTCCTGGAGCATATGTAAGCACATGGATACATTAAAGCATAATAGACACGTACCACCAAACTTCCATATCGTCACTAGAAACTATGGTAGAATCACAACAGCAACAAACATGCACATAATAGAGCACAAGACAACACTAACTAGGAAGCCAAATATAACACGATCTGAATACCAGCCATTAGCTAATCATACCACGAATCACCATACCAAGCAAGGAACAACAGAATGCAACCCCAAGTGTTCTCACATAAGTAATATCAGCAAATAACATAAGCAGCATAAGCAAATAACATGAGCAGGACTCTACTGTAGTGTGCACTATATGCTCTGTGTCTCAGGTGTCATCTCCTATCTCATATGTTTCTCTCTTGAGGTTTCCCCTTTTATAGGAGAGAGGTGCGGAACCGGTTACAATAGGAGAGTCTGTTACATGGGAGTAGTGGGGAGTTAATGCACTTGGCAGTTTCATTTGTCAGCCCGGCCGCCTCCAGTACCAGACTTTGTCGTGTAATGATGAGTGGTTGGGTCCCACTTGGCCGCCTTGTCTGGGCATGCAGTCGCCCAACTCTACCATCTTGGTGCCCAACTCTAGAATTTGGACGACTGACGCCCAACTCCAGTACTTTGACCATTGATGCCCAACTTCAGTATTTGGACACCTGGCGCCCAACTTGATATTTGGTTCCTTGGTGCCATCCTTTACTCTGTCCTTCAAAAATTTATTCTACAGGTTGCCGGCCACTAGTGTCTCTCCGTCTCGGAGAGATAAGGGAGAGAAGGGAAAAATACATAAATGAGGTTTGGAAAGATTACATCAGATAATTGCAGATAGAAAGTGCAGAAATACATCATGAGCTGCAAAAAGAACTATGAGCTCTCCGGGTACAAAATACTGTTCCAAAAGTTATACAACTGTAGCAAAATTAAACTATGACACTGTGCAAAAATAAAATACTAGAAAACTGGACAGCAAAAAATAATGACCCTTGTCCACATGACAGTGAGACTAGTCACATGCAGGCTCCTTCCCAGGCCTATGATGTTCAGCTGAACTGTTCTGCTGGTCTTCAGTAACTTCCTGATTGGTTTCTCCTTGTGTTGGATTGAGGTCTTCAGTGTCTGAGGATGTGAGCAGAGCCTTTAATGCACTAAATTTGGATTTTAGTGCTCCTGTTTGCTGATTTTAATTCTTTGTTTTTAGCCTTCAATCTTTTGGTCTTTTCTTCTTCGTCCTGCAGAAATGCTTCCAAGTTTTTTACCTTGTCTTCAAGTCTTCATGCGTCCTTGCAGTGGGTAGATATTTCTGCTATCTACATGTACAGCTCTTTGTTGACGAGACTTACACGTAGAAATTCTTCACTCAACATGTGAGTATAATGGTGCAGCCGATTTTCTAAATTCATACACACATGCTTGTCTTCCATAATTTTGTTAGAAATCTCAGCAAATCTGTTTTTTGCTACATCCATTTGGCACATATCTTGTAAGTGACTGGGAACTAGTGGCCATATATGTTTCTTGTACTTCTCATTCGTGGATAGCTGCTCTACACTAGATGCATCAAGAAGGGGTTGCAGAGGTAAATTTGTGGGAGGGTTGTGGCGAGAAGGAGAGAATCGAAAAGGTGGTGGGAAGGGTAGTATATCGAATGGGGGTGGTTGAATGGAGGTTTGAGGCAACGTATGAGGGAGTGGTGTGTGACTCGGGGGAATAGGTATTGATGCTGGTGGGAGGGGCGAAGGTGGATGAGATGGTGGCTGGGGAGATGGGGAGCAGGGTGGTGCAGGTTGTGGAGGGGAAGGTGGTGGTATGGGACATGGTGGAAATTGGAGATGAATGGGATCTCTGGGTGGATCAATGGTAATGGGAGTGGTGATGGTGGAAGTGGGAGGTGGAGTTGGGTTGGAATGAGGTGGGGCAATGGGTGTAGTAGGTACGGTTGAAGTGTGTGGGGTTTGTGAAGGTGGAGGGGATTGAACAGAAGAAGAAGGTTTTTTGGATGAAGTGGGTACTAATTTGATTGGTGGAAAGGGAGTGTTGGCTGATGTGTGTACCTTCTTGGATGCTCTAGCATACCCTTTCTGGTCGATTAGAAGCGTGTCAAGGAGATCCCGGGAATCCTTTTGAATCTTTGCTCTTCTCTTTTTGCGAGGGTGGGCTGCCTGCATGTGTTTCGATGATGTTGGGCGCGACACGTCTTTTGAATGGAGGGCGGCAAAGTACCTGTATATGTACAGCATGATGTGGCCACCTACCACTTTGAATGTCAGAGCCTTTTTGCCTACCTGCTGCCCATACCTCTTCTTTCGTTCTGCCAGTGACTGAAGTAGAATTTTATGATATGGGTAGGGCTTTGCTTGGGCAAAGCAAAGAAGAGGTTCACCTATTTTCACGTCCGTGAAATGTAAATTGTCCTTCAAGAGAAAAAACGCTTTGAATAATAGGAGCCTCTGCATCATTACCTGACTACAAGTGGGAGTGGAGAAGCTAGTCATACATGTCTACAATATGTCTGGAATGGCCAACTCTGCATAGCGGCCTGCCTTCTTAGATTCTGGAATCTCTTGGGTTCCCAACATCAGAGCGAGCTTTTCTTTAGTGATTCTTCCTCCAGAGAGGGATGGGAAGGACTTAAAGAGTGTCAAGATCTCCACCCCACCGGCTTGAGGGTCACTAAGTGAGGGAAGCTTGGCACTTGCAATGGTGAGTAAACCCATATTCTTTAGTTCTTGTAAAGTAAATGAATTTTGAAGCTTACCACATATGCTTAAGTCCAGTTTCAAGGTGATTTCACCAGGGATGGAAATGAGGATCTCTGTGGTTGTGACCACATTTGCCACATTTGCTGAAGATGTAGCCGAGTCGTGGTGAATACTCGGCTGAGTATCTGCTGCTGGAGAGGTGTTCTGATCCTGCTGAATTTCTTCATCCAGTGATTCTGACTCTAAGGGATTCTTCAAAAACCACATATAGTAAATCGCTAGAATCACCCGATGATTTGCCCGGATTCACTTTCAGTATCAGTCTTGAATTCAGAAAATGTTTCTTCTATTTCAACTGAGGATGATGCCATGTTTACTATGTTTACTGTAGAAACTAAGATGTTATGTTTTGAATGAATTTTTCAGTATTGATATTGCTGGTGCTGAGGAGGGATGACTTCTCAGAGTATGTTCCTAATTTTCATTGAGTTTCTTCCTGAGGTGGGTGGCTTCTTAATTCTGAATGAGTGTTTCTGTACCTTGAGATATTCCTCGATTATTATGGTGCTCTATCTGTTTTGCACGGGTGAGGGCTCTATCTCTTTTGCACGGGTGAGGACAACAGGTTATGTTGATGGAGAATCGCCTCTACTGATGTGACTGGTGTAGTTGGTTTATGAAGCAGATGAATTTGAGGACAAGATGAAGGAGCTTGAAAGCCTCTGCTGATGTGACCCGCGCAGCTGGTTTACGAATTGGGTCTAAGATGTTCTCTGCCAAATTGAATGAGGAGATTGGGATTGCGTGCTATCCTGAATTCGATGGTGTGATGACGATGGACCGAGTTCGCATGAAGCTACGAGGTGCGTGCGCGAGAGTTGATGCGATATTTCGATGGATGCCCACGATCGGGTGATAATTGAAGTCGCCCTCGCATGGGATAGGGTTAGACAAGGGCGCCTAATTAGGGATTGGTTTATCGATTGTTGGCCCTAGAAGGGAGGTCGCGGAAGTAAAATTGGAGGGAGGTTGCCAATTTGGGATGAATGGCATTCGACCGAGGGTGGTCGCCTTATTCAAGCAGTCGGAGGTGGGTCGCTTAATGCTATGGTAAGAGATTGAGGGTAGCCGCCTTAAAGGTAGTAGAGGTTGCCCAAGGTATCAAGGGGAAAGGATGTCACCCCGATGAGATTTGGAGGAGGGTCGCCTAAGATGAGATTAGGGGGGGGTCGCCTTATTCAGCAAAATGGAGGATGAGAGGGATGAGGGTCGCCCATATAATGGTCGTGAGGAGGTCAAAATTTCAGGAGTCGCCCATGTTGACCGTGGAAGCACGAAAAAGGAGGAGATGCAGAATCCTAGTAATAGGAGAGGGAGGAGGGTCGCCATGTTGCCAATTGGAGGATGAGGGTCGCCCGATTTTTTTTGGTACTAGTAGGTTGGAGGAGGGTCTCCCGTGTTGGTTGGGAGGGGTTTTGCTTATTTGGTACTATTGGGTTGGAGGAGGGTCGCCCTTGGAGGTGTGGGAGAGGTGTCGCCCTATATGTGGGAGGTGGGTCGCCCTAGGCCAATATGGTAGAGGTGGCTTGGAGGAGGGTCGCCCTGAGTGGTTGTGGAGGGGTGTCGCCCTAGGCCAATATGTGGGAGGTGGGTCGCCCTAGGCCAATATGGTAGAGGTGGTTTGGAGGAGGGTCACCTTGGTGGTGTGGGAGGCACATTAGAGGAGATGAGGTGTCGCCCTATGTGGTACTTAGTCGGTTGTAGGGAATGATTAATGGAGGGGAGTAGAGGAGGAGGGTTGTTCCAGGTATGAAAAGATGATGGTTTAGGTATGAAGGCAGTAGGAGGTTAAGAGGGAATTGATGGATGAGAGTTTGATAGGTGTAGATTGGGTGTAGTACCATGGATAAGAGATGCCAATTTGAAGATTTGATGGATTGGGAAGTGGAGAAGTAATCTAGATGAGGGGGTGGAAGGGTTAAATATTGAAGACAAGGCAAGGAGTTAGTGAGGTTGGAAAGGTGGGTAGTTAATGTTCGAAATGAGGCAAGAGGGGTTGCCATTGAGATCCTTAAAGAGGCTATAATGAAGAGGATATGATGTGTGTCAATTAATCCCAAGAAGGAGTAGGACAAGAAGGAGTAGGAAGGGAGGTAGTCCAAGCCAATTGAAGGGGGAAGGAGGTAGGATTTCCCCTAGAATGGCCATGAGGAGGATAGGGAGGAGGGTCGCCCATTCTGGCACACTAAGGTTGAGAAGGAAGAGGGTCACCCCAGGTTTCCCAAGTTGCTCATTTAAGTTGCTAGTGAGATAGTTGCCAAGATGCATTGAATTTGATAGGGAGGATAGTCGCCCCTGGTGGCATATCGCATATCGAGTTGAGAGGGAGGATGGGCACAGTGAGGGTTGCCTATGTCGGCACATGCAAGGAAGTTGAGAGGGAGGAGGGTTGCTATGTTGGCACAGTGAGGGGGAAAGGGAGGAGAGTCGCCCATGTTGCATGGCCTAATGAAGGTGAGAGGGAGGAGTGTCGCCAATGTTGCTCACTGAAGCTGAGGAGGAGGAGGGTCGCCTAGGTTGTTCATGTTGGCACATTGAGGGGGGAAAGGGAGGAGGGTCGCCCATGTTGCTCATGTTGGCCTAATAAAGGGAGGAGTGTCGCCCATGTGGTCACTAGGAGGAGTGGTCGCCCAAGTGGTTGATGGGAGGTTGAAGAGGAGGAGGTATATGGAGTAGGCTCGCCCAAGTGGCTTGGTATGTTGAAGAAGAGGAGGGTCGCCCAAGTGGTGGGCATGAGAAGGTGATATGGAGTAGGCTCGCCCAAGTGGCTTGGTATGTTGAAGAAGAGGAGGGTCGCCCAAGTGGTGGTCATGAGAAGGTGATATGGAGTAGGCTCGCCCAAGTGGCTTGGTATGTTGAAGAGAAGGAGGGTCGCCTAAAGTAGATCTTGGAGGAGGGTCGCCCATGTGATCACTAGGAGGAGTGGTTTGAGATGATCCATATCATTATTGGCCTAGAGACCTTGGCCTAGAG
The DNA here is from genome assembly GCA_020310875.1 of Ceratopteris richardii. NCBI lineage: Eukaryota > Viridiplantae > Streptophyta > Polypodiopsida > Polypodiales > Pteridaceae > Ceratopteris > Ceratopteris richardii. Next base: position 79,811,591 of record CM035423.1, on the reverse strand, counting down.
AGGTGGCCTCAGAAGGAAAAGGGAATGTATATGTGTGTGTGTAAATTTGTGTGTATGTGTGCATATGTGTGTGTATGTGTGTGTATGCATGTAAGAATGTATGTATGCATATGCATGTGCATTATGTATGCAAATGTATGCATGTGTGTGTATGCATGTAAGTATGTATGTATGCATATGCATATTCATTATGTATGCATGTATGTGTATGTATGTGTATGTGTCTCTATGTGTGTGTATGTGTCCATGTGTGTGTATGTGTGTGTCTATGTGTGTGTCTATGTGTGTGTCTATGTGTGTATATATTTGTGTATCTGTATATATGTGTCTATATGCATGTGTATGTGTGTGTAAATGTGTGTGGATGTGTGTGTGTGTGTCTATGTGTGTATGTGTGTGTGTCTACGTGTGTATGTGTGTGTTTATATGTGTCTGTGTATGCATGTGTATGTGTGTGTGTAAATCTGTGCATATATGTGTGTGCATATGTGTGCGTATGTGTGTGTATGTGTTTATGTGTGTATGTGTGTGTGTATGTGTGTGTATGTGTGTGTGTGTATGTGTGTGTATGTGTGTGCATGTGTGTATATGCATGTAAGCATGTATGTATGCATATGCATGTGCATTATGTATGCATATATGTGTGTATGCATGTAAGTATGTATGTATGCATATGCATATGCATATGCATTATGTATGCATATGTATGTATGTATGTGTATGTGTGTGTATGTGTCTCTATGTGTGTGTATGTGTGTGTGTATGTGTGTGTGTATGTGTGTGTATGTGTCTATGTGTCTATGTGTGTATGTGTGTATGTGTGTGTCTATGTGTCTATATGCATGTGTATGTGTGTGTGTAAATGTGTGTGTGTAAGTGTGTATGTGTCTATGTGTGTGTGTGTCTATGTATGTATGTGTGTGTTTATGTGTGTATATATGTGTCTGTGTATGCATGTGTATGTGTATGTGTAAATCTGTGTGTATTTGTGTGTGTATGTGTGCATATGTGTGTGTATGTGTCTTTGTGTGTATGTGTGTGTATGCATGTAAGCATGTATGTATGCATATGCATGTGCATTATGTATGCATGTGTGTGTATGTGTGTATATGTGTATATATGTGTGTGTATGTGTGTGTGTGGCATAGTGGACACTCGAAAGCAATGTTGCAACCTCCATGGCATAGTGGAAAGCAACGTTTCACAATGGCATAGTGGAAAGCAATGTTTCGCAATGCCAACGGGTTAGGGACGTTTGGAGCTAGGAGTTGCAATAAAGTGATTTAGTTTTCAAAATTTATGTATATATTTTTTTGGTATTTTGGATCCAATGATGTATAATAAGGTGGGATATGACTTTATATACCATACAATATAGTATAAGATATATAGAAAGGAGATTATCAAGTTTAAACTGGTGACTCATCATTTCATATCATGCTCGCACTAGGTAAGTCTTCATATAATATATTATCATTTGCAAGTTCTAACTTCTAATTTATAAGTTAGAGCATGATTCATAACATTTAACATCATCATTCATGATTCATAACATTTAATTTTTAACATGTTACATCAATGATCAATCATACAATGATCATATTACATAACATCTGACATCATAAGATTTAACATCAATGATCATAGCATTAAACATCTTCAGCTAACATCATAATGGTCATAACATATAACATCTAACTTACTAAGTGTCTAACTTTTAACATTAAACATCATGATTCATAACATAACAGTTAACAATGTAACATCATACATGATACATCAAAACAAAAACATAGAGAATCATTGTGATAAATCATACCACTTATGGAGGTGCTTTGAGTCTTGCTCTCACAATGCATTTGCTTAGCTAAACCTCCACTATAGTCCAATAAAGCTTGGCCAAAGTGTGGCCAATCATGATTCATGGTGGCTTGTCAGTGCTAAAGTCCATATAATCAGCCCTTTTGTTAAGGGGGTTTTTGCTATGCATAGTCCATTGTGGTTGAAATTCATTTCCAAGGACATGATCAAACGGGAAAATGGTAATAAGAACTAGGGGTTCATGGGCTTACATGGTATGTTTTGCTTGTTTTGAGCCACCTTCCCATTCTTGTTTTGTAAATGATATGCTTTGGTTGTAGTGAGCTTCCTTCTCATGCGTTAATCGCTAGATATGCCTTGCTTGTGATGAGCTTCCTTTCCATGCTTTAATCTCCCAATCAAAGGTGGTAAAAAGCATCAAATGGATGGTTTAAGCATGTATGTGCTTGGTATGGTGGGTGTTGGTGTGCGCAATAAAAATTATTTGCATATGCATGCAAAGTGTTTGGATCCTCAATGGATATTTTTGGTCTCAACTTTTGTAACCTTCAAGGAGTGGTGTTATCTTGGCACACATGATTTAAGTCCAAGTATTGTTATAACTTCAAAAGTGCTTTTATGGTCTTTCAAAATACTCATCTATTGATGGGCGTACGTAGGATTGATGCATTGTTATATCATTTATGTACTAAAGTAGTGATTGACATGCACACACTTGTCAATTTGGGAGGATATCCAACGTGGTGGAGACAGAGGCAAAATACGACAATCATGATGGATGACTTAGAGGAAGGATATGGCAAGTCTCTTCCCTAATCACACACTTAATCAGTACACATGCGGACAAATGACACACACATCCAATAGTCACAAGCATTAAGCGCACATGAAATAAATAACTTAAAAGTAAACACATGCAAGTGAAAGTCCTCAATCGATCATCAAGAATGGCATTCACAAGTGAAGAGTTGAATGTTCAACAATGAGTGGATTAACATGTGGAACCCTTTACATGTTAGGAGGATGGGCTTTTATAGGTAACACCCCCCCCCCCCCCCCCGAGTGTACGTGGTACCCCTTTTTTACATTCAAGAAAATTTACCTTTTTTTCAAATTTTTCTAATAAAAATTAATAGGCTATTGAGGGTCATAAATCCAAGCAACCATGAGAGAACTAGCATGGCTAAAAAAATGACGTTACGTTGTTCAAAAAACTCGATGGTGAGGGCATGCTCATACGTCATGAGATAGTGTGTTTGAAGGAACATTAATTGGACGACGTAATAGGGCCATAGACATGTGAAGAATGGTGTCTCGCTCAAATTAGATAATAAATTTTTGGGGTGTAACGAAAAGTCTGCTAGCTTAATGTCTTTGAGTTATGTCTCGCTTAATGGAGCTATACAAACTTCCATCATATTGATAATGTTCAACATCATTTTCATTGCTATGTCGAACACCCTTTCAAGATGGACATGCAAGAACTTGAGCACTTCGAGCATGTACGTTTTGGTAATCTTCGCACTCCTTGGAGTCCTTAAATATTGGTTAATCATTTTTTGTTTCCTCTTGTTTGATAGGTGTAGATAGTAGATGAGAGCATATAACCTTCACTTGAGAGGCTTTCGCAAACCTTGATAGTTGAACCTTGATAGTTGAACCTTGATAGTTGAGGGAGTATGTTTGAGTCATAGTTGAAAGGGAGAGATTTAAATCATGACAAAAAATCGTGATTTAAACGTTTTAATCATTGACCCAATGTTAAAAATCGTGATTTTTTTTCACTTTTTTCTTTTTTTCGTCTTTTTTTTATTTTTAAATAACTTTTTTATATAGTGACAACTATATACTCTTACCTGCATACATCATACATGTATACATAATACATGACACATGTATTGTATATTGTATACATGTGACGAGTTGGTAGTGACATGACATGTGACATCAATAATCATACATGTATTAACATGTTTAAACATGCTACATAACTAATAACTATTAACTAGATAGTATATTGTATTATGTATATTGTAGTCTATAAATAGCATACTACATACTAATATAGTAATAACTATATACTATATACATCTTTTAAGTTTTAAGTTTTGACATAGATGATAGTATGAAATTTGAATCATAATCTCACCCTTTTTCCAAAACTACTCATCTCATCACTATGTTAGAGAACTCAATGTACAATGCATCACTTGAATTTACTTCTTGGATACTATACCATTCCTCTGCAACCACTCTGCATAGTAGACCCTTTCGAACCTTGAGTACTCATTCAAGAACAAGAAACATGTAACAAAAACGAATAGCCAATGGTTTCTCAAATTGAAATGATGAGCTTGCTTTAAATATAATTAGAATTGGGCTTGCTGGTAACAAATCACAAAATGAATTTTGCTTTCTCAAGCACAACTCTCATCCAAGATAACTGTCCAATATCCTGCATCATCAAATCAAGGCTCTGAGAGGCACATGGAGTCCAAGTTATCTTAGGATACTCTTCCTATAACATAAGGCTTGTGGATACACAATTTGATCCATTATCTATGACAACCTACATGGCAATTTCAAAAATCAAGGATCATTTCAAACTTCAATGACATTGTGTTACATGTACACACATTTGACCCTGATCCTTACAAATTTGTAATACATGCACCACGTTCTCGGGGCCAATTTCAGTAATGGCTTCTCGCACATGTCTATAGATAAACTCACCTGCATCTTAATTGGCAATCGCACAATTACGTAACCAACTACCATTAAATAGTAAATGCATACTAGCCACCGGACACTTCTTTGTATATGTTCTTTAATAAAACATATAGTGGCCTGGTCAATCACAAACTATAAGTTCGACTGCATTTGTAAGACCTAAGAAGTCTGTCTTCGTGCTCCCTGTGTACTGTGTTTTCTACAGCCTCTGTGCGGAGTACTTCATGCGGCCTTAGGAGCTTGGTTTTCTACTCCGAGCATATCGTCGTGGAGCTCTCGAGAAGGAGAGCACACTGTGGTGCATCACCATCGAAATACTTCACTGGTATCAGAGCAGTTCGAGGCAAAAGCTTTGTTCCTTTTGTGTGAGCGAAGCGAGCAAACCCCCACCCCCCAAGGCTTTCTCCAAGGCGGCGACTAAAGCGGCGACCAAGGCATAGACCTTGGCATACCTTGTCATTCGAGTCACCGTTGGCTGCGCGTGAGGGAGGACCTCAACGATCAAGGAATATAGAGGTTGTCGGTACTTCTCGGGAGGTCACCCATCCCAATATTGTTCCCCCCAGAGTTCGCTTAACCGTGGCAATCTCTTGCCACTAAGCTACACTCTTGTGATGTCTGAAGAAGGGGAAAGACTAAGGTTGACATTACCTTGAACAAGTTTTGGTCCCTCAAAGCTTCATTTTTGCTTTCAAAGCCTATTTCTGAAGCAATTTTGGGGTGTTTTTGGAGCCATTTTGGAGTACTTTTGCAAATAATTCTCTTCACACAGGTCGCAGAACATCAAGAAGAGTGTTCTTTGTACTTCTCAGACAATAAATATCAACGTTTGGGGCTGTATTTTCAGCCACACTCGTAAGACTACAAGTTTCTCGAGAGGTTTTCAGTTTTGGTGGGAGCAGTCGCTGCAAATTTATGCAGGTTTTTTAAGCCTAAAACATCAGAGTTGACAGATACTTGCAGGTGTTATTGGCTAGTTTTTGGGTTGTGTATTCAGCCTTTTAGTGTCATTTTACTGCATATATTGAGCACATACAGACCATGTACGCTTTTGTGGATACCGCTTATGTACGTCCATGTGGTCATTGATATAGCTGTTATGTTCTTTGCATAAAGCCTTTTACGTTTGATAAAGAGGGTCGTGGTGAGGTTTTCTTAACTGGGAGACACCCAAATGTCGGGGTCTCTTCGGTGATGCAGGTGGAAGACTTACCCAGCCTCGCCATAGGAGATGTATGATAGTTGTTCATAGGTGCTTGATAAGCCTAGTTGGCTTCTATTGGGTAACTGATTATATGCAGTGGAGTCAATGATTCACTATGCAGGTAGACATGTCAATACTTGAAGTTTTATGATACTTTGACACTGGTCATATGCTAATTTTGTAGAGGATACTCTGGCAAAATTTTTCTAGTTTTCTGGTTTAGTAAACTATACAGTGGTCAATTTACTCCTTGATACACTTATTTGTTGGTGTTTGGACTCTTCTAGCTCCATTTTCATTCTATTCAGTTCTCTACCATCATGGCATCAGAGGTCTCAGACACATCTGGTGGATCAGGTTCTAATGCTAGTGTTCCAAGGAGGAGCTATAACTTGCAGGGCAAAGACCATTTTGAGATCCAAAAATTTGATGGCACAAACTTTGCTCTATGGAAGAATCAGATTAAAGATGTGCTGATTCAAAGGAGGCAATGGAAGCCAGTAAATGGGATTTCAAAGAAGCCTGCTGACATGGATGAAGATGATTGGGATGAGTTAGATGAAATAGCCAGGTCTATGATTCACTTGCACCTGGCAGATAATGTTTACTTTACAGTATTTAACTGTGAAAGTGCAGAGGAGCTTTGGAAGAAGTTATGCAATACATATGAAAAAGAGACCGCATCAAATGAAGTGTATCTGATGAGAAAAATATATGACCTTCGTATGAAGGACACAGATAGTGTTGCTACTCATCTAAATGAGTTTGATGCCATATTCTCCCAATTACAGGCTCAAAAAATGGATATGGATAATGAAATGAAAGCAGTATTGTTGTTATGCACCCTGCCATCATCATGGGATACATTTTGCACAGCTATTAGCAACAATGCACCTGGTGGTAAACTCGTCTATGATGACATATGTGGAGCACTCTTGAGTGAGGAGATTCGTAGAAAATCTATGGTTGGCACTCAGAGTGGAGATGCATATAATGTTCATGATTCTTACCAAGGAAAGAATCAGCAACATGGCAGGAGAAAGAACAAGGAAAAGAATGTCAACGGAATAAGAGTAGAAGTAAATCAAGGAAGAGGGATATCGAATGCCATTATTATCATAAGAAAGGACACATGAAGAAAGATTGTTATGCATTAAAGAATGCTAAAGGTAAAGGACATAATGTTGATGGGCATGTTAAGCAGTTACCTCCACCATCTACTTCGACTGTAAAGATTGAAGAAATTAATGCTATTTCTGATGATGCTGATGTGTTGACACTTGATAGTACTGTGCCATCTGATGCACTTATCGCTGATTCTCTTTCCATGTGACACCACATAGAGAATGGTTCTCTAATTATGCAGCAAAGTCTCTTGGTACTTTGAGACTTGGTGACTCTTACCAGTGTGATGTTGTGGGGATTGGAGATGTGGTTGTGCAGTTCATTGATGGTTCAAAATTTACTATGCATAATGTACACCATGTACCTCAGTTATCACGCAGTTTGATGTCAGTTGTTCAACTTGATGACCTTGCTTACAAGGTGGTCTTCTATGCTCAGTCCTTTCATATATCAAAGGGCAATATGGTTATTGCAAAAGGAAGCAAAGTTGGCTCACTTTATCCTTTATTTGTATCACAGAAAGAACACTTGTTAGCTGTTACTAAACAACCTATGGCTTGTATTTGGCATGGTCGTTTGGGCCATATATCTCATAGTGGAATGGAAAATCTTTCTCGTTCTGGCTACTTACCTGTGTTATCTTTCTCTGATTTTTCATTTTGTGAGCATTGTCAATATGGAAAGCAAACCAGAAATGTGCATAAAACGCACACTGACTCTTCAATTCAGCCTTTAGATCTCGTTCATACAGATGTGTGTGATCCTATGCCCACTAGGTCCTTAGGTGGTTCTCTTTACTTCGTCACTTTCATAGATGATGCTACTAGAAAAGTCTAGGTATATCCTATCAAATCAAAGGATGATGTATTCCCTACTTTCAAAAAATGGCTTGCTTCAGTTGAGACTGAAAAAGGAACTAAGCTTAAGGCTTTACGTTCAGAAAATGGGGGTGAGTATGTTAGATATGCTCAATACTCCACCCTCATGTGACCACAAATGATCCATGGTGCTCTAAGTTGTAAGGCCCCCATTATGAGGAGAAGCCATTATGAGAGCCCGGACATTTGTGGAACCCTAACTTCCAAGTTAGATGAGGTCTATTGTTGGAGCAAACCAATCACAAATTGGTGATTATACAGATCTTGGAGAATGCTTATGGTCAGAATGAAGCAAAGAAAGACACTTGTAAAGTGAAGAAGAATTCAGGATGATGTCTTGTACACATATGTACATATAAGTGAAGAATCTTGTAAGCTAAGTATAGTTAAACCCTTAGGATGATAAGGAGTAGAGTCATAGACGCGAGATGAGTCTAAAGTCGTGTATATATAAGATAATTATGACAAGAAATGTGTGTGAGAAAGTAATAGAGTCATTTTGTAGATGACAACTTTCAGGAAGATGTGTAGAGAGTTTTTTCCCAAAAAATAGCGACGGGTTTTTCTCTGAGTGCTCTCTGTCTGATCATGTGGATCAGAAATCCTTTTGTACACATCTAATTGAGAAGCTAATGAAGCTATGTCTAGAGTTTCAGAATCTAATTCCTCTCCTACTGTGAGAATGATCATTAGGAACATTCATATGTAGAATGTGAGAACTGAAGCCTGAAAGTAGCGCACTTTTCCGTCTCAGTGTTTTGATCAGATCTGAGTGTATACTGTAAAGTTTTTGATGAGTGAGCACTTAAAATTTAAGTTAGAAGATAAGGAAGCTATGGCTAAAAGCATTTAGCAAAACGGGTTTCAGATTGGGAGAAATCAAGTTAAGAAGTTGGCTATGTCGAAGGCGCAACTTCTGAGAGTCATTTTTTGACATGTATTTGATCTTAATGATCAAATTAAACTTTTGATGATTAGTTTTGAGAACTAATGGCTAGTATGATTGCGCAAAGGTATTGCTAATACTTGTGCATCATTTACTTGAAGAAATTTGAAGATTTGTGCAGGTAAAGAAGTTGATATCTGAAGCAGACTTTCTGAAGTTGACACTTCTTCACTCAGAGAAGTGTTGCTTGAAGTTTTGGTAAAGAGGAACATTGTTTGTGTAAAGTTTGGTTTATAACTGACATAGAAGTGTTCTTAAGTCAGTGTAGATCAAACCTTTGGAGATTAAAAGGTCTCCAACAGTGGTATCAGAGCTTAAGGTGAAGTACAAGAGAAGAAAAGATAATCGAAGTTCCGACTGGTGCAGATATTGAAGATCTTCCAAATCAAAGGAGGACAAGGACAAATTATTGAAGATAACTTGCAGAAGTTCATAGTACAAGTTCGAAAGAATCAAGAAGGACAAAGATTATATCAAAGGTACACTTTCTCCTCATAAACCATAGTAATTGCAGATACAGAAAGTCAAGGATGGGAGAAAGCTTGCAGATTGATAAGCTAGATAGGGAGAACTATCCAGCATGGTCCATGAGGATGGAAGCACACCTCATGAGCAAAGACCTTATAGCATTTATTACAGGAGATGAAGAAAAACCTGAGTTTGCAGATCCAAGTATTCCTACTAGAGAAGAACTTGCAATGTTGAAAACTTGGATGAGAAAGGATGCTCAAGCAAGGAGTATCATCTACATGGCTGTAAATGATTACCTTTTACCTCACATCAGAGGTTTGGAAAGTGCTACAGATGTTTGGAATGCCTTGGAAGAGCATTTCCAAAATACAACTAAGTCAAGGAAGTCCTCACTATGGGCTGAGTTCACAACCTTCAAGAAGAAGAGCTCACAATCAATTTCAGATTATGTGGCAAGGATGAAAGATATTGCAGATAGCTTGGGAGCAGTGGATGAAGACATTGAAGAGGAAAAGTTGGTAAGACAAATACTTACAGGTTTGAGAGGAGATGAGAAGTGGAAGCCTTTTATATTGTCCATAGAATTGTCACTTGATCACTTTACTCCTGATCTTAATCAATTGCTAGGACACATGCTAACCTTTGAGCAGGATCTTAAAGGAGACAATGATAGAAGTACAAGTCAAGCTATGTACTCCAAAGACAAGAAAAAGAATGGCAAGGGAAAGCAATCAAATGATGATGAAGGGAATTCAAATCAAGCTAACTTTACAAAAGGGAAGATGAACTTCAGAGGTAAAGGAAGAGGAGGTAAGAACAAAGATAATGCTAAAGCTTGTTGGATTTGTGGCAGAACAAATCATTTGGCAAATGATTGTTGGTATAACAATCAAAATGGTGGAAGCAATAATCAGAATTATAGTCAAAGAGGTAGAGGAGGCAGAAACCAAAGAGGCAATTTCAGAGGAAGAGGTGGTAGGACATCATATGGTAGAGGAGGTGGAAGAAACTTCCAATCTCAGTCCTACAACAATAATTATTACAATTATGCATCAGATCAGAAAGATGACATGACTCTTATCTTGAATGCAACTCATGAATCAATGGGAGAAGATCAAAGAGTGTTTTATATTGACTCAGGGTGTAGCAACCATCTAAGTGGGAATCTATCCTTGATGACTGATATGGAAGAAAGGGTGAATGGACATACAGTTCAAACAGGTGACAATACTAAACATAAAGTGGAGAGCATTGGATCAGTGAAGACAAAGAGTGGAAGTACACTTCTGAGCAAGGTACTTTATGTTCCTACTATTCCTAAAAATTTGGTAAGTGTAGGGCAAATTGTGGAGAAAGGATATGAAGTAAGATTCACAAATGATGGTGTCTATGTACAAGATCCAAATCAGGGATATAGAAACATAATTGCAGGAAAAAAGGAAGGAAGATTGTTCACTCTCAAAGTCCAAGGTAATGTGGGACATGCATTATTTACCTATGGAAGTCAAAAGGTATCTGAATTAGACCTATGGCATAAAAGGCTAGGTCATTTCAATGAGAGAGCTATAAAGGAGATGTCAAAGAATCAGGTGGTGCTTGGATTGCCAAACATTGAGGGGCAACATATGGTGTACAAGTGTGAAGCTTGTCAATTAGGTAAAGCACATAAAGGTTCTTATAACAAATCAGGGTACAAGCATTCAAATATGCTTGAATTGGTTCATACAGATGTATGGGGACCCTCAAGGGACTATAGCATAAATGGATCCAGATATTATGTGTTGTTTGTTGATGATGCAACCAGGTGGATTACTTTGTATGTAATCAAGGATAAATCAGAAGTTTTCAAGACATTCAAACATTTTCATGCTTATGCAGAAAGGATCACAGGGCAAAAGCTCAAGAGACTAAGATCAGATGGAGGGGGAGAGTATTTCTCTAAAGAGTTTGATGATTATTTGTGGAATGCAGGTATCAAAAGAGAAGTAACTTGCAGGTACTCCCCTCAACAGAATGGAGTAGCAGAAAGGAGGAATAGAACTCTTGTAGAGTTTGCAAGAGCCATGATGAAGGAAAAGAATTGTCCAAATTACTCATGGGCAAAAGCCATTAACACTGCAACATATCTTGTGAATAGGTTGCCTTGCAAAGCTTTGGATGGAGGAACCCCTTATGAAGCATGGTGGGGTAAGAAACCTAGTCTTGATCATTGTAAAGTATTTGGATGTATTGCATATGCTTATGTTCCTTCACAATTAAGACATAAGCTAGAACCAAAAGCAGAGAAGTATGTGTTTATTGGATATGATGATAGACAGATGGGTTACAGATTGTGGAGTCCATCCACAAAGCAATTTCTTGTTACTAAAGATGTGACATTTGATGAGCAAAATATGTGGTATACAGGATCACCAAATGAGTATACAGGTGTTGAAGAAATTCAAAGAAAAGGAAAGGCAAAGGTAAAGGTATGTGAAGAAATTGTTGATGAAGTTGACTCTAGATGTAGAGTGCAGGATCATGTAGAAGAAGGGCCAAGGTTTGATCTAGAATCAAATGAGGCTGAAACTTCAAGAAGTGCAGAAATCAGAAGATCTACAAGGGAAAGGAAAGAACCTATAAGGTATAGTTATGATACATCTTTCCTAAATTATGCCTACATTGTGAAGACAGAAGAAGATCCAACCACTTATGAAGAAGCCAAAGGTAAACAGAATTGGGAGAAGGCAATGCAAGAAGAGTATGATGCTCTACTTGAAAATGAAACTTGGGAACTAGTACCAAGACCAAAGAATCAGAAGGTCATTGGATGCAAGTGGGTATATAAAACAAAGAGATTTGCAGATGGTAAGGTGTCTAGATATAAGGCTAGACTTGTGGTTAAAGGTTATGCCCAAACTTATGGGGTAGATTATGATGAAACTTTTAGTCCTGTTGCTAAGATGTCTACAATTAGGACATTGATTGCTATTGCTGCTTGCAAGGGATGGAAATTATCACAATTGGATGTGAAAAATGCATTTTTAAATGGTTACATTGCAGATGAAGTATATATGGAGCAACCAGAAGGCTTCATGGAATCAATTGGATCAGATTATGTGTGTAAGCTCAAGAGAGCTTTATATGGGTTGAAGCAAGCCCCAAGAGCTTGGAATTACAGATTGGTCAAGTTCTTGAATGAATGTGGATTTCAAGCATCAAAGGCAGATAGTAGCTTGCTAGTGAAGGCAAGTGAAAATGGATACATTTACATGTGCATTTATGTTGATGATATTATTGTTACAGGAACAGATGCTCAAGGAATCAATGAACTTAAGAAGCAAATAGAGAAGGAGTTTAAGATAAGTGACTTGGGAAACTTATCTTATTTTCTAGGAATGCAGATTGTGTATACTCAACATGGAGTATATGTTTCACAAGAGAGATATTTGAAGAATCTTCTAGTCAAGTTTATCATGGAAGATTGTAAGACCTCAACTACACCATTGGAGGTAAATCATAAATTAAGCAGGTATGGAGGTGAGGAGTTCAATGACATGAAGAAATATCAGAGTTTGGTAGGTAGTTTAATCTATGCTACCTTGACAAGGCCAGATCTATCATATGCAGTAGGTGTGTTGTCACAATTCATGCATTGTCCAAAGAAGACTCATTGGATTGAAGCCCAAAGGGTACTCAGATATATCAAAGGAACCCTAAGTGAAGGTTTGTACTATGGTTTCACTTCTGACACAAGAATCAAAGTGTTTAGTGATGCAGATTGGGCAGGTGACTCAGATGATAGAAGGTCTACTCATGGATATCTTTGTTATGTTGGAGATAAGCTAGTATCTTGGTGTTCAAAGAAGCAACATACAGTTGCTCTATCATCCACAGAAGCTGAGTATAAGGGAATGGTAGAAGCTGCAAAAGAAGTCATATGGTTGAAGACCTTGATGAAAAGCTTTGAGACTGATCATAGTACTCCAATTATTTTTGGAGACAATATGAGTTCTTTGTATTTGGCAGCTAACCCTGTTTTTCATGCCAGGACTAAGCATATAGAGATTCAGTATCATTTCTTGAGGGAAAAGGTACTTGATAAAGAGATTGAAGTGATGTACACTCCAACAAAAGAACAAGTAGCAGATATAATGACAAAGAGCTTGGATGGACCTAAGCTACAGAGATTCAAGGAGATGGCAGGAGTGAAGAAGAATGGAATAATCACAATTAGTGATTGAGGGGGAGCTGTTGTAGCAAACCAATCACAAATTGGTGATTATACAAATCTTGGAGAATGCTTATGGTCAGAATGAAGCAAAGAAAGACACTTGTAAAGTGAAGAAGAATTCAGGATGATGTCTTGTACACATATGTACATATAAGTGAAGAATCTTGTAAGCTAAGTATAGTTAAACCCTTAGGATGATAAGGAGTAGAGTCATAGACGCGAGATGAGTCTAAAGTCGTGTATATATAAGATAATTATGACAAGAAATGTGTGTGAGAAAGTAATAGAGTCATTTTGTAGATGACAACTTTCAGGAAGATGTGTAGAGAGTTTTTTCCCAGAAAATAGCGACGGGTTTTTCTCTGAGTGCTCTCTGTCTGATCATGTGGATCAGAAATCCTTTTGTACACATCTAATTGAGAAGCTAATGAAGCTATGTCTAGAGTTTCAGAATCTAATTCCTCTCCTACTGTGAGAATGATCATTAGGAACATTCATATGTAGAATGTGAGAACTGAAGCCTGAAAGTAGCGCACTTTTCCGTCTCAGTGTTTTGATCAGATCTGAGTGTATACTGTAAAGTTTTTGATGAGTGAGCACTTAAAATTTAAGTTAGAAGATAAGGAAGCTATGGCTAAAAGCATTTAGCAAAACGGGTTTCAGATTGGGAGAAATCAAGTTAAGAAGTTGGCTATGTCGAAGGCGCAACTTCTGAGAGTCATTTTCTGACATGTATTTGATCTTAATGATCAAATTAAACTTTTGATGATTAGTTTTGAGAACTAATGGCTAGTATGATTGCGCAAAGGTATTGCTAATACTTGTGCATCATTTACTTGAAGAAATTTGAAGATTTGTGCAGGTAAAGAAGTTGATATCTGAAGCAGACTTTCTGAAGTTGACACTTCTTCACTCAGAGAAGTGTTGCTTGAAGTTTTGGTAAAGAGGAACATTGTTTGTGTAAAGTTTGGTTTATAACTGACATAGAAGTGTTCTTAAGTCAGTGTAGATCAAACCTTTGGAGATTAAAAGGTCTCCAACATCTATGTGTGACCGTTGATGGTTATAGATGATCTTTGTGAGCCTAGCCATTAGGTTAGGTAGGGCATAAACTTCCAGGCCATTGGGTTATCATTTAAGGTGAAAATAAAGGCCCTGTGGCGTCGCGCAGTTTCCCCATAGAACCTTAATGGGGGGAGTGCAGAGGGGGGCTTGCCCCCTTCTGCGAGGTCCGGGGGGCCTATCCCCCCGGCCCGTAGGGCCGAGATGGTAGGACTTCTGGTCGTGGAGATATTGTCGGATCATATATTTTACCGACTAATTTGTATCTCCCGACTACGTTTATCTATACCGAACCACCTTGTAAAAGCTATATAAGCACAGCCCAGGTTGAGCTTTATATAGCATTGCGCACTAGTAAGCCCTTCATCTAGAGTCTGTCTAGATCGCCATCTAAGCTCCACAATGGGAGCGCACGGGTGGACAACACCATCATTGTAACTGCATTATGCTTTGCAATATGAGAATTTGAGTTCTCTACCTCTCAATCTGCGTCTATCTTTGTCTTCGTTTTTCTCTCAACTCTGTCTACAGGTCTATTCCGTTGTGCTGTTATTTTCTTACAGAGTATACCTCGCATGAATTCAACCTTTCTGTCAGTTTAGAGGGATTCATAGAGAGTTTACAACTCCTTATACCCGAGTACAGAATGGTGTAGCTAAGAGGATGAATAGAACTATTCAAGATAGAGTAGTCTCTATGTTGCATCATGCAAACCTCTCACAAGGTTTTTGGGTAGAAGCAATATTGAATGCAGTTCATGTGATTAACCTTTCACCTAGTACTACCAAAGGTCTGAAAGTGGCACAAGAGTTATGGACAGGGAAACCACCATATTATGATCATCTTCGAGTTTTTGGGTGTGAAGCATATGTTCATATACCCAATAATCTTAGACAAAAGTTGGACCATAAGTCAAAGAAATGCATTTTTCTTGGATATGGTCGAGAAGGACAATTTGGATATCGCTTATGGGATCCTGAAACACGGTCAGTGATCAGAAGTAGTGATGCCATTTTTAATGAGTCTAAGATGCATAAACAACCCATTAAGGAGGTTGAAGTGAGAAGAGTGGTGTTTGAGGCTAGTAGTCCTCCGGTTAGCATGCATAAAAATGTTGCAAATGCTTTGACTAAAGCTCTACCACAGGATAGCTTTCGACACTGTTGTCACTTGATGGGGATTACTTGATTCTTGATCTTACGCAGTCACTTGTATATTGTGTAACATGCCCATCAGATGGGAGGTATAGTTTGCATACTTACACTCAGGTATTCTTTATCATTCTTTATTTTTCTCCCATAGTTACTCTAGCCATATTGGCCTTTAGTGGGAGATTGTTACCTTTAGTGTCCATGTGAAAGTCCAAATGGCCACCAGACACTTCTTTGTGTATGTTCTTAAATAAAACATATAGTGGCCTGGTCAGTCATAGACTCTAAGTTCGACCGCATTTGTAAGACCTAAGAAGTCTATCTTTGTGCTCCCTGTGTACTGTGTTTTCTGCAGCCTCTGTGCGGAGTACTGCGTGTGGCCTCAGGAGCTCAATTTTCTACTTCGAGCATATCGTCGTGGAGCTCTCGAGAAGGAGAGCACACTGTGGTGCATCGCCATCGAAATACTTCATGTGGCATCATGCACATTGCATGCATGATACCATAAAAAGATGAAATATGATTTATATACTTTGATCTATCTAGTTAGTAGTATCAATAAGTAGACAATATGTATTATGATCTATCTAGTTAGTAGTATAAATAAGTAGAAAATATATATGAAACATGAATCATACCTTTGATAGTAGCACGCGATTGAAATAGTATATATTATATACTATGATCTATCTAGCTAGTAGTATTAATAAGTAGAAAATATGCATGAAACGTGAACCATACCTTTGACAATAGTACTCAGCTAAAAAGCAGGTATGGCAAGAAGAAACATTGTGCCCTTACATAGGGATACTAAAATATTGTAAACACTTCTTTTTCTTATATCTGACCATCCATCACACAATATAGAGAACCCATATTTTTGCCAAATCATCTACAAAGAAAGCAATTTTGTCTCAAGATTAGTCTTTTCTTTCTTTAGTAACTTTGTTCTCAATACTTGTGCTGAGGATCCTTGCCATGGTGCACCTATTTTGCTGGTAGCATTTATCAATCTCTTCCATGTAGGGGTATCGACAACATTGAATGGAAGGCCACATTGGATAAAAAATTTAGTCATCTCATGTGTGGCCACTTCCATTGCTTGCTTTCGCAAGCTTGCTTTCATGAAAATATGAGTAGGTGGAAAATCATATGAAGTCTTCACTTGACTTACTTCAACATCTAATGGTGTGGAGGATGGAGGCCATGGACCTTTGCTTTCACTTTGTGCAATCTTAGAAGTACTTGCAAAATCATATTCTCCCACTCCCTCGTGTTGGTGATCTTCATACATCTCTTCCATAACATTAACAACTCCTTTATTGAATTAGAGCTTTGGCATCTGCTCATCAAAAACTTTGGGTAGCACTTTTGTGCATTTCAGAATGCCATCACCTTTAAGCGTAAGCAAATGAGCCGTTACACGAGAGCTTGAACGTCTGAAAGTACCTTCACAATACTTGCACTTCCATGTATTTGGTCCAATGGTTTGCACATGAGAGCGGATATGATCGGGTAGCCTAACCATCTTTTAGAGAGACCTATAGGCTGAAATAAGAACAAGCAACAACATAAAACTTCATTAGTTTTAACTTTCAAGTTTCTAGAGACTAGGTACTAAAATTCATGAAGCATGAATCATGAAAGATACTAAAGCAATGTTCATGTACGTTGTATGTATGTACTATATGTGTGTGTGTGCAAAATGCATGATATTAGTAAATACTAAATACATAGTCTAGAGTCCAGACTCTACTATGTAGACTCTTTATACATAGTATATATTATATACATGTGCCATGACTCATGTATGCATGTATGTTTAACGTTATGATGTGTCATATATGATATTAGTCATATATGTGATGGATGCAAAACATTTGTAGTGTATGTGAATAGTTTCTATGAGAAAGATAACGAGGAAAAACTTTTGAATTATGTAGAAAATCTTCTGAAAGAATATGCAGATGTATTTCCAGAAGATCTACATGGTATAGCTTCACATAGATAGATTGAGCACGCCATCGATTTACATATGGGGAGTGAATCATATTCTAGAGCACCCATAGATTTAACACATATGAATTAAAGGAGCTCAAGATTCAGTTAGATGATCTTTTGAAGAAAGGCTTAATAAGGCCGCGTTTCACCTTGGGGAGCATTTGTTTTATTTCAAAAGAAGAAAGACAAATCTTATAGATTATATATTGACTATATGTGATTGAATAAAAAGAATGGTTAACAATAAGTATCCATTCCATTATATAGATGAATTGTTGAGCCAATTGAGCGGATTGATTGTATTCACCAAAATTGACTTAAGGTATGGATATCACCAAGTTAGGCTCAAACTAGATGACATGCCCAAAACAACTTTTTGAGCACGTTATGACCACTATAAGTTCATAATTTTACCTTTTGGATTAGCAAATGCTCCTGTCACATTCATTTGCTTTATGAACAATATTTTTCATGATTATCTAAATGAACTCATCTAAGTATTTCTTGATTATATATTTGTATATTCTAAAGATGATGGTGAGCATGTTGTACATCTCAATAAAAATTTGTGAATAGTTAGAGAAGACGAATTCTATGGAAGGATGAGTAAGTGTTTCTTTGCTAAAGAAAAACTTGTGTATCTAGGAAGAGTCATATCTAAAGAGGGAATTCATATAGAACTGGATAAAATGAAAACAATAGTGGATTAAAACTATAAGGAATGTTAGAAGGTTTTTAGGATTGGTGCAATATGAGAGAGCACATAATAAGGATTTCTCTAAGATAGCTAATACCCTCATATAATTACTAAAAATAATATAGGATTTGTGTGGAATGGAAAAAAATGTTCATTGAAAATTATATTTTGGAAATACCAAAAATGGGAAAAAATTTTGTGGTTGCATGTGATACAAGTGTCAATCAGATGGGATGTGTTCCTTCACAGGATGGTAGGGTGGTCGCATATGAATCCAAAAAATTAAGGAAACATGAACTTAATTATTGTGATCATGATCTAGACATGCTTCGTATTGGACATGCACTTAAGCATTGGAGGCATATATTGTTAGGGGTTAAGTTTGAATTGAAAATAGATCATAAGAGTCTAAAATACATTTTCACACAACCATTGGTTAACAATAGGCAAAAACGTTGGATTGAATTATTGAGTGAGTATGATTTTGACATTAAGTATTTGAACACTAAGGAAAATAAGGTCATTGATGCATTGAGTCAAAAACCTTTATCTAATCTCCTTTGTATAACATATTTTGATTTTCTAAATTGAATTCAAGAAAAACTGAACATGATTCTTTTTATGCACCTATTTTGAATTTTTTGCATGCAAACAGGGGATCAATATATCAAGACAAATTTCGTTTGCAGAATGGATCTTTATATTATAACAATCGATTATGCATATCTTTTGAATCTCCATCAAAAGTTCAAATACTAGATGATTGTCATAATGCATCTTTTTTTGCACATCTTGGCTATTCGAGGACCTACATTAAGGAAAAATATTATCACTTTTGGACATATATGAAGTGGGATATTAGAAAATATGTTAGCGAACATTTAAAGTGCCAACAAGTGAAATCTAAGATTAAATAATGAATGGAATGTTGCAACCTTTGAATTTTCCAAATCAAAAGTGGGAGTCTACCTCTATGGACTTCATCACTAAATTGCCTATGACTAGAAGCAAAAATGACACTATATTGGTAGTTGATCACTTACCAAGGTGGTACACATTTTCCTATGAAAAAGACTGATACTACCTTGAATGTTGCAAAATTGTTTGTAAAATATTTTTTTTTACTCCATGGAATGCCTAAAAACATAATTTTTGATAGGGACTCTAGGTTCACATCAAACATTTGGAAAGCAACACTTGAATCAATTGGCAGTGTGAATGAGATTGAGATAGCTTGAGGGTCATTGGGAGATCAATGCTTTGTCACAAAGATTATATTTTGAAAAAGCTATTGTATTCGATTCAAATATATTATACCAGGTCTTGTCTTTCTAGGTCACATCTTGTCTCCTTGATTGCAATAGATTTTCTCTTATCTTGTGCAAGTTTTTTTTTTGGCTTCTACTCTTCTTGAATGATTGGAAGCTTGTGATCGGGGATAGCTTGTGATTGTGGAAGCACTACAATAAGGTTGTGAAATGTTTTTTTTTTTGGTTGTAGTTATAAAAGCAAAAGCTATTATTTGCATCACTCAATTAAATAAATGCATGTAGTTAGTCGATGTTTAGTTTTTGTGGAGGATGTTATTCAAACTCTATTTTCTTGTATCAAGATTTTAACAATTTCAAAGGGTGTGTATGAGAATTTGTTGCCTTTCTATTTGATGCAAATATACATGATTGACTTACCAATGAATGAAAAGACATCAATGAAGCAAAATCTATGAAAAAATGGTCGATGCAAATGTCAATATATGGTAGGTTGGATGAAAATTTGCTTCGCCACATCATTCAGGCTCCCATGGTTATTTTTCTACGTCTCATTGCTACGTGATTTTGTAATGATAACTATGTTTCTTTTGATAATGCACAAAGAAAGGAATAACTTTTATGCAATGAGAATTTGATGCTATCACAAAAATTAATAGTTGGTCTTTATGTGATTTGCCTCCTCACAAGAAGGCCATCAAAACTCAATGGATCTATAAGTTGCCATAAAGCTAGGCTTGTAGCTAAAACGCTATGCTACAAAAAAAGGAACATTTAGCTCACATGCTTGGAATGTACATCAATCATACATCAAAAATACATTTTTAAATGAGGACTTCCATGAAGAAATACGTGTTTTTTAGTCTCATGGTTTTGTGTAGGAAGTGTCTGAAAATGAAAATAAAGTGTGTAGGTCAAAGAAATCATTATATGGATTAAAGCAAACACCAAATGCTTGGTAATGTAAAAATAAATGTCTACTTATTAGCACATGGATTTCATAGTAGTCCAACTAAAAGCACCTTGTATGTGAAGTGTGCATATGATGTGCTTGTAATCACTGTTGTAATTTATGCTGATGATATGTTATATTTGGGACATTTCATCATTATTTGGGCATTCAATTTACAAAATTTGATGAAGGGACTCCTATGAATGCAAGTTTATGATTGTGCTTGTATGATGCAAATTTTGATGTTGGTGTTTAATATCAAGTTGTTGGATGCCTTATTTATGTATGCATCACCCAACTCGACATTCAATTTATTATCTCTCATATGAGTAGATCTATGCATAGCACATGTGTCAAACATTGGAAAGTAGTTAAGCATATCTTTCATTATTTATCTAGTATTGAATAACGTAGGTTGGTTTATGACAAGAAAATATCAATATTGCCAAATTTACATGTTTTTTTAAAATTTAATTTTGGTAGATTTCATGGAACTTATGTGCCCACAAATGGATGTTGCTTCATGCTTGGTAGTTCATGTATATCTTATTTGAGAAAAAAAGTAGCCTATTGTGGCCACTTTTAGCTGTGAGGTTCACCATAAGGCATCTTTCATAGCTACGTTTGAGTGTATGTGCCTTAGATGCCTTAAAAATGGTTTTGGTGTCGTTCAAACTTCTACACTTCCATATTTACTAAATCATATTGCAAGTTGGTATGCACCTAATGTTACATGCTTGCATGAATCCTGTTTGGGTGCACTATCATTATGTAGGGGAGAAATTATATAGTAAAGATATCACTTTGGCTTATGTTTTATAGATCTTTTGACAAAGGCCCTTCCTCATGAGAAGTTTGAAGATTTTCTCAAAGATTTGGGATTTCTCGCCTTTGTGGATTGATCTTGGTCCACATTGCTTAGCACTTCCTTATACATGAATGCTAGATCTTTGTTCATCTCATCACTTCTAGTATAGATTTGTTAGTATATTTTGATAGTGATGTGTGGGACCACTGAGGCACTTTTTTCCTCTCATTAGGGGGTCATTTTCCCTTAGTTTGTATGTATCCAAATAATCCTAGTAATGTAGTGACCATATCTATACATTCCACATCTAGTAATACATTGTGTTGATCTCCTACGCTTGGTCTTCTTCCTCATGTATTTGTGTGTGCCATGCTTCTCAAACCCCAAATATGGTATGTTATTAATATTTGCCTTGAATTGTTGATAAAGAAGCAAGAAGAAAGAGGGAGGAATGTTTGTTCTAGATACTTCTATTTTTAAGACTAATTTTACTAATCTCACACTTATAGTGGAACGGGGATTTAGTACACAATGTTGTTATGATCCATCATCCCATGATCATTCTATGTTTGTTGTGAACTCATATACTAAACATAATACCTCCTAGCATAATATCTCCACTTCACTTTAGCTCTCCCCTCATAATAATAGTATCACACATGTAAGTAGCATTTCTTATCATGGAAGTGGGGATAATTGTCCTTATTACTACTAATCATAGTAAATTCACATTATCAAATGTTTTATAAGTACCAATGATCAGGAAAGATTTGCTATCAATGTCAACATTAACTAAGTTTGGCTTGATTGACAAGTTTATTGATTACAAATATACAATTCATGATCTCTTTGATGGTGACAAAGTAACTCTACTTTATATGCTATGTTGTAGGCTACCTAAACTAAAACTAAAAAGGATTTTTTTTGGATGATTATGCATGTGTAGTCCAATATTTACATGCCATCTCAAGTGCAAAACTTTGACATGCACATTTTGGACATCAAAATTTTGCTAGTTTGCTATGCCTCCAAAGTTTTGATAAGGTTTCCTCTTTGCCTAAACTTGAGTAACCTTCTAAACATGTATATAGACAACATTCTTCCTTTGCCAAAGAATGAGAGTTGAACGTAACTTGTAGCTTGTTTAGAATGATGTGTGTGTGGTCCTATACACACACCATCTTTCAATATTACCCATACTTTGTGACTTATAGATGATTATTCTAGACATGCATGGGTCTATCCACTCAATTTCAAGGTATGAAGTCTTTATGTGCTTTAAAAGGCGCTTGGTCATGGCTAAAGAATGCTAGCATGTAAAATGAGCACCCACCATGTTGGTATGACTAGTTGAAATCTTCGTCTCTTGAGAAGAGGGTGGCATTCAACCATTGCCAACAGCAATGAACATGTAATGGGTCTTAAACGAGTTTGTATCACCTACAAGGAGCTTCATACATCTAACCCCTGCTTTATGAGATACGAGAGGCCTCATGATGCTATGTCCACTTTCACTTGTACAATTGTTTTTTTCCATTAATTCCAACTAGTTTGGCCAAACTTAAAAAAAAAATCATTTACATGACTTTTATTCTCTTTCTCTCCCTCTCGTTTTCACAAAGGAGTACCTTCTGAAACGAATTTCAATTCAATCATGTGATGACGTTGCAAGTGGGACCTTTCGATAGACAACTGGCTCACGAGTGTTCTCTTCGATACAATATGATCCTCAGCTGAGCAATCTTTGAGCCATTGCAGAGGAAGTACATGGAGGCTGACACACACTCACACTCACGCACTCGCAGAAGCACACCCAATCGCACTTACACGGAGCCTCGCAAACGATAGATCGCGCACGCACAACAAGGCAGGCAGGATTGCGATTAAGAAGGACAGGGGGTTGGGGGACAATGGCGACGGGAAAAAATGACATAGCAATCGGTTGGGTAAAGCTCGCAGCATTGGAAGGATCTCAATGCCGTCAGGATTGTGGGATTCCGTGGGGCTTCTTTGATTTGCTTCCAGGTATGAGGTGGAACGAGTACCACGCTGGGTGTGCTGCTAGCCTGAGCGGCATTTTTACCAGGGGCGTCGGGCGTAAGAAGAAAGTTTCATCGGCGATTCCTCCTCCGGTTACCTCTTTACCCATGGTGCCGTATATCCCTCCCCGTGGTACCTACGCTTACGAAGCTCTACACCGGAAGTTCAAGGTAATATTGGATTTTGGATCGCTTTTCTTACCCTTTTCTTTTTGGGTATAGGTTTCCGGATGCTTGTTGCATCAAAACAGGACACCGATGTTATTGTTTTGATGCCACATTGTGAATAATCATTTTGTAGACTCCTGTACTCTACATGCAGGATTCGTTTGGGACCAGTTATTCTTAGAAGCCTTCCTCTTGGTTTACTTATGTAATTCCATAATGCCATAATAGTTCCAGGTCATTCTCTTGCATTTGTTTTTGTGTAAGCGTTAGTATACAAACATTGTCATTATTACTTCACGTGCTACATTGGCACTTCAACCAATAGATGATTTGCCCTTCTTTCTTGCTCTTTCTCTTTCAATCGGTCTCCCATTCGCTTTCTAATTTCACCTGCATTTTCCGATCTCCTTCCTTTCTTCAATGTCTAGTAATACCTTGCATTACCTCTTTCTACCTGCATTTTCTTTCTCCTTCACCGTTTTCCTTGTCTGTTGCTGCAATCTGTTTGTGTGCGTGTGTGTGTTTATTCTTTTATTTTTCCTTTCCATATTTACTTAGGTTCACTATCCTTGGGGCTGTCCACCTCAATGCATTATTTTTTGTGAGGTTTAGTCTTCTCAAAAAAACAGCAAATGTCCAAAATGGACGTAACTAGTCCCCTATTCTCTTTGCAGAATGTGAAGCTGGGGACTCGTTACATCCATTTTGGACATTTGCTGTTTTTTTGAATTTTTTTTCTGGTTGCAATGATTAAGAATCAGTAGTGATCCAGTTATATATAGAGTGTTGTATTGAGGAAGTTCATCAAGGAAAGCCAAAACTTAATTGAATTTTATATATCTAATTAGTCTTTGAGGACGAAACGAAGATCTCCTCTCTAGCTTTACTTTCATCCGCGAGTTTCTTTTCTTAATGGGACACATTTATGGATTGTCTGCTTTTGAAGATAGGATAAGAATCCAAACTGCTCTATGCTCATGCACACTATAAAAAATTGGATGACAATAAAGGGAGAGCGAAAAGAAAGATCATTAACATCTACTGGGGGCCAAACTGTCCCATGAAACAAAAGATACAATTATAACAAGTAAATAGTCCTGTTGTCGGATGAAAAAGGAAAACTATGTGCGGAAATGAAACTGATATGTCTCTGATACAATATGAGCCTGTTCTAGTGTGAATTGCAAGGATATAGAATGTGAAACTACTTGCTATTGGGCAAATGTATAGAGGACACACCTGTAGCAGCATGTGCAGCAGCTCCGAGTGTATTACATAGTTGGATCTTCTGAATCTCAGCCTCATGATATCTGATACATCTGAACCTGGTGACTCCCTCCCCCCCTCCCCCCCCCCTCCCCCCCCCTCCCCCCCCCTGCCCCCCTTCCCCTGTGTATGTAGTACCCTTTTTTCACATTCAAGAAAATTCACTTTTTTTTTTCGACTTCATCATATCGATCATGTTCAACATCATTTTCATTGCTATGCCGAACACCCTTTCAAGATGGACACACAAGAACATGAGCACTTTGAGCATGTATGTTTTGGTAATCTTCGCACTCCTTGGAGTCCTTAATATTGGTTAATCATTCTTGGTTTCCTCTTGTTTGATAGGTGTAAATGAGAGCATATAACCTTGACTTGAGAGGCTTGGCCAACCTTTATAGTTGAGGGAGTATGTTTGAGTCATAGTTCAAAGGGAGAGATTTAAATCGTGAATAAAAATCGCAATTTAAACGTTTTAATCATTGACCCCAATAATAAAAATCACGATTTTTTTTTTTTTTCACTTTTTCTTTGTTAAAAAAAAATAAATTTGAAAACTTTTTTATATAGTGACAACGGTATACTGTTACTTGCATACATCATACATTGTATACATAATACATGACACATGTCTTTATACTATATACATGTGACCAGTTGGTAGTGACAGGACATATGACATCAATGATCATACATGTACTAACATGTTTAAACATGCTACATAACTAATAACTAATAACTATTAACTATACTATATTGTAGTTTGTACATAGCATACTACATTTTAATATACTAATAACTATATACTATATACATCTTATAAGTTGTAAGTTTTAACATAGATGATAGTATGAAATTTGAATCATGATACAAATTACTATGTGCAATGTCAATGTGCATGTGCCATGTATGTATTATGCATGTGCATTGTGTAAGAAATGTGCAAATCGCAATGTGCATTATGTATTGTCACTTGTGTGCATAATATTAAATTCATTTATGCAACGTGCATGTCTAAGAAATTGAAATAAAATTATGATGTGAAATTTGAATTTTGGACTTAGACAATAGGAGGGTCAAGAGTCGAGAATAAAAAACATCATACATGGTAATATGACACATCAATGATCATACTGTAAGTGTAATAGTGTATACATCGTGATCATCAATGATGATATATCAATCTAATCATCAATGTCATGGGCCATGGCCCCAGGGCCTAGGCCTCAAGGCTCAAGAGTCAAGCCTCATACAAATATCAAAATATATAGACTCTCGAGTCTACACTACAGTGACGAATCTCTAGACAAATCCTCATCATCATGATCGTCACCCTCATCCTCATGGAAAGTGCTAGTCCATGAGGATGACTCTGAGTGGGAATCACATCCAAACTATGCTGCTATAGTGGATGAAGCCTTGTGTAAATCCTCATCTGACCATGAGTCTACAGACATCTCTTCCGAGTCCTTTGGCACATCAACATGTCGACTCGTACTAGCACCTCTACGGCCACGTCCTCATTGAGATGCAGATGTCACCTTTTGCATAAAAGGGGAAAAAAAAACATATAAGAAACTAATGTGATCCATCATCCATTCAACTTTGTCAAGATTGAATTTGAATTTCTAAAACATGATTTATGAATCACAAATCATGATGTACTCACCACATGCCTTTGCCCTAGAGGTTTTGCTTCGTGTTTGTCGAACAAACCTGTGTTTCTCTTTAAAGAGCATGGAACAAATGTCCTTTTCCTCATGGGGTATCTCTGGAATGTCCTTGACATGTGATATGTCAATAGTATCCACATTTACCTATAAATACAAATGAAAGGTAAGTTATAAGTTATATCACGTTACACAATTAAAGGGATCATGATTCATGATATACTTGAAGTGGATGTGTGTAATTGTTTTTTTCTTCTAGCAACTTGAGATTACAATGGCAATACACCAATCTCTCAAGTTGCTTTGGACTCAACCTATTTCTCTTTTTTGTGTGGAATAGAGCCCAAGTGCTCCAATCCCTTTCTGTTGGGAGAGTGCTACAATCTTGTGATAAGATTTTGATAGCAAGCTTTTTCTACATAGTACATAATGCAAAATTTAATGTTAGTTGTAATTTATAAAATTACAATTTACATAAATGATAATACAAACACATAACATAATAATAAAAGTTAAATCTATACCGGTAAAGATGTTCCCAAGCCAAATCTTTCCCACCATGTCACAGGCGCAAGCTGGTTCTCTTGTAAGCATGCTGTGGGGTTCCCAAACTAGTGTTGGAAAACAATGTCACATCAGTCCAAAATCCATCTAGGGCAGAAACCCTAATTTTGGTACTTAGTCATTTTTGGCATAAAAATGGGTAAAATCTTTATGAGCCTATCTTGTAGAGCTTGAAAAGAGCTTTCCAATGATATATGACATTCAGTCATCAGAGATCAGATTTGGGAGACAACCCTAACCCTAATTTTCTGCTGATTTAGGGTTTTGACCTCATATGATAGCTCTTGGCATGAGGATCATAAAAATGTTGTCAGATCATTCATCAGGTAGTTAGAAGTGTAAAAAAGAAGGTCAAGAAGCTATTTTTAGAGTTAGCTAAAAGGAACTTTAAAATAAAGCAAACTCACTTAAAAAATAGCGATCCAATTTAAAAATCAGCTTTTCGTGGAAAAAATTCGCCCTAGCTTTATTTTTATCGCTAGAAGTTCTTGAAGCCTATAAAAGAGAGTCCTTGGGTCACTTTGTGAGTTATCACACACTAATTGGCAACACCAATTTTTGGTTCCTCATTAGAGGTGGTGCTCTAGCAGACATGGGGCAGCCATGGTGCACTCTAGGAGCATGTTGAGGAGAAGCTATGGAGTTCTTCTTGGAGAAGTGTGCTCACACTCTTGCTTATGGAGAGGACTTACCTATCAAAAGCTTGGTGGTGTGGATCAACCATCTACATAATGTATTTGAAGATTGTCTTCTACATGAAGGTTTTCGTATACTTCAAAGACATTGGATGGAGGTTAACATAAGATTTGCATTTTATGTTAAGAATTCAGGTACATATTCTCTTTATGCACACAGGTACTACTTGGAGTTTATGGAGGCAGTGACATCCATATGAGGAGGAGTCCTATTTGGCATATCTAAAGGAGAATCAGTACATGCATGCTACATGCACATTTGGGTGAGATGTTTGAGAAGGTGTTTCCACATGAGTATGAGGATTTCTGTCATCAACATGTTAGCATTCTATGCTAATTTTGTAAATATGTGATCTTCCATAGCCTAAAATCAGATTAGGGTTTGCTGAATATCAGTTTCATACTCATCTTTTCTCTTTCTGTCACTCATATTCACTCTTCTACAACCTATTGGGTCATACATCTCATACATATTCAGATTTCTGTCCCTACATCTGAATATTATTGTAAATTCTGTACATACACTAATCCATCTATTTCTGTTCACATAGAGTGGTTGAGAGTTTTGCTCCCACATTTTAATTTGACATTTGTCTATATGATAGTGTTAGTAAGCAGTGGCTTACGTAACACTTTACACATGTTATCTAATCTTTCTCTATCTTTGTCTCATCATTTGTATGATTAAGTGTGGTATGTTCATGTTTTGTCAATATTGGAAGATTTCTGAATTCTATGTTGTAGATCTTGGACCTATGGAACTATAGACCTGTGATATTAGTTATGGGCCTACTAAATTTCCAACAACTAGTTCTCACTCGTACGAAATGCATATCGCTCTTTCTCTAGCTGAGTTATCATCTTCACATCATCTCCTGCCCACATCTACATTTTCATATATGTGAGCCAATTATCTTCCAATTCATTATCTAAGTATGACTCCTCATTACTCAACGGATTTAGAAGATGTGCAAGTGCATGGATTGGTTTATGAAACCAATCCCATCTCCTTCTCACATATTCTAAGAGCTTATTCTTCCTGGAAAAGAAAAACATAAACATCAACGATCAATGTCCATTGTGCATTATCATGATTCATGAATCGTATATGATGAGTCTTAAAAATAAAAATTCAAGAGAAAAACAAAAAACAAAAAAACTTACTCATTCTCCATCAACCCTTCTACCTTCTCAATGCACCCTCCAATACGATCTACATACTCATACATAACACCTAGAGTGCTTTCGTCCATGTCCGTGATCCTTGGCACACTATAAAGAGACTTCAAAGCATGCATAATAATCTCACCCTTTTTCCAAAATTGCTCATCTCCCATTACTATGTTGGAGAACTTAGTGTACAATGTGTCACCTGACTTTACTTCTCGGATACTATACCATTTCTCTGCAACCACTGTGCGTAGTAGACCCTTTCTAACCCTGAGTACTCTTTCAAGAACAAGAAACATGAACAGAAACAAGTAGCCGATGGTTTTTGAAATTGCAATGATGAGCTTGCCCTAAATATATTTAGAACTTTGGGCTTATTGGTAATAAATCGCACAACGAATTTTGCTTTCTCAAGCACAACTTGCATCCAAGATAACTGTCCAATATCCTCCATCATCAAATCAAAGCCATGAGAAGCACATGGAATCCAAGTTATCAAGTTATCTTAGGATACTCTTCCTGTAACGTACGGCCCATGGATACACAATTTGATCCATTATCTGTGACAATCTACATGGCAATTTCAAAAATCAAGGATCATTTCAAACTTCAATGACATTGTGTGACATGTGTACATATTTGAGCTTGATCATTACAAATTTGTAATACCTGCACCACGGTCTCAAGGCCGATTTCAGTAATGGCTTTTCGCACATGTCTATATATAAACTCACGTGCATCATAATTGGCAATTTCACAGTTGCATAACCAATGACCATTAAATAGTAAATGTATAGAACTAACTTCTAAGTTCTAACTTCTAAATTCTAAGTGAGAAGTTATAATTTATAAATATATACATTATAATATATGCATTATGCATGATGCTTATGCATCATGCACATTGCATGCATGATACCATAAAAAGATGAAATATGATTTATATACTGTTCTATCCAATTAGTAGTATCAATAAGTAGAAAATATGTATGAAACATGCATCATATCTTTGACAGTAGTATCGGACTAAAAAGCGGGTATG
Organism: Ceratopteris richardii; assembly: GCA_020310875.1. Lineage (NCBI taxonomy): Eukaryota > Viridiplantae > Streptophyta > Polypodiopsida > Polypodiales > Pteridaceae > Ceratopteris > Ceratopteris richardii. The sequence continues at coordinate 79,781,650 of CM035423.1, read as the reverse complement.
GCACAAAGAAACATTGTGCCCTTACATGAGGATACTAAAATATTGTGCACACTTCTTTTTCTTATATCTGACCATCCATCACACAATATAGAGAAGCCATATTTTTTGCCACGTCATCCGCAAAGAAGGCAACTCTATCTCAAGATTAGTCTTTTCTTTCTTTAGTAACTTTGTTCTCAATACTTATGATGATGGCCATGATGCACCTATTTTGTTGGTAGCATTTATCAATCTCTTCCATGTAGGGGTATCAACAACATTGAATGGAATGCCACATTGGATGAAAAATTTAGTCATGTGTGGCCACTTCCATTGCTTGCTTTTGCAAGCTTGCTTTCATGCTTGCTTTCATGAAAATATCAGTAGGTGGCAAATCATATGAAGTGTTCATTTGACTTAATTCAACATCTGATGGTGTGGAGAATCGAGGCCATGGACCTTTGCTTTCACTTCGTGCAATCTTAGAAGTGCCTGGCAAATCATGTTCTCCCACTCCCTCATGTTGGTGATCTTCATACATCTCTTCCACAACATTACCAACTCCTTTATTGACTTGGAGTTTTGCCATCAGCTCATCAAAAACTTTGGGTGGCACTTTTGTGCGTTTCCCAATGCCACCACATTTAAGCCCAAGCAAATGAGCTTTTACACGGGAGCTTGAACCTGTGAAAGTACCTTCACAATACTTGCACTTCTATATATTTGGTATGATGGTTTGTACATGAGAACGAATAGGATCGGGCAGCCTACCCATCTTTTAGAGAAACCTATAGGCTGAAATAAGAACAAGGAGCAACATAAAACTTCATTAGTTTTAACTTTCAAGTTTCTAGAGACTAGATACTAAAATTCATGAAGCATGAATCATGAAAGATACTAAAGCAATGTGCATGTACAATGTTCATTGTATGTATGTACTAAATGTGTGTGTGACGTCACATGTGTGTGTGTGTGTGCGCAAAATGCATAACTAGTAACTACTAACCACTAACTTCAATCTAAATGGTTGAATAAAGCATGATACATCATACTAACTTATACCTTGAAGCTTGGGGACTTCGCCCTTTGAAAAGAAGCAGCCAAGTTCCAACGCAGCTGTGTGCAACAAATATCCAAGGCTGAGAATGGGGGTAAGTTCAAATGAATGAGGGGTTTTTACCCAAGAAAGTTGTAAGTCAACTATTTAAAAAAATCGTGATTTTTACGATTTCAATCGTGAACGATTGGAATGTTTTTTATTCTGCGAAAAAATCGTGGTTTTTTGTACTATGGTGGAGGGGAAGCATGGATAAAGTTGGAGGGAATATTTGAAACAAGGACTAAAGAGTCTCTTATTTCTCTACTTATTTCCTTCTTTCAATTAGAAATGAACAACTCCACATCAATGGAAGCGCATATAAACAAGTTTAAGAGCTATTGAGCTCAATTAGCAGGATCCTATCTCAAAAGAAATTGTTGTAACAATTCTTATGAAAATTCTACCTTCTTCATACAATATGACTCTACTTTACAAAACAAGACTAATGATTAATCCTATCTTGACATAGTATTGGCCTCCTTACAAATTGAGGAGAAAGACTAAAGAAAGATGAAAGTAAAGATATATATTTACAACCATGGCAAAGAAGTTCAAGAAGTGTAAACATTGCTTTAAGACAAACCATAAAGAGGTAGATTTCTATACTATTAATCATTGCAAAATTTGTGGTGAAAAGAAACAAATAGCATAATTTTGTTTCAAGAAGAAAGAAGAAGAAGCAAAGTTATTAATTGTGGGCCTAAAAACTAACAAATATTTTGTGCATAGTTGGCTTGTATCCTTCGGATGCTCATAAAGTCAGAATTAAGAAGTCGATGGGCTGGATGGCATTTTGGCAAAACCATGTCGAAAGCAATAAGTTCTAATGATATCTTATTAGCAACACAATATGGCCAAAGGACATGGTGTAATAGCTTATCACAATCTAACCTTTGGCTATGTACTAATAAGCACTATACAAATTACTTTGTTGGTGCCTTTTGCTTGACCTTTTGCTTGAGGATGATAGGGAGTGCATATTTTGTGAGTGATAAAAAATTCATTGGACAATTTCTCTACAACTTCATTGATGAACTGTGTGCCCTTTGTTGGAAAACAATGTCGGAGTGTCCAAAATTGCCAAAAATTCAAGCAATCCTAATTTTGCTACTCAATCAAAATTTGCTCAAAGGATGCTAAAATTTTTTTATTGCACCATTTGAAAGCATTCATTGAGAGATTTCTAATGATATATAACACTTCAGCATCTTGCATCAGTACGAGCTCCAAAATTAGAACCCTAATTCTGCTTTTCATACGAAAACTTGCTTTTCATTAGATTTTTTGCAGTTTTTCATGCTTTTCATGCTGATTTTCGTGGGCAATCCAAAATCTGTATAAAGAGTGGCATTAGAGCCTCATAAGACATCTTGAAGCTATACGAGCTTAAGCTTTAGGGTTAAGAGCTAGGAGGAGTTTTGAAGGTGTATATGCAGATTTGAAGGAGTTTTTGGCAACTACCTTTTGTTCTTCTTCACACTTCCTAGTGTGCATGCCGATTTTGAAGAGTTGTGCATTCTACTTTAGGGTTTCTTCATGTTTTGCTATTGTATCAGGTGTTTGCCTACCACTTCATCGCGAGAAGTGACCATTGCTGCTGCTCTACATCATAGAAGATCTAATTTCAGATTAGGGTTTGCTGTAAATTGTAATAATTGTTTTAGACAGTTTATATCGTTCTTTTTGTACATATTCACTCATAATATCTCTTAGACACTCACACATTATCTTTTGTAATTGGAACCCTTAGATTCAGTTTATATTCAGTTTTTTTATCATACACAGTGCACACATTGTATATTGACA
>CM035423.1:79751266-79773766 GCA_020310875.1 Ceratopteris richardii | reverse complement strand
CAAGCAGTTTGGTTACAAAAGATACTGAGTTATCTTGATGTTCATGTTCTACCCATGTAGAAATTTTTAGATGGTCAAAGTGCTATTGCTATTGCAAAGAACCTTGTTCATTATGCCAAGACAAAACATATTGAAATTCATTAACATTACATTGGGGAATAGGTAACTAAAAAGCATATTGAGCTATCTTACCTACAAGTGAAAATATAGCATACATTTACCAAAACATTATCTAGAGACAAACATCAGAAATTATGTAGATTTTGGACCTTATGCCATTATGACATTGAGGGGGTTTTTTGGAAAACAATGTTAGAATGTTCAAAATTGCCAAAAATTCTAGCAACTCTAATATTGGTTCTTAGTCAAAATGTGGTCAAAGATGGTAAAAATTTTTTGAGAGCTTTCTAATGATATATAACACTTCACGATTTGACATTAGTATGACCTCTAAAATTAAAACCCTAATTCTGCTTTTCAAGTTGCTTTTGATGAAAAAACTTGCTTTTCATTAGGTTTTTTGCAACTTTTTCATGGTTTTCATGCTGATTTTCGTGGGTAATCCAAAAATCTATATAAAGAGGGGCATTAGAGCCTCACAAGACATCAATTCTTGAAGTTATACAAGCTTATACTCTAGGATTAAGAGTTAGGAGGAGTTTTAAAGGTGTATATGTAGATCTGGACGAGTTTTTCGGAGCTTCTTTTTGTTCTTCTTCACACTTCCTAGTGTGCATGCTGATTCTGGAGAGTTGTGCCTTCCGATTTAGGTTTTCTTCACGTGTTGCTGTCGTATCAGGTGTTTACTTACCGCTTCATTGCGAGAAATGCCCATTGCTGCAGCTCTACATCAAAGAAGACCTAATTTCACATTAGGTTTTGCTGTAATAACTGTTCTGAACAGTATATATCCTTCTCTTTATACATATTCACTCCCATAATATCTCTTAGACACACTCACATTATTTTTTGTAACTAAAACACTTAGGTTTAGTCTATATTCAGATTGTTGTATCATACACACATTGTATATTGACATTTTGTATTTATTAGTGTAGTAGCATTAAGCTGCTTCACTTTTTATAATTGTCTTTTTATCTCTCTATATTGTCATTTATCTCTCTTGATCAAGTCAATATCTCCATTGTATTTAGAGAATTGGGTGTTTGCACTCTTTTTTGGATTTTTTGAGTTAATGAGAAGTCTCTAAACAAATGTTCTCTTTTGCGGTCTTTGCTGAAACTTGTGGGAATCTTTGGTAATGGTTGTGATGGATAGCGACAATCTTTGATGAAATGATCACTATTACACCTGTAACAAGAACCTCTAGGTTGGGCTGTCCTAGGCTTGATTTTATCAAGATTAGATCCTTTCCCCATATACATGATATTTGTATTCTCAGGATTATAGTATTCATCCGTGTATTCCAAATGAGGTCTTACTTGATTTTGGTACCATTTATACTCGGAAACCATATCTGAATACTCTTCTATGTAAGGCCTCTTGTCAGGTAATTCAAGCTCTACTCATGGATTGATGGGTATGATAGCTTTTTTTCAAGTTTTCTTCTGCGAATTTCAAAGGTACTGTTAGGTGGTGAAGGTTGCTTCTATTCAAACTCTGGTCTTGTTGGGTCTTGCAGATCCAACAAGGTCTTGGTGGGTCTTGCAGACCTTGGTAGTACCTGTTGGAAATTGGAATTTGGGGCCCCAGGATCGTTCCAATACTAAAACCTTTGAGCATACACACTTAATTAATCAAGATGATAGGTGAGAGATAGAAAGAAAGAGATCTTGAGACAAGGATAGGGAAGGTAAGCAAAATGCTTACTCACTAAATATAGAAGGCTGAATTACAACATGGGAGTACTACTCAACCATATGATGTGGTGCACTCACTAATGGAAGAATAGCCAAGAAGATGATGATACAAAATTCAGATTATGCTGTTATAATCTGAGTGTGTGTGAAGCGAATGAGCAACGAAGTGTAACCTCACAAGAAAGTGCAACAAATCTGAAAATCAGCAAACCCTAATTCTGAAATTAGGGTTCAGAAACCCTAAAAACAGAAAATAAGGCTAACTTACAAAAGATAGCTGCCACCACCTTGTAGAAGACTCCTTGCTCCAAGAGAGTAGCCTCTCCTTCACCTTCCTTCACCTCCAAAGCTTCAAAACTCCAAGATTGACACAAGTAAGCATCTCTAGCTTCAAATGCCGAGACTTTCTAAAAAGTCTATGGTCCAGGGTTGGAACCATGCCGGAGCTGTTCCGACTAGCATTAGTTCAAAAGCTGTTTACTGCATCAATAATTGGATATTTGCTCAGCTCTATTTTGATTATTTTGCAGGCTGCTGGGCAGCCTCTGTACTATTTTCACGGCAAGCCATGTTCCTCTGTATATAATTAATGAGAAAGAACACATTCTCCAAAAAAAAGTATGTAATTTATTCCTTAGATCATTTTTGTTTTTTTTGTTTTGCAGTTTATTCTTGTCTTATTCATTTATGCGGTTGTTTATGCCAGCAGCCACATCATCTTATGTACCTGTCTATGCATGTCTTAGCTTCTATTCACAAGGTCACATGAATTTGTACACATGAACGTATAATCTCTGGAATTCAAATTGCTGTCCTTTGTATAGCACGCTTGGTCCTACTTTCTGTTCATTGTGTTTATTTATTTCTGTTTACTTTTTCCTCTTTCAGGTGTATGATTGTTTTCATCGTCTTATTTTATGGGTGTGATTGTTTTCTTATATATTTATGTGCTTAGCATTTGTTTATATGGTCAGATGGAATTGATTTATGAAGGTATATATATAGCTCATTGTATCTTTGCCTTTCCTTGCCTCAGTGCTATGTTTTTCTGGATCCATTTAACATTAGGAAGCAGGATTATTTCATGGAATAAGGATATTCCCTTCCAAATTACTCATCAAATGTATTTTGCCTTTGTCATTTATTTTGTGGATCAATATGAAGCAGGAATTTGACTTGGAAAATCAAGGTTATATCTCAGAAGGTGACTTGAAGGCTGCACTGAAGGATCTCAATCTGCCGGCTTCTGAAAAGGTATGTTTGAAGCATGTGACATTTTATTTATTTATTTGTTTCTTAATTTTGATGTATTTAAAGGTTTTCTTTTCTCTTGATATGTGCAAAAAACTTGTATCCCAGTCTGAATCTCAGAATGAATATATTTCAGTTCAGCAGATGAAAAAAGCACTCAGTGCCAAATCAGGTGAAGTGGCTAGGTTTATTTGCATATTTGCTACTGACGGAAATTGTAAATTGAGCCAATAGTCTGATCCTTCTTAAAATATTACTGCTTCTTTTAAAGTGTCATTCTGTTAGTCTTAGTCCAAATCAAGGTCATGTACGGAATATATTTGTGCCTTAGTCCATAACTGTTCTATAGTTTCTTACCTGTCTGTTTTGAAAGTATTGATCCCATAGTGGAACAACTATGCATGTACAGTAGATCGGATGTCCGGACAGATATATTCTTACTTCTATTTATGCAGTAAGACATGCATCACTTTTCTAGGCGCCATAGGCCAGGAACAGGAATAACATCTAACCATGTGATGCATATCTGGAGTTCAGAAAGATGTAAACCAGAATCCTTACATAAAGTACACTTGACTCAAAGTTCTTAGAAAATTCATACTTTAATTTAGACACGGGGATTCTATATTTTTCAAGTTCAATACATGTTGCATTATTTTATGGTTTCATGGCAATCAAGATAAATGCAGCAATATGCACGTTGTTTTGCTGAGGGCATATGTTTCCATTTGTAAACCAGTGTTTATTCAGGTATAACATTTAATTGTCAGTGAATCATTTGAGATGTAGTTTTCATCATCTTTGCTAGGAAAATTTATGCTTCTAACATGTTTCCATAATCAGTACTAAGAGCTATACATGTGTCACAATGTTCGTATTGTAAAAATGGTCAAAATTGTCCAAATTTTATTTTTAAGAGTCGATAGCCTGGTTCATTTATATCAAAATTAGTCTAACACAATGGTTCACTATTTATTCTGAGAATCTGCATTTTACAAATGCACTTTGCCATCATGATGCAGAGGGAGGTGGTATGGATGTGAATTTGGATGGCTGGGAGGGAAGCATGCTAGGAAAGATTGAATGGTTAGAAGGGAAGTAAGGATGCTATGATGGAGGGTCAGATGATGAGTGACGATTGGACTTTGGGAACAGAGGTAGAGGGACAGAGGGAGAAGGGGTCATTAGTGTGAGACTTGAGTGAGAGGTAACGGAGGATGATGGGAGTGAACATGGACTCAACAGATGGAAGGATGATGGTGGAAGGATCAGAGGATCAATGTTTGTAGCGATCCATTGATGGATAGTGGGAGAATGGGATGTAGAGATGAATGATATGAGGGTAATGGGATGGTCGGAGGAAGATAGGGAGCACTGGGGGCAGGGCAAAAGGAATGAGATGAGGGAAATTACGTATTTCTTTTATGATTGTGCATATATTGAATGTTGAACTTGCATGGATGGTTGAATTCGATTGTAGATATTGAACGATGTTTACCTATTTTCTGTCTTTAGAGCTTATGATCATCATTGCAACTCAGTTTTCCCGTGTTTTTGATAGGGTGTCAGAAATTTTCTTGCCAAAATTGAGGACACAGCACGGCCTCTCCCAGTTTCATTTGAGAACTTCCTTGAATATACAATTCAACAGGAGAATGAACTTGTTCACACGTTCAAAGAATTGGACAGGTGGAAGGTACTGTGTTGTTGATACAGTATGGCTAAGACTTTTCTTGATTTACAAGCAGGGTTAACTTTGATGATATGACACATTCGTTTTTATGGGGTGCTGTTTCTTTGATCTCATAGCACGTCTTTTTTTGGGTATGCAGACTGGATATATTTCATTTAATGACATGAGGACAGCTCTTCACAAATATAGATTCAGGTTTGATTTTACAAATCTTGTTTTTGGAATGGCTATGATCATGTGCATTGAACATGTGCATATGCATAAGCATGGACACACGTGTGCATGCGCTTGTGCGTACATGCACACACACACACACACACACACACACACACACACACACACACACACACACACACACACACACACCCCACCCACTGTCCCTTCAAAAGAAAAAAGGGAGATTACGCTTAAGCCTAATGGTATTAGCTTATTTTTAAGTAAAGAAGGCTTAAGCGAGCGATTAAGTAAAGATGGGAGTCCTAAATCCATAGTGTTAAGACTACACACACACACACACACACACACACACACACACACACACACACACACACACACACACACACACACACACACACACACACACATGCGCATGCGCGCGTGCACACACACAGACGCGCGCGCGCACACACACACACACACACACACACACACACACACACACACACACACACACACACACACACACACACACACACACACACACACACACACACACACACTGCATTTCTCTTTCTCTTTCACTCTGCACAATGACAATGTGTTTGTGCACATGTACAAACTGTCAGAGTTTAAAGACGTGGGCGAATCGCCAGGATGTTTCTATTGGCAAGTGTGTGCTGGACAAGGGAGCTCCAAGGACTTGAGCTCAGTGAATTTTTGGAATTCTGTTTTCCAGCATCACTTTGCTATGGAACTGTCTGAGATGACTTTCCAAATTCCGAGAGTCTAATGCATGAATTTACTTTTTTGTAGGGGATAAATAAAGAATTGTTGTATGAGATACATATTGCTTTATTCAATCAATACACATTATTTGAAGAATGTGGGCGATAATATATTCGCAGTCAGTCATAGGCATACAAACATATGATACTGTGCAGTGGTTCTAATATGGAAGTGATATTGGCATTATTTCTCTTCTAAGTTGCCTTTCACATTTTCAACTCTAAATATGAAACAAATGTCAACGGATCAATCTGTTTGAGTACTTAATGAGGGAGTTCAGAAAGATGCAGTTCATTAAATATTTTGTCTTGTTACTTGTTGCTTTGATGATGGGTATGATTAATAAACTGAAGGGTGTAAATATAAAGAATGTACGTAGAGAGGCCTTCATCAGGCTTCTCGATTGCTGCAGTTCACATCTGCAAGTCTTCATCAGGCCTGCAGAGTTGCTGCACTTCACGTCTGTATCAGTGTGTTAAAACATATCTGTGAACATTATGGCCAAATGGCTTGCAGACGTGTCTAATTAGTAAACAAAATATTTATCATAAGACAATGTTGAGGTTGAATGGTTGTGTGCCCAAAGTGTGTTATTTCTCAGTTTTGTGATCAAGATCAAATGATTTCTTTATCCTACTATCAGCAAGCTTTGCTGAAGGAAAACTTATACGTGGCAGATAAGGTACCATTTCAGTGAATGAGTTGAATGCATTCTTTACTGATCTTTTAAAATTGAGAACAATCAGTCTCTCGCATCTCCAAATATCCATGAAGCATGTGAAAGATTTATACTTGAAGTTTTGGGATTGCTTCACAATTCTCACTCTACTTATTTCAAATGTCTGTTGTTGCCTTGGAAGTATAGCTCCTCTGAGAAGCCTTTAAAGAAGATGATAAACAGATTCACACTAAGAGGGGGAAAGGCTGAGCCAGTGATTGATTATGCAGAGTACAAGTAAGTCACCTGTTTTATCCCTCGTCTTTATTTCAATGCACAACAATATTATATAGCATTAGCTTATAGTGTCCTGTTGAAAATATAACCCATCTCTCTCCCCCCTTTCCCACCATTAGCTCCTTAGCACTTTTGCCTGATAGTACTAGTCTTTGTTTTCTTTCGCCTCACCCAGACCTTGTAACGCACCTACCATGATGTAACTTTTTTACTGTCATAAGTTATAAGGCCTTTTTGAAGGCAGTAATATATCATTTCATTTTAGTTCTCCCAGTCATTGTTTCTTCCTTTTCTTCTGTTCTCATTATCATCCAAAACACCAGTTTTCCCTTGGGTTTCCTTTTTCCTAGGCCAAGGACACTCATGATGACCATTCTCGACAGGCCTCTCTAATTTATTTCATATGCCTTCTTTGTGTAGGAATATTCTCATGATTTCGACCTATAGTGATCTACGTGACCCATGCCATATCTGGGAGAGAGCGTACACTGATTTGGATAACGTGGACTGCACTTTCCCTCTTTCATCTGGTATCGTATATATTTAACTCTTAAATCTGTATGGCCTATGAATAATGCTTAAGCTGGAAGCCACTCTACCTTCATGAAAAGTACATTTTATTTCACTAGCGATTTCTAGGAACAATATGCAAGACTGGATGTCGGGAGCAGCAAGGACGGAAACAGCAAGTTGAGAGGCATCTCATTGATGCTGCATTATGTTCTAGTGTGTCAAGATCAGTGGTGGCTCCATTAGAGCGCTTGAAGGTATTGCAAGTGTTTCTTGTTAGTCTATGTTTAGTAGTTTCAAAATCTTTGAAAGTTGGATAACACCTTATGGCATGCCTGGTATTTAGATGAGTGCATTTTTGTATTCCGATGTTGATTGTATAGCTCTGAAGTTGTGGATAGGATTCAGAGAACAAGAAGTGTTCTCTGCTCTCTCTCTCTCTCTCTCTCTCTCTCTCTCTCTCTCTCTCTGTGTCGCTCTCTCTTTGGAGAGGCCTTTCTTTGTGAGTATTGATGTATTCATATTAATCGAGCATGACATTCTACGATCAGAATTTTCAAGAATTCTACTATTAAAAGCGAAATAGTGGAAGAGAGCTCGTCGATGTGCTATTATTTTCTGCCATTGCCTGTCCATTTCTCCTCTTGCTCAATCAACTGTTTTCCCTGTAAAACTACCGCTGCCCCTTTTTGCAGCTGGTACTTCCTTTGTGGGGCTATTAGTTTTTTCCATAAGCTCCTAGGGTCCATCTTGGTCTGCTGTTCTGCAATAGTTGGATGCTGGCTTACTTTGAACATTAGTGGGTGGTTCTACATATTGAAGTTCAACCTTTTCTTCTGTTCATCCTTCAAGGCAAGATTAGTTTAGCAGCTTTGCCAAATACATAATCTCCGCCACTTATAACTTTCTTGAACTCTGTCAAAGAAGTGTGGTTTAGTGTTAGCACACTTGAGTCCTTGGCAGAAGATCGAGAGCTCAAAGTCCTGTTTTCGAGTGTTGAGAAGGCCGAGAATGGGTGTGGCTGTTTAATTCATGAAAGCACAAATCTCTTTTTTTTTTTTTTTAAATAATAAAAGAGCTGAGGTAGCCATATGCGATAGTCCATTTCACCTTCATCTCTGTATCCCATGAAGATATCTGTAATGCACCTCAGCCTTCAATAAGCTTTGATACCAATGAGGGCGATTGTGGGCTGAACAACAAGACAGGGCAGAGGCAAAGCTTTTCCTGCCTTCCATGTTGTTGCTATAGACAAGGGAGCAAGGAGAAGGGTGCTGGAAAGCTCAAGGAGAGGGTCCCCTCCCTCACCCTCCCCTCGAGATGAAGAAAGAGGGGGGCTGCTCCCCTCTCTCTCTCTCTCTGACGCGCGGATCTGACGCGCTCTGACTCGGGGTCTGACGCGTTCTGACGCGCGGGTCTGACGCACAGGTAGAGCAGGTCTGACGCCCTCTGACGCGCGGATCTGACGCCCTCTGACGCGCGGAGAGAGAGAGAGAGAAAGAAAGAAAGAAAGAAAGTCATGTTAACGTCTTCTGGAGGCCAAACTTGGCCTATGAGACAAAAACCATGTACAAGTGTAGTAACCCTGTGTAGATGATGAAATGAAATAAAAGGTATATCGCGACAGAAAGATATATATAAAGCTGGAAAAGGATGGGGAGATGTGGCTCTGACTCCGCAGATAGTGGCCACCTAATACATGGGGGACATGTATATGTGTGTGTGTATATACATATATATATATATATATATATATATATATATATATATATATATATATATATATATATATATATATATATATATATATATATATATACATATGTATATTTATATACACACACATATATATATATATATATATATATATATATATATATATATATATATATATATATATATATATATATATATATATATATATATATATATATATATACATATATATATATATATATATATATATATATATATATATATATATATATATACATACATACATACATACATACATACATACATACATACATACATACATACATACATACATACATACATATATATATATATATATATATATATATATATATATATATATATATATATATATATATATATATGTGTATATATGTATATATATATATATATATATATATATATATATGTGTGTGTATATATATATATATATATATATATATGTGTGTGTGTGTGTGTATGTGTGTGTGTGTATGTATGTATGTATGTATGTATGTATGTATGTATGTATGTATGTATGTATGTATGTATGTATGTATGTATGTATGTATGTATGTATGTATGTATGTATGTATGTATGTATGTATGTATGTATGTATGTATGTATGTATGTATGTATGTATGTATGTATGTATGTATGTATGTATATATATATATATATATATATATATATATATATATATATATATACATATATATATATGCATGTGTGTGTGTGTATGTACTATGTATGCCGTACCACCTTGGTCCCTACCTCGGGGGCATCCTAAGGTTCCCATTTAGGTGCCAGTGTGCACAATGACCACATGTCACACTAGAAAGCCCTAGAGAACTATTATGGGAGCACAAGGATAAATGGATGGGAGGTGAGTTGCATATACACTATTCAATGAGTACTAAGGTCCCTAGCTTGGGGCCATCCTAATGTTCCCATTTAGGTGTTAGAGCTAGTGTGCACGATGGCCACATGTGACACTAGAAAGCTCTAGAGAACTTCTATTATGGGAGCAGGAGGATAAATGGATGGGAGATGAGTTGCACAAACACTATTCCATGAGCCCCCCCCCCCCCCTTCCCCCCTTTTTCCTTCTTCTTCTTTTTTTTTTTCAAGATTGGGGGAGTACTACACTCTTCTTCCTTGTCCTTTTTTTTTTTCTAGTAGCCAGAGCTTGCAATGACTTTAGCTAACAAATTTGTCTCCCTCAGATAGGACTGATTGCCACAGAAGTGGTTGTTTCAAAGGCAATCGAAGGAGCTCTTTTTTTGTGGTAGTCTAAATGTTCCATCCTTTAATGCCATTGTTATTTTGAATCTTCCATATAGGCTTCCATGATCGAGTAGCTACAATAGGCACTAGTGCACGTATGTTTTCATGTGGGACCATCGTAGGACAATTCAGTAGTCGTATGGTAACCACATGAAAGCACGAAGGTATTATTGTAGTTTTGAAGCTCGGTTGTCCTCCATTTATGAAATGGGATTCCACATTATCTTGTTCTAGTATGTTGGCAATAATTCAAATTCGTGGAGCATTTGTAGGATTTCTTGAGTCTCATCAAGGGTCTGCATTTTCTAAACAACATCCTTTTAACTCCCATTGGTATGTGCCATGTTTGCACTTTGAAAGTGAGGATGAGGGCCCTTGTTCATGCCTTTTTGAATATGTAGTTTAATATTGTCATGAAAACAGTTGGCTTCAAACTAGCAGTACAGTCTCTTTATGTTCAACATTTCTTGAGGTGTTAATTGCTTTTACATAATGGTTTTGAGGAAGAGGTTATTATATGCAACATTGCCACGTGTATGGAACGCTTTGAAATCAAATACCAATGAGCACGAAAAATTGGAGATTTGGGCATAGAGTAATCTGCACTGAATTCCCAAACTTGCATTATTATTAAATAGGTTCAAATTTCTGGTGGGAATGGGATCTCTGTGACTTTAATCTCGACATTTGCTTCAGTGTATTTTGTTTTGGAGGTTAAGACTTGTCATTTAATTACCCCTGAAGTAATGTTAATTTCATTCCTGTTGGGTCACCGTTTCATAAGTAAAGGGTAAATGAAGAGTGACTATTTTTTATTCAGTATGATGGAGCTGCAACATTTATGGAAATCAGTCTTGATTATTTGTATGAATTCGAAGTAAGATTATTCATGGGGCTTTGTGACTTGTTTGCAGCTTCTATCAATGGTTAATTTAAATTATACTAAGGATGGACTCCCTGCGACCTTTGCAAAGATTTGGAAGTACGTCGTATATTTGAGTTAACTCCCTGGTTCTTTCATGCTTCTTAGACCAACCAGTTTATTTGATGCAGTGAAGATGGAATAACAGGTTTTTTTAGGGGAAACCTACTTAACGTTGTAAGCATTGCTCCTACCAAGGTGAGCATAAACCAAGTTATACCTATTTTCATGAATTTCAAATAAATTTCCTTGATTCAGAAAGTTCAAAAGATTTTGTCATGCATGTTCATTATCGTTCCTGAGAAGACATTAACTTTGTGTTACAAAGTTTCATAATAAGAACCTTGGTACTAACATATGAATGAAATTATGTACTTAGAAGGGAATTGTTGAATTCATCCTTTTTATCATCATCTTGAAAAGAAATAATATTGTTTCAAACTAATATGATTCGACCAGGTTGTGGAGTATCTGGTTTATACATGTTTGGAAGATTTTATGAAGAACAAGAATGACAGAAATGTTGGGGATAAAGAGAAGATGTTGATGGGTTCAATAGCGACTATGTCAGGGACTTTCGTTTCTCATCCTATTGATACTGTTCGAACAGCATTGGCAGTCCAGGTAAATGGAGCTCAAAAAGGAATATTGAAGACTACTCAAGCTATATTAGACAGGAAAGGTCTTTGGGGACTCTACCAGGGAGTTATCCCTAACATGGTATGCATTTTTCTGATAATTTGAATCAAAAGCATTTAAGTTTAACAATGCATGGGTTATTGCTGAGACAAAAAAACTCATTTATTATTTGGGGTGGGGGACGGGAAGAGAGGATGTGAAATGGGAGGAAGAGGGGCAGATGAGGAGGAGGTTGGAGGTAAGGGTGAAATATAGGGGTAGGAATCAATAATGTGGAGGACAGAGCCGGCAGCATGAGTCTGTCTCATCTTTTCCATTAGAAATTGAGGTGCTAGTTTCGTACCTGGCTTATGCTTGGGACTGTCTCATTTTTTTCAATCAGAAATCGAGGTGCTTGCTACATACCTGGCTTTGCACACAGACCCATATCCTGCTCTTTCTTTTGGAGTTTAAGGCACTAGGGAGGATGCCCATTGGCTGATTAAATCTCTTTCCATTTTACTAGACATTGTGCTGCTGGATCACGAACTCATCTCTACGTATGTTTCATCCACTCGTTTTTGTAAGTCTCATTGAGGGTTTGAAGATTCATGGAAACCTTTTGCAGGAGACATATCTTCAATCAACTATGCATGTCATTTGTGTTGGATTTTGTTCACCCAAGATGTTAGAAACCACCAGATAAGACAATGCAAGATAATACTCGCTTTACGGAAGTAATGAGTAAAACCAAATTCATATGGAAAATTTGAGATAGAAAACTCTTTTTGAGCATAAGCTGAATATCTCGTACAAAACTGAGTAAGAGCTGAAAATATGCTGAACAAATTGTGGCCCGTGGGCTAAAGCTTAGGCAAAATCTCCCAAAACAGATTTCTTCAATGCAAACAGCAAAAGTATTAAGGTTAGTCCCATTGCAACAGTTGCCTAGGTTCTTATTCATAAAGTTTACTTTGTGTAAAAAAATAAAGCTGAAATAAAAGGATTTGCTAGAATCGGCTGAGTTTTTACAAAAAATACAAGAAACCCTAATTTTAGCTCTGTCATACATGTTTGATGATAAAATGAGAAAAAACCCTAAAATTTTGACAAGATTTCTTTCATTGAAGGTTGTCAGTTAACAAATCTTTCCAGCAATTTGGCCATAGATATATCACCTTGATTTTTCTTATGGCAAGAATTGGGTAGGTGTAGAGAGTTATCAAATGTGACATAGGGATCTTTTATCATAGGGAGGAGAGGGTTGATCAAGATCAAGATTCAAGATCATGACGTGTTAAACTAACTTGCATCTACGGAATGTCTACTTCAGCTGCATGTCCAAGGTTCATATATTAAAGCTTGTGAGAGCGAGTCAAGAGAAGAGATCCCACTTATCTAACCAACTTGATCTATTGCATCACACAATGGTCTACTTGTTGCACATAGTTGAAGAGCAAAGAGCATGTTAAGCATGGTTTTCTTGGTTTTTTGACACATGCCAACTTCAATCCATATGTTGTCCATCTTCGATATTACCAACAGTGCATTGGTGGACTACGATGAATTGCTTAATTATGCGAATGAGTAAGTATTCATCTCTTTAGAATTGATTTACTCACATAGGATACTGCTACACCACATCTTGAGGATAGGGGGACACTATCTTCTACCATGATAGGGACCTGATATGAGCCTTGATCCAAACAACCACATCCACCCATCTCCTTGTACATGGTCCATCATATCCTATATTCCAACGTATTTAATTTTTTGTGTTATTATTGGCATGCTTCTCATGAGGGGAAGTAAGTGATTTTACATGATAAGTCTTTCTCTAGTTTCAAGAGGATATGTAGGTGAATCTCTATGTGTAGAACTTCGAGATATTTTTTGCCATTATTAGGATGTGTGTGAGGTTATGCTTTGGTCTCATAATGCTTGTCACCTAAGATGTAGGCTTTATTGATATTAGATGACTTGTCTCCTAAATATCCTCTTCAAATTCTAAGAGGATATTTGGGTGAAGTCTATTTGTAGAACTTAAAAATATTTCTTGACAGAGGAAGGAGCTACAGAGGCACGATGACCTTGATTTACTTATAACTCATGATCTAAGGATCCAATGTCTATGAAACTTTGGAAGCATGATTAACGCACTCCTAGCTTTGTATTCCGATCGATAGAGTGGATAAGGAGTACATACATGTAGAGAAATGACTGAAAGAACTTAACAGAGGTCTCATTACGCTCATCGGCTAAGGTGGGAACTTCATAGATATAAGATGATGGAGACTTATCACTCTCATGCTTATGCTGTATAAGGTGTTTGTATCATCATTATTTCACATATGAGACCTTTGTTCCTAGGAATTAACCATGTGTTATAAATATTATGATAAAATATTGCTGCATTTTGGATAATATGTTTTACTTCTACTGGGTAATGCTTCATGAGAACGCTTGTCCTTCTTCATTCCCAATTCCCATGACAAAGTGCCATCCAATATTCTTGCATTTTGAATGATATAGTTTGTTTCTACTAGGTGGTGCATTGGGACAACCATTATCCTCCTTTATATTGAAATCGCAAGGTAGAGTGTATTGGGGTTGAATAGAGAAGGTGATTATTGCCATGAGATTTTTCATATGTATCGAATTAATGGGTAAGTCCAATTCGCAAATTCACTACTAGTGCTTTTGCAATAAGAGGCCATAAGTTTGCTATGTGCATGTGTGGAGAATCCATGAGAAAGGGGGGTTTATGGAGTGCCATCCAGTGCTTATGTGTGGGTGTAGTATGTGGCACATAGGTGGAAGTGGAGTCAGGGCTGCCCGGATGGCTGCAGTGGGATCGGCCATCATGCGGGCAAATATCCGACATATCCGACAAATCCTCTCCTCTCTGGGATTGTTTGCTGCTCTGAAAGTCTCAATCTCTAGTCGGTGTGATGAAACCCTCAGCTGACCAATCTCTACCCTCGAGCTAACAATCTAGATCCTAGACCGGAAGTGAAGCATCACTGACTAATGTAGAGCTGCCAGAGATCCTGCCAAAGCACTGTGTTCCTGTCACATAGTGAGAGGCAAATGTGGGGAGAATCTGGGTCATACTGGAAGTGTGGTGGACTGTCCATATCCAATCCATGGCCATCAAACCATGCCCTAACCTGAGAATACCAAGGTCTCTCATACCCTGACTTGGAGGACTGTATCGCTGCCTTAAATGCTCTGCATGTGAGTCTATCTGCTGGGAGGTCCCTCATCCTTTGAATGAAACATATAGACGGGAATAGTGCCTCTACTACCATAGGAGGTGCAGCTATTCCTGCCCTGATGATGTTGTGTGGCAGTGACCGTTTCCCATGGAATAGTCGTGAGATCATGCATACCTGTGGCAGAGAGACCCTTGGGATCTCCTTGAGAGAGTAATCCCTTTCATAAAGTTGAGTGATGAAGAAAAGAAAAAGAGATTTGATTTTGAAATCTGCCATTCACAGCACTGAAACTTTTTCCTTTTGATGATACATTGTAGGGCTCACTGATCAGGAAATAATTGTAGAGAGATTATTATGATAGTTGAGTGCCATGGGAACATGCATTATGCGCTTCACAGAAGTAAGATTTACTTTTTCCATAGAGGGCATTGAGCATTGAAGAGGACTCTCATGAACAAGAGAGATTTTTTCTCGAAAGAAAAAAGATCAGCAAATATCAGGGTGAGCAGAACAATGCAATTATAATGGAGGGTGCATGGGTAAGACAATTTTATTTTTGTAAACTGGTTCAGGATGCCATATAAAGGATGAGGGACACTTGGAACTAAAAGTATTGTGTTCCATCAGCGATCACATTTCTGCACTTGTGCCAAAGGGATATGGATAAGAACCAGTGAATCTCACAATGATGAAAATGTTTTTTCTGCTTCTTCAAGGTGTGTTATATGATACTGCAAATGTGGCAGATGCTAGGGGGAGAGGGAGAGTGCTGGAAGAAAGGGTAAGGGATAAGCTCCGGGAGGGGTGGCATCAGTAAAGGAAAACGGCACGGTATTAGATTTAGGAAAGCAATTGGAGCGCAACGATAGGAAGAACAGTAGGGGATCAGAAGGAAGTCGTGGAGTGACTGGTATGGGGGAGGTGGTGCAAAGGAAGGTAGGTAGGAAGAACAGTAGGGGAGCAGAAGGAAGTTGTTGAGTGACTGGTGTGGGGGAGGTTGTTAAAAGGAAGGTAGTGGGTGAGGGGTGAGTTGCCTAGGTGATATATGTCCAGTAGTTGGAAGGAGAGAGGGCTGAAGTAAGGCTATGTCATGGGAGGGAGGAGAGGACACGGGGGAAAGGAATGGACAGTATAGCAGAGGAGGAGGATTTATCTGTTGCTTTGGTTATGCAGATTCGTGTAGCTCCATATGCTGCTATCAATTTTGTTTTGTATGATGAATTGAAGAAATGGTACCACCGCAGAACTGGACCTGGGGGTGAGCTTGGATTATTATCAAGTATTTTTTGTGGGTAGGTCCATTAATCATGAGCTGAATTTTTCTTTTCTTGATGTGGTCATGTGCGTGCCTGCATGCGCACACACAAACTCTCTCTCTCTCTCTCTGTCTGTCTCTTTCTCTCTCTCTCTCTCTCTCTCACACACACACACACACACACACACACACACACACACACACACACACACACACACACACACACACACACACACACACACACACATGCTGCGCGTGCGCGCGCGCACACGCACACACACACACACAGACAGATGCACAGATGGAGGGAGGGAGGAGGGGGGGGGGGAGGGAGGGAGGGAGGGGGAGAGGGAGAGGGAGAGGGAGAGGGAGAGGGAGAGGGAGAGGGAGAGGGAGGGAGAGAGAGAGAGAGAGAGAGAGAGAGAGAGAGAGAGAGAGAGAGAGAGAGAGAGAGAGAGAGAGAGAGAGAGAGAGAGAGAGAGAGAGAGAGAGAGAGAGAGAGAGAGAGAGAGAGAGAGAGAGAGAGAGAGAGAGAGAGAGAGAGAGAGAGAGAGAGAGAGAGAGAGAGAGAGAGAGAGAGAGAGAGAGAGAGAGTTTTTACATCTATGACATGCCAAAATCGGCCTATGAGACAAAACATAAGGTACATGATGCGGATGTCATCCCGCTGTTACAAAACTAAAACAATATCATAAAAGCTAATACAATCTAGTCTCAAACATGTGAGGTAATATACTAAGGCTGATGGAGCCCTATCTCTAGGGGTATATGCATGTCTATATGCCAAGGGCGATACAATCATGAAGATGCATCTGTCTACTAGCTCCATCCAATGGTAATGGAGGGGTGGAGGATGTGATACATAGGTGGAGCCGGTGCTAGAGCTGCCTGTCTGAAAGCTATAGCATCTGCTCCCATCAGGGCTGCTCGCTCCATAGTCGCCTCGCGATGCTTGGCTCAAATTTCCTTTATCTGGTGATGGTATAGCCTCACTCCTTTGAGCGCTGTGGCTCGTGGTCGTCGTCTAGCTTGACTCACCTCAGCCTGCTGTATTGTCACTCCTCGCTGGGATCAGGTGGGGAGGGGGCTCTAGACCTTTGGGAAAAATTAGTGAGCTGTTGCTGTCTCCTCTCCACCTGTGTAGTTGTGTGTGTCAGTGGTGAGAGTGCATCTCTATGTCTCTGAGTCTCTATCAAGAAACGTCCTGACTGTCTTTGATCTCGGGAGTCCATAATCTCTCGGAGGGTGGGTTGTTCTCTGAACAAAGTCTCATATGTCTCTAATCTGAGTGTATGCTCTACATCGACATACAAAATGCTCCTTAGTCTCCACCTCCTCTCTACATAGTTTGCAGATCTGATCTTCTCTTGGGACCTTGCTATGTCTCCCACTGTAGATCTCGAGTCTTAGAGAGAGAGAGAGAGAGAGAGAGAGAGAGAGAGAGAGAGAGAGAGAGAGAGAGAGAGAGAGAGAGAGAGAGAGAGAGAGAGAGAGAGAGAGAGAGAGAGAGAGTGAGAGAGAGAGAGAGAGAGTAATCCCTCAAGCAAAGCACGGTTGAAGAGATGGGCGATCAGGTGGGAAACTTCATCTGCTGCGTATATAAAGTGCTCGCCCTGTAGCCCCGTGTGGTTTGTTGAACAGCCATGCTGTAGCCTATGGATGGCCTGTCGTACCATTCCTGCCGTGAATAGGGTGGATATCACAGGATGCGGTGTGGGAGGGATCAGCAATGGGGGCTGTCCTTGGATGTCATATAACCTCTGGGCGTAGGTGTGCCAAGTCTGAGGATCTGCTATGGGTGTGGGTGGGCGTGGCTCACGTAAGGCCCTCCACGCGGTGGCACAATCCCTACTCATGAGAAGGTCGAACAACGCTGCCTCCTGTCGCTCCTCGAAAGCTCGCCGCTTCCGGTGTGTGAGGGCTTGCATCTGTCGTCGTGCCTCCCTCTTTGTGATGGATCCCAAGATACTCTGAGCTCTGAGATGTCAGTATAGTCGCCTACACTCCTCATCATACCATCTATTCTGGGGTGTATGCCCTAGCCGTGTCGAATGTGCGGTGCTGTGGGTGGTGTATGGGAAGCTGAGATTAGCGGATGTGTGGAGGATCGAGGAGAAGTGGGTGGTGAGGGTGTCCAATGAGGGAGAGGGATCAAGGGAGTAGATGCGCTCTCGAACATGGGAGCTATAGATATGTGCTAGCTCATGTCTAAAGTGAATGGTGGTATGGGCATGTGGCTGTATGGTGACGGGGTGGGATATGCATGGTGAGCCTCGTATGGATAGGGCAAGATGTGCGTGATCAACTCCAATCGGTATGGGTGGGATAGTGAATGAGGTGATGAGATGTGTCTCCTCCGGGGGTTCGATAACATAGTCTACCACACTGCCCCCATATGGTGTCGTGGGTGGAATGCAGGTGAGCCCACCCGAGGTGGGCGAGGTCGCCATCCCATTATATATAATGAGACAGTGTGCTTCTCCCATCTGGAGTAGGTGTCGGCCGTACGAGGTGGGTGTGGTGGTGTCCGCTGAGGCTCTGAGTGTAGACATATCCTCTGTGGTATGAAGCATCTCAGGGTTGTCAAAGTCGTAGATATCACACTGGTGGCTCTGAGTGCGGGCATTGAAGTCTCCTACAAGGAAGACTTCGCCCATCCTGGTATACTCCATAATCGTGTCACTGAGGTAGTCATATGGCGATGTGGTCTCTGGTCCCTCCCCCCCCTGAGGGCTACTCGGGGGAATGTGTGAAGCACGAGCCGGTGGGTGCAATATAGCAGACGGCGAAATACGCTGCTCTCTCCTCTTATAGCTGGAGGCGTATCCACATGAAACGTGCCTCTGGGTCTCTGGCTACCACCTGTACCCTGTGCTATGGTGACTGTCTGTACAGCACGACTACTCCTCCTGATCCTCGCGTGGTGTGCTGTCTCATTTGCCGGCGGTGAGTTGACTCCCACATATAGCCCTCAATCCTCGGTAGGCTCCTCCCCGGGCTCTCGTGTCTCTCTGTCAAGAAGATCATGTCTCTGCCCTCCATCACCTCCTCGAGGCGCGCTAGATGTGTCCACAAAGATCCATTGCAATTCCAGACTGCAATGTGCACCTCCTGCTGGGCTGTCTCATAGGCCGCGAATCCCTAGTCAATGGGCCGTCCATCAATGATGACACGACCGTCTCTGTATAGGGCATGGTGTCCCTCTCGTCAGGCCTGGAGGACACGTAGTATGCATGCACGTCTTTGCTCTACTTGCATCCGTGTGAGGTCATCACCCAAATAGATGGGGGTGCCCGGTGTAGTGCGTAGTACTGCCCGTCGTCTAAGGAAGTCTCTCCTCCCGGCCTCATCTGAGAACTGAATGATAAGTGCTCTGCTCCGTGTGGTGTCCCATCCTGCTCTCCAAGCTATGGTGAAAGGGAGAGGGCTCATCCGCACTGTATCCAAGTATGGTGCACAAGCGACGCCCGTCCTTCTCTAGTGATCCATCTGTCTCTGTGAGGCCGGAGACACGAACATTGAGCCTGCGAGCCTATCACATCTGCTCCTCAATGGTGGTGTGTACTATGTGGATCTTCTCATGGTGGTTGTTCTTCTTTGCCTCCTGTCGAAGGTTCTTTTTTACAACCTCGACCCATCCATCTTTCTTATTCTCAAGCTCGCTCTGAACCACCTCTATTAGACTTTTCAACGTCTATTAGAGGCCAAAATCAGCCTATGAGACAAAACATATACATCAGTATGATCCAATCCACTGTGATCCCAAAAGGAAAATAAAGTGCGAGTATAAAACAGAGTATAAAAGGAGTCGATAATAGCTTCCGTCGAGGGTGTGGGGTGCTATGGGTATGCACTCTATATGCTCAATAGGTGAGATACAAATATGATATGCATAGGGAGGGGGAGGCTCGGTGGTGTCATAACCCTCTAAATGCCTGGAGTGGGTGTAGGATATAATGCATCGGTGGGTGAGGCATCGTGGCAATCCTCAAAATGCTCTGCACGTCGAGATGGGCAGGGCTGCGCCGCCGAC
Source organism: Ceratopteris richardii (assembly GCA_020310875.1). Classification (NCBI taxonomy): domain Eukaryota; kingdom Viridiplantae; phylum Streptophyta; class Polypodiopsida; order Polypodiales; family Pteridaceae; genus Ceratopteris; species Ceratopteris richardii. Next base: position 79,753,524 of record CM035423.1, on the reverse strand, counting down.
GTCTCCGTCTCTCCATGTCATGGCGTGCGTGAATCGCCTGAATCTCTCTCTGGTGGGGACGGGCTCTCCGGAGTGGGGGTTTCGGTTGTCGGCGCTTTCGTCTAAGCTCCTCTGCTCTCTGTAATGTGACACCCCACATCGGGCTCGGTGGTCGTACCACCCGTACCCTGTGCTGTAGAGTCTGCCTCTTCAAAACCCTAAAAATTCAGATTTGTGTCAGTTTCGAAAGCCTAGATCTCCGTCAGTTTCAAAACCCTAGATCTGAGTGAGTTTCAAAACCCTAGATCTGCGTCAGTTTCGAAACCCTAGATTTGGGTCACTTTCACAGAGAGAGAGAGAGAGAGAGAGAGAGAGAGAGAGAGAGAGAGAGAGAGAGAGAGAGAGAGAGAGAGAGAGAGAGAGAGAGAGAGAGAGAGAGAGAGAGAGAGGAGAGGGAGAGGGAGAGGGAGAGGGAGAGGGAGAGGGAGAGGGAGAGGGAGAGGGAGAGGGAGAGGGAGAGGGAGAGGGAGAGGGAGAGGGAGAGGGAGAGGGAGAGGGAGAGGGAGAGGGAGAGGGAGAGGGAGAGAGGGAGAGGGAGAGAGAGAGAGAGAGAGAAGAGAGAAGAGAGAAGAGAGAGAAGAAAAGTGTTTTGATGTCTATTAGGAGGCGGAACTTGGCCTATGAGACAAATCAATGTACATGGGTGTATCTTGTGTCAATCGAAAAAGATAAGAGGGTCGAAAAAACTGGTAAAGCTAATATAGATCTCTGTAGTATGCATGTAGAGATACCATGAAAGTTTTTTTTTTTTTTTGGTTTTTTTTTTTTTGGTTTTTTTTTTTTTGTTTTTTTTTTTTGGGGGGGGGGGGGGCGTATGGAGTGCTATATCTATAGTCTATATGCAAAAGGGTAGTACAAGCATGAGAATGCATGTGAACGACTAACTAGTTCCATCTTGTACTAGTGGGTGGGTGTAAGATGTGGTACGTGGGTGGAGGTGGAGTCATGGCCACACTGATGGCTGTAGCCAGATCAGTCATCATCTGTGATCGTCTCTCCATGGTGTGATAGTCACGAGCCTAAATCTCTGCAATATGGTGTCGGTGAGGTCTCAAGGCCTTCGATCCTATAGCATAGGGTCGTCTCCTAGCTCAAGAGGTCTAAGCCTGCTGAAGAGTCACCCCTCTCGATGTGCGAGCTGGAGGGGGGGGGGGGGGGGGGGAAGGGTTGCTTCACATCGTGGAATAAAGAAATCAGTGAGCTGACTCTGTCTTCCTCGTGTCTGGGCAGCTGGAGTAGGTTGGATAGCTTGTCTTCCATGCTTGTGGTCAAGGCTTTGGTGAGTTCTCTATTGAGAGCTTCTGTCTTGTTCATATTAATCTCCCTTGCTTTGGGTATGAGTGAGGCCATCCAAGCTTTGAGGAGCTCCAATTCCTCTCACATGTTTGCTCTCTCCTTAGCCCATACTTCTTTGTCCTTGCTCCGTTCCCTTTATACTCCTATTTCTCTTTCTTCCATGTTTTCCTCTCCTTGTGATAGGGTTATGCTTTTTTCTCGAGCTTTGAGAGGCCATTGATGATGGTAGTGATAGTGGAGTCCACCATCTTTTTTTTTTTTTTTTTTGATGGTTATGGTAAGCTTGCCCTCCATTTTCGTCAAGTTATCCTTCTTAGCCTAGTAGTCACGACTTTGAGGATGGGGAAATACTCAACGTGCTTTACCCAAAGACTCTTGCGATGAAGACGGAAGTGCATGTGATGCACGATGGAGCAAGGGTGGGAGTGGCTAATAGCTGTAGTCCTAATAACTCAGCGAGCCCTATGCTCCTCGGCTAATAAGTGTTGCCTACAGTTAGTAACCACTCCCACCCTTGCTCCATCGTGCATCGGGCGTGCTCATGTCTTCATCGAAACAGACTTGGGTCCAACATATTGAACATTTCCCCATCCTCAACGCCATGACCTAGGGCTATAAGGATCATGTGACACAAATGGAGGACAAGCTTATTGTAGCCATCAAAGGAAACAAGAAGATGGTGGACTCCACTATCACTACTATCATCAACCTCCTTTCAAAGCTCAAGAAAGAAGCAGAAACCTATCACAAGGAGAGGGAAACATGGAACAAAGAGAAAGAGGAGTGCGAGTAGGAGCGGAAGAAGAAGAAGAAGAAGAAGAAGAAGGAAGAATGGGCTAAGGAGAGAGTGAACATGAGAGAGAAATTAGAGCTCCTCAAAGCTTCTATGGCCTCATTCACACCTGAAGAAGGGAAGATTAATG
>CM035423.1:79433766-79746266 GCA_020310875.1 Ceratopteris richardii | reverse complement strand
TGGAAACCTTTTGATGGAATATCCATCCTTCTTTGCTAGGGTTTTCAAATGAAAACCAACTATTATTCCAAGTTCTTGAATTTATCAAATTCAAGTTTAATTGGTTATACTTGACCAATTTGTAGCGACAAGAGCTTTTTACTTCTTGTCTTTAGATTCCTTTCTTATGGAGCTTTAAATAGCTACCCTCGCCAGGACTTTACAGGAATCTCTCTACTGCATAAGTCTAAGCATCCGCTCATGCTTTTTGGATTTGTACCAAAATACCTTTAAGGATAGGTAAACTTTTACGTTACACCTTCCACAGACTTATTTACCGTTGACACGGTTGCAGACTACATACTTGGAATATCTACTCTATTCAAATTTGGAACAGCTTACTCTTTTCACAAATTTTCATTGGATAAATGGAACGTGAGTGAATAGTTCTCAAAATGAATTTTATTGCCAATACATGGGCAATCTACAAAGTAGTTCCAATCGCACATTCTTGGATAATCATGGCCAAGCTTGATCAAGTATGGTTGATCTTATGACTAAAATAAAGACTTAGTCTTTATTATTAAGATCTCTTAAACTAACAAAAGCATCTTTTTTGCTTACCCATGGGCTTTTAGAGATCTTTCCCTTAACTTAAGTCCAAGCATACACTGATGCTTCTCAGATTCCGAAGCTAAGAATCTTTGATATACCTTTAGGTTATATCACTATTTGCTATCAACTTACTTGAAAGATTCCAGTCTCACATCTAGGGAAATTTTTCTTTCAAGAACTTTAGATTCCTACCAAGGAATCAAGTAATACTAAGCCAATGATTCATCTTGGATCTTTCCTTTACTGGAATGATCTCCAAAAGAAATTCTTGACTTCTGGACAAGACAAAGACTTAAGGCTTTATTGCTTGTCCAAAAATATTTCTTTTTTAAATCCAAGGAAATAGTTAACCAAACTATTTTCTTTGTTGGTTTATCTTTAAAAAGTAGCTTAATTCCTAAAGATTACTTTGCTATATCTTTTAGGAAAATATCTTGATTCCTAAAGATTACTTGGGTTTCTTCTTTAACCTCTAATTAGCTTAAACAAAACCAAGCATACTTTTCTTTATCCTCAGGAAAGTGCTTAAAATAAGTATTCAACTACTTAACTAACAATCATGCATATGCAAATGCATGTTCTTGCATGCAAATGCATGTGAGTGCATGCACGCATTGGCATTCCCCTTTCATGCATCAAACCTAATTCAAGCAATTCTTGAGCTTGACATGTGTGCATCCAATCATCCATGCACAAACAATCTATCCTCTATCTTACAAAAAGGTTATAAATATACATGTGCACAAACTTGAGTGCATCCTATTCCTTTTGCAAGCAAGAAGAAAATGTTTATGGTGCATGAAAACATTCTTTTGAAAGGAGAGATGCACCAACAATCTTTCATATATGCATGCTTGTGCTTAATGAGTGTTTTAATAGGTTTATGCTCTTTCATGTAGGTTTCAATAATTTGCATCAAGATTATCAAGAATGAGGTTTACTATCATACTTCAATGATAAAAATGCATCCTACATGAAACTAGAGAGCAAAAATAAATAATGAAACCAATCATTAACTTGGAGAATACTTATCTCCCAATTAAGCTTCGTCCCTCCTTTGATCCTCGAGAAGAGCCAACCTTCATAGCCATGCTCACTATTGGCTCAGGGTTCGAGTCCAGACAGCCAGCCGCTCTCTGGAAAGCTTGCCTTTATGCTTCTCTTGTATGAAAATCCTCTTTCAAATCTCATGGGTTAAAAGCCCATCGTATCCTCTGCAGAATGTAGTTCTTTTTTTTTCCTCCCCAGCTTCTACGGCAGCACCGCGTATGACTTCGTATATAATTACAAAAGGGTCTGAAAGATGGATTGAATTGTATGCGCCTCCTCCAAATCAGCGTCATCCACAGTAGATCACATATGCCATATCAACTATGCAGAGCTTGATTCTGAATCAGTTCCTCTTTCTTGTGGCATCAAAATTTCTTTTCCTGGAATGCGCGCAACAGTATTTTGGAGCTCTCAGCAGATCTGATGCAATTCCACTTTAGATTAAACGTGAAAAACACAGCAGTCGATCTTTAATTGGCTTTCTTCTTCTCCGTTGCGCGCGATCACATCATATGCTAGCCAGGAGATTAGCATTCATGAATTGGCCTTGGAGATCCTCTGATCAAGGGCCAAAAATCCTCCTTTCTTCGTCAGCCCCGAGAGCAGCCTGCACTCATAAAAAGCTTTCTCCTCTCTTTCTAGTTTCCTCCTACGCCATCACGTTCCTTCCATGGTGATGATGAGGAGCAGACGGCAAAGCGTGAGGAGTCAGACAATACATGTCAATATCATACGCCAGAACTAGTAATAGAAGCCCGTCCTTCCTTCATGAAGCTTTCTCTGAATTTGCGCACCTGAAAAAATCCCCAATTGACGAGCTCTCCCCAATGATCCTTGCTGAATTGCCCCCTTGTACTTTATTGAACAAGCTTCGATCCTTGTGGGTTAAAGAAGTTTTTGTGTGATGGTAGTGATACGGGTTCAAACCCAGCCTGTCACACCTTAAAAAACTTCCATATTTTGCATCTCTTTGATGCACGCATATGGAACAGTGTTTACACAATATTACGTTCGCGTTGCAGGGCTGTTATTACAGTTCTGAACACGTATACAGGAGGTCACAGGTACAATTTGCACCTATGAGCGCATAACAAACACATGCACTTCTTTTATGGTTGAATTGCTATATATGCTGCTCCAAATAATTAAACAGTTCTAAACTATGTACTTCTGCCTGCATAGGAGACTGAACTTTTATTGAAGGCGTGATGCCTTCAGATCTAAAACAGATCGATCATTATGCTATCTCCTAATCATAAAGCACATTAGAAATAAAAGATAATAAGCATATATCATAGCGCCTTGTGCTACCGATAGAAGGATATTGCAGCTTGCAAATCGTCATGTATCCAAACCCGACAGCCATCGAACACATAGCATCTTTCTTTTGCAGCGTCGATAGCTTGCAAACAGATAGCTTTGCTCTGGCTTCATCGTTAAAGCATCGTGTGCGCAACATAATGTTTGCTAATTCGAATCCACTAGGCCACTATGCGAAGAAGCTCACTCCTTTTGGTTGTAAACTACAACTTTCTGCAGCTTCGACATGTTCTGGACCTGGGCAATTTAGAAAAAATATGTAGATAGATAATATCGTGCACAGCGCCGTGATTGAACCAAAATGCCTCCTCATAGACGTTACGCGATCATATCTTAGAAGCTATCTCTTTGGTCTCTATGATATGAGAGACCTGGACGCTTCTGCCTCCTTGGTTAGGAGATTAACTCCGTCATCTGCAGATGTCGGATTCAATTCTTGCAGCTTTGGGTTCTCCGAGCAAAAACATTTGTAATCAATTACGCTACAGTTTTTGCATCCAGATTGGGTTGCTCTCATGGATTATGAGCGAGCGAAACAACTCTTCTATGCAGAGGATCCGGGTTCAAATCCCAGCAGCTGCACTACGAGCAATTGGTTCATGATTAACTAATGAGGAGATTGATCAATTTTTCTTCTTTTAGCTCTTCAAGCCTCGACAGAGATGCTGTATGAATCCCTCCGCCTTCTCTACCTCTACGATGCTGTATGAAGGCGGAAATCGCCAAAAGAGAGGAGGAAATAAAACAAGAAGGAAGATAGCTACTTAGAGAGAGTGGAAACAAAACCCAAGATGAGGCTCTGATACCAATGCAAGAGAACGAGGATTACGACCACCACGTGCTAGAGAGATGACTCTCCTCCCAACCAAATGCCTCTATATATAGCTCTCTCTAGGGGACTGCCTTCTTGGGTAGGTGGATACTAGCCAGCCAAGTGTCGGTCATGTAACTGCTCTCTTTGGGCAAAATACTCTATCCCCCATGGGGATTGAACCCAAGACCTCCTCCTTCACATCCTTGAGACTTAACCACTAAGCTAAGTGGATCACTTGTTCACAAGAACACAAGACCTCCTAGTAAGTCTAAACTCGAGATCTTTGGTCATACACAAGGATGACCAAATGGTGTTTGATTTCAGATCCGTCTTTACCGATCGGACCCCTAGATCATAGGCTTACTTTATTACACATATACATATACATATACATATACATATACATATGCATATACATATACATATACATATACATATACATATGCATATGCATATGCATATGCATATGCATATGCATATGCATATACATATACATATACATATACATATACATATACATATACATATACATATACATATACATATACATATACATATACATATACATATACATATATAATGTATCGTACGTATCATACGCATCGTACGCAGAAAGCTTAGTACGATCCCGTATCGTACGTGAACCGTACCGGTCACATCGTACTGGACATGACGTGACTACCTAGAGTGAGCCTAGCATGTAATCCAGAGTGCTTTTGCCACCACCATGCGGAAAACGAGTCTACTTGACTAGGCCAATGTTGCATCCCATAATAAATAATGAGATGGTGAGGACTCCAAAGCTCAAGTAGATGTTTTCCATATCCTTTGGTTTGTGGCATCCTCCGATGTTGTGCTGGTCCTGAACTCATCCGAGTCTAGACTCCTTAGGATGTGTAGCTGCTCCAACTCATAGACCTCGCACTGTTGGGACTGTGTATGTGCATTGAAAGAATGAGAGCTCTCTTCTTCAAGGGGTCTCATCCCACTCTCCAAGACTTGATGAAGAAGGGGAGGATTTCTCTTTGTAGCCGAGCTTCTTGCATTACGCATAGTATCTTCGAGTTCTCTATTGAGAGCTTCTGTCTTGTTCATATTAATCTCCCTTGCTTTGGGTACGAGTGAGGCCGTCCAAGCTTTGAGGAGCTCCAACTCCTCTCACATGTTTGCTCTCTCCTTAGCCCATACTTCTTTGTCCTTGCTCCATTCCCTTTATACTCCTATTTCTCTTTCTTCCATGTTTTCCTCTCCTTGTGATAGGGTTATGCCTCTTTCTCGAGTTTTGAGAGGCTGTTGATGATGGTAGTGATAGTGGAGTCCACCATCTTCTTTTTTTCTTTGATGGTTATGGTAAGCTAGCCCTTCGTTTTCGTCAAGTCATCCTCCTTAGCTTAGTAGTCACGACATAGCGTGCTTTGCCCAAGGACTCTTGCGCTGAAGACGGAAGTGCGTGTGATGCACGATGGAGCAAGGGCGGGAGTGGCTAATAGCTGTAGTCCTAATAACTCAGCGTGCTCTATGCTCTTGGGCTAATAAGTGTTGCCTATAGTTCGTAACCACTCCCACCCTTGCTCCATCGCGCATCAGGTGCACTCATGTCTTCATCGCAAGAGACTTGGGTCCAACATATTGAACATTTCCCCATCCTCAACTCCATGACTACTAGGGCTAAGAAGGATCACTTGACGGAAATGGAGGACAAGCTTATTGTAGCCATCAAAGAAAACAAGATGGTGGACTCCACTATCACTACTATCATCAACCTCCTTTCAAACCTCGAGAAATAAGCAAAAACCTATCACAAGGAGAGGGAAACATGGAAGAAAGAGAAAGAGGAGTGCGAATGGGAGCGGAAAAAGAAGAAGGAAGAATGGGCTAAGGAGAGAGTGAACATGAGAGAGGAATTAGAGCTCCTCAAAGCTTCTATGGCCTCATTCACACTTGAAGAAGGGAATATTAATGTGAACAAGAGGGAAGTTCTCAAAGAAGAACTTACCAAAGCCTTGATCGTGAGCTTGGAAGACAAGCAAGAAACTACCAAAGAGTGGTGGATCAACGTAGTGAAGAAGAACATAAAAAAGGAAGCAAAAGTGGAGGCACAAAAGAAATTTATAATGGAGTGGCCCAGTTATTATCTCAAGAGGATTGACATGCATACCACACTCAGTCATAGATGGCGGGGGAAGTAAAGTGGATTACGTCATGGGATCTAGGGAGGCCATCCATCATTCACCATCATACCCATACCCATTGGGGCCGAGCACACATAGAGGTGTGCCTAAGTGCTATAAGAAAGTGAAAGTGTGCATGAAATAGAGAAAGAAAAGTCTGTTTATGAGAGAAATAGCCTATGCTGGAATCGGGGCAAAAATCTGCATGTTTTCTGAATTTAGGATTTCTTCTCAGAAATAAGCAGCCAGAGAGCTTCTCCTCTTGAGATACTAGGTAATAAAACATGGTACAACAACAAGTCTTGAAGAATAATTGAAATATAGAAGGTTCTTAGGAAATTCAGCATGAAGAAGTCGACAACAGCAAATCATTAAAAAAATCCCTAGGGAAGCACCTCCACCTAGCATCACACAAAGTGTGTCCTTGGGTGTCCCCTTAGGGGTGTTTGCGTAGGCAAGAGCCCCCTGCTGGCTGTTTATACAAAAAAGTTGAAAAGATTCTTCATACTTTGCGTATAACTTATTTGCTATTTTTGCATTTGGACTTTAAAATTACAATTTGAATTTCTGATGGGGTAAATTGATCCTAATTTTGAATTTCTGATGGGGTAAATTGATCTTAATTTTGGAGATAATTTGCTTTTCTTGATCGAGAGAATGAGATCTACAAAATGGTGTATTCATATTCTGAAAAGCAAATTTTTGAAATTGGAAAGCATGGTATGCTCCAAGGGGGCATCTCCCGATGGAAAAAGAAGGTATGATGTATGTCCCTAATAGTGAACCTAGCATTTAGTCTAGAATGCTTTTGCCATCACCATGTGGAAAACGAGTCTACTTGAGTAGGCCAATGTTGCATCCCATAATAAATAACGAGATGGTGAGAACTTCGAAGCTCAAATAGATGCTTTCCATATCTTTTGGCGTCCGGCATCCTTCGATAAATGCTGATCCCCAACTCATCCGATTCTAGACTCCTTAGGATGTGTAGCTGCTCCAACTCATAAACCTCGCACTGTTGGGATTGTGTATGTGCATTGAAGTTTCTAAGAAGGAAGATTTTACCAAGAGTAATGTAGTATGTCCTCAGACAATGTGGCATAAGGAGAATCTCTATCTCTGGGCTGATCATCTCACCTGGCATAATGTGAGCCTCGTGGAGGGAGTGCATATTGCTATGTAGACCCATCTCTTTCAATCGATTCTATCGGAATCCACATATATCCATACTTGTTTAGCCGACGTTTTTGACTTTTGACTTCTGACATTTAACCAATATATAACGGGTGCTGTAAAACATTTCTGACATACATACATACATACATACATACATACATACATACATACATACATACATACATACATACATACATACATACATGCATGCATGCATGCATACATACATACATACATTATAAATACATCATACATACATACATACACATACATAATAATACAAGTTTATATGTATATAGAGATATGTATATGTTTATACAGATATGCATATGTGTAGGTAGATCCCACACACCATAGTCAAGAATCAAGATCATGATTCGTGAGAAGTCATATGAGCAAACGAAAGGAAGAGTACTACTACCATATAGTATGTTGTATACTATAAAACTATTCATATATCATTCATGTCAGTGGTAAGCTGCAGCTTGCATGTTATCTAATGCTAATGCTATGGACCATGGTACATCACACTCAAAATGAGTAGTAAGTACATGATTCATCAGCCTTGTTTCTACATTCTACAAATGTCAGAGCATATAATCATACTCTACAATGTACGTATCATCAAGCTGTATGCATAAGGTCTGTGCCATCGGTTCAGGCCCTCTGAATCTCAATAGGATCCCTCTGGATAGGAAAAGGAGTTGGGGAGAGATTTGTGTGTGGGGAAAAGGGGGGAAAGGGTGGGGGGTATGTTGGAAAACAATGTCACATCAGTCCAAAATCCATTTAAGGTAGAAGTCCTAATTTTGGTACTTAGTCATTTTTGACACAAAAATGGGTAAAATTTTTATGAGCCTATCTTGTAGAGCTTGATGAGAGCTTTCTAATGGTATATGACATGCATTCATCAGAAATCAGATTTGGGAGAAAAGCCTAACCCTAATTTTCTGTTGATTTAGGATTTTAACCTCATTTGATAGCTCTAAGCATGAGGATCATAAAAATGTTGTCAGATCATTCATTAGGTAGTCAAAAGTATGAAAAAGCAGGTCAAGAAGCTATTTGAACAATAGCTAAAAGCACAATAAAATAAAGCAAAAGCTCAATAAAATTAATGACCCAAGTATTAAGAAAAGAGATCTCATGCGAAAATCAGCTTTTTACGAATTTGCTTTATTTTTAGTAGCTAGGGAGGCTTATAGCCTATGAAAAAGTACCTTGGGGTCACTTTGAGAAACATCCAACACCAATTCCAATGCCAACGATTGGTGGAGCTTCAGGAGGTGATGCTCTAGCACTCATGGGGCAGCCATGGTGTACTTTGTGAAGCTATCTTGAGGAGAAGCCATGAAGTTCTTCTTGGAGAAGAGTGTGCTCACACTCTTGCTTATGGAGGAGACTTACCTATCAGCAGCTTGGTGGTTTGGATCATCCATCTACATGATGTATTTGAAGATTGTCTTCTACATGAAGATTTTGGTGTACTTCAAAGACATTGGATGGAGCTTTACATAAGATTGCATCTTATGTTAACTATTCAGGTACATATTCTCTTTATGCACACAGGTACTACTTGGAGCTTATGGAGGCGGTGGCATCCATATCTAGAGGAGTCCTACTCGGCATACATGGAGGCAGTGGCATCCATGAAGGAGAATCAGTACATGCATGCTACATGCATCAGATGAGATGTTAGAGAAGGTGTTTCCACATGAGTATGAGGATTTCTATCAGCAACATGTTAGCATTCTATGCTAATTCTGTAAGTATGTGGTCTTTCACACACACATCTGATTTAGGGTCTTCCATAGCTTAAAATCAGATTAGGGTTTGTTGAATATGAGTTTCAAACTGATCTTTCCTCTTTCTGTCACTCATATTCACTCTTCTACAACCTATCAGGTCATACATCTCATACATATTCAGATTTCTGTCCCTACATGATCCATGGTTGTTACTGACGTTTTTCTGACTTTTGACTTATGACGTTTAGCCTACCTCTGACGGATACGGCAAAACGTTTGTGACGTTTCCGGACGTGGTCTTTTTTAAAATAAAAAATCAAATTTATATACTATTTTTACATATATCAATAATGATATATTTTACATTGTACAATCAAATATATATTATAATTTATACTAGAACCTATGTTGCCATTTATATGTAAAATGAGGCAAAAGCATTTAAATATTATGGAACTGCAGTCTGCAAGTCATGTGTAGCAACTTCCAAGCATATACATAGATGTTGAAGCATCTGAGATTTGTACCGGCTGTTGGATATATTTATGTACTCAAAACGAAATTAAGAGCATGAATCAATAGCATCTGCACATGTAGTATGTTGTATTTGTTTAAAGATGAGAAGCATTATGCACATGTACACAGTACAACAGTTATGAGTATATGAATGTGCTTCAGTCTGGACACATGTATCTGCTCAAGCATCAGGTAAGCATCTGAATTCACGCAAAGGATATGTAGAGGATATATGAATCTTCTGATATAGCATATGCATATTGGATAGCCTATTTGTATGTGAGGCTTGAGCTGGAGCAGGAACTTTCAAATCTGCTGGACATATAATTGTTCTAACTTCTCAGCATGTATACATGATTGAAGCTCCACTTATTGAACATGTAGGTACATAGTTACAAGTTACAACCGAGGCTGCTGGACATGAGTTGCTGGACATATTTTTCTCTTGAATGGGAACCATAATATGCATATAAGTTATACTATACAGTTTACTGTACAGTGTGCATATAATATATTATATACTTAGCATAAACATGCAACACACATTTTACATCATGTACTTCTAGGGCCTTTGCCTTAAACTTAACAGACCACTTCAAAGGCTGGGGGCTCCAAGGTTTGAGCCTACGTAGACTATGGCAGAGACTGGAGCAGATGACTGGCAGCAGCCAACAGTGAATGGGCAGTACAACCCACATGAGTAACATCCAGCAGGCAAACATGAGCAGCACACATAGAATCAAGTAAATCGACCTGAGCCCTAGAAAAAGGCGCAGTCAGGAACCGTTATCTCAGGAACCCTTATCTGATGTGGCAGTCAGGTACAAGTCAGTAAAGTCAGGAAAGGGGGTTGCTGACGAGTCAGGAACCAACCCTGCCTACATCTGAATATTCTTGTAAATTCTGTACATACACTCTTCCATCTATTTCTGTTCACATAGAGTGGTTGAGGTTTTGACTCCCACATTGTAATTTGACATTTGTATATATGATAGTGTGAGTAAGCAGTGGCTTACGTAACACTTTGAACATGTTGTCTAAATCTCTCTCTATCTTTGTCTCATCATTGTATAATTAAGTGTTATATGTTCATGTTTGTCAATTTTGAAAGAAGCTTGAATCTATGTTGTTGATCTTGGACTTATGGGACCTGTGGAATTAGATTATGGGCCTACCTAATTTCCAACAGGGTAGTGTCCTTCAGCTTGCCTTAGGCTTCGGCTATTCGGGCTTGGAATGAAGCCTTGAAGGCGATGTGAAGAGCAAACAAATCGGGCCACAGTCACAGTCTACCTAGAACGAAATACACATCGAAATGACTTTAGGTGCATCAGTGATGCATATGCAAGGTGTTTCACTTTTTGCAACGCAACTCCACGTTGTGTACGCGTTCGCAACACGTTGCTAAAAAGGCAAAAAATAAAACCCTTCCTAGTAGGCCAAAAATGGTCCACAAGGGAGGGTCTTTTATCTTTTCACCATTACAACTTATGAACAAAGAAATTGAGGAGCTGAATCATCATACAATAAAGGCCAATGCCTCAACGAGGAAAAAAAAAAGGAGGGAGACAAAGAGACTATACAATGTGCCACTTACCATATGATCATTCGAACATCATATACCATATAACATCATATGCATGCACGCGTGCCCGCGCGCACGCGCGCGTGCGCGCACACACACACACACATATATATATATATATATATATATATATATATATATATATATATATATATATATATATATATATATATATATATATATATATATATATATATATATATATATATATATATGTATGTGTGTATGTATGTATGTATCTACTTATGTATGTATGTACTATATATGTAATGTATGTATGAATATAGTTTTTGTATGTTCACCTAAAAATACGTTTATCTACTTAGTTATGTATGTATGTATGTATCTATATATGCACATATGTATGTATGATGTAATTCCTTTAATCTATTACTCTATGTTTATTGAAACACATGTCTATTTACTTATGTATGTATCTAATATATATGTTTGTATGTTTGTAGTATGGACCTTGTACCTACTATGTACATAATATGTATGCATCTATGTGCTATGTATATATGTAATATGTATATGCTATGTAGATATGTACGTAAAAATGTATGTATTACATATGCATGTAGTATATATTTACTACTATGTATGTAATATAATATAATCTATCCATGTATTTATGTATGTATGTATGTATGTATGTACATGACAAGACAAATTGACGACCTATATATTTGATATGTACATTGTATAAATTTAAGCATGTCTTGTTTTCATGCCTTTTTTATGATACTTGAGCATTTATAGGAGGATTTTTATACCTAGGATATTTAGATTAAAAAAAAAATCTAAAATAAAAATTGAAGTGTACACAACTTTATCGCAAGTTGGGGGTCGCAACTTGAACCTACTGCTAGCGCGTTAGCAACCCATTGCCTACGGCGTTGCCATCCTGCTGAGGCGCATAAAAAAGGCTTTTTGATTAACTCTCTCTAATGCCCCCATCAGCAACTCGTCAGTAATGTGAGGATTATAGTTTACTGACCCTTAATCTGAAGTCAGGTTCGTCTTTGCTCATGCTGTGGATGTGTCTTTGAATACCCTATCTTTACAAAAGTGCCACCCCACGTGATCTGCATGAGGTACTTTGTCTTGTAGTGGTCTTGAAGAAAGACTCCCACTGAAATCCTGACATGAGGAAGACCTCTCCCTGGGCTCTCTGGCTCTCTGTGATACAAATGAAGTCATATGCCTGTAAGATCTCAAGTTGATTCGCTTGCGAGTCATGTCCATAGTGTACCATTGTAGTTCAAGATTGCTCCTCTTAGTAATATATCCTATTGTGCTAGTGTCTCATAGGTCACATTTCCCTATTTAGTAGGGCATCTATCCATAAAGACCTTACCATCACGATAAAAGGCCTTCCTTGCCTCTTTTTTGGCCTATAGGATCTAAGGCATACAAGCTTGTCGATCCTCAATCTGCATCCTCTTGAGGTCCTCATCCATAAATAGTGTCCTCCCAGTGAGTTCTCTGAGTTTGGATCCCTTAATAGAAACAATCCTCGCCTCTGTTGAGCTCATCGAAAGAATCAAAGCTCATATTTTGGTTGTCTCTCTCTTGAGTCTCCATGCACGAGTAAAAGACATGTCGTATCCAAGTTCATGACATCAACATGATGCATCCACTTCAGCTGATGTACCTTCAGGAATGCATGTGATCCTAACATGGAAATGATGAGCCTCTCTAAGCCTCTCCTCATCAAGTGTGTCTTGTAGCCTGAGGTATTCAACCTTCATGGCATCTTCTTGAACATCTTTTCTCATAATTTTGCATACCACTTCTACCCACTTGTTTCGGCTGGACTCTTACCTCAGATTTGATATGCTCTTGTATGTTTGTAGTCCACAATTATTTTTATTTCTTTGAGGTCATCTATCTTTGTAATTTCCCTTTCCTTTTTAAAAACCTTCAAATGGACTATTTCTTCTTGTAGATGATTCATCTCAGCTTTCCATTCAAGGATTTTATTCTTTCTATGGCCCTTTGCATCTCTTGATTGAGATGCTTTATTTGATCTTTCAAGGATTTTATTCTTTCTATGGCCCTTTGCATCTCTTGATTGAGAGCTTTGTCCGCTTCTTTTTTGGCTTCCTTGACTGCCTGGTTGATCATTTCTTCCACCTCCGTCCTTTCTAGATGTGCCATGCTAGTGTGTGTGTGTGTGTGCGCACGCACGCGCGTGGGTGCGAGAGAGAGGTGGGGGCGGGGGGGGGGGGGGGGGGGGGAGGGAGAGAGGATCTTCAAAAGGGCGAAATTACAAATGAGAAATGAGATGGAAACAATAGAACATGCCTGATCTGACACAATGTGTATGGATAAGGAAAGGAGATGGATTTAATGGATATTACCATCAAGTGAAAATCTAGGGCGATTGTAGCAGCTGTGATGGCTGTCAAACAATGGAAAAGCCACTAGTAATTCTCAGGATAGTGGGTATCTTAACAGTAAATTGCAACTATGTTTATAGACGTGGGCCTGCACATAAGTATCATGGATTCTAAATATTCTGGCGTGTTCTATTTGGATATAGAGATTGATTTTATATTTGGCCTCGCATGGAGCCTAGTGAAGAATTGAGTTCCTGGTTCCGTATGCTACGGAGTTCATGATTCCTCTTTCTCCTTAACTTACGAATGCATGCACGTATAGGCATAAGTTATAACTTATAACTAGGCAGGCATTCTCAAATATAACTGTTGGCATTCTGACATGCTTTTATGATAACGGCTTCCTTGCTGGGTACTCTTATCGAATGTCCCAACCTCTTCATTCACTAACACACTTTGGCATTCATCATCTTCTGGGTGCATTTTTGTTAGGTTATGCGTCTGAATGTTAATTCACTAAATTCTCGATCCACTCTTATATTCACACAGTAAAAAGGAGCAAATAAAAACAGGTTATCTTAGTGTTTAGATTGTCGTTGGTTACAGGGTTCTTTCAGGTGCAGCTGCTCAAGTTGCTCTATACCCTCTGGAAACAGTTCAACGGCATTTACAAGTATGTGGTTTCTATCAGATTCATCATGTGAGGGATCACCAAAAAACTCAAATGAGAGATCACCAAAAAAGCGAATTCTCCTACCACGATTCTCTCTCTCTCTCTCTCTCTCTCTCTCTCTCTCCCCCCCCCCCCCCCCCCCCCCCCCCCCCGGGGGTCCCTTCTTCGTCCCCTCTGACTCTGTTCATGACAGTGATGACCAAACGTATAATTCGAACTGAATAATTTTAATGCATTCGATCAAACCGTTTTTTACACGTTTTCATTATCTTTCGCAACCACTTAAACAGGCTCATGCCGCTGAAAAGTCATCACTTGCTTATCAAAATATGTTCGATGCTCTTCGAATCATAATACAAGATGGAGGAGTGTCTGCACTGTATGCAGGTAATGCTCGTAGTTTAGCTGCTGGCTTTTTTGCTTTGAATTCAATTGAAAGAAAACCTCTATGGAAGCGAATGAATGTAGCGTCTGAATGATGATCATTATGATAATAATAATAACAATAATAATAATAATAATAATAATAATAATAATAATAATAATAATAATAATAATAATAATAATAATATGATGATGATGATGATGATGATACAAAACAGGGTTGCTTCCCAGTACGTTGAAGTTGGTACCTGCTGCTGCTGTCTCTATTCTCGTGTATGAAGCTCTTCAAAGGAAAGGGGAGTACAAGCATTACCGTGTGAAGTAGGTGAAAATGTTCTGAGTGCTTAATGAGATCATCATAGCAAGTCGTTGCAGTTTGTTAGTATGCTCCTGATTCTGATCTCACAAGAGCTTTCAAAAGCGAAAGTAGGCCAGGCATTTATTTTGGTATGTTTACAAGAAGTTATAAGCACGGATGTTGCAAGTCGAGAAAAAGAAGCAAGCAATGGATGGACGTGAAGGCGCCATAGGAGATGAAGCAGCATCTTAGCCAATTGGAAGGTTACATCTCCAATCATTAATCATTTTCCTGTTATGTACATATATTTGTAGAATGGATCCCTTCGAAACTCTTCACTTTGCAAGATGTTTGCACTACTGAACTTGCAGGCTGTTGTGGCTGCATAAAGCCGTTGTATCTCTACATGAAAGTTCAACAAAATTGTATTATACACTTCTATTAATAAATCATCATGGCATTTATCCTTCAAAAAAACAGCAGATTGCAAGTTCCAAAGCAACAGTATTACATTTACTTTCCTTTTGAGTCAGAACTTTATACAATCGACCATCTTGGAGAAGAACTGCACATGCTTGTGCGCATACACGTGCAGGTGCGCGCGCGCACACACACATAGAGAGAGAGAGAGAGAGAGAGAGAGAGAGAGAGAGAGAGAGAGAGAGAGAGAGAGAGAGAGAGAGAGAGAGAGAGAGAGAGAGAGAGGCTTGTTTCCATAATCCATTAGTTTCAGCCTTTTAGGTTCATTCTTTAGAGTTTAGGTTTTCATCATGTGTAGCGCTCTCAATCTCATCCATAACTATATGAAAATAACTATCATCTCTTGGCAACGCAATTATTGCATTAGAGTTCATGGTGGTTTGATATCCCACATGAATGCTCGTCTCCTTTAGTTGAGAGATGGAGACATGGGAAAGTGGAGAGCCATCCCCCAAGTATCATGGAAGAGTTGATTGTTCAACTTCAATTGAGTTGAGGGGTGGAGAATATGCCTATGCCTCCATCATCGAGTAGCACTAAGGGTGATGAGGCTCTTATGTTGAAGATGTGCCTTAAGGTCACCATGCA
The DNA here is from genome assembly GCA_020310875.1 of Ceratopteris richardii. Classification (NCBI taxonomy): domain Eukaryota; kingdom Viridiplantae; phylum Streptophyta; class Polypodiopsida; order Polypodiales; family Pteridaceae; genus Ceratopteris; species Ceratopteris richardii. The sequence continues at coordinate 79,730,524 of CM035423.1, read as the reverse complement.
TCTAAAGTGCCACACATAGGCCATGTGCTTAATACCTCTATCAATGTTTCACACCAAAAAATTTTCGAAAGTAATACTTTCATGAGAGATAATAGCAAGGTAGACATGCAATAGCAACATATGGATGAAACTACTGAACAATGACCAAACTCTTCTTTGAGTGTGGCCTTCCATTCTATGTTGCTACTACTCTTTGTTATATTCCAGAGATGTACATGCTTGGAGGAACGAGAAGTTCCTTTGCTCGGGGGATAGCCAAGGCCAAAAGCCAGAGAGTTCATACGAGGTACCTACTTGTGATGGCTAGATGACTAGAGGAACCTTAGAGAGAACTCTTGATGGTGACTAAACGAAGGCTATAAATAGGTTGGGAGGTGAGTCCTAGGTATGTCATTCTCCACTTCTCACTCTTCCACGGAAAAGGACCATGAGAGAATTTTATAAGATTGCTTGGGAAGGTGCTTTGGGACAAACTTTGTGCACTAGTAAGCTCTCAAAAGAAACGGAATTGGTAGAAACTCGGATGTTATTATTAAGAGTCATATGGGAGAAATATGGATGTTTTGTCTTGTGCGATGATTAGTTTAATATACGTAGAAGAGTTGCCACTCATTGTATACATTAGTTAAAATAAAACATATAGTGGCTCAGACAACTATGAATCATATTGAGAATGCCCATTTCTGATAGCTCCATATGATGAATTCATGCTTGTTCGTTTTTTGTTTCTTACAAGTTTGCACAAACATATACAAAGAGTGATTGCAATATGGACCAAAATATAATCTCCATTGTGAGAAGCTCTTCATTGATATCAGGGCAATTTCGCAAATGAATGCACATATCATTGACAATTTGTAGTGTGGAGAAAAAAATTGCACAAGGCTCTTGCAACCATCGACAACTCCAAGGCTTACGACAAAAGTGGGGATAAGACATAAAACTTGGCATACCTAGTTATCTTTGTCACCAAAGTCACTGTTAATGTCATTGATTGTGCACGAGAGAGGACTTCATTGATCAAAGCTTACAAAAGAAAGACTTTCCACGAGGTCATTCATCCCAATACTATGTTCTCCAAAGTTCACTTAATTGCTAAACGTTTGCACTAGGCTACATTGACTTGTTGAATGAGGAGGGAGAAAGATAAGGCTTAGCCTCATCTTGAGGAGTGTTTGGTCTTTGTTGTATATTTTTCTTTCCACAAGTTTAAGAACTCCAAGGAGAGTTTTCTTTGTGCTTCGTCCACAAGACATGAGGTGTCTTGGAGTTTTTTAGTCATATACTTCAAGTTAAGGATTTGATAAACAAGTCTCAATAGTGGTGCGACTATTCACCACTACCATCAACAATCTTCTTTTGGTGTTCATCATTGTCTAGCCTCATGAAGGGCAAGGTGTTCATATTCAATTTGCTTTGGGCTAAGTCATATGACATTCAGGTGGGGGACTTTGAATTGGTTCGTGGGCTCCTCCTGTAAGCCAACGCTCCTTGTGGGTATAATGTTTCTTTTTCGGGAACAGGTCGAGTAGACAGTTTAGCTGGTGTGGAGCCCTTGGGTTCCAAGTCCGCATACTCCAATGTCGTGTTCGGGGCATTGGGTATCTCACGGCACTGGTCCTCCACAGTCAGTTGACCATAGTCTTTGGTTGCAAGGTCACGTATAAGTATTTTTTGGAAGATGAAGTGATAGATAGATTCTGCCTTTTGAGCTGGTAAGCCTCTTGGGACCCCCATCTCTGACTCAAAAAATCAAAAAATCTATATTGAGCATTCACTGTGTACATCTTTGTTATACTAGCTATGTATGTTCAGGTGGTTTAACATGACATTTATGTTTTGCATAAAGCCTATGTTGTGTCAAAGAAGATCATGCTGAGGTTTTCTTAGCTTGAGTCACCCAAATGTCGAGGTCTCTTCAATGATGTAAGTGGAAGATATATCCTAGCATCACCATAAAAGATTTATGTTACTGGGATTATAGGTGCACACTAGACAAGTTGGTTTCATTGGTGATCAATATACCTTTGGTACTATGCAATGATGAGTGTATGCGTTTTTGGGTGCATTATTAGGTAGTGATATGTTGGGTTTATGCAGTGAGCAATATACCTTGGGTACTATGCAGTGATGAATGCATGCGTTTTTGGGTGCATTGTTGGCTAATATGATTTTTGTTCCTTTGATTACATGCTCCACTTGCAAAGGAGAGTTTGTTGGAGTTTTCATTGATTTCATAGTTTAGCCATATAAGGGCTAATTTCTAGACGGTTTAGTTCCAAAATCATTCTATCAATTAGAAGATAGTATTTGGTTTTCTTATTTGGTTCTTGTGGATCAATTATCCATTTTTTTGTGAAATTATATAGAATTTTTTTGGAGTTTGGGTCTTAGTCATATTCTAGTATGATATATGAACGCCATTGAATATACTCTTCTTGTTATGGCATCATAACATAGAGATATAGAAGATGGTTTTAGAGGCAACTCAACTAACTCAAAAAAAGTGTAGAATTTTCAAGGCAAAGACAACTTCAAGATCTGCAAGTTTAATGGATCTAATTTGCCTTATTGAAGAGTCAAATACATGATGCTTTGATTCAAAGAAGACAATCAAAGGAAATTGGTAGTAAATCTATGCTTGTACAAAAAGGTGGACCGTCGAACTCTAAACACCCCCTCCATGTGATGACCATTTTGTTTTTAATGTGCAGAATTCGTGACATATGGCATCACTTAGTCCATTGGGTTTTAGATCTAAGGACATATGTAAACTTTAGAGGTAGCATTGGACATATGGCCTACAAGTGTCGGGACATATGACATCCCTTGTTTTTCATGGACATATTGAATCCATGTGGGTTTGGTTCCATGGACATATGGAATCCATGTGGGTTTGTTTCCATGGGCATATGGCATCTATGGTGTTGGGACATATGGCATGCCTAGGTTCTAGGGACATGGCATCCCTAAACATGCAAAAGGTTTTACATTACACGGTAGGTAGTGTCTTTGGATCCATTTGCTTCAATTGATCCTTTTCGTTGAGTGAAGACTTTGGTTGATCCTTTGATGGGACCTTTTGGAATTCATTGCAGCCTTCACCTTCGATGTGGTCTTTTTCTTTTGTCCTCCTTCCTTTTGCATGTGATGAGCTTTGTCATTATTCTTGAGGTTGTAGGAGCCTTTGCCTTTTTCTTATTAGCATGCATTCAGCTATGCCTTGTGTTACAAGCATCAACAGATAAGAAGGCCAAAGAAAGGAGTTAGAAGGAGCAAGGAGACTGAAGCATTATGCAGATCTGGCAAAGAATAGGCCTAATCAAATTTTTCATAAATTATTTTCAACCAAAAGTGATTTTCATCACTACACCAGCATTGTAAATACGGTTTTTGGTAGATTAGACTCCATTTTTCCAAGCCTAGGAGTCCTCCCGCTTGAGGAGTATTAGAAGTACCTATGTTTGAGCCCTCAAATAAGACCTGGAACCTAATTTTTAAGTAGGCCAGACACTAGGTCTAAACAGAGCCAACTCTAGTGAAAAACTATAAAAAGAGCTAGAGAGCTCATTTTTGAGGTTGGTTTGATAGAGATTAAAGCTTTTGTGAGAGAGTTTTCTTGTAATTGAAAGCACTCTATTGTTCCTCTCTTTGTTCTTGCTTTGTGTGTACGTGTGTGTGTATGCGTGTGCATGCTAGTGTGCTTCTCACTCATGCACTTGTGCCTTCACTTGTTCATGGTCGTCATATCAGTTCTCACGTCTCCACGGATTGACATTTATGAGGTGGATCTCCTCACATTAGTACTTACCATTGTGCTAGAGTGACACCAAATTTGGCACCATTGCTGGGGAGAGAGCTTCGAGGACGAGCGTGTGATGGTAAGACGTAGAGTTGTGACATTGGAGCCATAGGTAGTTTCCTTATTTTTCATTATTTTTTCTTACTTTCATTATCAACATCATCATCATCATCATCATAATCATCATCATCATCATCATCATCATCATCATCATCCTCACCATCTCCCACCGCCATCTCCATCTTCGCTAAATTTTCAGTTTTTTTGATCATATTCCCTTCCCCACCTTATTCCCCTCATTTTATTTGTGTGAGAGAGTGAGACAAAGCGAGAGAGAGCTTGTGTGCATTCTATTTCTTGTTGTTTGTGAGCTTTTGTTGCAGGTTTTGGTTGTATCATCATCTCCAGCAGCTTGCACGACATACCTCTACACAATTTTCAAGATGATGACCTCTATCTATCACGACAAATAGAGAAAGTTGGTATTTCTTATTTTCATGAATGGCACGATAAACCGCACCACTAGAGCATTCCAAATCACTAGAAAGTTCTTAAAAATTTGCATTTTTTGGTCTATCACGATAGACCAAAACCATGATAGACATCGTCTATTACGATAGACACCCGTCTATCGTGAGAGACCAAAACCGGCGAAAGATGACATATGACAGACGAGAGACAATAGACGATAGAGGATAGACATCTTCTATCGAGATTGACACTTGTCTATCACGACAGACACCCATCTATCACGACAAACACCCATCTATCAGAATAGCCACTGTCTATCACAACAGATCAAAATGCACGACATACGACATATGATAGACACTATCTATCGTGATAGACATCCATCTATCACGACAGACACCGTCTATCATGATAGACACTATCTATCGCGATAGACCAAAATCTATGATAGAGGACAAAGGATAGACACCATCTATCATGATAAACACCCATGTATCATGATAGACACCAAAATCCACGACAGACGAGAGATGACAGAGAATAGACATCGTCTATCGTGATAGACATCATCTATCGTGATATATAGAAGGCCATGATAGACGATAGATAGCATCCTCTATCGCAATAGATAGCCATGCACGATAGAGACCATCTATCACGACAGACACCCATCTATCACGATAGACAGGTCTATCGTGACATACACCCATCTATCATGATAGACAAATAATTTTAGCAAAAATTAAGGTGTTATTTTTTTTGAAAATTAGGGATCCAATTTGGCATTTTTCAAGCTCTTTTTACCTACACCATTATGGAGGCCTTAGACAATTAGACAAATATCATGAGAGAGCTTGTTTGCGTTGCATAACTTGTTTTGAATCGTACATGATCTCAACTATTTTTCTTAAGAATAATACGTTGATTTTCAAATAGGGTAATTTGAAATTTACCCTCAGGAAACCAAGGGAGCTCTAGAAAACTTTTTATCAGTGCAAAGGGGAAAAAAGGTCTTTAAACAGTGCCTAAATCAAAATTGTCTATCAATTAAAGCTAAAGTGGGATCTAAACTTGGGATTTTTACAGGTCCACCAAGAGTCAATCAAGGGTATCCAAAGCAAGGTGCCAGTGTGTGTAAGCTTGGGAACGTGCATCCTGAGCATACAAATGCAACCAAGGTGAAGCGACTTGAGGTTGGAAGATCTCTCAAACCCCTTAGTCAATTCCTAGCTTAGGTTAAGTGCAATTAGTGGTTTGATTGATTAGAGGCACGATAGGAACACTCAAGTTCTAAGAGCCTTTAAATTTCCAAGTTTAAGAATAGATTAATTACGATCAAGGAACAATTTAAGGGCAAAGAATTTATTTTTATTGGACGAAGAACATCAAGTATGACAAACCTAAGTGCTCAAGACAACAGATATTTAAAGACAAGGAAATACATCTTCAAGAAATTAAAAGGAATAAGTAATTGATATCAAGGAATCAACAATGTGGTTGTACAAGGGTCATTAGGCTAATCAGTAGGGCATATGAACCTTAGATCAGGTAGACACCTAGGGAGAGATCGACGAAGTATTAGATCACTTGAGGTGAGTGTCAACCATACAACTAGGTCATAGGCCTAGTAGCTTAGTGATTATCCCTACATGCTTAGTTTGGAAACGAGTGATTCAGAGACGTCCTTTAACATGGAATGACTGGTAGGAAGTGCAAGCACACCCTATTTATAAACACTAGAAGGCCTAGTAGCTTAGTGATTATCCCTACATGCTTAGTTTGGAAACGAGTGATCCAGAGATGTCCTTTAACATGGAATGATCGGTAGGAAGTGCAAGCACAACCTATTTATTAACCTATTTATAAGACGCTACAGAATATATTAGGACCAATCGATTAGGTGCACATATCTATGAGGATGGTCTGAGGCAATTAGTTGTCCAACTCAAAAATCCCGATCAACCCTTTGGACTTGAACACCCAATGGTTAAATTCGAAGAGGGTTCATATATTGATAAGCAAGGAACCATGTACGTGGTTACAATCTTACCACACAGGACATATGAGTTTGGAAATGTCATTCCTGAGAATGAGATAGGACACCTAAGACGAGAACCCAGGATCCCTCGAGGCAAGTCTATCTTGATGAGAGTGATTCATCCAGAGTGGGTTCCCCAATGCAAGAAAAGCATAGAACTGTTCTTGAATAGAGAAACACAGGAAGCTTTTTGGAGATTCAAGTCAGATCAACTTGGTGAAATAGGCACAATCACCATCTACAAGTTCAAAGATTCAGAGATACCAAGCAAAGTTTTCTATCTGGATAACACATCAAAGAGAATGTTCTTGGTAACAGAGCATGGCAGACATTCATACACTTGGAAGGAGGAATTGATTTTCCCTCCTCCACCAAGATCTAATGTTTCCCATGGCCTCCAAGGAGCAGGATCATCCCATACTCATGAAAACCAGAGGGAAAGAGCTAGAGAGAGACCTGTTTAGTGAGATTTACAAACCCCTTAGGAAGAGAGCAGTCATGATTAGATGCAGAAAGAACAGATGAGGAGAGGCACAAAAATCCAAGACATCAAGGAGGCATGGATGAGTTTCCCTTGCCTAGGCCAAGAGAACACCCCAGAATCTTGGGGCCTACCCAACTGGTTAAATCCATGAAGAATTACCTCGATGGCACTAGAGATCCTTATGATCATGTAGCAGACTTTAGACAAGTTCTGAGAGCGGAACAAGTCGAGGACCTATTCACTGAGTACAATGCCTTCAGTCTAACTCTCAAGAACACTACCTTAACGTGGTTTCAACCACTACACCAAGGTCAATTCAAATTATAGATCAATTTCTAGAAGCATTCATTATAGAATTCTCCAAAAGTGGCGTTAGGCACAACACTTCATTGCTTATATATAGCTTCAAACAAACACGTCAAGAAAGAGCTAGACTAGAAGGAAGAAAATTCAGACAATACTTAGAGAGATGCCCTGTTTTAGGGTTTCCCACACTAGCCAAACAAGTAGTTTATTCCTAGATGGTTTGTTAAGTAGCAAATTGAGATCCTACATGTACTTGAAGGACCCTAGATCCATAGAAGAGTGTGTATGCATGTGCATAGATATTGAGGATCATTTTGTTGATGAATTAGAGCTTTCAAAAATCTATAAAGATTTAGATAGCTCTACTAGCCTCACCTCCAAACCATCTACATCTATTGAGGAACTTGTAGAGAAGGTAGCACAGAAGTTAGGTGTCTCTAGCAAGCAAACACCTAGATTTGTCTCATTGAAAGGATGCTATATCTTGGAGGAGATCATATGGCTAATGTGTGCCCAATCATGGCTCAACCCCAAGTGAACCCTAACAACCAATACTGCACAATAGAAAGGAGGTATACTAACCACGCCACACAAGATTGCCCATATAACAAGCATGTGGTTAGGCAATTATCCACAATAGGGGAGATACCAAATTAGTATCCACCACAAACAATAGGGGAGATACCAAATTTGTCTTGTGTGAAATGATTTCAAAAGTTGAAGTTTTCCAAGCAAGTCGATGCCTGGCATCGAGTTTGTGCTGATAAGTCTATGTTTTATTCTCTAAGTTTTATGTACTGCTAAATCTCTTTGAAAATATGAAGTTTGTGGAGCAACTTGATGCCAGGCATTGAGTTTCAACATAAAGCCGATGCCTGGCATCGAGTTCCCACATAAAAGTGGTCTTGCTCATGTCTTGTGTTCATAGGGTAATTTTGGCGTTGAAAAAGTGGCTAAAAGAGCTCAAAGTCGATGCCTGACATCGACTTTTGGTTGCAAGTCGATGCTAGGCATTGAATTTTCATTTTTAGACACTCAGAATTAGTAAAAGAGACAAAATTTCTAGTTTTGGAAAGTCATACAAGGTGATCTTGTGAAGCCCATAGCTTGAGTTCTAGAGATCCGTTTCTTGCAAATAATAGCTTGTTGGAAAGCTCTACTATGCTAATTTTCTCCACCGAAAGATCTTGGCAAAATAATATTTGACCTAAGAAAAATTAACAAAATACTGAAGGTATGTCATTTTAGTGACTGGAAAAATCTGAAGAAGTAAAGTTCTTGGTTTTGGCTATCATTTCTCAAAGTTTTGAGTGGCAATGAGTTAATGGTGACCATAGAGGTTGTCTAGTGTCACATTATTTCATTTCTTGTGATGTTTCACACATCAACAAGTGGTATCAGAGCAGAAAGGTCCTAAAGAGCAGAAGGCAGCAAAGATACGAGAAGTTTTGGAAAAGTTTTCTTTAAAGTTTGAAAGGTGAAGCATTTGAAAGACTGAAGGCATCAAAAGGTTACTTCAGAAAGTATCCTCATACATAAAGAGCTCCAAAAGGTATTGTTCTTTATCCTTTAAGCTCACAGGTTGTAGCAGAAGGAAAGGAGTATGGTAGATCATATCTTCATTGACAAACTGGACAGAAATAATTACCTCGCATGGGTAATGAGAATGGAAGCCTTACTTATGAGTAAGGATCTCATGATATATGTAACAGGTGAAGAAGAGAAGCCAGTATTTGAAGATGAAAGCCGACCAAAGAAAGAAGAACTAGATGCTTTAAAGAATTGGCAGAAGAAGGATGCAAGTGCAAAGGCATACATTTACAACACAATCTCAGATCATTTGCTACCACACATCAGAGGATTGGAATCATTTGAAGATATATGGAATGCATTGGAGTATCATTTCCAAACCACTACTAAAGCAAGGAAAGCAAGTCTATGGTCAGAGTTTACAACATTCAAGAAGAAGCCAAGTCAAAATATTAGTGATTATGGCACTAAGATGAAGGATCTACCAGATAGTCTTGGATCCATAGATGAAGATATTGAGGATCACAAGTTTATTGCTCAATTACTTACAGGTTTGAGAGGAGATGAAAGGTGGAAACCTTTTGTCTTATCAATAGAACTTTCATTAAATCATTATGTTCCAGATTTGAACGAGTTGCTTGGTTTGATGCTCACAGATAAAGGTAAAGCAAAGGATGAAGAAGAGTTGAGTTCTCAAGTTTATTATGCAAGAGGTAAAGGCACAGGCAGAGGAAGAGCAAGAGGCTTTGGAAGAGGAAGAGGTAATCAGAATAACAATAAGAAGGCTTGCTGATCTAAAGGTATTTTACATTGACTCTGGATGTTCTAATCATTTGTCAGGAAACATAGAATTGATATCAGAATTGGAAAAAGGCATTTCTAGTCATAGTGTTCAAACAGGTGATAATACAAGACATAGTGTACATTCAATTGGAAAAGTGAAATGCAAGAGTGGAGCAGATTTGCTAACCAATGTTTTGTATGTTCCTACAATACCTAAAAACTTGATTAGTGTGGGATAGATAGTTGAAAAAGGTTTTCAAGTCAGGTTTACAAATGAAGGAGTATTTGTTGAAGATCTAGAGAATGGATATAATCAGATTGTCTCTGGTAAGAAAGAAGGTAGACTCTTTACTTTAAGAGTACAAGGGAACATTGGTCAAGCTTTGCTCACACATGGTGAAGGAGTGATTACAGAACTTGATCTTTGGCATAAGAGATTAGGTCACTTCAATGAAAGAGGAATTAAAGCTATGGTTGCTAATCAGTCTGTACTAGGATTACCAAATGTGCAAAGTCAACATATGGTTTATAAATGTGGAGCATGTCAAATGGGAAAAGCACACAGGTTACCATTTCAGAAGAAAGGATTCAAACATGATGGATTACTAGAGCTCATTCATACAGATGTATGGGGACCAACAAAAGAAGGATCTATCAGTGGCTCAAGGTATTATGTTCTTTTCATTGATGATGCTACAAGATGGATAACATTATATGTTTTGAAGGAAAGATCAGAAGTGTTTGGAGCTTTCAAGCATTTTCATGCATATGCAGAGAGAGTCACAGGTCAAAAGCTTAAAAGACTGATGTCTGATGGAGGGGGAGAATACTTCTCCCAAGAGTTCAATGATTATCTTTGGAATGCAGGTATTAAGAGAGAAATAACTTGCAGGTATACACCACAACAAAATGGTGTGGCAGAAAGAAGGAATAGGACCTTGGTTGAGTTTGCTAGAGCTATGCTGAAGGAGAAGAATTGTCCAAATTATCTTTGGGCTGAGGCTATAAATACAGCTACATATCTTGTGAATAGATTACCATGTGCAGCTCTAAATGGAATGACTCCATATGAAGCTTGGTGGGGTAAGAAACCAACACTAGATCATTGTAGAGTGTTTGGATCAATTGCATATGCTTATTTGCCATCACAACTTAGACATAAACTTGAACCAAAGGCAGAAAAATATATGTTCATTGGTTATGATGAAAAGAAGATGGGTTATAGGTTATGGAATCCTTTAACCAAACAATTTCTTGTTTCTAGAGATGTTACATTTGATGAACAGAAAAGTTGGTATGCAGATCAAAGTCATACAATTGAAGAATTTGAAGAAGAGCTAAGAAGATGTGAGAAAGGAAAATCAATTGTGCAGGTAAATAGAGATGAAGACTATATGCAAGCAAGTACATCCAAAAGTGGATTAACAAGAAGAAATGAAGAAGCTCCTATATTTGATGAAGAAGTGTATCCAGACACTTATGAAGAATGTGAACCAAGGAGGTCAAGTAGGACAAGAAGACAACCAGAAAGGTATTCTTATGATACTTCTTACATAACTCAGAAGAACTATGCATATATGGTCAAAGATGATGAAGAACCTCAGAACTATGATGAAGCAAAAGGTAAGAAGCAATGGGAAGAAGCAATGAAGGAAGAGTTCAATGCGCTAGAGGAGAACAAGACATGGGAACTTGTTCCTAAACCAAATGGTAAGAAAGTAATTGGAAATAAATGGGTTTATAAAGTGAAGAAGCTTGCAGATGGAAGTATATCCAGATACAAAGCTAGATTGGTGGTGAAAGGCTATGCCCAAACTTATGGCATAGATTATGATGAGACATTCAATCTTGTAGCTAAGATGTCAACTATAAGGACAATCATTGCTATTGCAGCTTCAAAAGGATGGACTCTAAGTCAATTGGATATAAAGAATGCATTCTTGAATGGATACATATCAGATGAGGTATACATGGAACAACCTCAAGGGTTTATAGATTCCAGGTATCCAAATTTTGTTTGCAAGTTGAGAAGAGCACTCTATGGATTGAAACAAGCTCCAAGAGCATGGAACTATAGACTGGTGAAATATCTCAATGATCTTGGATATCAAAGTTCAAAAGCAGATCCAAGTCTACTTATCAAAAGAACAGAGGAAGGTACAATCTACATTTGTATTTTGTAGATGACATTATAATCACAGGTACTTCAGATGAAGGAATCAAGGAGGTAAAGAGATTACTTGAAAAAGAACTCAAGATCAATGATCTAGGAAAGTTGTCATACTTTCTTGGAATGGAAGTCACTTATACAGATCATGGCATACATGTACCACAAGAAAGGTATCTTCTGAATCTATTGAAGAAGTTTGATATGGAAAATTGCAGAGAAGCTTCAACTCCACTTGAAGTTAATCACAAGCCAGTAAATATGATGGTGCAGAATACAAAGATATGAGGAAGTATCAATCTCTTGTGGGTAGTTTGATTTATGCTACACTAACAAGACCTGATCTTAGTTATGCAGTGGGAGTTTTGTGACAATTCATGCATTGTCCAAAGGACCCACATTGGATTGGAGGTCAAAGAGTTCTCCGATATATCAAAGGAACTATAAAGGAAGGATTATATTATCCTTTTACATCAGATTTGAAGTTGAGAGCCTATAGTAACTCAGACTGGGCAGGTAATCAAGATGAGAGAAGATCAACTCATGGCTACATGATATACATTGGTGATAAGCTTGTAAGTTGGTGTTCAAAGAAACAACATACAGTAGCATTATCATCAACTGAAGCTGAGTACTAAGGACTTGTGAAAGCAGATAAGGAGGTCATATGGATGCAGACATTATTCAAAAGCTTGGGCATTGATCAAGGTATACCTACAATACATGGAGATAATATGAGTTCACTTTATCTTGCAGCAAATCCAGTATTTCATGCAAGAACAAAACATATAGAGATACATTATCATTTCCTGAGAGAAAAGGTAATGGAGAAAGAAATTGAAGTAGAGTACATTTCTACAAAAATCAGATAGAAGAAATAATGACAAAGAGCTTGGATGGTGTGAAGACCAGCAGATTCAAAAGTATGGCAGGAGTAAAAGAAAAGAAGAAGATATGAAGGAACAGAGAATGTCAATTAGTGATTGAGGGGGAGCAGTTGGAGAAACAATCACTAGTTGGACATATATTTGAAGGACAAAGCTTCAGAAGAAAACCACATGCCTATGTGAAGGGACAAATTCACAAGTGTATTATATTTGTAAAGTTAGTTCACTTTAGTTCTAGAAGTTTTTTTTTTTTAAAATCACGAGAATAAGAAAATCTATATAAGTTAGTTTGTATCAACTGACACGATGAGGAAGACAATGAGAAAGTGAGTTAGTACTCATTTTGTATGTCATAGAATTGTCGGGATTCTCTGCGTGAGAAAGCACCTGTGCATTTCTGAGGTTTCATAGTTATGGAAAGAGTTTATTAAAGTTCTGTGTATAAGTCTTCTTCTTCCATCTCCAGAGTTTGTCTTGTGTGAAATGATTTCAAAAGTTGAAGTTTTCCAAGCAAGTCGATGCCTGGCATCGAGTTTGTGCTGATAAGTCTATGTTTTATTCTCTGAGTTTTATGTACTGCTAATTCTCTTTGAAAATATGAAGTTTGTGGAGCAACTCGATGCCTGGCATCGAGTTTCAACATAAAGTCGATGCCTGATATCGACTTCCCACATAAAAGTGGTCTTGCTCATGTCTTGTGTTCATAGGGTAATTCTAGCACTGAAAAAGTGGCTAAAGAAGCTCAAATCGATGCCTGGCATCAACTTTTGGTTGCAAGTGGATGCTAGGCATCGAATTTTCATTTTTAGACACTCAGAATTACTAAAAGAGGCAAAATTTCTAGTTTTGGAAAGTCATACAGGGTGACCTTGTGAAGGCCATAACTTGAGCTCTAGAGATCTGTTTCTTGCAAATAATAGCTTGTTGGAAAGCTCTACTCTTCTACTTTCATCCACCAAAAGATCTTGGATAAATAATGTTCTACCTTAGAGAAAGTAACAAAATACTGAAGGTATGTCATTTTAGTGATTGGAAAAATATGAAGAAGTAAAGTTCTTGGTTTTGGCTATCATTTCTCAAAGTTTTGAGTGGCAATGAGTTAATGGTGACCATAGAGGTTGTCTAATGTCACATTAATTCATTTCTTGTGATGTTTCACACATCAACAACCATGACCATGACCATGACCATGACCATGACCATGACCATGACCATGACCATGACCATGACCATCACCATGACCATCACCATGACCATCACCATCACCATCACCATCACCATCACCATCACCATCACCATCACCATCACCATCACCATCACCATCACCATCACCATCACCATCACCATCACCATCACCATCACCGTCACCATCACCATCACCATCACCATCACCATCACCATCACCATCACCATCACCATCACCATCACCATCACCATCACCATCACCATCACCATTGTTGAGATATCAAGCTCAACATGTGATGATCCAGGATGACACGTACCAGTTTTTCGTTTCTCTGACATGTATAGTGGTCACGCCGGTATATGTCCGGGATACTTTATTGAGCTTTATTAGATTTATCTACCGAGAGTGATGGCACATTTGGTTCCAGCTCACTCATTCGCGGACATTAGGTTTTTCCTTATGTACTGGTCTTTATATATTGCACTGGTGGTATTCTTGTTTTTAGGTCATTCTTGTACATTCCTTTTATGTAATAGAAGAAGAAGAAGAAGATCATTCTTCCTTGCCTCAATCTGTGTGTGTGCTTCTCCTTGAGAGTGAGAGTGTATGTGTGAGCTCTCTTCCTTATCTCCTTCCTCGTGACATGGTATCAGAGCCAGCGTGGCTGTAGAGAGCTCGTGGAGAAGGCGACGGTGAAGACTACGCGGCAAGGCGTGGAGAAAACGCGATTTCACAAACGGCCTCCATTTGCTACGAAAATCGCCCTGAAGGTAGAAGACCTCAAAATATTTTCGAGACTTATTCCTTTAGGGTCACTAGTTTTTGTTAGATCGAAGTTTCGGAGCCATCTCGACCTCCGTTTCGAGCTCGCAAGGTGGGACCCACAAAAAAACCAGGTCAGTTTCAAAAACTGTAACTTGCGTTGTGTTCGACGACACTCATATATTCGAGATTCAGAATTTCAAGCAATTCCGTGTACTGTTGATACACGAAAACTGTGTTTTTCTGAGATCGAACTGTCACGTCATAGTGTGACAGTGTTCAAGCAGAAGGGCTGCTTGTAGTGTGTTGCGGTGTTGTGAATTGTTGCAAAAATGGCAAACGCAGATGGAATGAGTCAGCTTATGAGCGATAAGCTGGACAAGAACAACTTCCATGCTTGGAGATTCAGAATGACGAATTTCCTAATGGGAAAAGGCTATTGGAAGTACATCAAAGGAGAGAATGAAAATGCTCCATAGTTACCAGAAAGGAATCGGACTGTAGATTAGTTAAGAGCATATGAGGAATGGAATCAAGGAGCACGAAAGGTAATGTATTGGCTATCTGTTAGCATACAGGATAGCATGATTGGACACATACAGGATGCCAAGACTCCAAAAGAGGCTTGGAACAGCTTGGTTACCTTGTATGAGACTAATACAAAGGCATGGAAATTGCAACTCAAGAACGAGCTGCATACATTGGAAAAGAAGAGCATGACGGTAAGTGACTACACTCTAAAAATCAAAAGCATATGTGAGTCACTTGCATCTATTGGCGTGAATGTAGATGATGATGATGATAAGGTGGAAGTGTGCCTTCGTGGTTTAGGAGTTAAAATGCCAATTCCTGGATATGTTGAAACAGGTGATGACACATCGCATCCTATTGAGCATACAGGAAACATAGCATTGTCTATGGAGGACGGAAAGGTAAAACATCTCGCTGATGTGCTGCATGTTCCAAATATAATGAAGAATCTGGTTTTTGTTGGACAAATGGTTGACCAGGGATTACAAGTCAGGTTCAATGCTGATGGATTATATGTAGAAGAGTACAAGTAGGATGGACGATTGGTTTCCAAACGAAACAAAGTGGGTAGGATGTTCACCTTAAATGTGAAGATTCCTGAAATGAATGCAGCCATGTTTGCGAAAGGTGCAGGAGTTATTGCAGATATAGAGATATGGCACAAACGGATTGGACATGCAAACTTGCAAAGGCTGAAATTGATGCAGTCAAAAGGAGATTGTCCATGGACTACCAAATTTCAAAGTTGTAGAAATGCAAAAGGTATGTGGAGCATGTCAATTTGGTAAACAATCAAGAGCATCA
Source organism: Ceratopteris richardii (assembly GCA_020310875.1). NCBI lineage: Eukaryota > Viridiplantae > Streptophyta > Polypodiopsida > Polypodiales > Pteridaceae > Ceratopteris > Ceratopteris richardii. The sequence continues at coordinate 79,714,773 of CM035423.1, read as the reverse complement.
TTTCCACATGACAAGCATGTTAGTGAGAATGTACTAGAAGTAGTACATACAGATGTTTGGGGTCCAGCAAAGACCACATCTATGGGCGGTTGCATGTTTTATGTTACTTTCATTGATGTCCATACACGCAAAGTATGGGTATATTTCATGAAAGAGAAGAGCGAGGTGTTTACTCACTTCCAGAATTTTAAAGTTATGGTGGAAAAGCAGATAGGAAAGTACATTCAAACATTAAGATCTGATGGAGGAGGTGAATACATGTCAAATGAGTTCAGCAGTTTTCTAAAAAATCATGGAATTCGGTGTCACTTTTCATGCAGGTACACATCACAACAGAATGGTGTTGCTGAACGCAAAAATAAACATATTGCAAAAATAGCAAGAGCCTTGATGGCTGAGAAAAATATGCCTCATTGTTATTGGGCAGAAGCTGTGCATACTGCTGTATACATCATGAACAGAACTTCGGCTGCTGCTGTACATCAAGTTACACCTGAAGAGAAGTTTAGAGGTAAAAAGCCAAACTTATCACATCTGAAAGTTTTTGGCTGTATTGCATATGTACATGTTCCAAATGAGTTGAGGACGAAGCTTGATCCGAAAGCAGAAGAATGTGTCTTCATTGGATATTCCCTTGAGCAAAAGGGGTACAAATGTTATAACCCACTCACACGACAGGTGAAGGTGAGCAGAGATGTGGTATTTGATGAAATGTCAAGCTTCTTTGCAGATGCCAAAGAAGGACTGAATCTTGAACCAAATGACAAAGAAAATGCTGAAAAATCTAGTGCAGAATCGCAAGTTTTGAGTGGACCGGATGCATCACCAGGCAATAGTTCCAACTCAAATCCATGGAGTGGAAGATTGCGTGGAAATTTCAGTCCAACAAATTCGTCAAATACATCCAAGAAAGGTAAAGAAAAGCTTTCTGTTGGTAGTAAAACAGGTGCAGGTTTTGAAGACGTTGATGGAGATTCAAGCGGTTCAGAAAAGAGTCTTGATGAGGAACTTGGATTGCCCTCTGTGAAGACTCCAGGAGTAAGAAGGGCACATGTAGATGATACAAGAAGAAGTGACCCAGGACCAAGAAGATCTGGGAGGATGCGTAATTCAATGCAACGATTGACATATGATAGTTACATGGCTCGCCATTATGCCTACATGGCAAAGGTAATACAAGATGCTGAACCTTCTTGTTTTGAAGATGCAATTGGTAATGCAGATTGGGAAAAAGCTATGGATGAGGAGATGGCTGCACTTTATGGAAATGATACATGGAAGCTGGTTCCATTGCCGCAAGGAGAGAAATCCATAGGCTGCAAATGGGTTTACAAGGTAAAGCATAATGCTGATGGTAGCATAAGCAGGTATAAAGCATGATTGGTAGCTAAAGGTTATGCACAGACATATGGCATTGATTATGAGGAAACATTCAGCCCTGTAGCTAAAATGTCTACTGTCAGAACACTTGTTGCATTAGCTACAGCAAAAGGATGGACTTTGCATCAGATGGATGTGAAGAATGCTTTCCTACATGGTGAGTTACAGGAAGAAGTATATATGGACCAGCCACAAGGATATGAAGATTCAAAGCATCCATAATATGTTTGCAGGTTGCAAAAGGCTTTGTATGGGCTGAAGCAGGCTCAGCGTGCATGGCATGCAAGGATTGCTGATTACTTAACCAGCATTGGGTTTTCTATGTGTGATGCATATCACTCACTATATGCAAGGAAGGCTGATGATGGCATCACTATTGTGGCTATTTATGTTGATGATCTGATTGTAGGTGGTGATAATGAAGAAAGCATCAAAGAGGTAAAGAAACTTCTTATGCAGGAATTCGACATGAAAGATCTTGGTGTGCTACGCTATTTCTTGGGCATTGAGTTTATACATACAAAAACAGGTATATGGATGTCGCAAAGGCAATATGCCTTGAATATGCTGCAAAAGTATGGTATGGTTGATTGTAAGCCAATTTCTATGCCTTTAGATCAGAATTTGAAATTGGATACTACATCAGGTGAAGCATTGGAAAATGCTACTATGTACAGGAAAATTGTGGGAAGTCTTATATATCTTACAATTACAAGGCCTGATTTAAGCTACACTGTTGGAATTGAAAGTCAGTTTATGGAGGTTCCCAGGAATCCACATTTGGATGCTCTGAGGCGCACTCTACGTTATGTGAGTGCTACTTTGGATTATGCATTGTTTTATGAAGCTGGTGTAGATTTGCAGGTTCATGGATACACCGATGCAGATTGGGCTGGTAGTACTCCAGATAGAAGATCTACTAGTGGCTTTCTTTTCTCACTTCGAGGTGCAGCTATTACATGGAGCAGTAAGAAGCAACCCACTGTTGCTTTGTCGAGTACAGAGGCAGAGTATAGAGGTGCTGCAATGGCAGCATGTGAGGCATCATGGCTGGAGATGTTAGTTGCAGATTTAGGTGTGGAAGTGAAAAAGCCTATCACTATCTATTGTGATAATCTTAGCAGCATACAGTTAGCACGGAACCCTGTTTTTCATGCTAGAACAAAGCATATCGAGGTACATTATCACTTCATCAGAGAGAAGGTATTAGCAGGTGATATTGATCTTGTTTATGTGAGAACAGATGAGCAGGTTGCTGATATTTTCACCAAAGCACTTGGAGCTGAGAAGTTGAAGAAGTTTCGGAAGATGCTTGGATTACAGGATATGGCATTGAGCTTGAGGGGGAGTGTTGAGATATCAAGCTCAACATGTGATGATCCAGGATGACACGTACCAGTTTTTCGTTTCTTTGATATGTATAGTGGTCACGCCGGTATATGTCAGGGATACTTTATTGAGCTTTATTAGATTTATCTATCGAGAGTGATGGCACATTTGGTCTTGCCAGCTCACTCATTCACGGACATTAGGTTTTTCCTTATGTACTGGTCTTTATATATTGCACTGGTGGTATTCTTGTTTTTAGGTCATTCTTGTACATTCCTTTTATGTAATAGAAGAAGAAGAAGAAAAAGATCATTCTTCCTTGCCTCAATCTGTGTGTGTGCTTCTCCTTGAGAGTGAGAGTGTGTGTGTGAGCTCTCTTCTTTATCTCCTTCCTCGTGACAACGATCACCATCACCATCACCATCACCATCACCATCACCATCACCATCACCATCAGCATCACCATCACCATCACCATCACCATCACCATCACCATCACCATCACCATCACCATCACCATCACCATCACCATCACCATCACCATCACCATCACCATCACCATCACCATCACCATCACCATCACCATCACCATCACCATCACCATCACCATCACCATCACCATCACCATCACATCACCATCACCATCACCATCACCATCACCATCACCATCACCATCACCATCACCATCACCATCACCATCACCATCACCATCACCATCACCATCACCATCACCATCACCATCACCATCTAATCAACCTCATGTAACCCCATCACCACCTAGAGTAGGATCAATCTTAGCGAATCCCACTCTCGAGAACTTAGACATGATGCTTAAAGCATATCAGACCAGAATCCAAGAAGGGTCAAATGTGACAGAACATGAAAAATGTTACCCCAGGGATGATCTAGAGATTGAAAGAACAAAGCTTTGTGCAAAGATGGTAGAATTGGCTCAAACCGTGTTTGAGGCAAGTCATCTTTTCAACTGCACAACCTTAGCCAAAACACAATTACACTTTGACAGATTATTAGAAAGATTGGAATAGATGATAGTTAAGTTAGGAAAGCAAGCTATATCATAGGTGAGTGACTTTATAAGTGAAAGGATAAGTCTTCCTTCTAAGGATACTTAGGTTCCCAACTCCATCGAGTCAAGAACCTCTACTTGTGTAAATCAATACTCACCAAAATTTCTAAGAGATTCAAGAAGAGAAATGGATCAAAGAAAGTGAAAATACTCCTCCCATTGAAATTGTGAATGACCTACATGATCAATTCCCACAAGATATTTCATCTATTTATGGAGAACAAGAGGATGCCCAGTCTAGTGAGTGGTTAGACTTCGAGTCTGATTCCATACAATAATTTCCTCATTTCATAGGTCCATGGGAAGCAAAGTCTACTTGTATGAGAGCACCCACAATCATGGTAAGAAACAAAGACTCAGTCATACCTAGGAACACGGAAGTAGCGAAGAACACTAAAGTATAGTGCAATCTCACTTTAGAGGAGCTACTCAAGTTTAAGCCATAATTATGGAAACACATGGCCAACCAAGTGCTTGAAGGTGCAAAAAATCATTCCGAGGTAGAATCACATAGAACAATGCCAGAAATACCATTGGATAAGATAGGTGATACGAGCGAAGGAGAAGAAGGAAACACCTATCTTCCTATCACTCATCAGGGTTACACAACCAAGGCTATGTTGGACTCAGGTGCAGGATTTACCATTGCTACCACTTCCCTATGGAAGTGGTGGGGCAAACTAGCACTCAGTCCCACGAGAATGAAATTGCAAATGGCAGATGGTCACATAGAGAGACCTCTAGGACTGCTACAAGGGATAACTCTCACTACTTGTGGTGTAGAGTTTGAGCATACCTTTTCCATATGCGATTTTAGCAAAAAGCAAGCCTATGAGATGATTTTGGGAAGACCATTCATGAGATAGTTGCAAGTAGTGTAGGATTGGGGAACCGATTCCTTGTATTTGCAACACTTAGGTGTTACAACCAAAGTTAATCTCAAGGACTACTCTCATAGAGACATGCCCCCTATACACTAGAATCCCATCCATAGAGCCAGAGATGATATGGAGTCAGTGCATTCAATAGGATCAAGGTCTTCTTGGGTGCATGAAGACACCCACTTATGGATGTGCAAAGTGGCGGTTGAAGAAGAGAAAAGAGAAACGCTAGGGGTAGGTGTGAAGGAAACTCATAGATCAATTCAAGACCAAGCCTATGCACCTATAGTATTTCGAGATGAAGAGTTTGAACCTCATGGTTGAATAGAAATCCTAGCCACAATGGACATAGCTACCAATGAAGAACAGTGGAAACCTCATTGTGATGAAGATGGCTATGAAATTTCAATTTTCACTGTAAAACCAATCATATGTGATTTGGTTATCAAAGAGTGCAAAGGAACTTGAACACGCAAGTGACTCGGATTTAGAATCAATTATTATGGATCCTTTTTGTGCATCAAAAGAGGAATAACTATACTTAGTAGAAGCTAACCCTCAAGGACGAGAAGAGCTTACAAATGGCATGAGGTTTACCACACAGGTAACCAACAAAAGTGAAGACAAGAAAAGAAAGAAAAGAGCACTCCCACTAGAAGAGAAAGAGTCCTTGTTTGAGGTCCTTAAAAAATTTAAAAATATGAGATAGATGATAGGAAAGTCATGATAAAATTGCCTAAAGGAGAAGCACTCATAGGAGTGGCCTATGATGACCAAGAAATAACTAAAAAAATTATTGTGACAATAGAAGAAGGTGAAGAACAATGCATGTACATAGGATATGACCTGATCGAGGAAGAGGAAAAGGAGTTAATTGATTTATTAAGAGAATATAGAGATGTGTTTGCATGGGGTTATAAGGGCCTAAAAGGTGTAGAACCTGACATATGCTCACATAAAATTCCAATGACCTCAGAAGCCAGACCCTCCAAGCAGAAGCCATACACATATAATGATAATTATTCTACCAAGATCAAGGAAGAGATAGATCGATTGGTAGAAGTTGGGTTTATCTATGAAATTGAGCACAATGAATGGGTGTCACCCATTGTAGTGGTACCCATGAAGAATGGAAAGTTACGTGTATGCATTAACTTGAAGAAGGTTAATGTTGCCACTATTAGAGATAGTTATCTACTTCCTATCACTAAGCATCTACTAGAAAGAGTAGTAGGCAAGGAGGTATACAACTTCCTTGATGGGTTCTCTCGCTACAATCAAGTGCCCATTGCCCTAGAAGACCAGCATAAGATGAATTTTTCTATAGAATGGGGCATATTTGCTTTTTGGGCTCACTAATGCCATTTGGGCTCACTAATGTGCCAACTACCTTCCAAAGGCTGATGTGCCATGTATTTAAAGAGTTCTTGCGTAAGAACTTGGAAGTCTATTGTTAAACGCTGTTATTCTAACTGTCAGAAGTGCGTTTAAGCGATTCTTGGGTTCTTGGGAGTGGAAGGAGTCTGTTAGATAGAGGCCCTATACTTAGTTCCCAAACTAACCACTTATACACAACAATATACTGATGCTGAGAGCACTATCAAGATTCTGTTGTACTTAGACATTACAGTTCAAGGTTTAGCTCAGCCAATGTGTATCGAATACGCTAAGATGCTATATTGCATCTGCACATAAACTTACTGAAAATACCAGAAACAAGAGTAATCGTTCAACCTTTACCGAATAGGTACCACAATCCGACCAATGTCCGAAGACACAGAGAATCCAAGTGTTCAGATACACTGTACTGAAGGTTCAGTACGCAACCCAAGAAATCCTACTGTAGCTTAAACTTTGCCATATGAACTTGGACCTCGATACTAAGACAACTTAGTACAACCCGAATACCATAAGAGCTACCACAACTGCACAAATTTCGCCACACACTTGCAGAACATTCCAAGAAAAAGGGACAACACGATACGTGAACTAACACAACAGTCGCAATAAGGATTAACAGATGATTCACTTTAGACAACAGACCAAATTATCTACTGGATGAAACTGATACTCACAACCGCAATGGATACCAACAGACAACAGACAAGACGAGACACAGATACACACAAAATACTCAGAAATTAGACAAGATACTCTGGATTAACCAACTCGACACACAGTAACCTTACAGACAAATCACCCAGACAGACAGTCCGGTGATTTCTCGAACGTCACTGAGCATCTCTTTTCATTGCTTTATAAAAGAATACAACATGTCTGCGTAACAACCTTTTGCACGTGTGAAACAAGATTTCAGTTATACACTTCCAATCTGGCGGCCGCTAACACTCTAGCACGCACGGTGGACTCGAACCCGCAGGTTTTACAAAACTACTGCTCATCTATAATGCCTTCTAAGTACATATTTCTGGCTAATCTAAAGGTGCGGGTGATCTTTTTCTTTAGAGTTTCTAACAATTGTTTGAGTGTGTCTGGTTCTATTAACTGTGCATCTATTCTTACAGAACTTAAGGCTATGGCTTCGGTGAGCAAAATCTCTACTTGCGTTTGCAGAAAAGCTTCTTGTAGGTAGAATTCGTTGGACAAAGCCGCATCTCTGGATGTCTTCATTTCTGCAACCTGCTTTTCCATACTGATTACTCTTTCTTTTTGATTGTCCAGTTGATTTTCCCGTCTCTCGATCTCTTGATTCTGGAACTGTATAGTTCTGGAGTATGCGTCCCTTTCTCTACGTAGATCTGTTATTACCTTCTGTGTTTGAGCTTCTTTTGATAAATAACGTTTGAGCATATTATTTACATCAGCTAATTGATCTTTGTATCTTTGTAGTTCTTCCGTGGTCTTCATTGCCAGATCGTGCTGTTCTTGGCCTTTTTGTACCACTTCATCGAGTTGAACTCTGGTCTCTTCTAATAAATTACCTAGGGCTACTCTGGCATCTTCTTTATCCTGTAGATCTAGCTTTAACTAACTGATTTCGGCCTGTGCTTCGCTTAGTAATTTGTCCTTTTGGTTGAGATCTGCGAGTGCTGTATCTCTTTGATCGGCAATTTTTTGTTGTTCTGCAAGCTGGGCTTGGAGATGGGTAATTTGAGAGTGCAGCTGATGGTTTTCTGCTTTGACCGCATCTATCTCTTCTTGCAGAGGCGTGATATCTGCTTCTAGGACATCCACCTTGTGTTGTAACTCATTCCGAATATTATCGGTGACTTCTCTCATCTGGATTGGCAATTGCTGTGATAATTGAATTAATAGGTGGCCCATGTTTGCAAGTTCAGAGATTGTAGGGATTGAAGGAAGTGGCAGCTGAGGTCGTGGTTGGGATGAGGAGGCGGTGAGCAGTTGCTGGGAGTTCGGTGGAGAGTAGTTGGGGGATGAGGATGAAGAGTCAGTGGGTTCGTTGGGTTGGATGGGTTGGATAGGGATAATGGGTCGAGTGGCGGCTCCGGTGGGGGAGTGGGAAGGACAGAGTGAGATTGCGTTACCTTATCTACGGTTTGTTGTGCAGTGTCGACGGTCTCAACAATTGTGGATTCTACTGCTCTGAGCAGTTCGTCGAAAATATCCTTAGCTACCTATTCTTCATCTGTTTGTTTTTCCGGCTCCGATTGTTGCTGTGATGCCTCTTCTGACGAGCTTGTGTCGGTTTTAGTGTGATCCTCCTGTTCTTGTTGCCCTTGTGAAGATGACTGCGCGGATGATTCATGCTGCATTGATGTAGCGGTGTCGTGGAAGGTTTCTTCGTCATGATTTTCTTCTTCCTTGTCATCATCTTTGTTTCCTTTGGCTTATCCCTATGCTTCACTTTCAGAAGAACTGATTCTGACTACACATTCTTTGTGAATGCGGTCGAAGAAATAGGACGCAAAATTCACTGGTTCTCGGGCGGCTAAGTCTATGGCGGAGTAGAAGGGACGAGATATTCCATAAGTACGTTTCTGGAGGTTGAGGATAGCCACTAAGAATTGGAGGGCTGATCTCTCAGGTTCCGGTCGACAAAGGATCGCGTATTTGTTTGACGAATACCTAGGAAATAATTGGGTCATTGTTGCTACGGGGAGGTTCGGGCCATTTTCCCGACCTTGCGAAGGGAGTCGGAATGACTCAGCGAATGTTTGGAAGGTGATCAGTGTACGGGATGGGAGGGAGGTGATCGGCCAACTCTGCTCAGTGGCAGGTGTGTTGGCAATGGCGGAGATGATCTGGGCAAAGAAGGGGTGGGATTCCACTGAATGCCAAGGCAGTTGAGCGAAATTGGATAGCCCACAAATGTGCAGGAACTCTCCTACGTCGGCAGGGAGTCCATCACGGAAGGTGGCATAGTTAGCCAAAGCTTCCATGGTGCACACAGAGACAACAATCACAAGTACACAGAACACAGGGTACGCACAATGACACAAATCACACAAACACAATAGCGATTTTTGGTGAAACAGAAAAGGTTAAGTAGATGCGTTGCAGTGGAGAGCAATCAAGAATGACTAATCATTGCGGGGTATTGAGATGGTAATTCTTAACTTCGGTGTGCATGGGTGAGTAGCTGGAAAGGGCAGGGCGGCTGTGGACATAATTAGGTATCAAAACGCGGATATTTACAGACTTATTTTATTAAGCACGCCATAAAAGAAAAGAAAAGAAAATAAAAGAAAAGAGAACGCCAAAAGACGCGGCCAACTGCGAAACGTTTCAGTGTGGATTAGATGCTTGTTGATACGGCCGCAACTTTGATCCATTTATCACCTTTGGAAGAGGAATTCCGGTCAAAGTGGTCAACCAAAAAGTTGCTGGGCCCACTTGTTCAGCAATTTGGTAGGGACCAAACCATCGTAACTTGAATTTGCCAGCAGAGCGATTCAACTTTGCATTGTAAAAGAGTACAAGTTGTCCCACCAAAAAAAATGGAGTCTTTAGATATCGATCATGTGTTCGAGCTTGTCTTAGCTGTACTTCCTGCATAGTAAAAAAACTTGCCATCGATGCTCGTCTAATTCTCTGAGTGTATCCAACCGAAATGACAGTGATTCTTCAGGTAGCAGTTTCTGAGCGATTGCTACTCGTAAACTTGGCATAACTATCTCCATCGGTGCTATGGCTTCCAATCCATAAGCTAGTTTGAAAGGGGTTAATCCTGTTGTTACCTTGTATGTAGTCTGGTATGCCCATAATACTGTAGGTAGCAATTGATCCCATCTTTCCGGTGCTTCCAAAATGAGTTTTCGAAGCATATTCAATAAAGTCTTGTTTGTACTTTTAGCCAAACCAATTGCACGAGGATAATATGGTGAACTAAATTTATGCGTGACCTGAAACGAATGTGTGAGTACTTTCATTAAATTGTTGACAAAATGAGTGCCTTGATCTGTAACAAATTCCAGCGGTAAGCCAAAACGTGGAAAGACATCTTTTAGTAGACATTTTGCTACCGCAACAGCTGTGGCAGACCGTAAAGCCCAGGCTTCTGCCCATCTGGTAGCATAATCAGTACATGTCAAAATATAATGATTATTACTGAGGATTGCTGGTGGTGTAATAGGGCCAATGAAATCTAGACCCCACTTCTGATGGCAAGACAGGTTGTAGAGGGAAAAGATGACGTTGCAGGGGCTGTCCAGATCTCTGACAATTATCACATTGTTTGACAAACTGTGATACATCCCTGTACATAGTAGGCCACCAAAGACCACTTTGCAGAATTTTCCGGTGTGTTAAGTCTGCAGCAAAATGGCCACCGGAAGGAATTGAGTGAGCCAAATTAATCACTGAGTTAACTTCATGTGGTGGAATACAACGAAGTAAAACTCTAGTGTGATCCATATAGTATAATTCCCCAGCAATCAACCGAAATCGGCGACTAAAAACTGAAATTTTTCTTCGTATTGCAGGAGAAGTCTGAGAGGGAAGGTATCCATCAGTGACGAAGGTCAAGATCTGATCATAATATGTAGATGGCATAGGTGGGTCTGTAATTTCATTCGGTTCAAAGACATAAATTGCGGGTGTTGTGTCATCTACACCGATCGGAGATTCACCGGAATCTAAGCGAGAGAGAAAATCTGCCAAGGCATGTGAACTGCCTGGCCGATGAATAACTTCGTAGTCAAACTCTTGTAAAAGCAGAACCCATCGTGCTAATCGACCACCTAGATGCTGTTGCCGAACTAGATAGACAAGTGCAGCATGATCTACATGAAAAGTAAATTTATGGCCCAGCAAATAATGTCTGAATTTCTTGACAGAATATACTAGACCTAGACATTCTCTCTCTGTTACATAGTAATTCTTTTCAGCAGGGGCTAATCTTCGACTTGCATAGTACACTGGTCTGAACCACTTATCGGTTTGTTGCATTAGAACGCTCCCTATTGCTATATCTGAAGCATCAACAAATACATGAAATGGGCGATCCCAGTCAGGAGGCTGTAAGATTGGAACTGTGTTAGTAATCCCTTTAGATGATCAAAAGCAGTTTGACAGTCCGGGGTCCAATCAAATTGTCGAGGAGTCTTGGTTATTAATTTGTTCAGTGGTATTGCCAAATGAGCAAGCCACCGTAAGTGTCGACCATGCCATCTTACTTGGCCCATGAAGCGCATTACTTCCTTAGGTGTAGTGGGTACATGTGCTTCTAACACAGCTTTGATTTTATCTGGATTCACCTATATACCCTGTGCAGATACAATGTGACCAAGTAGCTTTCCACATGAAACCGCAAACACAAATTTTTTTGGGTTCAAACAGAGTCTGTATTCTCTACACTTTTCAAAGCAGCACCGTAAATGGAACAGGTGTGCTATCATCTTACCGAAAATCGAAAAATCATCAAGATATACTTGCATAAAACAGGTAAGGTAAGGAGAAAATATTTCCTGGATACACCTTTGGAACGTACTTGGGGCATTTCTTAATCCAAACCACATAACAATACATGCGAAAACACCCCAGTTGGTAATGAAGGCGGTCTTTGGTATATCCTGTTCAGCCATTCTAACTTGATTATACTCGCTGTACCCTCGTTCAATTTCCGGTAATCTACACATATTCGTAACTGCTTATTCTTTTTAGGGACAATAACAATTGGTGAGATCCATTCAGCATGCTCTACTGGTACAATGAATCCGACTTTGAGTAGCCTATCAAGTTCTGCCTTTACCTGTGATGCATAGTTTGGATTCATCCGGTAGCTGGGTTGCTTAAGTGGTTTTGCTTCCGGCTTCAGCATGACCCTGTGTTGATAGATGCGCGGGTCCAAACCCTTCATATCTTTGTAATCCCATGCAAATACATCAGAAAATTATCGAAGTAGTTGGATTAAATCTGCTTGAAATAACTCAGGTAAGCTCTCCTTTATCTTAACAGGTCGTGGATTTTCTTCATCCCCTAAATTGTAGGTGGTCAGTTGATCTTCTGGAACATAGAATTGTCGAGGCTTCTCTGTATTCTCAGATGGCTTAAAAAGTTGTTGTAGATCAGCGTCATCTATGGTAGCCTTATCTTCTTTCGTATCTTTTTCTGTTACAGACATCACCGTATAAACTGCAGGATTCTAATTATCTACAACAGATTGTAGATTAACAGTTCCTAGGGAGATCAAGTCAATGTTATTTTTCAGAAACTCTTCTTCTTCATCATCTGACAACCCATCTAGCATATGGACTGGTTCTGCAAAATACAGTCTAGCATGCAACTCGCAAGGATGTATAACATCTAATTTTACAACGTATTTACGACTATTATCTTTGAAAGTGAGTTCCTGTGCAGACCAATCTTGTATCACCTTAGCGTGCTTCAACCAAGGACGACCGAAAAGGAGATTATAATCAAGGGTGGATTCCGGTAATTCTAGTATGACAAAGGTCATTTTAAATGTTGTACCTTGTAAAGTTATTGGTACATTTCGTACAAGTCCTATGGGATGAACTCTTGATTGGTGGGCCATTCTGACAAAAAACTGAACTGGTTCGATTTCGGTCCACCCTAACTTTTGACACAGTGCAACAGTAGCAATGTTGACACCAGATCCTCCATCAATTAGTACCTGTGTGATTTTATGATTTTTATACCATATCGTAATTAAAGGAACTGAATGATCGACCGTAGAATCAGGTTTCGGTTGCACTGTTGCTATTGCTGGAATGCAAGAAGGCACAGGACTGAACTGTTGTTGGAATTGTTGTCGAACTCCTGGTACTAGTGCAAGTAATTGGCCCAGAGGAAGAGTGATGGATGCTTTAGATAAAATTTCCCAGGCCTTTTGTGATTGGATTGTATTTTCCACAGATTCTGAAGATGATGCGCCTGCTGAAGATGATGCGCCTGCTGAAGATGATGTGCCTACTGCTGTATTAGAATCCTGTTGTTGTGTTCCTTCCTCAGTTAACGGAGCCTGGGTCACCGAAATAGGATCTGGGAACACTAGAGGTTCTGCAGTGGTCCATTGACTAGCTTTATCATACATCCTTTGTTGTTCACGTATGCCTGGTTCAAATATTTCTGCTGCTGGTTGCAGTTGTTTACCGGATCGGGTCTGAATTACTGTAGCGTGCGTTTGTATTGGTGTGATTTGTACCATATTAGCCATTGGGTTTTGACGTTCTTTCTTCCTCTGATCATACTCAGCTGCATCCTTACAAAATCTTCTAATGTGACCAAATTCACCACAAAAATGACAGCGCGGTGGTGGCAAATTGGGATTTTCCGGTGCTTGTCCGGCCTACCAGCGGTTTGCATTGTAGTTATTATTTCTCTGTCCTCTGTAATTTCGATAACCTTGTTGCTGGTTGTTTCTCATTTGCGGAGGTACATAGTGATTGGCTGGTTGCCCTGGTTCTTGTATAATTGCATTGACAATTGTTGGTCCCTGTACTTTGGCGTTATATGCGTAGTTTTCGGTGGTGTGTCCGGTAGTGTTGCAGATAGCACAAACAACTGATTAAGTGCACAAGTGGCACTAGTATGGCCTGAATTCTTGCATGTAGTGCAGTACATCTGTCTGGTCGGGTCTTCGGTGATATTTCTATTTGCTTTTAACCACTCCAGATCTTCTGTAATCCGCCAACCTTGTTTTCAAGTTGCAAAGCCATAGCGATCAGGGCATCTAGCATCATAGCTCCTACACAGCGTATGATCATAATCTGTTTAAGTTGCGGAGTCAATCCATTGATAAACCATTGAGTAATAACGTCATCCGGTAGGTTGGCATGTGCTGGTGGTAACTGCCTCAAATGAGTCCTGAATAGAGTGGCGTATTCCTGTACTGTTTGATTTATCTTCTGTCTATTGTTTTGTAGGTAGTCAAAAATTTTGGCTGGATTCTTCTTTAGCCTGAATCTCTGCAAAAAGGCATCCCTTACTGCTTCATAGGTGCCGAAATGGTTAATATCATATTCTGTAAGCCATCTAGTTGCTTCGTTAACTAATGTCGATTGGAAAACAATAGCCTTATACGTCGGATCAGGTGGATGGTTGAGCACTGTGTAACTTATCTCAAATGTGCGTACATGAGCATCTGGGTCATCTCCTAGGAATCCACCAAATTTGGTGTACGTGACTCGTGTTGGAGTCGGCCTTGGTGGGCATAGTTGTTGTTGTTGCTGCTGTTGTTGTTGCCCGTTCATGGCTCTGATGGTTGTATTGTGACTATCTTCTGTATCCCGGAGCTGAATATCTGAACTATCGGAATCTGTATCGTCGGCCTGTGCACTTTCCGGTTCGATAATCTTGTTCAGTATGTTTCAAATCTCGGTTTCGAACAAGCTACCTTCCTTCTTGATGTCAAATATAGGGAAGCTTACTCCCAATAGCGGTGATTGGGCTGAAGATTCACCAAGAACTGGTAAACCGTCGCCGAAAAACTATGATCTTTCAGCAATTGGCACCGGAGTAACACCAGAAGGTGTCGAATCTTCACCAAAACAAGGTGCTTTTTCTCCTTCACTAATTTCTTTGGCTAAGGTGTTTCTAGTCGTAAACAAATTTGAATCTTTACCCAATGTTGTTAAACTAACTTCAAGCTGCGTCTTGGTAGATTCTGGAGTTACTATATCTACGACAGACTGTGTCGAAATCGTACCGGAATCTTCCACCAGAATATGACCGGAATCACTACTAACGTTCTTTACTTTCTTGACAACTGGGTTAGACCTAGCTGTACTTCTACCTCCCGGAGTCGTCCTTAGCAAATTAAGTACCCCAGGCTGGCAGTTCTTTGGATACGTTTCACCGGATCGAGTAACCGGCATGTATCATCTTTTGTACTAATCGTGTACTATTACTGTCGATTTACAATTTACAGTCACGTTTCCACAACTGGTTTGCAACAATCTGATCTGTTGCCACCTTCCCACAGACGGCACCAGTGTTAAATGATGTTATTCTAACTGTCAGAAGTGCGTTTAAGCGATTCTTGGGTTCTTGGGAGTGGAAGGGGTCTGTTAGACAGAGGCCCTATACTTAGTTCCCAAAGTAACCACTTATACATAGCAATATACTGATGCTGAGAGCGCTATCAAGATTCTGTTGTACTTAGACATTACAGTTCACGGTTTAGCTCAGCCAACGTGTACCGAATACGCTAAGATGTTATATTGCATCTACACATAAACTTACTGAAAATACCAGAAACAAGAGTAATCATTCAACCTTTACCGAATAGGTACCACAATCCGACCAATGTCCGAAGACACAGAGAATCCAAGTGTTCAGATACACCGTACTGAAGGTTCAGTATGCAACCCAAGAAATCCTACTGTAGCTTAAACTTTGCCGTATGAACCTGGACCTCGATACTAAGACAACTTAGTACAACCCGAATACCAGAAGAGCTACCACAACTGCACAGACTTCGCCACACACTTGCAGAACATTCCAAGAAAAAGGGACAACACGATACGCGAACTAACACAATAGTCGCAATAAGGATTAACAGACGATTCACTTCAGACAACAGACCGAATTATCTACTGGATGAAACTGATACTCACAACTGCAATGGATACCAACAGACAACAGACAAGACGAGACACAGATACACACAGAATACTCAGAAATTAGACAAGATACTCTGGATTAACCAACTCGACACACAGTAACGTTACAATCAAATCACCCGGAGAGACAGTCTGGTGATTTCTCGAACGTCACTGAGCATCTCTTTTCATTGCTTTATAAAAGAATACAACGTGTCTGCGTAACAACCTTTTGCACGTGTGAAACAAGATTTCAGTTATACACTTCCAATCCGGCGGCCGCTAATACTATCTTGATGGTCTATGTGCTCATTCCAAAATTAGACAAACACATATATCGGAGCTAAGATAAATCTTTGACAAATGTGGAGAATATCACGTCTACCTGAACCCAGAAAAGTGTGTTTTCATGGTCAAGCAAGGAACGATTCTAGGACACATAGTGTCAAGGAATGGAATATCCACGGACGAGGATAAAGTTAGAGCGATTGTAGAACTATCAAGCCCTAAGAATCTCAAGGAAGTACAATCTTTCATGGGGCATTGCGGCTATTATTGATGTTTCATTCATATGTATGGAACCATTGCAAAGCCTCTGTACTCTCCTTTGACTAACTTTGAGTGGAGAAAGGAATGTGAAAACTCCTTTAATGGGCTTAAGCGACGATTGTGTTCAACACCAATCTTGACTACACCAGATTGGAACAATCGATTCCATGTTCATGTGGATGCATCCAATTACGCGATTGGGTGTGTGTTAGCACAAACTACTAGCGAAGGTAATATGGATCTTGCTGGAGATAGACATCTGTGGAAGCACGCGAACAACACAAGGAAGAAGAAGAATCTTGGAGCACAACACACAATACTGAATGTATTACTAGAGAATGTACAAAGATAAGTAGCCCATTAGGGCAATAGGCGTATATACAAGTCGGGGAAAGAAAACCTCCTAAAGAGGGAAAAAAGTGCCCCGGTGGTCCTAGAGTGTTCACACACATCACTACCTAGATATATAAACAAATCCCCCCTAGGAGTGATGCGGTGAGCAAGTAGCTAGCACTCATGTATAAGGAAGTGCCAACCTATGTGGAAATTACTACACAAAAGGAAGTAAGCCTAAAGCTTTGCGGAAAGCTTCAAACTTCTCCCTAGGTAGAGCCTTTGTGAAAAGGTCTGCAATGTTCTCCTACGTGGGCACATATGCCAAGCTGATCTCCGCAGCAGAGAACCTCTCCCTGACATAGTGATAATGCACCTCAATGTGCTTAGTGCGAGCATGGAACACAGGGTTCCTCGCAACTGCCAATGCACGCTGACTGTCAGTGAAGATGGTGGCGGTAGAAGACTGACCAACACCCAAATCAGCCATAAGGCGTCTGAGCCACACACACTCAACAGCCGCTGTGAAAGCTACCCTATACTCAACCTCACAACTGAAAGTGGTCACAGTAGGCTGCTTCTTGCTCAACCAAGATATACATGAGCTACCAAGCATGAAGCAAAAACCACTGGTGGACACACGAGTGTCATAGCAACCAACCCAATCAGAGTTAGAAAAAGCATGCAAATTTGGCGGTAGTGATCCCCCCTTGGGATAAAACAACCCAAGTAGTCGAGTACCACTCAAGTAGCGAAAGATGCACTTAACCGCCTGCCAATGCTTGACTCCTGGGCAATGCATAAACCTGCTCATCTGTGAGACAACAAACTGAATATCTGGCCGAGTAATGCACAAGTAAATCAAGCATCCAATAGCCTGCTGATAGAGAACATCATCAAATGCATCTCCAGCATCATGAAGACTCAATCGTAAACCTGTCTCCATAGGAGTGGCAATAGGCTTATAGTCTTCAAGGCCAAAACACTGCAATAATGTGTCAATATATTTCGTTTGACACAAAGCCATTCCACCATCAATTTGCATAAACTGAATGCCCAAATAGTGATTCAAGTGCCCCAAATCAGACATCTCAAATGAGGCATGCAAATCAGCCTTGAAATGAGCAATATGCTTCTCAATAGGACCAGTGAGCAGCATGTCGTCAACATAGACAACAATGATCAGAAGCACATCATTAGTGTCACATGGAGTATCCTATATGAATAGGACTTAGAGGTGAGACCCTCCTCTTATTCATATTGAGTAAGATACTCATATGAGTGCCAAGTGGCACTCATGTGAGGAGTCTAAAGTATGGACCCATATTGGGTAAATTGGGAAGAGAGTAATCCTGGATATCACCACACGGATGGGTGGCAAGAAAGGACTTCAGTCTTCGTACGCGTGCAGAACTAAGAGAACTGTTAGAGAGAGAGAGAGAGAGAGAGAGAGAGAGAGAGAGAGAGAGAGAGAGAGAGAGAGAGAGAGAGAGAGAGAGAGAGAGAGAGAGAGAGAGAGAGAGAGAGAGAGAGAGAGAGAGAGAGTCTTCTCGGGTAACGAGCCCTTCTTCCCCCCAAAAGTGAGGGGTATCTTTAGGAGAATATTACACTGGTATTAGAGCCTGATGCTGATCGTGACAGCAACCACTAGCAGTCGATGGACGGCCCATGGACACATATATTGAGGTGCCAGGTGGTCAACGGGAGCGCGTATGCAGCAGTCGACGGGCTCCTCCCTCCTCCCCTCCTCTAGGATGAAGGAAGAGGCATTTTAGCTCTCCTTATATACTCATAATCTTTCTGCTTATTCTCACATATGGGATAAGAAGGACCATCGACGACAACTCTGAGTTTTTTTTCGAAACCATGCTAAGCTAAGCTGAAGGTAGGAAAGTTTGCCATTTTTCCTGAAATTTGAAGGACAAAGTTTCATGCTATGGATCAAAATCTTGGTCAAATGAGGATGTATATATGTAATATGGGCTGTGGAGATATGTTATGGGTTGTGAGGTGATTCAAAAAAGATTCATTTCCTCAATTTTGAGCTTATCAAAGTCATCCATCCATGAAGATGAGGTTTTTCACTTTCCATCGGTGACATACCCGACTTCTCCGCACCATAACTTCTTCATACAATATCAGATTTCAAGAATCTTGGTCACATTTTGAAGCTACACTCCTAACTTCGCTCAAAAACCATCGATGTTGGATTTGGACGAGATTTGCCCCACCAAAATCTCTCTGCAGCAGTTTAGCAGGAACTAGGTGGCCACTCCCGAGCCTAGTTTTTCATCATCCGGACTCCAAATCCACTTTTTTCACTTGGGATAGTCTCAAATTCTTGAAGTGCAGGTGCTGGGCCACATTTCTTGGACTGGCGAGGATTGTTAAATCCTTGAAGTTTCTCAGTTTCACTCAGTTTGCCCGGTTGGGGCTAATCCCATGTGCTTTTGGTGTTGTTTTGGATGGTTTATGGTGTTTAGAACCTCCCGAACCAACCGGATATTTCCAATTTTTGTTTGGGCCTGGCGAGGATTTAAAATCAGTGACTTTAAGCTAAGGACCACTTGGATTTTGCTTCCGTGGCTCTACTTTGTAACAGGGAAGTGCTCTTGTGATATATTTCTCTTCTTCTTGCCTAAAGGCAAACAAGTAGTTGAAAATACTTCTCCATCTAAAGAGCAACTAGAGGATCCTGATTTTAGAATGGAAGAAGTAGAATTAGGGCAAGAAATAAAAGAGAACTTAGAAGAGAAAGAGCCTTCACAAGAAGAATACACTTATGAAGATTTTATAGATGAATTTGTCACTCGTGACCAATTCATAGACTTGAAAGAGCAGACCCTTAAATTAGAGAAAGATCTTTGTAGCATCACATCTCTTATACAGCAGCTTAAGTCTCAAATGATCTCACTTGAGACTAGTGTCACCTCTTTCCTAGCCAGAAAGGAAAGAGAGACTCCTCCTATTCCTTTGGAGCTCACTAGGAAAGATACTTCTCTTCCTAGTAAGCATAAAGGAGAGAGCTCTAGGGAAGATCCCCTCTTGAAAGACTTGAAGCCACCTACCTTTACGGGGGATGACTGAGACAAGAACAAGGATGCAATCTACACTTTTTTACAGAAGTGGGCATGATTTGCATCAATTGAAGGGCACCCCACCAGAGTATCGTGTGCTAGAGGCGAGTCTTTCCCACGGCCCGCGTGCTTACAAATGGTGGATGAGTCTTAAGGAGGCGAACTCTATCCCTACTGACTGGACTCAGTTTGAGACTCTTTTTTTAAAAGATTTTCTTCCTCAGAACGAGGAGGAGAGGAATTGGGATGAGTGGGATAGGATTACTCAAAGAGGGAGGCCTCTTTTAGTCTACCTATCCCACTATAGAGAGATCATTTTGAAACTTAAGGGCTTAGATGATTTTCAGAAGACCAGAGGGTTTGTTAGGGGCTTGGACAAAGCCATTAAGAGGAAAGTCAGAAGGAATGCGCCTAAGACGTTTGAGGAGGCGATCAAATACACACAGATTTATGAGGACCATAACCGTCCTCAGTATACTCCTATGGAGACGGATCAGCCCCTCAAGCCTCTTAGTATGAATAAATTCAAGAAGAAGTTGCCTTTTGGGAAAAACAAAGTTTTTATTAAAAAACAAAGATCACAAGGGCTTAGGTTATCCACAGACCAGTTTGAGAGGGCCAAAAGAGAGAACCTATGTTTTAGGTGCCTATCTCCTAGCCATTCACAGTGGAACTGTCCACTCAAGAAGGGGGAAGAAAAGAAGAAGGGACCAGAGTCTAGTACGGCCCTTGAAAAGGGCAAAAAGGTGGTCCACCTAGTGCAGACCCTTCCTATTCATGGCAGCTCTAGCTGCAAGGGAGTGGAGGTGATGCACGAGGATATACAACACACCTGTTGTTTAACTCAGTCATTGTGGTCACCGCAGTTTGGACCACATGACCTAGTTAAACTGCATGGTAGTGTATACGGGACGAGGGTGCGGGTCATGATAGATGATTCGGCTACTCATAATTTTATAGATTCTGCTTTGGTCAAGAAATTAAAGATTCCCCAGCAGCCTAGTGCATATAAATACATTGTATCTATGATGCAAGGGCAAGATAAAAGAATATGGGATACTATGGTATCGAATTTGGAAGTCAAGATACAGGACTATACAGATTATATGGACTTCCAAATTATGAACATGGAGAGGACAGATCTAGTCTTAGGAAGAGAGTGGCTATTGGGGTTGGGAGACACACTTAAGCACATCTATCAGAACAACACACTCGAATTTGAAAAGAATGGAAGTAAAGTCTGTATTCAGGGAGAGAGAGATGTACCTAGTGTACCTCTCATTTCATCACTAGAGTTGTATAGTCTCTGTTATTCTCAGCATGTACAGGACATGTTTTTGTTGTATAGTCATGATATGGAGCATTGTACAGACAACTCATCTCATGTATATTTTCATGCTAGGAATGTAAATATGAACAGGACTTTTTATTATTCTTTTTTGCAAGAGTGTGTGGTTAAAAGTTTTAAGGATCTTATGTTTGAGTACAGAGGTGTTTTTCCCACTGACTTACCTAGAGGGATACCACCTGAGAGAGGGGACATTGACCATGCCATAGAGGTTGTTACTAACACTAACCCTATTTGTAGACCACCTTATAGGCTTAGTGTTTCTCAGCATGAGGAGGTTGAGAGGCAATTGCAGGATTATTTAGATAAGGGCTTCATCAAACCTAGTAACTCACCATGGGTATCGCCAATGCTCCTAGTTTAAAAAGAAAGATGGCTCTATGAGATTATGTATAGAGTATAGAGCACTTAATAAGGTAACTATCAAAAATAGGTTTCCAATGCCTAGATTGGAAGACCTATTTGATCAGTTACATCAAGCCAGGTATTTTACCAAGCTTGACCTTAGATCAGGATATCATCAGATTAGGATTAGGGCAGAGGATGTTCTTAAGACTGCATTTAGGACTAGATATGGGCACTATGAGTTTTTGGTAATGCCTTTTGGTCTCACCAATGCTCCTGCCACTTTCATGAAACTCATGAATAGTGTTTTACGGCCTTATCTAGGACATTTTGTAGTAGACTTTTTAGATGACATTCTGATCTATAGTGCATGGGAAGAGCACTACTTGGGACACTTAAGGAAGGTATTTCAAGTGTTAAGGGAAAATTCACTCTTTGCTAAGGAGTCAAAGTGTGAATTTTTCAAGACAGAGGTTAGATACCTTGGGCATATAGTCTCCCAGGATGGAATCCAGATGGATCCTGAAAAAGTAAGGGCTATTATGGAATGGCCACACCCAAGGAACCTGGAAGAGCTGTAGATCTTCCTAGGTTTATCAGGTTTATGTCGAAGATTCATTAAGAACTATGCCAAGATTGCTGTCCTGATGATGGAACAACTTAAAGGGAAAGGGAAAACCTTTCATTGGGGAGACGAACAGAAGCAAAGTATGGAAAAATTGAAAGTAGCAATTGCTACAGCTCCACTTTTACATATAGCAGATCCCAACAAACCATTTGTGGTTGAGACTGACGTGAGTGACTTTGCTATAGGAGCGGTTTTAGTACAGGATGGTCGACCAGTAGCTTTTGAGAGCAAGAAACTAGAACCGGCTCAGAAGAATTACTCCGTCTATGAGAAGGAGTTGTATGAAATATTCCATGCTTTGAAGAAGTGGCATCATTATTTATATGGTCCTAAAGTCACGATAGTGTTTGATCAGGAGAGCATTAAGTGGCTCTCTAATCAAACAAACCTTAAAGGTCGTAAGGCCCGATGGGCAGAGACCCTTCAGGAGTTTGATTATGAGCTTAGGTATAGGAAGGGAAAGTTTAATGTAGTGGCTGATTCACTTAGCCGCATGCCTATGCTCAATGGACTGAGTTTTACTCAGATCATTAGTGAGCTACTTGAGTCCATTAGAGGAAAATGTAGGCTTGATCCTGCATATTCCAAAATTTGGGAAACCATAGAGAATGGGGATCGAGATATACGGGTTTCCAGTGAGGATGGAGTATCGATGGGTACTCAAGAAGGATTCAAGTGGAAGAATTACAGTGTCCATGATGGATATCTGTTATACAAAGGTAAGGTGTGTGTCCCTAGAGGTATTCAGATGAGACAGCATATTTTGTATGAGTCTCATGACACACCTAGTGCGGGACACCCAGGAGTTAACAAGACTTATGATCTTGTTAAAAGGTAGTTTTATTGGCCTGGACTTCATAAGGACGTCCTAGAATATGTGCTTAAGTGCAACAAATGCCAGGTCAACAAAGCTGAGAGGTTGAGGATTGGAGGACTACTCCACCCATTGGATATTCCTAATGGGAAGTGGGAGAGTATCTCCATGGACTTTATAGTCGGATTACCTAAGACACAGAGAGGGCACGACTCAGTCTGGGTAATTGTGGATAGGTTAACCAAAATGGCTAGGTTTATTCCGACACGTACTACAGTGAAGACACCAGAGTTGGCTAGACTTTTTGTGAAGAACCTATACCGGTTATATGGTCTTCCTTTAGACATAGTTTCTGATCGGGATAGGAAGTTTATTAGCCACTTTTGGAGAGCGGTCTTCAAAAGGTTGGACATGAAACTTAGCATGAGTACGGTCGAGCATCCATAGTCAGATGGGCAAACAGAGAGGGCTAACCAAATCTTAGAGGATATGCTTCGAGCATATGTGAATGAAAGGCAAACTAATTGGGAAGAGTACTTACCTATAGTAGAGTTTGCATATAATAGTTCCAAGCACTCTTCCACTGGGCATAGTCCATTTATGCTTATGTATGGGTTTCAGCCAAGAGCTCCTTATGCAGTAGGTTTGCAAACTGAACAAGTGCAAGCTGCAAAGGACGTCTTGGAAGAGATGAACGATATGCTTAGACTTGCTAAGGACATCATTAGAAGAGCTCAAGATAGAGCTAGAGCCTATGCTGATCCTCAAAGGAGAGATATCAACTTTGAGGTAGGAGAGCAGGTCTATCTTAGAGTTCCATCTAGGTCTAAAACCATGAAGACAGGACCTTATCCAAAACTATCTCCTAGGTATTGTGGACCATTTCCAATACTTAAGAGAATAGGAAAGATGGCTTACCAGCTCCAACTTCCAGAGAATAGTCAAATCCATCCAATTTTTCATGTTAGCTGGCTTAAGAAAAGGCTGGGTGAATGTGACAACCTTATTCCAGACAGTGAGGTAGTAGAGCCTATTTCTGTCCAATCTATTCCACATGAGCCTGAAAGCATACTATGCACTCGAGAGAAACGGACGAGGAGTCACTTGTATAAAGAGTGCCTAGTAAAGTGGAAAGATAGTTCAGAAGATAGTGCCACATGGGAGCGGGTTAGCACCCTTCAAAGATGGTTTCCCAGTTTAAGATTACCTTCCCAAGAGTTTTCTTAATGGGAAGGAAATGGGGAAACAACACAGAGACATGACCATGTATTTCTATACATGGGGATATAGTGGGAGTGGTGGTTCTATTATTTCTCTCTTTCTATTAGACCTTCCAATACCATTTTGAGGACAAAATGGAAGTAAGGGGAAGGAAATGTCACATGGAGTATCCTATATGAATAGGACTTAGAGGTGAGACCCTCCTCTTATTCATATTGAGTAAGATACTCATATGAGTGCCAAGTGGCACTCATGTGAGGAGTCTAAAGTATGGACCCATATTGGGTAAATTGGGAAGAGAGTAATTTTGGATATCACCACGCGGCTGGGCGGCAAGAAAGGACTTCAGTCTTCGTATGCGTGAAGAACTAAGAGAACTGCTAGAGAGAGAGAGAGAGAGTCTTCTCGGGTAACCAGCCCTTCTTCCCCCCCAAAAGTGAGGGGTATCTTCAGGAGAATATTACAATTAGCACGCCTAACATATAAGGTGCTTTCAGTTGGATTGTTCTCAAAACCATGTGCAACGAGATAGGCATGTATCTTCTCATACCAAGCACGTGGTGCTTGCTTTAAACCATATAATGCCTTCTTTAACCTGCACACCTGGTTTTCATGCCCTTTCTGCACAAAGCCACGGGGCTGAAAAACATACACTTCTTCATGCAAGTCACCATTCAGAAATGCTGTTTTAATGTCCAACTGATGTACATTCCAACCATGATGGGCTGCAAGTGCACAAATGCTCCGAACAATAATCATACGACATGTAGGTGCAAAGGTCTCATCAAAATCAATGCCTCTTTCCTACGCATAACCCTTTGCACCTAGCCTTATACCTGTCAACTGTACCATCAGGTTTACGCTTCAGCTTGTATACCCACTTAGTGCCAATGGCCTTCTTGCCAGGAGGCAAGTCACATAAAGACCATGTACCATTCTTCATTATAGCATCATATTCAGATTGCATAGTAGCCATGCAATTTTCTGAATTCTGTGCTTCATCAAAAGAAACAGGCTCATTCTCATCACAGAGACTAGACGCAGCCATAGCATAGCAATCTGATGCAAAGGAGGCACTATGAGAGTTTGAACGAGTACGATGTGACAAAGGTGCATCTAATTTGCTATCACGCAAAGTCTGCATCAGCCATTTTGGCATAGTTTTTGCCTGCTCAATATAAACTCTCTCATCAACAAGTGCATCATGTAAATCTGCATAAAAAATGGAATGATCTGCATCATCATATGAAACCTACAGAGGCTGAGAAGTTGCCTCATTAGGACCAGCACTAGACTTTCCACCTGTAAAAAGAGGCATCAAAGTATCATACATGTCTTTGGAGCTAACAGATGTCTCCTTAGTACATGAAAGCAATGGCTGAATAGCATCTTCCACAAAGACAACATCACGGCTAACCAGAATGCGTTTAGTCTGTGGATGATATAGACGATAGCCTTTACTTTGAGAACTGTACCCAACAAAAATACATTTTACTGCCTTATCATCCAATTTTCTACGATGTTGTTCAGGCACTAGTGCATATGCCAAACAACTAAAAACACATAGATGAGCAACAGATGGCTTGCGGTCAGGCCAAGCCTCATATGGAGTGATAGACTGCCGCACTTTAGTGGGACACCTGTTCAGTACATATGCTGCACACATGACAGCCTCAAGCCAGAAACTATGTGGTAAAGCCTGACTCTTGACCATGCACCTCGCCATCTCCATGAGTGACCTATTCTTTTGTTCAGCAACTGCATTCTATTGAGGTGTATACGGCACTGTACACTGGTGTTTTATCCCACGTTCATCCAGAAATGCATTAAAATCAGAAGACATATATTCCCCCCCTCGATCAGAACGGAGGGTGCCCATTTTACATGCTGACAGATTTTCAGCCAAAACCAAAAACTGTTTAAAGCACATGAACACTTCGGACTTTGCTTTGAGTGGATATACCCATGCATGCCTGGAAAAATCATCAATGAAAGTCACGAAGTAAAGGTAATTTCCAAAAGAGGGTGTCTGCATAGGACCACAGACATCACTATGTACAAGCTGCAATTTCTGTGTAGCCTGAACTGAACCATCTTTTGGAAAGGAGGAACGCTGCATTTTGCCCAAAATACAGCCTTCACAAACATGTTTTCCAGGTGCCTCAAGTTTGGGCAAAGAGGACACCATTTCAGATTTCTGCAGGCATAGCAAACTAGCAAAATTCAGATGACCAAAGCGTGCATGCCAAAGCATTGCATCTGACATAGCCTGAGAATCATTTACTACACATGCCAAATCATTTACAGATCTTTCATAGTCTATGAGCTTATACAACCCACGACATAAAATGCCAGAAGCAATAATTACATCACCATTTTACAAATCATGAATTGTACACCTATCATCAACAAATTTCACAACCAAGCCAATCTTGGCTAATGCAGAAATAGATAACAGGTTCTTCTTGATCCCTGGCACAAATAGAGCATCTGACAAAGTGAAAGAACTACCATCAGCAGTAGTCAAAATGATATTACCAACTCCCATAACATGATAAGAGGAGTTGCTGGCGCATGTAACAGTATTCCCTGTAGGGGCAGGCTCGAGTGAAGAGAAGAAATTGCACTATGAGGTAATATGTTTGGTCGCCCCACTGTCAAAATACTGGCAAACATCTGAGTCTATGCAGACATGTAGTGCTCATGAGAAGATGGGTAAAAACTGCAGACAGTAGTAAACGCCCATTCTTCTTCCTGCACAAGATTAGGAGACTCTGTTTTTGGTGTAGAGGCCTCTACAACAACCATTCCAGCGTCTTTCTTCTTTGCCTCTTTAGCAGCTAGTTTTGGACAGTTATTTATGATATGATCATTCCCTTTACAGTACTTACAAAACAATTTCTACTTTTCTGATTTCTTCTCATCTTTATCTTCCTTCTTCGAATATGCAGAATTAGTAGATTTCTGCTTACTAGTTGAAGAGCTCCATTTTCCTTTGCCCTTCTGACTAGCCAAGAAAGCTTGATCTGCAACTCGCATAATGGACTTGTTTTGCCTGGACTGGTCTTCCTGTAACAGAACAGATACTAACTCCTCAAAGGATAAGGCATTTGGATTTCCTTTCATCATCAACCAAAGAGTAGAAGCGAAACTCTGATATGAATTAGGAAGACCATTCAGAACGGTCTGCACAAGTGAGCTATCTGGTATAACCTCATCAGCAAAAATCAATTGTTCCTTCAAGTCTCTGATCTTCTTTAGGAAACTGTCCATAGAATCACCTTGATTCATGTGCTCACTCTCCAACTGTTTTCGGAGGTAAGCAACACGAGCCTCATTCCTAGCTTGGTACAATGTAGTAAGTGTAGCCCAAGCATCCTTAGCTGTTATGCAAGAGCGAATGTGAGGAATAATGGCACGTTTGATAGACAAAGCTATCAATGCATGTGCCTGGGCATCTCTATCATCCCAATGAATCTGCTCTGTAGTAGGTGCAGAAATAGCAGCATGAATAGGAATCTGCGAAATATCATCTTCGACACCATCTTCATCAGCTCCAGCACCTGTATTTGCAGTACCTGTAGTCAGAGGTGTAACAGGATGTCTTTCAACACCCTGCACAATGTTCCACAATCCTTTTGCAACCAATACATGTCGCATCATATAAGCCCATAATGGGTAGTTGGTACCATCCAACTTATCCTCAACAGCCAGCATACGGAATACATCAGTGCTTTCAGCCATGGCCGGTGACTAAAATACCTTGATGCAAAAAATTGACTGTATCTCAGAAAGTTGAACAGAACTGCCCAGACAAATTCTGATAGACCTGTAGCAAACTTTGAGACGCTTATACTGGCAAACAGAAACTGGTATATACCTTTGGCACAAAAAGATGAAATAGCCTACACAAGCACTGCGATAATGCATTTGGAGGCCGAAATGAGCTCTGATCGCGATTTCAGCATCACAAAGCGAAGCAGTTTTGACCTCGGAGACACGCTAAGTATGCTCACCAAAATTCGTGCGATTTTGAGACTGCAAATGGAGGAGTGTCGACGACGCGCTAGATGAAGCAACGACCTGCTCTGATACCAATTGCTGGAGATAGACATCTGCAAAAGCATGCGAAAAGCACAAGGAAGAAGAAGAATCTTGGAGCACAACACACAATACTGAATGTATTACTAGAGAATGTACAAAGATAAGTAGTCCATTAGGGCAATAGGCGTATATACAAGCCGGGGGAAAAAAACCTCCTAAAGAGGGAAAAAAGTGCCCCGGCGGTCCTAGAGTGTTCACACACATCACTACCTAAATATATCAACAGTTCTTCCCATTGCATATGCCAGTAGACAATTGAATGCGGTTGAACAAAATTATACCACTACTAAAAGAGAAGGATTAGGCATGGTATATGCAAATAAGTTTAAATTTTGTTTATGAACCATCAAGCCCTTCTCTATCTCGTGAACAAACCTTACAATACTGGGAGATTAGTAAGATGGTTCCTCTTACTAATGGAATATGAATTGGAACTTATGGTTAGGAAAGGTAGGACTCACCTTAGGGCGGATCACCTTTCTAGACTAACTTCAGGAGAGTCCCCTCAAGGAGTATTAGATGACCTTCCTGATGCATACTTGTTCAATCTAGAAGAAGTGCCTAACCCCGCCAAGAACATAGGGCCTATTGTCACCTTTGGACCCAAACATCTTGGACTGAAAGCCAAAGATAAAGAAGTAGTGAGGTGTCAAAAATACGAGATACTAGCAGGTAGCGTGTATAAGCACACAAATCAAGGCATACTAGCTTGTTGTGTAGAGAAAGATGAGCATGCAAAGTGGTTGGAAATAGCACATGTAGGTGCATTACACCAACATCACTCAAAACACCAAACCCTACAAACTCCGCAAAGATCATGTGTGTATTGGCCAACAATGGAAGCAAATGTCCATAGAATGTGCAAGGAATGCCAAATATATAGTATTGTACCACCAGTGGATCATGCCACTTTGTATCAAGTGTCTATAGTGCCAGATTGGAGTGAACCTTTGATAAGCTTGTTTAAGGATAAACACATTCCCTCAAGAGATGAAATTGGCTAGACGAAAGAGCTTAGAACACGAAGCACTAGATTATTCGCTCATTGGAGATAATTTATACAGGCATGGAAAAGATGGATATCTAAGACTGTGTGTCCATGAGAGTGAATATCTTAAGATCTTAGAAACTGCTCACCAAGGTGTGATGGGAGGACATTTTGGACCAGAGCATGTGATCAAGGCAATTCTATTCACCGGTCTTTGATGGCCAACCCTTCACATGGATGCACATACCTATGTGAAGCGGTGTGACATTTGTCAAAAAACTCAATATCCGATACGGAAGGATATGATGCCATTGAGACCCATGATGGGAGGATGTGCATTCTCTAAGTGGGAAATAGATTTTGTAGGTCCCTATTAATTCCGTAGCTAAGAGTTCACATGCTGAATACGTTATTGTTGCCATGAACTATCTAAAAAAATGGGTAGAAGTAAAAGCCACAACAAAGAATGATGCTCAAACAACAACTAATTTTTTAGTCGAGAACGTGTTCACTAGATACGGGTTACCAATAGAGTTACTAAGTGATAGAGGCACACACTTCTGGAACGAAGTAATTGAAAACCTTCTCCAAGAAGTCTTGGTGATACATAAGAATTCTGTCTCTTATCATCCACAAGCTAACAAGCAAGTTGAGAGCACAAACAAGATACTATGTAATGTATTGACAAAAATGGTAAATAATAAAAGCTCTAACTGGGACAAAAAGTTACAACATGCTGTTTGGGCATATCGAGTCAGCTATAAAATGGTACTCCAAGCTATACCCTTTCAGATGGTATTTGGAAAAAACACAGTATTTCCACTAGATTTCTTGATCCCTACATTAAGAGTAGGACAAGAGCATCAATGGACTGGCCATGAGCTCTTGTCTAGAATCTTTGATCTTGAATGATTAGGTGAGATGAGATAAAGAGTAGCTGCAGGAATATATGCAGCCAAGAAAAGTGATGCACATGTGAAGGATAAATGCTTGAAAGCAAGAGATTTAGTCTTAGTATACACCTTGAAGAAACATGCATGGAAGTTGGAGAAGCGTGGCTATGGACCTATGATTATTAACAGAATATCCACAATTGAAGCTGTCCAATTAGCCACTCTAGATGATGACATCCTACCTAGTTACATCAGTGGATGTAGAGTTAAATTATATCAAGAATCCCTATCGAGGAAATGTTAAATCGACTCAACATTCCAAAGAAACGTAAGGAAGAGGAAAAATGAGTTCGAGAAGAAGTGCATGCAAAAGCCTTATAACAAATCTGACGAATGAAATTGAGGACATAAGGTAGAGATCAACCTAGGTCAAATACACATGACACTCTAAGCTACCACATGGCCATGTGCCTATCGTCAGGTGTAAATTCCCCTTGAATTATTGATCGATGTCCTTTTGTGACTCTAGAGGTAGGACACAAAAAGAGTGCAAACCGTATGAGCCTTGATTGACTCGGGTGAAGCCGTTAGTGCAGTTAGACTTTCTTATTGTGAAGAATTGCAATTAATTATCAATCCTATAAAAGCATATCTCAGAGGATTGGGAGGTGCGGAAACCCCTTGCATGGGTGAGGTGGCACTTCCTAACTACCTTCAAGATGTTCTAATGACAGTCAAAGTGCTAGTGTGTCAAGACGAGGATGTCACAAAACCTCTTGTCTTGGGTCAAGATTGGATCTATGATCATGCAGCCAACCTGAAGCTAAGAAGTGGACTTCTTCAGGTCAGGGTAAATCAAAACCGCATTAGAGTGGAGTTAGGAAATCAAGCACTCAAGCAATTAGGAAAGGCACCAACTCTTGGTCCTTCTAGGAGTACACACGAAGATAAAGATGCCATTCTTGTCCAAAAATCTATGATGCAGAAGAATGATCTTCTCAACAAAGGAGTCAAGAACCTGATGGAACTCCCTTCTTTTCCAAATATGGTCCAAAAAAATAAGCAAGGGAACCCAAGAAGGAGATGAAATAGACAACCAAGTCGCAAGCTTGATGACTTGTGCAAAATAGAATACCTCATGAAGTGAAGCAGATCTGGATATGCAAGGGTGAACAACCCTGTGCTCAGGAGATAAAAGCCCAATGATGCACCAAATAAGCTACTCATTCAAAGATTGTAATGAAGGAGTATTCCAAGAATCAACCAAGCTGAACCATTTCTATTTGGGTCCCAAAGTGGTTGATGAAGGCTGAGCCCAATGCACAAGAAATCTGGGTGCCTAAGACTTGCTTACAAGCTCAAATAGCTGCACATAGGCTCATAAGTTTGAATCACCAATCACAAACACTCACTTCACAAACTTCATGGCGAACATCTACAATCAACACCTCAACACCTCACATGGCACCAAGGATTATCTGGAAACAGGTACCCAAAAAGTCCCAAATCCAAGAAGATCTAGTCCAAAAACCTTTACAAGTCATCACTACCATAAGTTGTAATCCCATAATGAAAGTTTGGAGAATTAAACCTTGTAAGAAACCCCCTGACCCGACCTTGTAACTTCATTCGTATTTTGAGTACAGGGCACATCAAGAGTATGCATCTAGGGAAAATCACTAACCAACTAACCAACACTCACAGATGCAAGGAACACCTCACTCACTAGCTCCCTAACCACTATGGGTATCATATTGGTATTATAAAGGAGACAAAGTATTATCATGTTTTTTTTGCAATGCTAATATGATCTCCTTTTCTAGCAGATTGAGAGAAAAATACTACTTCTAGCATCATGGCTGACACAATAGGCACCAATTCGTAGGCAAGGACAAATCAACTAGCAGTCGACATAGAAATTTTGCCTATTGAAGTGCCATCGACCGAGTCACCGGTAGAATTACATTGCCTACATCAAATACCCATTCAAGATCCTCTGATAGGATTGAAAGAAAGAGTTAGTGGGAACTCTCATTGGTTCAATGAAATGCCAGAGCCATTAGGAGATTCGACATACATATGGGAGCCCAAGTGCGAGTTTGATAATGTGTGGGCATGATTTCATTTTTTTTAAGAGAGTTTGAGACTCTCCAAAACACCATTGAACTCCAAACAATTTGGCAATGTGTAGGATTGGCTAACTACTTTAAGGCACCCTTACCCAAACTTGATTTGAAATGTTGCTACTACCTGCTATCCACATTATAGGCAAGTGGCATAAGGGATTGTCCATGAATCTTTGTGATTCCATCTTTATCATGCAACAATGAATTGAAAAAGTTCGAGCTCACCTTGGAATTGGTGAGAGATGCACTCAACATGCACGACACGCATGTACCCTTAGAGAAAGATGCTTTGATACCTGACAACATGAAGGACCACCCAATCAACCGCATCTTTCATCAATCCTGCCTTGGGACATCCCGCTTCCACAACCTCAGTGATAGGCCACCCATATTTTAGATCAACTTTTCTAGGGTTCCCTATCACCAAACCTCATTCCATGGTGGTCCCACCTCCAACCTCTCACATTGCAATCTCGGTCCCACCATCCCTCCAACCCATCCATGCCTTTTTCTCTAAACTATATTCACCCTATACCCAAACCTCCAGGTCTATCCCATTCTCAGCACCCACATCACAATTATTCACCACCACCACACACACTCCACCTACCATTCCGATGTACATGGTAGACACCACACTCACTTCCATGTCCGACAACATAGACATCTCACCACCCACAACACCTCCCCCTCCCCTCATGGTTCCACTTTCTCCCATTCCCCCTCCACCAACTTCACTTGCATCCACTTCTCTATTAGATATGCCATTCATGCTTCCCATTCCCCACTCCCTTCCCCTTGCATCGACCACTGTACAAATTGCATCCTCATATGCAGATAACACATTCAATACTATGATTCAATGTATGAAACAACTTCTAACAAAATACCATCAGCTAGAGGCACACAACAACATGCTACAAAATCGATCTGAGGAGTTGCAACAACGTATAACGGTACTCGAAGCAAACAATGAAATTTTACAAGATCAATTTCACACATTACAAGAAGCACGTAGCATACTTGAGACAAAACTTCAAGGTGTGGATACTAAAGCTATGCAAATGGTCGAAGAGAAGCTCCAAACTCAAATGGAATGCAATTTTAAAATTTAACGCAACATGGCACTTCTACGGAGGCACCTCACAACTACGCAAGGGGAGAATAGATGTTTGCAACTACAAAATCAAGAAAATTTAGCAACAACCATAGAGAATACACCTGGGGCACCAATAAGTCCATCAAAGTTTTAAGCTGCTCCCTCAAGAACATCAAAATTACTCATTCCTGGCGGACAGATAACTAAGGGAGGACAGGACACTTTTGAAGCTCTATGCCTCTCCTAGTTGAAGCAAGTGGAAGACATTGGATGCACCCATGAAGATTGCATAGTGGCGTAGAATCATGCCATGAAAGTCATAGAAGAAACGGTGCTGTTGCTCTAGCACAATGGTAAGTACCACGTTAAGAAGATCCACCTCCTTAATGTCAATGCGTGGAAGAGATAGGAGTGATATGAAGATCGTGAATGCGAGATGTTGTGAGAGTGAAGGTGAGAAGCATAGAGATGCACACACACATGTATGAGACAAGCAAGACACAATGGAAGGTAGGAAAATAGACTCTATTCTCAAGATCTCAATTACAAGCTCAAAATAGCTCTAAGCTCTTCTCTACTCATACAAGCTATCCCCAAAAATGAGCTCTCTAGCTCTCTTTATAGTTTTTTTGACTAGCTTTGACCGGTTTCACATCTAGTGACTGGCATAGTTAGAAAATAGGTTCTAGGTGCTATTTGAAGGTCTAAACGAGGTCTAAAAATAGCCAAAATTGGTAGGCTCGTTCTACCTAAACTCCTCAAGCTTGAGGACTCCTCACAAAATGGAGCTACTAATTACACAAGTGGTTGTTCTATGTTGCATATGGTACAAGAGTGATGAAAATCACTGTTGAGAGTTTTGAAAAGTATTATAAAACATATTTCTTTGAAAAAATAATCTGCTTGGCTCCCCACTACTTTGTTGTAATCCATCTTCACATACTTCCTCGTCGTCTGTGGCTCTGGCTACTACCAACACCCCCCTCCCTCTGGCTTCTGTCGTCCTCGACAGAACCTTGTTGTAGGGTTTGTCGAATATAGTTTTGTAGGAGGTCCTGAGTGAGGGTGTGCTCTGAAATGCAAATTCCTCTTGGAAGATGTGCTTCAAGTTTTTCCCAATCTATGGGTTGAGGTTGATCTCGTGGCGGGAGTCTATAGTGCGTGGAGTACACCAATTGTTCACAGGCAAATACTTGGAGTAGGTGTGCGGGCATGCTTATGAACACCTCTGAATGGTACTCCTAGAAGCCGATTGTAAAGATCTCTTCAAATATCATTTTATAGCATGTCGGTAAATACTTGATTCGATAGTGCCAGGCATAACACACCCGGAGCGATGATGTTGTACTCATATCATACGCTGAATCCTAATTACCATGCTTGAATCCCAGGGTGTTAATGTGTGGTGCCTTGATGTGACGGAAGATTTCAAAAATAGTTTGCATCATGTCAAATACTTCGACAATCATATGCGTGACAGCATCATCCATGTGGCGTAAGCGGGGGAGCCAGTGGTGAATAGTTTCCATCATATATCCAACAGTGGGCGGTCTGGTGGGTGGAGTGAAATACGGATAATTTAGCCAGTCATGGCACTGCTTATTGTTCTATACTTTGATTGCGAAGGCCTTCCAGGAGCGGCATCTTGGGATCCATCCCCAACATGGGTTATACTTTAAATGCAAGGATGCGTTAACCCATGTGCTCATCATTTCTGGATATTGTTGTAGTAATTCCTAGCGCCAAGTTGGTTGAAAGATTTTTCCGCTCTGTGCATCTGGTGGCAAGTCATCAGGCTCAAATTGAGTTGCATGTGAGGGTCTCTTGCCTGTCTCCTTTTCGATCGTCAATTGACATTCTTCCATTAGCATGAAATATGGCTTATATTGCAGCTCATGGCTAGATATATACCTGTGAGGGGCCAAGTGAGCAAAGTAAGGGGATTGTAAAATGCGTTCCTCTATCATGGCCATGGCGTGTAATTGAGCCTCCACGCATGCTGAGTGGGTCTCTCCAAGTTCTTCTACAGTCTTCATCCATGCGGGGGTAGGGAGTTCAAAGGTGGTTTGGCCTTCAACCGTGACACGTCCACTTGGGATGGGTTGTGGTTCGTAGGCTTCTTCATACGTTTCCTCCACCGGGATAGACATAGTTTCTTCCTCCATTGGGAGTTTGGGTGGGGAATCAGGCCTAGGGGGTTCAAAAAAGGTAGTAATTTGCGTTTGAAGGATAAGGACCTGAGCGTGCAAAGGATTTAGTTCCTCTATGATCTGTGGAGGTGTTGCCTTAGGAGCTGGTGGTGCTTGTTGTATAGGTGCTCGCAATTGTAGCATTTTATGTTCTTCCTTGAGCTTCTGATATGCCTCATTCATACTGTCATTATCTTCTAGTAATCTGACATGGTCTTCCAATAATATCTTGATAGATTTAGAGGGGACGGCTTTAAAACGGCTGGGACTCTGAGGATCGTTCGGTTGATCTAAAGCTGCTTCAAGATTCTCTCTATTCTGTTCTTGCAAGCGTTGATTCTCTTCTTTGGCCATGGCGAGGTGAGTCTTAGTAGTCCCATGTTTCGAGTGAGAGTCGCATTCCTAATGGTTTGAGCCCTTAACAAGTTGTCGAGATGTGTAGTTGCCTCTTTTGTCTTCTGTTCACTTTCTAGTTCAAGTGTATGGTAAGCCTAGCGTAGCTCTTGGTAGCGTGTGTTAAGGGAGGCGTTCTCGATTGATAATGAGTTTAATTGT
Source organism: Ceratopteris richardii (assembly GCA_020310875.1). Taxonomy (NCBI): domain Eukaryota; kingdom Viridiplantae; phylum Streptophyta; class Polypodiopsida; order Polypodiales; family Pteridaceae; genus Ceratopteris; species Ceratopteris richardii. The sequence goes on along the minus strand of CM035423.1, from coordinate 79,678,842 downwards.
GCCTGTAACTCTGTGGTTTTTGTTGTAGCTTCTGGTAGCTGGTGCCTAGAGATGCGAATTCATCTCTAACTTATGTCATGCACGAAAACATTTGACGGAATGCGGTGTCGATTGTGGGTGACAAGATTAATGATGTAGTGAGTGAAGATGCTGTGGGTGTATGTGTTGATGCAAGGGGAAGGGGAAATAGGGATGGAAAAGTGGATGCAGTGGTGACTGTGGAGAGATGTGATATGCCTAAATGGGGTGGTGAGATGGATGAGATAAGTGGTGGTGCGATGGGTGGTGATATATCCATATCACTTGATGTTGTGTTGAGTGCGGTGATTGTGAAGAGTGGAGTGATAGTGGGTGCTTGAGTTGGTATGAATACAAGATTTACAAAGGTTGAGGGATAATTTATAGATGGGGTTTCTTATCTTGCTTGGTGGAGAGGGGAGGAGAGGGGGAATGCAGTGGGGCGGGGAGGTGAGACAGGTGAGAAGGTCATGGGAGGGGGAAATGGGAATAGGGGTCTGGGAGGAGTGGGGAAATAAGGAAAGGATGGAGTGAGAAATGGGTTGGGTGGAATGGTGGGAGCTAGGGAAGGGAGGATAGGTGGGAGGGTTGTGGGAAGAGTTTGTGGGGTCGAGGCAACTAGGGTTTTGCTACAGCACCATCGAGAAACGTGGATGGTCTTGAAAGGTTAGGGTGTACAGGAGAGACTGGAGGGGCGCGAGGTGAAAGAGGAGCAAGTGTAGCAGTGGGTACTTGACAACAGTAGTTGTATTTACAGTAGAAGGGTGAGGCACGGAATAAATCACGATGGTTGCTTCTTCAATAGGGTTTTCTGGAAGGAGTCATGCTTCTCTGACTTGGTGTGAGGATTGGGCATCCGTTGGTACGCGAATATACTGACCTGATTTTGAGAGCAAACGAATTCGTCGAGGGTCAAATTGTGGTAGTGGTTTCCTCTACAAATATCATAATGCTTCATTAGTGAATACTGATTTAACCAATTCTCTGAAACCTTGAATGTAAGCTTCTTTGAAGCCTCCTGTAGCGAGTTCCTATTCTAAAATCGCTTGACTTTCTTCTTCCGAGAGCTGTCTGCATCCCCACACTGCTTGCATAGTGTGGTATAATTTCTTGATTGCCAATGTGTAAGCAATTGCCTCAAATATATCGTCCTCATGCGTACTTGTGTCGCCTTGTGTCTTAGTTTGTTGTTCTTGTTCATCATTTTGTTTATCTTCTTGAGACTCGTGGCTGTCATGACTGGCTTCATCATCACCATCTTCATTGTCCATTTCTGTCCTCTCTTCTTCGAAGCTGGAGACTACTTGCTCATGTGGTTGATCAAGGGATGTGGTAGGGTAACTGGGACGTTCATACTCCTGTGAGAAAAATTGTCCTTCTGAAAAGTGAAATTCACTTGAGAAAGCATCATGCATTTCAAAATCAAAAGTGGTATTCATTGGTTCTGCCTCCAAGTTAGGTATAGGAAAAGTAAATGCTTCTGCACCGATGGAGGTGGGAATTTTTGCTGTTGTAGTGGTGGGTTCCTGAACTGTGGTTGCTTGAGAGGTAACAGTACTAGTAGTACCTTCTATGATAACTGATCGTGACAGGCATATGCATATGGGTTGTATAGGTGCAAGGGGTTCCGTAGGTGACTATTTTGGAGATTGATGAGATGATGGGGACTCTGGAACTTGCAAACATGGGATAGATCTGCGCATGCGCTTGCCTGCCGTCTTTTGCTAGCTTTTCTGGCTTTCTTGGCGGTTCCTTTGAATGCCTTCAATTCTTCACTTGTCATTGCGCGTTCTATAGGCAAGTCATATGCCAAACACATATAAACAATTTGAGTGAGAGCACAACATCCAGGTGGTTGAGACGTAGGATGTGGCTCAGCCAGTAATTCACCAAAATTGACCACAGGTACACTGGGGCCAGCTTCAGACAATCCTTCTGTCTGCATGATGATGGATGCAAATGTGGAGAAGATCTGCTACAAAAGATTAGCACATTAGTATGAAAATTAATCATGATCCCATTAAAGTGAGACCACAATCCCTTTCCATAACTGATGTGTAACCCGTGTAGCCAAGTGTTGTGAGGTGGTTTATGGAATGAATTTTTGCAAAACTAATGTAGGTCTCTAGACACCTACATGCTTCTGATAGTGCATACATTGCTTGATGAGATGTTATTCCAAGTGATGTTGGGCTAGTGTAGATGAGTTTATACAAAGTTCAGTTGTGAGTGAATTAGTACAAGGGAGTTCGTTATTTGGGATGGGATTAATGTTATACAGTTGGTCATGCAAAGGCTTCTAGATACATTTTGGTATCCATCTCCTAAGGCTTGCTGAGTGGGTGGTATGTTTCTCCTGAGGAAGAAAAGGTGATATTGGATGTTGGGGGTTTGAGGGGTGAAGAGATTTCTGAGGGTTATATGTTACATGGCTTGAGTGTTGACCTATAATACATTGTTTAGGTACCCAAATATGCGTGGGTGTGGGTCGATTTCTTAGGTACTTCTTGGCGATCCAAATCTATCGACTGTTTGTACTTGTAGATGAAGGTCAAGGAGATGTTAGATGCTGACTCTGCTTCTGCCTTAACTTCCTCTTGTCATTGTCTGCATTGTTGAAATTTGTCTGTGATTTTCATCCTTTTGGCACCCATACTTGTTTTGTGCCACTTGTTTTGTGATGCTGACACTCTTGCTTTCTTTGCATAGTCTGGTAGGGTCGTCGGTTTGGGTTCCTCCGTCATGGATGACTCCTTTATGGTTGGGGTTGAGAGGTCCGATGGACACTCTACTTTGGAAAAGAAGGGAGGTCCAACACTTGTGAAACTTTCCCATTAGGAAGTGCAACATTTTGTATCATAAATCTAGACCAATCCATAGTAAGTGTGGAAGGATGGGCACCGTAGGGTGTTGTGCCCATGTGTCCGCTGATGCAGTCCACCTGACTGCTGATGTAACCCACTTGATCGCTGTTGGAAGACTGAGGGAAAATCCGTTGACGTTCTTTTGTCTCGCAACTATCCATTGCCAAGCTCTCATGGGTTGACTTTGGAAGGAGCATGCTTAGCCGAGGGATTTGGCCGAAAATCTTCCGGTCCTCCTTTGCATGTAGTTCATATGGTCTAGGGTTACATACCTCAGCCAAAGTGTTGTTAGGGAAGTTAATCAGTATCACTCGTTGTTGGTCTAAGGTTCCAATTTGCAAGGAGCCTTGTCTAAGGTTTAGGTCGACCGAGTGATCGTATAGCCAATCTTGGCCAAGGATTAGGGGTTCTATCAGTTCATCGTCATGGCACACTAGTGGCTTTGCTATCATGGTCACGTCGTGTATGAGGATGGGAAGGTCCACCTCACCCATGCAAGGGGTTTCCATGCCTCCTAGCCCTATGAGGTATGCTTGAATTGGCCGCATTTCTATTCTTGAGTCCTTATAGTGGGACCAACTAATCGCACTAGTTGCAATACTTGAATCAATTAAAGCCCTGAGTTCATGGTAAGGGTTACCGTGCTCTAGCCTGACTGTAATGAATGGTGTCCTATCCACTATGCTAGGATGAATGATTGAATTTGTTTGACACATGGCCATGGGGTATCTGGGTGTTGTTTCCAGATGGTTATAATGTTCTTTCCCTAGTCCTTGTCTTCTTAGCGTCATGCGCTTAATGTGTTCTATAGCTTCAGCCTGAGCTTCAGCACATATTGTTTTTTCTTCCTCCTTGCGCTTCTTTGCCAACGTGAGTCGTCTAAGCATATCCCCAGTAAGAGGTTCGTGATAAAGCTTGACTCTACAACCATTAATGTAATTAGGCATTATGTCTCCTTCTAGGGTGGCTAATTGTACTGCTCCACTTGTTGAGTCTATTAATGATCATTGGTTCATAACCTCGCTTTTCTAGTTTCCGTGCATGCTATTTCAGCGTATACACTAGGACTAAATCTCCTTCTTTTAAGCCTTTGTCTTTTACATGTGCATCGAAATAAGCTTTCTGTCACTTCTTTGCTGCACATATACCTGCTGCTGCTTTCAGCCTGGTTTCTCCTAATCGTTCAAAGTCCATTATTCTTGATGATAATTCATGGCCAGTCCACTGATGTTCTTGTGCAACCTTAAGGGTGGGTATCAAGAAGTCCATATCTTGTAAAGACATTTTCAAATAAGAATTTTGCAGTTGTGTGTGCATCATTCTTCTACCCATTTGGTAAGATAATCTGTTGCTACAATAATGTATTCAGCATGACTACCTTTTGTAGGGGGGTTAATGGGTCCTACAAAGTCTATACCCCACTTAGAAAATGCACATCCTCCCATCATGGGTTTCAATGACATTTCATCTCTATAAGTAGGAAATTGAGTTCTTTGGCACACATCACATCTCTTAACATAGGTATGTGCATCCATGTGAAGAGTGAGCCACCATAATCATGCAAACAGTATGGCTTTGATTATCCCATCGGGGCCAAAATGACCTCCTGCAACACCTTGGTGTGCAGTCTCTAGTACATTCAAATAATCGCTCTCATGAACACATTGTCTTAAGTATCTGTCTCGTCCTCGTTTGTATAGATTATCGCCAATAAGTGAATAGTCTTGAGCTTCTTGCTCTAGACTGCGTTGTCGGGCTAAGGTCATTCCTTGAGGGAATGTTTTTGTCCTCAAGTATGCCACTAAAGGTTCACTCCATTCTGGTGTGAGAGACATGTGATATAACATGGCATGTTCTACCGGTGTTCTTTCACAACAAACAGGGCATTCTCTACACAACTTGTAGGCATCTGCTTCCATAGAAAGCCAATATACTCCTAGTCTATGCAGAGTTTGCAGTGTATGATATTTTGAATGATGGTGCCTTAATGCACCTACATGTGCTAATTGCAACCAATTCGCATGTTCTGGTTCATCTACACAACAAGCAAGAATCTTTTGATTATCCTGTCTATATATACTTCTTGCTATTATTTGATATCTTTGTGACTTGGTGATTTCTCCTTCTTGGATACTTATGCTAGGATTCTTGGGTCCATATGTGAGAATAGGGACAATAGGCTTAGCCCATTCTGGTACTATTTCAAGGTTAAACAAATATGCATCGGGTAATTCATTAGCTATTCCTTGATGAGCTTCTCTTGTGGTTAGTCTTGAGAGGTGGTCAGCTCTGAGGTGGGTCTTTCCTTTTCTGACTACGACTTCAAAGTCATACTCCATAACACACATCCTATGGCATAGTTGGATGCATCCACATGTACATGGAATGGCTTGCTCCAATCTCAGGTTGTTAATATTGGTGCTGACCACAAACGTCGTTTAAGTTCATTGAATGAATTTTCACACTCACCTCTCCATTCAAACTTGGTCAAAAGAGAGTACAGAGGCTTGGCTATGATGGCATACATGTGTATGAATCGTTTGTAATAACCACAATGATCCATGAATGCCTGTACCTCTTTTACGTTATTTGGCCTAGGTAGGTCTGCAATAACTTTCACTTTTCTTCATCTGTAGAGATTCCATTTTCTGACACTATGTGTCCTAGAATTTTGCCTTGTCTGACCATGAAAACGCATTTTTATGGGTTCAGACAAACCTGATATTCTCAACATTTGTCAAATACTTGCCTTAGTTTTGGGATGAGTCTGCCTCGTATTCGAATGAGTACATATATCATCGACATAAACTTCCGAATTATTATGTAAGAATTCCTTAAAAAGATTACACATAAGTCGCTGGAAAGTGGTGGGTGCATTTATCAGCCCAAAAGGCATCATGCAAAATGCAAATATGCCCTATTCTACGGCAAAAGCCATCTTTTGTTGATCTTCAGGAGCAATGGCTACTTGATTATAGCCTGAGAAACCATCAAAAAAGCTATAAAATTCCTTGCCTGCAACTCTTTCCAATAAATTTTCTGTGATAGGAAGAGGATAACTATCTCTAATCATGGCAGCATTAACTTTTTTAAGGTTAATACACACACACAATTTTCCATTTTTCTTGGGCACAACTACAATGGGGGATACCCATTTAGTATGCTCAATTTCGTAAATGAATCTTGCTTCTATCAAACAATCTATTTCTTCTTTAATCTTAGCAGCGTAGTTATCATTGTATGTGTATGGTTTCTGTTTTGTAGGTTTTGCATCTAGAGTCATAGGGATTCTATGGGAGCATATATCCAGGTCTACTCCTTTCAAGTCTTTGTAACTCCAAGCGAACACATCTCTAATAGGGCAATTAACTCTTCTTCTTCTTCATTCCTCAAATCGTGCCCAATGTATGCACATTTTTCTTCTTCTCCTTCTATGGTGACTATGATTTTTTTGGTTTTCTCTCGGTTATCATATACTTCTCCAACATCAGCTTTTCTTTTAGGCATTCCTACCATGATTCATCTATCTTCTATTTCATACTTCTTGAAGTTCTCCGGTTTAGGTGATTTCTTTCTCTTCTTTTGTTTGCTTTCTGTATCTTTTATGGATGGCTCAAGTTGTTCCCTTTGATTTTCCTTTTCCTCTTCAGGATTTTTGGCTTCCACAAAATAAAGATATTCGTCTTCTGTGGAACATAAGGGTTACATGATGATGGATTCTAGGTCCTCATCATCACTCTCGTCTGGTTCTTGGGTCACTTCTGTGCATTCTTCTAGGATAAAGTCTTCCTCAACGGGTTCAATCATGAAAATGGAAAAATCATACCCGTCTTCATCACAATGAGGGGTCCATTGTTCTTCATTCACTGCTATGTCCATCGTGGCTAAGATTTCTACCCAACCGTGAGGCTCAAATTCCTCGTTTGGAAATACTATAGGTGCATAAGCTGGGTCTTGAAGGGTTCAAAGATGTTGTTCTGAACCTAAAGTCGTGGCTTCTAGTCGTTCTTCCTCTTGTTTAGTTACTTTACACATCCATAGATGAGTATCCTCGTGCAACCATGAGGGGTCTGATTCCAATGAGTGTACCGATTCTGTTTCTTCTTGTGTCTTATGGATGGTATACCATTGTATTGGGGGTACATCTTGATGGGAATAGTCTTTAAGATTGACTTTAGTAGTCACTCCTAAATGTTGCAAGTACAAACAATTAGTTCCCCAATCTTGTACGATTTGCATCTGACGCATGAATGCTCATCCTAAAATCATCTCGTAAGCATGATTTTTCCCAAAATCACGAATGGCAAAAGTATGCTCAAACTCCACACCACAAGTGGTGAGAGATATGCCTTCTAGTAAGCCTAATGGTTTTTCTATATGTCCGTCAACCATTTGTAGCTTCATCCTGGTGGGTCTTAATGCTGGCTTACCCCAACATTTCCACAAAGCAGTTGTAGTGATGGCTACTCTAGCTCCTGAATCTAAGATGGATTTGGTGGTGTAGCCCTGATGGGTTATTGGAAGATATGTGTTACCTTACTCTCCCTCGCTTACATCTCTGATTCTTTCTATGGGTATCTCTCGTACCTTCTTGTGTGATCCCCTCTAGGAGGGAGTAGTAGCAAGCTCCATGAATTGATTTGCTACATGCTTCCACAATTCTGGTTTAACCTTCAACAATTCCTCTAGAGTGAGATGACATTGTACTTTGGTGTTCTTTATCACTTCCATGTTTCTAGGGATTACTGATTCTTCATTCCTCACTATTATAGTGGGTGTTCGCATGCTAATAGACTTGGCTTCCCAAGGTCCTCTGAACTGAGGTAATTCTTGCAAAGAATTGGATTCAAAATCTGTGTGTTCACTTAGTTGTTCTTCCTCTACCTCATCGTAAATAGAGGGGATGTCTTGGGGAAATTGCTCTTGCAAGTCATCTATTTCTTGAATAGAAGGATGGGTTCCTTGTCCTTTTCTCCACTTCTCTTCTTGGATTTCTCTTAGAAATTCATGTGAATACTTCTGTATGGAAGAAAAGTTGTCTTCTATCTCTCTATTTGGCACTTGAGACAAGGATGGTGCATTCCTTTCTTGTGTCTCAAAGTCATTCGGGTTCCTATGCAGATTCTTTTTCTCGTTGCTATTGACCAAGTATTCCAACCTCTCCAGTAGTCTTTGAAAGTGTAATTCGGGTTTTTCCATGTTATTCCAATTAAGATAACGAGAGGCTTCGAACATAGTTTGTGCTAATTCTACCATCTTCATGCAAAGTTTAGTCCTCTCAATTTCTAAATCTGCTCTTGGATAGTTCTTACTCATTTCAGCTATCTGGGGTCCTTTCTTTAATCTAGCTTGATATGCACGAAACATCATGTCTAAACTTTTTGGCATGGGTTCAGCTAAAGTTGATCCTGATCTCTGAGCTAAGTTCTCCTCATTAGATTCTTGAGAAGTCAATTCTAGGATTTTGGCTCTAGATTCTTTTAAACTTTCTTCCAATTCAGTCATCTTTGTTACTCCATTTCCTCTTAATTCTTTCTCTGGAATCCTTCCAGAGTTCATCTTTTTATTACTAGACTCTCCAACTTCGCTAGTTCTGGCTACTTTTTCAGGATTAAGCTGTTGATTCCGTAAGAGCGCCCGGGCTCTTGTTATAGCTTGGATAGGCATGTATGTAGGGTTGGATCCATCTGTGCTGTGTACAATTCCTATCACGTTGATCGGTGTCACTTTTGAAGCATTTGTAGGGTTTTGGGGCAATCTTTGATGACATGCTCTTTACCAAACTCGGCACAAAAACCTTGTATGTTATAGTATTGTGACGGTCCTGCTATTAGAGGATGTGGACAATCCTTTATGAGATGATCTCCTTGGCACCTAAATCATGGTCCTCTAGGGCCCTGTGGTCTTTGCTGTCTTAATTGTGGCCGTGGATTAGGGTTGGCCTACATCACATTAGCATAATCAGGCTCCTAACTGGGTTCCAATGGTGGACTATTGTAGTGATATGTTTCCACATGTTTTGGTGACTCCGTGTAATATGTGGGTGGACTACCTACATGAGTAGGGTCAAAACTATTAGAATTAGGGTCACTTTCTGTGATCAAGGGTGAAGAAGGCACTAATGCCCTATTGAGGTTTTCTTCTGGAGTTGCGTATTTGATTGGGATGACATTAGCTGGTGGGGGTGGTTGTTGAGCTAAAACAAGTTGAGGTCTCTGTTGTGTCTAATAAGGATAGTTTTGAGGAGGCCTATAGTAAGGAGGTTGAGCATTATATTGACCTTGATATCTCCCTGGTTAAGGGTATGCTTGCGGGTAGTTCTGTCGTACTACTTGTTTGTTGTATGGACAATCGTGAGCCATGTGATTCCTGTATCATCTCTCAATCGTACAGTATTGGCCACTAGGGTTGGATTGTGGTTCTGTTGCATTGGGACACACATTTGCCATATGATCACCACCACAGGTGCAACAACACTTGTTTGTTATCAACCTAGGCATCTGTTTACTAGAAACTCCTAGCTTCTGGGCCACTTTTTTTGCTAGGTCCTCTATCGAGCTAGAAAGTTTTGAGGATGCTAGAGATGAACAATCTGAGTCTTTATAGACCTTTGAGAGTTCCAACCCATCTCCAAGGTTGTCCTCAATGTCTATACAAATTCTTACACATTGCTCTAATGTTCTGGGTTCCTTCAAGTACACATAGGAGCATAGTGTAGAGCTCAAGAGGCCATCTAAAAAAAATTACACTTGCTTGGCATGTGAGTGCAACTCTTGCATCGGACATCTTTCAACATATTGTCTAAACCTACATCCGGCCGGAATAACTGTTTCCTAGGGGGTTTGTTTGAAGCTATGAACTAGCGAAGACGTATCATGCCTGATTCCACTTTTAGAGAATTCCATGATGAATGACTCTAACAAGTGATGGATATCCATAAATTTGCTCTGGTGCAATGGTTGAAACCAAGTTAAAGCCGTATTCTTTAACCTTAGTCCAAATGCATTGTATTGCATGAACATGTCTTCTACTTGCTCTGCTTGTATCACTTGTTTAAATTCCGCAACATGGTCATAGGGATCTCCTATCCAATCAAAGTAGTTTTTCATTGACTTTACTAATTGAGTGGGTCTTAATATCCTTGATTGTTCACGTGGTCTAGGTAGAGGAAAATCATCTCTACCACCTAGTATTCTAGGTTCCCTTTGTCTTTCCAATATTTTTGTGTCCATGGTTGGTCTATTTCTTCCTATGGGATGAGTGAAACTTACTTTTGGTCTCTCTTTGTTCTTTTATCTTTGATACCATGGGCTGAGGATGTTCCAGCACCCTGATGGCTCGTGTTTACATTTGTTCGAGATGGGGGGAAGACTAACTCACCTCTCCATGAGTAGGTATTTTTTGTATGGTCTGGTACTACAAATACTTGTTCTAAAGTATCATCCAAGTATACAACCTTTCCAGGAGTATCTGGGTCCTTGAATTCATAAATCATGATGGAGCCCACCTCACTAGGTTGTTCCATTTTGTACCTCCAAAATGCTTTGTCAGTTTCCTTATTCAGAAATAGTTCTATGCTTCTATTGTCCTGAGGGATCCAATCTGGAATTAATACTCCTCTCAATACAGATTTCCCTCTAGGTGTCCTTGGTTCCTCTCCTAATGGTTCTTTTCCTTGGGTTCTCACTTCCGTACCTAGCTGAACTATACCAAACTCATTGGTATGATTGGGTTGAGTACTTAGGATGTACATTGTTCCTTCTTTGTCTATGTATGCGTCTCTCTCAAATTTCACTATTTGATGTTCCAATCCAATGGGTTGGTCAGGATTGTGCAATTGCACCACTGATCTTTGCAAACCATCCTCATAGATGTGAGCACCTAAGTGGTTGGTTCAGACATATTCTAATTGAGTTCTATGGGGTCCTTCGGTCTTTTCAAGTATGCTATGTTTAACCCTCCTTCTAGTCTTTCTGTGCTAAAAACCATTTCCAATTCACTGGTATCTGAGCCCAACTTGTAAGGGTAGATATTCAATTTTTGAGCCCACGAACGTGCAGTAGTTCCTACAATTGCTTCTGATGATCTAAGGCTTTGTCAGTCTGACTTACCTATATGCTTGCCCGATCTAAGGTTCATGAATTTACTTCTTGGCACTCTGATCATCAATGTCTCTTTGCTCTTTATTGCTTGTTTCTTTTTAAATTCCTTTAAATTCTTGTCTTATCTCAATGTTTACATCAGGAGTCGACTTTCTGGTGTACTTTTGAGTTCTCGTTTCGTCAGACTTAAATCCTTTCCTTTAGGTTTTCATATCGCACACTTTTTTATCTTAGTCTTGGACTTGAAAAATTAAGTCACTTGGACTTGATGCGTTCCTATCGTCATTCTAATTTAATCCACAATGCTAGACATTTAGCCTAAGCAAATAATTGACTGAGGGGGTTGAGTATTCTTCCAACCTCAAGTCAGCTCCTTTGATTGCTCTGTTGCCCAAGAAGTCGCACTTCCCAAGCCTTGTGTTCTTCACTGCCTTGCTTTGATTGCCTTTGATAGCCCTTGCTAGACCTGTAAAAATCCAATGTTTAGACCAATTCTTAACTTAATGATTAAGCACTTTGATATATACACCTTTTAGGTCCCTTCTTTCTTGGCCAAATTTTTCCAATGCCCCCTTTCTTTCCTAGTCCCAACAATGGGTCAACCTCAAATTTTCTTATCTAAAAATCAATGCATTCTTCTTGAAAAAATAGTTGAGTTCATGTAGTACTTGTAAAGAGCTTTCTAACGAGCTAAAAAGCTCAAAAAACAGACTTCTAATGAAAAAGATATGAGTGTTCAGGCTCTCGAGCGTAAAAATTGACAAACAGGTTTTTCTTCAAATATGAGCTAAGGGGTCTCCAATGAGCTTAATCACCCAAAAATTTTCTCAAAATAGCCTCAAATTAGACTAAAAAACTAAACCCTAAATTTGGCATTTGGGTGGACACTCATGATGGTCTGAGATAATCGGGATGGTCTAGGACCATCGTGATGGTCCAGTTGAACCGTCGCGATGGTGTGGTACAATCGCGATGGTCCGATGGTGTGAGGCGTCACGATGGTCTAAGATGAAGTGTCACAATGGTTTATCTTGTGAGCAATCGTGATGGTCTGAGCCCGTCGTGATGGTCAATGGTCAACACAACCATCACAATGGCGTGAGCCCATCACGATGGTCACGAGGCACAATGGCTTGAGCCAATCACAATGGTCCGAATTTGAAGCGTCACGATGGCGTGCTTGGTATCGTCGTGATGGTCTACTATGACACATGGCAGAGGATTGTCACGATGGTGTGGGCCAATCGTGGTGGCATGGGGTCGAGGGGATCATTGCGATGGTCAGTGACTGTTGCGATGGTTCAAGTGAACCATCATGATGGCGTGAGACTGTTGCGATGGTCCAGCCGAGCCGTCGCGATGGCGTGAGCCAATCACGATGGTGTGACACACTTGCGATGGCATGAGCCTGTCGCGATGGTCCACCAAACTGAAGATTTTGAGAATGCAAGTGTGGATTCGTGCAAGCGCAAGGGTCACCTACCTCGTGGTGTACTTGCTTACCAAAAGTGCCGACTTTGTCAGACCATCACGATGGTCAAACACCAAAGGCAGATTCTGACAGAACGTGAATTTCTTACCTTTTGGAAGCTTTCCTGTTGCTTTGGAGCATTGTACTTGCAAGAAAACTCAAAAACACACATGCACATACAAGCACAAAAGCTCTCTCTCTCTCGCATGCACAAATGAGGGGAAATGAGGAGGATGGGTGGATATGGTGAATTATCTGATTTTTTCGGAGTGGGAGAAGATGATGCGGTGGTGAAGGAGTGTACAAGAGACGAAAAACACAAGAAACTACTTAAAAACAACAACAAAAACTGAAATTTTTTACCTTCTAACACCACTTCTTGCTATAATCTTACCATCACACATTCGTCCTAGACTCGATTCCCGGCAATGGCACCAAATTTTGTGTTGCTCTAGCAAGTACCACGTTAAGAAGCACCACCTCCTTAATGGCAAACTGCGGAAGAGATAGGAGTGATATGAAGATCGTGAATGCGAGATGTTGTGAGAGTGAAGGTGAGAAGCATAGAGATGCACACACACATACAGACACACATGTATGAGACAAGCAAGACACAATGGAAGGTAGTAAAATAGACTCTATTCTCAAGATCTCAATTACAAGCTCAAAATAGCTCTAAGCTCTTCTCTACTCATACAAGCTATCCCCAAAAATGAGCTCTCTAGCTCTCTTTATAGTTTGTTTGACTAGCTTTGACTGGTTTCACATCTAGTGATCGGCATAGTTAAAAAATAGGTTCTAGGTGCTATTTGAAGGTCTAAAAGAGGTCTAAAAATAACCAAAATTGGTAGGCTCGTTCTACCTAAACTCCTCAAGCTTGAGGACTCCTCGGTTTGCACAAAATGGAGCTAGTAATTACAAAAGTGGTTGCTCTATGTTACATATGGTACAAGAGTGATGAAAATCATTGTTGAGAGTTTTGAAAAATATTATAAAATATTTCTTTGAAAACATAATCCGCTTGGCTCCCCAGTACTTCATTGTAATCCGTCTTCACATACTTCCTCGTTGTTTGTGCCTCCGGCTACTACCAACAGGTGCTGCAATCCGACTACTTCCAACACTTGGCACCTTGGGTGACTCATCATGATCTTTGAACTCTAATATAGGCTCTATTTTATAATTTTGATTGATTATAGTGTAGAAATTTAGAGAGTCATAGGAAAGGACCCCGCATTTGGTACACAATTCTAGCCAGAGGACTTCCCACCACTAGCACGAAAAGGTTCTATTTTTCGATCGACTTGGTAAAAAATCCTCTTGGAAGCTTACCCAAAAATGCTATGCACTTGGAATAATGCACCCCTGCATCTTCTTTACAATCCATGTTACGGACCAGTTCCAAGGTGCAGGTCATGGAAAGCCTTTGCTATCAAGGTAAAAAATAGTGCACATTGTAAGGAGTGGCTCAACTATCCATACATCATGCCACTGCAAGGACCACCTCCCATAGCTTATATGATGGCCACTATACGCCACTGGCTCCCTTGGTTAAAGCCAATGCCAGATCTCATGGCATAGATGATGCTGAAGATTCTTGATATGATGCAAGTTGTTTTCAAAACTTTTTGCAATACACAGGCACCGCAAGTCTCTCTCTGAGGCTTTTCCAACAAAAATTATGATCTTGTGTATGACACGAGCATGACCCCAAGTATTAGAGTAGCTTATGCTTGGCATGCCTGCATACAATATCTCCCAGCCTGCTACAAATAAACTTTTGAAGATATATCTACCATGAGTTTTTGGGAGTATCACTCTCAAGTGTTCACACCGAAACCAACACACTTGCTTCACTTATTTGCATGTGACCAGGCAATGTATTCAGAGTATTACAAGATTCCACACCCAGAGATCCCAAGTTCCATCAACTAGGATCCATTGCAATTTGAACTAGCAAAGGGATTATGAGTCCGCAAACATGAACTAGCCACCAATGTCATCCAGTATTACGTCGACCACCCCTAGTTCTTAGAGGAATCTCATCCCTTCTAAATAGATACTTTGCTTGTTGACAAATGTCATATGTTCTCAAAAATGCATCGGCATCCATTTGCAACATTGGCCATCATAAGATTGCAAAAATAACATCTTCATCATTCTTTCTAAAGTAAAGTGGCCGCCAACCACACTTGAGTGGGCTACTTTGAGTGGAGCTAAGCACTTTGCTTCATGGATATAAATCCTAACGAGAATTCCCTTTCCTGTCTTGTATAACTCATCACTGATGAAGATATATTCTCTTGCATCCTCTTCAAAAGAATGTCTCCTTGAGGTGGGTAAGTCTTCAAGGAGCTTGCCTCACCTAAGGAATTCAACCATAGGTTAAATCCACTCAATTTTGGTATAAATTTAATACAAATTAGCATGAGGAACTAGATTTTGATACATGCGACCTTGATAATTCTATGTATAGTTGATTACATCCCCCTCCATGGTTGGACAATGTACATCGTGTCATTTGAAATTTTGCAGATTTTGTAAGCAACAATTGTGTGAGCTAAGTATATTCTTTTGAGCTCTTTCAATTAGAACTTGATGCTCACTTTCATCCAAACTGATAGTTCTTTGGTTGTCTTCATGCTATATACAAGTTACATTGATAAAGCATATTTTAGCTTTTTTTATTATTTGCTTTCTTGACATTCACATATATAGGTGGCTTGGTTCATAAGCGAGAGAAGGAACCAAGGGTTTTTCCCACTTTGGGATAACTTCCATATTGAACAATTATGCATTGAGTATGTGATCATTCATGCCACTATTTGCTTCACCGTTGGTGAGTCAAGAAAAATGGTCCACTTGTACATGGTTCTTTCCTTTCTTCACCACAAAGTCATATGCCATCAAGATAAGGAACCACTCGACTAGAATCTCCATGGCAAAAGGATTATTCATCAAATTTAAAAGTATTTGTGTTGGTGAATTTTTTGTAGTTTTGTGTGTGAACACACTTATGACCATCAGGGCACTTCTTTCCATCCTTAGGAGGTTTGTTTCCCCTGCATGTATATACACATATAAGCCTAATGGGTTACTAATCTTTGTACATTCACTTGGTAATGCATTCAAGCCTAATGGGTTACTAATCTTTTTACATGTCACCTAATGATCTAAGGGGTAGTGGGAGCATTAGTAAGCTCAAAGGGAGTTACCCTAAATGCATAGATGCACCATTCTACAGTGAATGTCATCTTTTGTTGTTTCTCAAGGGGCCATTGATACTTGATTATATGATAGAAATCCATCAAGGAAACTATGTAGTTCTTTTCGAGTGACATGTTAATAAGTTATTAGATATTGGCAATGGATAACTATCCCTTATTGTAGCGTCATCAACTTTCTTGAAATTTATACCCATGTAACTTCCTATTTTTCTTGGGCATGACTATTACGAGTGAGACCCAGTCAATGTGTTCAATTTTGAAAATGAAACTAAATTCCAACAATTTATCTATTTGTCCCTTGCTGTTTCATCATATGTCTAAGGTTGTTTTTGTACCCACTTATCCTAACTCATCGTAGGGATCCTATGAGAGAAAATTTCAAGATCTATGTTCTCACATAATCCTATTAGGAAACGGTTGAACCACACCTTAAGAGAGAGGATTAGGAAGTAATCCTCAACCATGACTTTTGGGGCAAGTGTTTAGCCCATCACATTCCTAACCGAGAGCTTGTGAGTTCAATTCTCAACATTGGTGTTGCAGAGTATAGAAGCACAAAAGAGGAGCCCCAAAAATGTTCAAAATTACAAGCATAATTTTTCTTCTTCAAAATCCCATGAAACTCCCTTGAAGCCATGTAAATGCACTAGAGGAGTCCTCTAGATGCATAAGCCCAAATCACTGTAACATAACTCTTGTAAAAAAGTAGGAAATTAGAGTTAGTTAATAAAAGTGCCGGTATCTTGTGTGAAAGGACCATTTTTAGGGCACATGTATATAAGTCACTTTGTGACTCTTGTAAAGAGACTTTTTGCCATTGTGAGAATTAAAGAAGAATTTCGAATTTGCTTCCTTCCTGCTGATTTCCTCCTTCTCCATGATCTTTTGTGTGTGTGTAATGATTGAAATGTGTGTGTAGGACTCTTGTCTGTCCCTTCCCATCGCTTTTGAACTACTGTAATGTGTGTGTGAGCCATTACGAGTTGTGGAGCAAGTGTTGGTGCTTCCCGCCATTTACTTTTTTGCTCATAACTTGAAGTGTGTTTGTCAAATTCAACGAACAATAGATGCATCTCATTGAGAGCTTCGAAATGAACATGCTATTGACCATATTTGGAGTTCGGAGTTGAGAGAAAAGTTTGAATTTGTGCTTACTACTATAAATGGTATCGCAGCATGCATTTTCAGAGGATTCGTTAGTTGGAGAGGTAGTTGAGTCTAGACACATGCATTGTAGCATGGACACTTCACTTACAATCATGTGTGCACATGTCTTCATACACTTGGTTCTTGTGGTTCCTCGAATTCATAATTAAACGTGTATTAATCCACCACTATATGCACTTCTGGGGCGATTGAGGTCTAGTCTCATCGACACAAGTCCCTAAGACTTCGCGACTTAGGTACACACATTTTTGGCACCGTTATCAGGGAAGAAACCTAACCAAGGTGCTTTCGTGATGGTTATAGCTCTGGAGTTAAGGAATTGTACTTGTAGAGGTGAATTCTGTCAATGGCAAGTAGTCAAATATTTCAACACTTGTTACTTCACACTCTTGGGGTGTGTGTAATGAGTTTTTAGGTTTAGGGTTAGGAGTGAGGAATTAAAGGAAGAGTTAGGGTTAGGCAAGAAAGAGGAGTAGAGTAGGGAGAAGTAGAACACCTCAAGAAAAATCCAAAAAATTATCAACTCTAGTTCAGTTTAGGTCTTAGGCAACACAAAGCTATAAAAACCAAAACAATTAGTTCAATTGGTCACTTGTGAGAAGAAGTATCATGAGAAGAGTAGCGATCGGTATTGTCGAGTTAGTATCGTGCCTAGCAAGCAAGAAAAAGATCTAGTGAGCCCAAAGCTTAGGTAATGCATCCTTGAAGGTGAGTTATACAAATTTTTTATCTCAAAAACATCACGAGAACACACACACACACACACATGTGATCTAAGTCATTTTCGGTATCATGGGGGAGAACACAGAGTTTTTTGAGAGACTTTAAGTGATACAGGGGGTCAAGAGTGAAGGGGAGAGAGAAATAAACAAGTTGCCCACAAATAAATTAAGTTTAGATTAAATTTGGCTGAAGTATCACGATCGGTTGAGTTTTGGTATCATGATACCAAAATTCCCTAGTATCGCGATACTCGCCTGGTATCGTATCATGCATAACCACTTGAGGTATCGCGATACAGTCACGGTATCATATCGTCAAGTGTTGGTATCACAATCGGGGTCGCCTAGTGGTATCGTATTGCGGTCCACCTGGTATCGTATTGTGTCGGTCATAGTATCGTATCGTCGACCGAGCGGTATCATATCATGTATAAGTTGGTATTGTATCGCCTAAGTGATATCGTATCATCCCTTACCATAGTATCGTATCATCAACCATTCCAGCATTGTATCGCGAGTTACCTCAGTATCGTATCGTGTAAATCCTGGTATCGTATCGTGCAGAGATTTTTGGTATCGTATCATGAGCAAGTTTGGTATCATATCGTCGAATAATTTAGTATCGTATCATGGGATTGCAGAAGTATCGTATCGTCTTCCAGTCCAGTATTGTATCGTGCCACTCAGTGCTATCGTATCGCCAAGGACTTTGGTATCGTATCGTGTAAGTCTGGTATCATATCGTCTGTGTGGTATCGCCAAGTGTGGTATTGTCCAGAACTACTCAAGCTGATTGGAGGAAAAATTTGAAGTGATTGAGGAGCTAATTAAGGGGAAGTAGGGAGTGGACATAGACCCAAAGGGGTGAATGAACTTAAGATCAGGATAGGTGCTAAGTAGCCGGGGAAGTTTCATCTCATCGATAGGAAGCGCAACCTTAGTGAGCCATCACTCGATCTACGCGGACACCTCTAGTGATTCAGAGGATGAACTACCCATGGCCTCAGAGGACATGCATGGTTGTGTTTCGAGGGTGAACTTTATGTCAACCGTGGAGGGTGAATACCGCACCTCTCTGCAACATGTGTCAACAAATCGGCAAGGAATCCCTATTTACCTTGATGGTTTAAATAGGTCTGTTGTAAGAATGGTAAACTCTATTGAGTCAGCAATAGTGCCTAGACCCACCCGTAGTGAAGTATGAGGGAGGAGTGTACATGGATAAATTAGGTCAAATCTACGTAGTGACAGAAAACCCAGATCAGATCAATGAAAGAGAAGAACTAGAAGGACAAGGAAACTTAGGAAGATCTAACCCTGAAGAACTTGTGACTACCCCAAGGGGCAAGTCTATGGTAACTCGAGTCTTGAGAGGGGATTTGATACCTCAAGATGATTACCTATTGGAGGTATATCTAAATCAGGGTCAGATCTACTATTACAAATTGATTCACCCACACAAGGATAAGAAGTAAGCCCAGTGACCATCTATGAGTTGAAGGAGCCGGAAGATGAGTCTAGAGTCACATACCTAGACCAAAACCAAAGAAGGTATTGGCCAACATATGAAGATGATAGGTCTTGATTGAAATACATGGGGTTGCCTATATAACCTCCTCGAGAGTAGGCAACTACCTCCCATAATCCTTTTGGAACTCATCAAGAATCGGAGAATCCAATGTTAGGACAAATGAGCTAGCAAAGTGTTCCCAACCAAACTCATGTGCAATTCACAATGCCAGGAGTACAGTCACACAACCAAACCAACCCAAGAATAGGTAACATGACTCGACCACCGGTTAGAACAAGGCCACAACCAGCGGTGCCACCAGAAGTGCATCCAATTAGACTAGCAATCCTTGTAGTGCCCAGACCACTAGAACCTATAAGAAGGTTGAGGCCGATTCAAGTTGCTAAATGCATGAGGAATCACTACGATAGAACGGGAGAACCATATGACCACATAGTGGAATTTAAGCAAGTATTATGAGCCGAACAAGTGGATGACTTCTTTGTGCAGTATGAGTCCTTTGGATTGACCCTCACAGGAACAACCTTGACTTGGTTCCAACCATTGGATCCACATCAATTTGGAAATATTGAGAAATTTTTCCAGGAGTTCATTGGAGAATTTACCAAAAGAGGGATTAAACACAACTCGTCATCCTTAATCCATAGGTTTAAACAAAACCCAAATGAAACCGTAAAAATAGCTGCCCGAAGATTTAACCAATATGTCGATAGATGCCTAGTGACAGAGAGACCCTCCTAGCAAAAACTGATATCATTATTCTTAGACAGATCGACTAAGGGAACATTGAGAACACTAGTTTACGTAAAACGACTCTAGACATTGAGTGAGTGTCTTCAAGAATGCATTGACCTGGAAGACAACCTAGCTGATGACCTCAAAAATACACCAAGCTCTACTAAATCAGAGGACACTAGGAGTACAATGACGACTAGTTCTAGTAATGTGGAGAAGCTAGCAAAACTGGTAGCCAAAAAGTTGGGAGTCCATGGATAGAGGAATCACCAGAGCCTACCAATGAGAATGCCTATGGTAAGGAGATGCAGCCTATGTTGTGGACATCACCCATCTCATATGTGTGCAAGAGGAGTAGGCATGCCACAAGCTTATCCATACAATAGGCAACCTTACCAAGGACCCAATCTATACTGTCATATTGAGAAAAAATACACCAATCATACTATTGAAAATTTACCTTTCAACAGGCAATCAAGGCTAGTAAATCAACCCCAATATAGGCATTACAGATACCCTCCTAGAGAACAAGGAAGAGAGATCCCGAGATACAACCCTTATGCAGGCCCGCAAGGAGCACCCAAACCTTACGAACAAGGAGGATATGGGCAACCATAGCCAGTGTTGGGGCAACAACCACCACTTCCATAGAACGTAGTGCAAATCAAATACACTCAACCAGAGGAAAACATGGAAAGAGCCATAGTACCTGCTACACCTTTAACTAGTGCGGGAACAACGAATCAGGGTTACGAGCAAGCTCAAGGAGAATACTATCCCTATGACTCCAGTCTGATGGACTATGACCAAAATTATGACCAACAATGCTATAGTTATGAAGGATATGACAACACCTATGGATCTGAGTATACGAATTTGATGTACACTTCCCCTAAGGCATCAGCACCTATGAGACCACCCATTAGACTCCCTGTACCAAAAGGACCCTGGTATAGGTGTGGAGGAGATCACTTCATAAGAGAATGCACTTTGCCATACAACCCACCACCTCCTAGGGCGTGGGAAGGGTATTGCAATGAATGCGAAAAGGAAAATGTTTTTAGAGATTGTCCAAAGAGTCCCAATAAGACTCATAACAAAACCCAAATCAACATGATCGAAGTGATTGAATCATCGGGAAGTGATAAAGAATACACAGTACCATTAAAAGCCATTACTCGAGCACAAGTTAGAGGACAGGAGACAACGAAGTTAGATTCCGGACAAGAGACGAATAAGGACCTAGAACCCAAGATACAGGTAGTGGAAGATTCAGAAGACCCACATGAGAGTAATCAAATGAAGAAGACCCAAAGTTGGAAGGCTAGAAGGGAAAAACTTAGAAATAAATGGACAAAAAATAAAACTAAGGAGGGCAAGAAGGATGTAAAAGATAGTGGGAAATAGTGGAAATAGGAAGTACAAGAGAATACACCACCTAAATCCCACATCCAGAAGCTATACAAACCAAGATCATTCCTAGCAGATCCAATACCAAAAGACATGGACATGTGGTTGAAAGCATATCAGTCCAAAAATATGACCATAACAAATATAGAGCTACATGAAAAACTCTACCCACAAGGGGAATTAGAAAAGGAAAGATTGGCAATATGCAAAAAGCTCATAGAGGTAGCCCAAGCTACTCTAGAGAAGACTATCCTTGCCCTTCTAGAAACAAGAATATTTGAGAATCAATTCAATGAATGTTTTAAAGAGAATGATCAAGAACCAGGCAAAGTACCTAAAGAGAATAGTAGTAAGGAAGAACAACAAAGCGCTCAAAACAAGCCACCTTCAATAATCCCTAAACTAGAAGCCGATTGGCCACAAGATTTGTGGGGTAGGATTCAAGAAGAGAGATGGAAAAAGAATGAGAGTTCAAGTCCACCCTTTGAGGAACTAGACATTTAAGAAAAGCAATCAACCCCAAATTTGGAAGAAGTTTGTGAAGATGTTTCCATGTTAGACTGAAACAGAGAAGAACTACACAAAATTTCCACCTTACGTAATTACATGGGGGAATATGAGAAAGGGTCTATAGTTTTCCATGCTCCCACTATCCGAGGCAAGGAAAATGAGTCTTTAGGTAAGACCTCTCACAACCTAGCAGAACTCAAAAAGACCAAGGTACAATGTCTTTTGACCGTGGAAGAATTACTACGTGCAAAACCTCAATTATGGAAATAGTTAGCGGGATAGTTGAAATTAGAAAACAAGGAGAATAAGAAGGAAAGTAAAGAAACGGAAGTCACATCTACCATACAAATCCCTATTGACAAAGTCGGAGAATTTAGTGAGGGAGATGAGGGCAATACCTGCTTACCCATCACATATAATGGATACATGACCAAATCCATTTTAGACATAGGAGCGGGTGTAGGCATAGCCACCAAGGAAATTTGGGAGAAATGGGGAAAGCCAGCCCTGCGACCAACATTTATGAAGCTTCAATTAGCAGATGGACATGTAGAGAGACCCCTAAGAATACTAGAGAAAATTAAGTTGACTACCTGCGGAGTGGAATTTGTGCACACTCTAGCCGTATGTCAATTTGGAAAAGCAAATAATTATGAGATGATTTTAGGATGACCCTTCATGAGATAACTCAGGGTAGTCCAAAACTGGGGAAGAGAAGCTTTATACCTACAACATCAGGGGACTACTACCAAGATCAATTTACACACATTTTCATATAGGGATGTACCCCCACTACAATGGAATCTCATACACAAAGAAGAGGATGATTTATCAATTCACAGTGCAGGTTCAAGTGACCAATCATGGATGCACGAAGATGCTCAATTATGGATGTGTAAGGAAGCAAAGCGGGAAGAGAAAAAAAGTCAAATATGGCCCATTGGACATCAAAATTATCGACATGTAGATGATCCTATGTATATGCCTCAAGTTTTTTAAGATGAATCATTTGAACCACATGGTTGGATGGAGATTGTAGCCACCTTAGATGTGTGTGTAAATGAGGAGGTATTAACCATGAATGAATGTGTAGATGAAGAACGCTATGATTAAGTTTTTACATGGTAGTCCTTCAGGAAGTAGAGACAAGAGAATTAATAGAAAAGGAATGGAAGGAAGAGTACAAAAGCATAGAAATGGAGCCAGAATTTGACTCGGAGGGACTGTATTTGGAAGCAATTCAAGCTGATGAAAAAGGAAGAACACCCAAGATATTAGCAATAGAAGTAGCTCAGATGAGACCGAACAATGAGGAGATGTTAAATAAGGTAGAACCAACCCCATACGTTTTTGAAGTCCCACAGCACTTCAAAAGATATGAAGTAGAAGAGAGGAGGATAGCTATTTAGATGCCTAAAAGGAAGGCCAGACAAGGAGAATCATATGACAACAAGGAACAAACGAAGAAAGTGGTAGTGACCATGGAAGATGGAGAAGAAAGATGTACTTATATAGGAAAGGATGTGTTGCCAGAAGAGGAAGTGGAACTGATAAGCCTAATTTGAGAATATCAAGACATGTTTGCATGGACCTACCAGGACCTCAAAGGTGTAGATCCATCCATTTGTTCCCATATAATCCCAATGACACATGATGCAAAACCATCGAAGCAATGCCCTCATACTTATAATGATGTCTATTCAACAAAAATTAAGGAGGAGATAGACAAACTATTAGCAGCCGAATTCATTTACGAGATAGAACACACCGAATGGGTGTCACCATTAGTGTTCCTACCTAAGAAAATGGAAAATTAAGAGTGTGTATTAACCTAAAGAAAGTGAACACTACTTCCAAGACCAAAGAATGCTAAGGAAGTACAAGCTTTGATGGGTCATTGTGGATACTATCATAGATTTATTCACATGTATGCCATAATTGCCAAGCCACTATATGGATTATTAACCCAATTCACATGGACGGATGAATGTGAAAAAGTGTTTAATGAACTAAAAAGACAGTTAAGTACAACACCTATTTTGAAGATACCCAATTGCAATAAGCCTTTTCATATCCATGTAGATGCCTCCAACTATGCAATAGGATGCATCCTAGCTCAACCTGGAGATGAAGGAAAATTAGACCACCCTATTGCATATGCGAGTAGACAACTAAACCAAGTGGAAAGAAACTATATGACTGTGGAGCGAGAAGGTTTAGGAATGGTGTATGCAGTCAAGAAGTTTAGACACTACCTTCTAGCCAATAAATTCAAGTTCTTCATCGATCATCAACCCTTATTGTATCTAGTCAATAAGTCGTGTAACATGGGTAGACTACTAAGATGGTTTCTATTACTGATGGAGTTTGACTTTGAAGTAGTGGTTAAAAAAGGAAATATCCACGTGAGAGCCGATCATTTTTCTAGGTTAACACATGGAGAAACACCCAATGGAGTAGTAGATGACCTACCTGATACTTATCAATTCAACTTAGAAGTATGTCCTAAGTGGGCAGAGAAGTTGATTCCTATACTTACCCATGGACCACAACATCAAATCAACAAGGAGGCTAGGAAAGAATTGCTACAATCATGTAATTTGCACATTGTGGTAGGAAGTGTGTATTTTAAAGAACCCAATGGTGTATTGTTAAGATGTGTGGAAGAGGTTGATCAGAAGAATTTAATTGAGCAAGCTAATGTAAATCGATGGGGAATGCATAAGGGAACTCATGGAACACTGAGGGAATTAAAATGATTGGGAGTTTATTGGCCAGATATGCCTAAGGATGTTCATGAGTATATTGGCAGTTGCTCAGAATGCCAAGAAAAAACTCCAGAAGACCATACATCATTCTTTACAATAGCACCAGACGGGAGTCGGACATTGGTGAAGTTCTTAAAAACACGTGAGCATGAGGAAGGAGCAAGACTAGGTAGAAAGTGATCCCTAGAAGAAATTAGCAAGGACTACATTATATTAGGAAGGCAACTATTCAAAAGAGGGAAGGACAATCAGCTACGGCTATGTGTGCATGAAGGAGAGTACCTACCTATATTAGAGATGGCACATGCAAACACCGCAAGAGGACATTTTTCAGCCGAAAGAATTGTAAAAATGATTCTCTTTACAAGCTTGTGGTGGCCAACTCTACATATAGATGCAGATACTTATGTACGAAGCTGTGAGGTTTGCCAAAGAGCCAAATATCATATCAGGAGAGATGATATGCCTCAAAGACCCATGATTTGTGCGAGAGACTTTTCCAAATGGGGTATTGATTTCATAGGACCTATTAACCTACGACCCAAAGGTTCACATGTCGAGTACATAATAGTGGCAACGGATTATCTAGCCAAATGGATAGAAGCGAAAGCAACAAGGAAGAATGATGCTCAAACCACGCTTCTCTTTGAGAACATCTTTACTCACTTTGGACTACCTATAGAGATAGGGAGTGATGGAGGAACGCACTTCATTAATGAGGTAATAGAGTCCTTGATGAATGAATTCCTAGTTATTCATAAAAATCAGCTCCATATCACCCTCAAGCCAATGGTTAAGCAGAGAGTTCCAATAAGGTGCTATGTACGAAGTTGACAAAAATAGTCAACAATGGAAGGTCAGATTGGGACAAACAATTGCATCATGCAATTTGGGCCTTCCGTGTGGCTTACAAGACAACAATCGGAAAGGATGATGAATGTGGACCTCAAAAGTGATTCAAAGGATGATGGCAGTTGGGATGAAGGAAGCTTCCACCCCAAAGGATGCCGTGATTTGATTCAATTCATCCCAATTGCCATCATCCTTTGAATCACTTTTGAGGTCCACATTCATCAGGGAAGGCTCTGGATCTTCCTGGGTATTTGAGGATGAACTAGAGTTCATGAGTCCGAGTTCTTTATATCTATGGACTTTCATTAGCCTCTTCCTTTGCACAATTTCTTCATGAGACTGGTGATAGTGATGCCCTTGTACTAGTAGACTTACTTGACATTCCATGTATTGGTGAGTAGCTTCCATTGCTTCCTTTAACTCCTCTTCTGTAATGGGTTTAGTGTCTTCAACCTTTGTCCTTGGAAGTATGTGTACTCTTTCTGAAGCTTGGAGTGCTTCTTTTGCCTTCAAGATTTCCCTTAATCTCTTGGTTCCTCTCGTACTAGGTTGAGAGCTGGTTTCGGCCTCTTCCACCATTTTACTCCCTTCTTTTTCCTTGGTATGGTGGCTAACTTAGCATACTTAGCCATCTCTGAGGATAAAGGCATCTCCTTTAGATGTTCCCAAATACCTTATGCATGGTAGATGAGTATGGTCAATGCTACGCTTCTGTTTAAGAACTTTTTGTGGTTCCATTGCTTCTTAGCTTCAAATAGACGCTCTTGGATGTATGGCATTATGTTCACCTGATTATCAATTTGTTTGATCGCATGAGATAAGAGCTTCACTATGATTTTTTGTGGTGCTGTGTAGTGATGCATATTTGGAAAGTAGAAGTGTTGGTGAATCAGACGAACTTCTTCTTCTATATCTATATGATTAATGTCCGTGAATGTTCATGTCTTAGTCCCATGACTTTCATCCTTCAAGTCTGTGTTCCCATCCAAAAGATTCTTTAATCAATTCATGAGTGAATTGGATAATCACCCATTCTCCTTCCGCATCTAAGACTCTTGCCTGTGGCACTAAGAGGTTATGTAAAGCCGGTTGGAGAGTATTCATCACTTGAGTGCATCGTTGGAAGTTTGGCTTGTAAATTGGTAGCTCGAAGTATTTTCAAATACCTTCCTTTGTCATTATATCCACGGTTGATGGGAGTTCATGTATGACTTTGAAATCTTGGGACATGACTGGGAACTGATGGTCGGTGTCCATGATCTTTATTGTTACTAAGAAAAGATACTCTCAAGCAAGTTGGTCCTCTCGAAACCAATGACCTTTGGCTTTGGTCACACTTTTTAATGGAAAGTCCATCACCTCTTCTTGAATGGTTGCCTTGGAATCCTCAGAAGCCATCTGCACTTGTAATAAAGAAAGAATTAGCTTCTGGTAGAAACCAATTCATGTGTTATGTGTGGTTCAGTGATATGTCGTTTCTTGTGTCACTTTGTTCCCCTTTGCTTAAGTAAGTTAGGTCTCTTACCACACTTGTTTTGATTTTTAATCCTGAAAGAAAACAAAAGTTAGTTCTAGCGGAAGCATTTATTTATTTACAATGTAAGGTCATTCCTATGGCAATAGAATCTAAGACCTATTCCAATGATGGAAATGTGCACCACTAGTTTTGTTGAAAAGATAATGTGCCAAATGCATGGCCTTGTGATGTGGCTGTGTCATGCATACTCTAGGTGCATTGGATTCTTCATGAGAGCAAGTGGAATCGCAATTTGTTTCTTGTTCTTGTTCTTGCTGCTTCTTGGGTCTCCATATCCACTTTGTAGTTGCTGCTTGAGGCATTTGTTTCTATTGTGTTCCTTATTCTCTGTACCTTGCTTCCTTTATACTTGTGATCGGAGTTGTAGTTGTTGTGTTCCTTTGATACCCTTGGTGATTCTTTGTAGACTTCTTTGCTTCATGTTGTAGATACGATATCTCACTAAGCTTCCCTGATGAATGTGGACCTCAAAAGTGATTCAAAGGATGATGGAAATTGGGATGAATTGAATCAAATCACGGATTCCTTTGGGGTGGAAGGTACAAAAGTGGATCGAACCCTGGACAACACAGTCATGGACACAACAAGGCAAGGATCTTCTCAAGAAGAAATTTATGTATTAAGAATGAAAGAAGAGACAAAGATTCAAATCACGGAGACTCACTTGGATGGAGGAGTCTCAATAAAGATGCCAAAGGAAGAGAAAGAATAGGGAGAAGAAAAGGAGCCAGAGCCATTCACTCCAATCAGGGTTGTAGCAAAGCCTTCTCCTTTAGACGTTACATTTCAAGGAAGTGCTACAAAGTTGACCACAAATGAAGAAGAGGAAAAAGAGAGTCAAGTACATCTTCAGATAAGACAACCGCATAGTGCAACTATACATGTGGATAAAGGAAAGGATGTCCTAACGTGGGAAGTACCGAGTATCCCTAAAACATGGCTAAACATGGATGTAGCTCAACTCAAGCCTGTAGTGAAGCAGATGATACAAACGGCCATGGATACTCAACAACAAATGCTCGAAGCAGATGTAGATTATGACAAGGCTATGAGAGAGCGAAGCCAATTCCAGGTAATAAGTGAAAAACTCTCTACACAATTAATTCAAGTTCAACAGGCACTCACAACCAAGGAAATAGGAGCTAATGAAGCCATGGAAAAGTGCACTATGTTAATGGATGATAACCAGAAACTCCAAGATCAACTCAAAGAACTCCAAAGCAAGTATGAAGCAGGTGAAGCTGAGAAAGCATGGATGAATGCTAGAAGTAAACTGCTCGAATCTCAAATAAAGGTATATATGGAGGAAGCAGACAACTTAGAAAACAAGAATAAAGAGCTTATGACTGCCATCCTGTGCAACCAACCCATAGAAGCACAAGAAGTGACAACAATTGATACCAAAGCTTTGGAAGCTCAAATTGTGAAGTATGAAGATCAGCTGAAAAAAGAGCAAGCTCTAAGAGACAAATGGGAGAAGATATACATGCATGACACTAATGAACTTAGAAAAAGATGGAAGGTAGTAGAGAACAAACTCATTGAACAATGTAATGAGAATGCTAATTAAATGGTTTCCATAGAAGAAGAACTCTTGAAGAATAAAGAAGCAATTGCACAAGCGACCAAGGAATCAAAGAAAAAGATGAACTCATTGTCAATTTAAAGGCTCAAATAACAAAGCAGGTCACAATGGGGACACCAATAGTTCCAAGCTCCCAAGCGGCTACTGTGGAGACTGAGGTACGTCTTCTTTCTCCCCCCATGCATCATTCACCAATAAGAGAGGAGGAAGAGCCGAGCACTGAAAGACATGATCACGCTATTGCGGCACTAAGCCGAGAGGAGAGGGCACTACTGGTGTCCCAGCTTACTGAACAATTTGAAGATCAAGTGGTAAAGGTAATGAAAGAGGAAAAGATCGAAAGCAAGAGCCTGTAGCAAATTTTGAAGCCGTTTAATATACCAGATGGATTGCTAAAACAAGAGACACGACAATATATCAAGAAAGCTACCAATAAAGAACCTGATCGCGATTTGCAATTCAACCTACAGACATTCACATATACACAAGAAGAGCTTGACAAAGCAGATCCTGTGTGGAGGCACAAATTTTTGGAAAAGAATCCAACACTAAGGGTATACTGGGAGTCAGCACCATACGTGCTCCAAGACAATCCATCTTTTTGCCCAGTCCCTAGAAGATGCTCCTAGATGCAATTTTGGGAAGCATAGTGCTAGGGTAGCTTGAATAACCAATGGCTAAACTATCCACTACTACCCAGTCCGCCATACAACTACTTACCAATAGAAGAATACATGGTGCGGACCATATATTTCTGGCTATCAAGATATGTGACAGTACTAGATTTAGCCATCAAAATGACCAATAAAATATTGAGTATGCTTCTTACAATCTTAAAGGTATTTCAACATGCACAGTACACCTTTTTGAACTTTATTGGTATTAATCAGGGAGCAGATGCCTTAGTTTTTTATTTATATACTACTCCAAGTTGCCTAACGATCATGGCAATATACTCGCGGCTTATGTTTCTGCCAAGTCCATACATGCAAACATTCGAAGAGGCTTTCTTCATAGGGTTTTTTGAGATGGACTCAAAAATATTTATCAAAATCTCTTCCAACTTAAATGTTAGATTGGTTGCCTACGAACTGAGCTTTTTTTGTAGATAATAGACAGGCACCAGATAACACAATGGAAAGAGCTGATGATATGTGAAGCCAATTTGCTAAACCACATAGAGCAAAAAGTGATACAAACTTACTCATGTCGCCACAAAAAGCCTATCGAGGATGACAAAGTTCTAGAGGAGGGACATGTTGAGGGAGAATCGAGCAGAAAAAGAAGAAGAAGAAGATAAAAAAAATAAGACAGTGCAATAAGGAAGAACCACCCTCTGCCCAAAGCCCCACAGGGGCATGCATCAGGGTACAACACCAAAGGGCGAGGTCCCGAAGAGTGGAAACAAAGGATTACAACAACTAGGACCTTTCAATAAGAGATTGTACACAAAGGACTTCAAATCGGATAAAGTGACAAATTGTCTAAAGGTCTTAACTGTCTCCTTGTCTGTCAGGTGCGCGCAGTGGAAAGAAGTAAATAGGCTTCAACAAAATACAACAGGGTCAAATGTGTGAGAACAAAGCAATATCCAAAGACCAAAAGTTAGAGAGAGGCAGAGGCGGAAAAGTTGAAGAGGGTGACTAAGAATATCACACTTTTAGCCACTAGATGTGTGCGTGGCATCCCGAATTAACACAACAGACTTAGACATGAAGCAAAGCCTATAAAGGGACAATAGAGACAAAGAGGGGGAGAGTGTTCCAAAGTAAAGAAGCACAAAAGAGGAGCCCCAAAAAGTTTCAAAATTACAAACATAATTTTTCTTCTTCAAAATCAGATTGTAAATGCACTAGAGGAGTCCTCTAGATGCATAAGCCCAAATCATTGTAAGATAACTCTTCTAAAATAGTAGGAAATTAGAGTTAGTCAATAAAAGTGCCAGTCTCTTCTGTGAAAGGACCATTTTTAGGGCACATGTATATAAGTCACTTTGTGCCTCTTGTAAAGAGACTTTTTGCCATTGTGAGAATTGAAGAAGAATTTCAAATTTGCTTCTTTCCTACTGATTTCCTCCTTCTCCATAATCTTTTGTGCGTGTGTAATGCTTGAAATGTGTGTGTAGGATTGTTGTTTATCCCTTCCCATCGCTTTTGAACTACTGTTGTGTGTGTGAGCCATTATGAGTTGTGGAGCAAGTGTTGCTGCTTCCTACCATTCACTATTTTGCTCATAACTTGAAGTGCATTTATCATATTCAAGTGCTAGCAATAGATGCATCTCATCGAGAGCTTCAAAAGGAACCTATTATTGACCATATTTGGAGTTCAGAGCTAAGAGAAAAGTTCAAATTTGTGATTACTATTGTAAATGGTATCATGGCATGCATTTTGAGAGGATTCGTGAGTTGGAGAGGTAGTTGAGTCTAGCCACATGCATTATAGCATGGACACGTCACTTACCATCATGTGTGCACACATCTTCATACACTTGATTCTTGTGGTTCCTCGGATTGATAATTAAACATGTATTAATCCACCACTATATGCACTTGTGGGGTGATTGAGGTCTAGTCTCATCGATACAAGTCCCTAAGACTTTGTGACTTAGGTACACAATTGGTATTAGAGGGTAGTTGAGGAACTTGGGCAAGATGGAGGTAGGAGGCCTCAATTGTGGGAACTTGGGAAGCACTTGATTGCAGGTGAGTCTAAAAGTGGCCAAGAAGGAGCGCACATTGGCATTTGGGAACCAATGGAGGGTTGGATAGGTCCATGTGCTGGAATTTGAGGCTAGTAGAGACACTCAAATGTGGAAAAGCGCTCAAATTAGATAGAAGGGTCCACAAGTGAGCATTGAGGACAATGCTCAATCTAAGGGGGAAGGAATGTCACATAATCCTAGTAGGAAATGGTTGAAACATGCCTTAAGAGAGAGGTGTAGGAAGTAATCCTCAACCATGGCTTTTGGGGCAAGTGGTTAGCCCATCACACTTCTAACTCAGAGCTTGTGAGTTCAATTCCCAACATATGCCTTTCAAATCCTTATATGACTATACAAACACATCTTGCACTCTCATAAAGAGATTGATCAATTCATTTCATCTTCCATGGTCAAGTCATTGGCAATTTGAGTGCACATATCTTTGCAAATCTTGTGACTCACACCTAGTTTTTGAGTATTGCTTCCTGTCTAAACATTTATATCTTGATCTTTCACTCATCATTAATGTATTTCTTAATCTTTTCAAGGACTTCAAAGATAGATTCTTTTTCCTTTTCTTATCTATTTAATGTGTTGGAATTCAAATCAGTAGCTTGATATTCATCCTCAATATACCTGAACGGCTTGGGTTTTTTCTCTGAATTGAGAAGTTCTACCTTTTTCAAGTATTCATCATGTGAGCCATATGGTATATCAAGAATATCAATTAGTTCTTTAGTCTCATTGATCCACTTCTTGATTTCTTGCCTATGTTCTTTTTTATTCTTTTCCTCCTTGACACTAACTATCTAACATAGAAACCCTTGAAAGATCATCATCTATTCCTTCGACCATGAACATGTCATAATCTTCATCGGCATGTAACTTAGTTGTAATAAAGTAAGTTATGATCTAAGGGTATGGTCGATTCAGAAAGACCTAAAATCGGACATCATTTGGTCCCCCATGTGTATGACAAAAGATCTCAAGACTAAATTTATGTAGCAAGTCATGTGCTCTTGTAAATGAGTGATCCACTTAGCTTAGTGGTAAAGTCTGAAGGGTGTGAAGGAGGAGGTCTTGGGCTCAATCCCCATGGGGTACATGGGGAGAGTATTTCACCCAAAGAGATCGAGAACCTTCTAGAAGCATCCACTTGAGTTAACTATAACTAACTGGGCACTTGGTGCAAATGCAGATACATGGTTGACACATGGATGGTTAGAATCCACTTGCCCAAGAAGGCAATCCCCTAGATAGAGCTATATATAGAGGCATATAGTTGGGAGGAGACTCATCTCGCTAGCACATGGTGGTCGTAATCTTGCATTGGTATGAGAGCTAGAGCTTTCATGTAGACCTTGTGAGGGACTATCATCTTCCTCAAGCTTTTATGGAGATACATGTCCCTTATCATATGAGATCCTTCATTCTTCTTGTAGATGAGTTCGTAATCAACATCATTTCTCCTTCAAATACAGTAATTGAGCTCCCCAAATAAGTGTATCTAGCAATAAAAGTAGTACATAATCTTAGTTCTCTTGATTCTCCATAGAGTGCTAGACTTCGAAATCGAGTGCATGATCTTCAACATGGCATAGATGATTCTAACCAATAGGCTATGCACATCATATGATTTTATGTGTTTACTCTTTACTTAGTATAATACTATGGATGTTTGTCTTTGTCGAAAGGAGCAAAAGAAGATCTTTAGCTTTATGCTGTGGTGACAACAAGATCTGATCTTGAATCTATTCAAAATCGAACAATCATGCTATCTGACTTCACTATTGAGTGCGACAATAGCTCATCACTAATCATTTTTTATATGTCGCTTTTCAATCTGAGACTGTAGCAAAAAAATAGTTATTTTTGATAGAGCATATGCTATAGTAGAGATAGGCATAGGTGTTGAACTCATGACCTATTGTAACCACAAAAGTTTCTATTCCCTGTTCTATTTGCAAGACAATTATTCATATCATGTTTGCAATAATCAAATAATATATTACTCACATTGTATCTAAATGCCTACATTGCAAAAAATGACATTTGGGTGCTGCAAGAGAGAATTGAACTCATCACTCATTGTAAAGAGCACTTCGCCAAATCCATGGCAGTAGAAATCTCATGAAATTTTTCCAGCTGATTAATTTATATAATGTTAAAGAAGAACTCGATTTGTGGATTTAGTACGATGCGGTGTTAGTAATCAAACTCGAATTCTCTAATGATATTTAGATACTGATACACCATGGTATAACTGTATTATGCAGTTCTTGAACTTTTAACTCTTTGTTATTTTGGTGCCTGGATGAAGTTATAGAAGCAAATGCAAGAGGATGCATGAAAGGATTTGATCTCTAGTCATTTGGACCTAGGAGTTATGAGTTAGCTAGATAGTCGATCGAGCATGATTAGAAAATATTGGATGTTTCATTGTTCCAACTCTTACCCACCATTAAAGGCACTTGGAGAGAACAAAGATGTGAGCATGACTATGGAGGTTGGCTCTTAAATTGGTAAGTCAAAACTGATTGGAATACTCAATGGGGGTCTATCAATACAAGACCCAAAGCTATTCCTATTGGACCTAATATTTTTCCTCTAAATTGAACTCCTAAGGTAGTGAAGGAAAAGGACTTCCTAACCAAAATACACAGTTGGTCCCTTGCATTATTGTAGATAGGCACAAAATTTTGCTCAAGGCCTTCAGACGCCAAGTCATGAAGTGTCCTTGTGGGGAAAATTCGCTGTGGAAAATTACAAAATCTTCCTTTGGTAATTTTCCAATGTAGTTTGCGAAGGGAGAGCCACTACCATGGAAACCGGGTCACCACCACTCCTTGTTGCGAATTTATCGACTTCAATTTCTTCCTGCACATAGACAATCATAAAAGTCATTAGATACTTACATCTTGTACAAATATGAAACATATTCAATCATAAATGTCATTAGATACTTACATCTTGAAGCCTATCTTCATCCTCTCCTCTTCCCATTGCATCTATTGGAATGGAAGAGTGAGCCATGCCAATTTGCTCCACAACAGGGGATGTTGGAATCTTCTTCTCCGAAATTCTTTCCCTTGCTGCGGCCATATCCTCTTTAGTGCCATTTTGGTTGGCATCAATCAAAATCTCCTTGCACACAAATGCAATGGTGTCTACAATTGAATCACCAAATGGAATGGTTGCCTTTTCAATTCTATCGGAAGCGTTGTCCATGGGAACATCCGAGGTTGAGCAAAAAATAGGCATTCGTCAAGGCATAGACCAAATGCCTTCTCAATATCATGTAAGAACAAAAATTCTTCTCCTTCGACAAGCACCATTGGAAATATTTCCATCTCTACCTCTCATGGAGTGGGTTCTAAGGGCTCTAAGTTGGAGGGTGGACTATTTTGTGTACTACTAGCTTCCTTCAATTTGTCCACTACCCCTGAAGTCTATGAATTTTTTCACTCTCTTCTAATAAGTTGAGAGCTTCTATTTGCACTTCCTTTTTGTCATCTACACAACCCCCAATAACAAGATGGGGTAGGTCCATGGGTGTAGGTTCGCACTTCTCATTGACAAAAAAAATTGTTGTTGCAACATAGGGTATATATTTTCTTCCCATCTTCCTCTTCTTATTTACTTGCTTAATTAATGGCAGTGCATCATCTAATGGGTGTCGTGCATCCTCAACAATAGCCATGAAATGCTTTAGGCACTTCGCAAAGATCTCCTTTATGGAAGTGAAAAAGTAGGTGACATGGATCCATTTACACTCATATAGAATTATAGGAAATATGTAATCTCCTCGAGCACATTGAAAAGTTCATGGTTAGCATGCCTTCAAGAATAGGGACTCTACAAACTAGTTCATACAAATTTGTATGACCTTTGTAGTCTGTATTATCCAAGAAATCCATGAATAGATCTCGAGGAGATTTGATGGGAGTGGAAGTGCCAATAGCCATTGCGTGTGTGCAAAAATTCTATTGGCTTGTCTATTCTTTCTAGTTGTTTGTGAGTGCAAATGTGAGAAATGAGCACATAAAACCCATTTTTATAGCAGTTTCAAGTTTTTAAAGTGAGTGGGGCCACATTTAAAACTACATAATAAAATGGTGAAAGTTAAAAAAATGAGTTTTGATGACAAAATAATGCACAAAACACCAAACTATATGAATTTTTTTGCATCAAAGCAAATGTTTAAACATAACACAACAAAAAACAACATGACAAACCACATTTCAAAGTAGTGAACATAAACCTTTGACATTCCAAAAGTTTTGAAATTACCATTGCAAATAAGAAGGTATATACAATATCTAACATGTATTGTTTGTCCTATTTTTTACAAGTTTCTTGAAAGTGCAAAAACCATGAGATACAATGACTAGGACCCAAAAGTGACATTATCAGGTTGCAAAATAACTATCACAATGAGAGTTCAGTTCCATCTTTACTCCAGTCTATTTGGACTTTCATTTTGTATTCCAATCTTCTTCCCAACTATAATCAATTTGCATGAAATTGAAGTTATAAAACTAAAATAAGCAATAATGTAAAGATTACTTTTACAAAATCACAAAACATTTCTCACCTTATGTCCCTGTATTTTGAATTTGGATTGAGTTATCCCCTCAAACCCCATAATCACCAAGTGTTCTCGCAGATTAGCCTAGTTCCAATGATGATTCATTAAAATAATTTCCATTTCATTATTGGGCAATTTAAGCTTTATTTTAAATGAATGTAAAGATCCCTCTGAACTTTGAAATGGTACCATTTTCCAAGTTTGCACATCCAATGATCATAGTAGAATCTAATGTATAATGAAGTACATTGTTTCAAATATCAAAGTCCTATACCTGTTCCACCTATTTTACAAATATATTTATCACCTTTTGCAATTCCATCTATCAAAGCCCAATTTTCACCTACAAGACTTTCAACTTGCTCATATGTGATATCTTTACACATGAATGTGGTGAAAGTCTCTTGGAATGAGAATCCTTGGAATAAATATACAAAACAATGGATGGGAAAAAACCAGTGCAAACCTACAATCTAGACACTTTTGTGAATTTCAAAGAGTTATGTATATCCATTACCATCGTGTGCTTCAAAGATGATACGGACCATGCATAAAGTTTTGGCCACTCCAAGCTAAGAAGAGAATGCACTTCAATTCTCTCCAACCTTCCAAAACCATTCATTGTAGAGGGTACAA
Source organism: Ceratopteris richardii (assembly GCA_020310875.1). Lineage (NCBI taxonomy): Eukaryota > Viridiplantae > Streptophyta > Polypodiopsida > Polypodiales > Pteridaceae > Ceratopteris > Ceratopteris richardii. The sequence goes on along the minus strand of CM035423.1, from coordinate 79,642,416 downwards.
CATATCTATTTGTGTAAAAGAAAACTCTATCATGGTAAAGTTGAGCAGGAGAATTTCTGGAAAGTCTAATGCACCAACATCTGCATGCAATGCCTGGAAAGTACCTGTAAGACTATAAAGTGGTTGTTATTCCACCAAAGTAGAAGGAAATATATCTAAAACAAACAAAAACATATCTAAATAGTTTAGAAGTATATTCAACATTATAAAACATAAAATATTGTAGAGTAATACTTACAATTCACAAGCTATCTCATTCTAATGGAGTTTTTGAGTTTCATAGTTGCCATTGTAAAAACATGTTGTACAATAGCAACCATCCGATCATCTTTGTGCTTCTTGAAGCCAAGTAACTTTCCCTTCCAATAAAGATCCAAGTTTACATGATCTCTAACTCAATGAGGCCAAAATGTAGAGGGTTGCATGTACACCCATGCACCTCTGGAGTACTCATGTGATAGCCATTTTCCATCTATAGCTTTGATATTGTGACCTCTTAATGTGAGGATTTCATCTTTTGGTCACATAGAAGCTTTAGATGTTGCCATTAAAAGTAGTGGAAAACGATGACTTTTGGGGACCTAGGTATCAAAATGTAAGGTTTAGGAGGGAAATAACTCTTTTCTGAGTATTTTTGAAAAAAGTCATTCTTTTTGGCTCAAAACATGCACATATTTTGAATTTGGGGTCAAAACTAGTACTTTTGACCCTAAAAGTAATGGGGGGGGTCCATTCTCAAGTGTTATGATGAGTTTTTGAACTTTTTAGAAATTTTGAATTTTTGGGTGCAGCTAAGTTATGAGACTCCTTCTCTCTCTAGAGGTAGCTCATTAAATAAGGGAGAAATTTTTCCCCTCTCCCCCCTTCAACCTAGTATTTTATAGGGCATAGACTGTGGCCACCACCTTCTTTTGGTTGGTCCATCAGTAATCACTCCTTAATCTAAAAGGCCCATGGAGGGTTCATTTTTTCCCCTAATGTGTCCCTTAATAGTTAGTTTTAGATGTGGACTCTTGCAATCTATGAGGAGGGCTTCCCCTATAATCTTATCCTTACTCATAGTAGTAGTCTTTGCCACTAAAGTGGTTGAGGAGGCCTCATCAATGATCTGTAAGACCTCTTATCTGAATTCCGCATCCATGTTTATTAGTTCAAAAATACTAACCTTCATTTTGATAGATTTGAATAATCTTGAAGCCTCAGATTCTTTAAGAGCATGGGCTCTATTTGACTATTCAAACTCCTCTTGAGCCCTATTGAATGCATGCCCAATGACATCACTAACACTTGTAAGATCTTCTCTTTATCATGTATCTTCACAGGTAGTGGGCTTGTCCTCGAGTTTCTTGCTTTTGTTCGGTCCCATAGTACTTGACTCTTGGTCAATGTCTATTTGAGCTTTCCCTTTGCTCCTAGTATGCATAACCAAAGAGTCTATTTCTTCTAATGACACTACCCAAGTAGATGGTGAAGGTACATAGACTTCTTTTGCAACTTTCTCTTTGTTCATAGAAATCATTTGTATGTGAGACCCAGATGTAGATGCCTCGTTTTTTGGACAACAATTGGTATAATAATCCCTAGCTTCTGGGCAGCTTCTGCAAGGAGGGGTATCGTGGAGCTCTCAAGAAGCAGAGTGCACTATGATGCATCACTATCGAAACACTTCCAAATTTGTTGATGATAGATGTAAAATTCATGATCTATTAAATGGCAACATCATTATTGCTTCTGGCATTTTATGTTGTGGACTGTATAAAATCATAGACTATGAAAAAACTATGAATGACTCAACAAGTGCAGTACATGATTTTCAGGCTATGTCAGATGCAAATCTTTGGCATGCACACTATGGTCATCTAAATTTTGCTACTTTTTTTATGCCTGTAGAAATTTGAAACGGTGCCCTCTTTGCCCAAACTTGAGGCACCGAGTAAACATGTCTATGAAGGCTGTATTTTGGGCAAAATGCAGCATTCCTCATTCCCAAAAGATGTTTCAATTTGAGCTACTTAGAAATTGCATCTTGTTCACATTGATGGTTGTGGTCCTTTGCAAACACCCTCTTTTGGAATCTGTCTTTACTTCCTAACTTTCATTGATGATTTTTCCAGGCATGCATGGGTATATCCATTGAAATCAAAGTCCGAAGTGTTTATGTGCTTCAAACAGTTTTTGGTTTTGATTGAAAATTTGTAAGAATGTAAAATGGGAAGCCTCGATTCTGATTGGCAGGGAATATATGTCTTCTGATTTTAATGCATTTCTTACTGAATGTGGGATAAAACATCAGTGTATAGTTAGGTCACTCATGAAATGGTGAGGTGCATGGTCAAGAGTTAGGCTTTACCACATAGTTTCTGGCTTGAAGCTGTTATGTGTGGAGCATATGTACTTAATAGGTGTCCCACTAAAGCATTGTAGTCTATCACTCCATATGAGGCTTGGCATGGTCGCAAGCCATCTGTTGCTCATCTGCATGTTTTTGGTTGTCTGGCATATGCATTAGTGTCTGAACAACAATGCATGAAATTGGATGATAAAGGAGTGAAATGTATTTGTTTGGTATAGTTCTGAAAGCAAAGGCTATCATCTATATTATGCATAGTCTAAACACATTTTGGTTAGGCATGATGTTGTTTTTGTGGAAGATGCTATTTAGACATTACTTTCATGTACTAAGGAGACATCAATTAGCTCCAAAGACATGTATGACACCTTGTTTCCTCTTTTTACAGGTGGACAGTCTAGTGCTTGTCCAAATGAGACAACTTTTCAGCATTTACAGGTTTCATGTGATGATGCAAATCATTCCATTTTTTATGTAGATTTACATGATGCACTTGTTGATGAGAGAACTGATACGGAGGAGGCAAAAACTATGCCTAAATGGATTGTGCAAACTTTGCGAGATAGCAAATTAGATGCATCTCTATCATATTGTACTTGTTCTGGCTCTCATAGTGCTTCTTTTGCATTAGATTGCTATGCTATGGCTACCTTTACTCTCTGTGATGAGAATGGGCGTATTTTGTTTGATGAAGCACAAAATTCTAAAAATTGGATCGTTGCTATGGAATCAAAATATGATGCTATTATGAAAAATGGTATTTGGTCTTTATGTGACTTGCCTCCTGGTAAGAAGGCCATTGGCATTAAGTGGCTATACAAGTTAAAGTGTAAGCTTGATGGAATTGTTGATAGGTAGAAGGCTAGGCTTGTTGCAAAGGGTTATGCTTAGGAAACATGCATTGATTTTGATAAGACCTTTGCTCCTACATTGCGAATGACAGTTGTTTGTAGCATCTGTGCACTTGCAGCTGATTCATGGTTGGAATGTACATCAGTTAGACATTAAACTAGCATTTCTGAAAAGTGACTTTGCATGAAGAAGTGTATGTCTTTCAGCCCTATGGTTTTGTGCAAAAAGGGCATGAAAACAAAGTGTTTAGGTTGAAAAGGTGGTTTGAAGCAAGCACCATGTGCTTGGTATGAAAAGATACATGCCCACCTAATTGCACAGAGTTTTGAGAACAGTCCAACTAAGATCACCTTATATGTTAAGCATGCAAATGATGTGCTTCTGATCATTATTGTCTATGCTAATGACATGTTTCTCACTAGTCATCATGAGAAGCATATTGCTGATTTTAAGGCTGATCTACATGACTCATTTGAGATATCACATTTGAGGCATTTGCATCATTATTTGGGCATTCAGTTTATGCAAGTCGATGGTAGAATAGATTTGTGTCAAAAAAAATATATCAACACATTATTGTAGGGTTTTGGCCTTGAATTATGCAAATCTATTGCCACTCCTATGTACACAGGTTTGCAATTGAGTCTTCATGATGTTGGAGATGCATTTGATGTTGTTCTCTATCAACAAGATGTTGGATGCTTGATTTACTTATGCATTACTCAACCAAATATTCAGTTTTTTGTCTCACAGATGAGCAGGCCTATGCATTGCCTAGGTATCAAGCATTGGCATGTGGTTAAGAATATCTTTTGCTACTTGAGTGGTACCTGGCTACTTGGATTGTTTTATTCCAAGGGGGGATCAATACTACCAGATTTACATGCTTTTTTGACTCTAATTGGGCTGGTTGCTATGACACTCGTGTGTCCATGCTGCATGCTTAGTAGCTCATGTATACCTTGGTTGAGCAAGAAGCTTGTCGCCACTTCCAGTTATGAGGCTGAGTATAGGGCATGTTTCATAGTGACTGTTGAGTGTGTGTGGCTCAAATGCTTATGGATGATTTGGGTGTTGTTCAATCTTCTGCCCACCACCATCTTCACTGACAATTAGAGCACATTGGCAATTGCAAGGAACTGTGTGTTCTATTCTCGCACTAAGCACACTGAGGTGCACTATCACTATGTCATGGAGAGGTTTTGTGCTAGAGAGATCAGTTTGGCATATGTGCCCACATAGGAGAACATTGCAGACCTTTTCACAAAGGCTTTGCCTGGAGAGAAGTTTGAAGCTTTCTATAAAGCTTTGAGCTTACTTCCTTTTGTGGATTGATTCGACATAGCTTGACACTTCCTTATACATGAGTGCCAGCTCCTTGTTCACTGCATCATTCCCAAGGGGATTTTAAGTAGTGATATGTGTGAACATTCTAGGACCACCAAGGCACTTTTTTCCCTATTTACAAGGTTGTTTCATGTGGCTTGTATATACACCTATAAGCCTAACAAATAACTCATCTTTGTACATTGTAGTGGTAATAGATTCACTATTGTGTGTTGTGCTCCAAGCTTCTTCTTCTTGCTTGTGTTGTTCGCGTACTTCCTAATAACTCAAACTCCAACAAATATGCATCATCAAGAATACTTTCTTGGTGACGTACGTTGATATTTTTCTCGATCAAATTAGGTTCTTTCCAATTAGCATTTTCCACAACTTTGCTCTAAGTAATCTTGAACTTGAGAAATTAGGGCTTATTAAACTTGCATCATGCCTACCGTAAACCTAATCAATCATATTCACTAGTCCCACTTAGCCTAGCCAAGGAAATAGACTGAGGGGGTTGAGAGTTATTACAACCTTGAGTTGAATGCCCTTGTTAATGCTCAATTGCCTAGGATGCATGCTCCCAAGCTTGGAAGACATCAATATCTCACTTAGCCCTTCCAACTAGCTCCAAGTTTCTTAAAAAAATTCACAAAACTAGACAGAGAGTGACAAAAAATGATAAACCCTATAAATTTTCATTCAATGTGTCTATCACGATGGACAATTGTCTATCATGATGAACAATGTTTGTCTATCATGATGGACTAGTTTATTGCAATGTATTTGTCTATCACGATGGACACTGATTGTCATCTATCATCTATCATCAATCATGTCTATCTATCATGATGTACATATGTCTATTTCCATAGATGGATCTATTACGGTCCTTATCTATTGTCAGCCATGCAATATATAAAGTATGTCATGTGATTTTATCTATCATAATGGATATGATGTTTGCTATGTCTATCTATCATGATAGATAGTTGTTTGTCTATGGTGATGAAGAGAGTTCCTATCACGATGGATAGTTTTTGTTGTTTGTCATGTGATACACTGTGTCTATCACGATGGACATACAAAATGCCTATTTTTGAATTATTTTTTGTGATTTAGAATGCCCTTAATGTGTGTACTATCATGCTCTACTTGTAAATGCAAAATACCAAAATTTTTTGTTTATCACGACAAACAGAGGTCATCATCCTAAGACGCATGCAGAGTTCTATTGTACCTACTAATGCTATTGATGTTGGAACCTACCAAAAAGCTCACAAACATAGAGAAAAAAGCTCCCATACAAATGCTTTCTTTCTCTCTGTCACAAGTGAAATGAGGAAAATGAGGTGGAGATGGGGATATGACTCGTGATGAAGGGGGTGGAGGTAGGAGGTGAGTAGGAATGGTAGGGATGATGATGAATATGAAAAGGTAAAGAGAATAGTAAAATTTACCTACTTACTTACAATTCCAACTTCATACACTATGTCTTACCATCACGTCCTCATCCTCAAAGCTCGTTCCCCAGGAACGGTGCCAAGTTTAGTGTCACTCTAGAACAATGGTGAGAACCAATGTGAGGAAATCTACCTCATAATTTTCAACCCGTGGAGATGTGAGGGTGGTATGAAGACAATGAACAAGTGGAATGCACAAGTGCATAAGTGACAAGCACACTAGCATACACACACATATGCACACAAGGTGAAAGAAAGAGTGGAAAAATGTGATCCTCTATTAGAAAGCTCAAAGAAATTATACAATGCTCAAGAATAATTCACTCTACAACTAGCTAACCTCAAAAAATGAGCATTCTAGCTGTTTTTATAGTTTTTTTACTAGCTTTGGCCTAGTTCTGACCTACTGTCTAACCTAGTTAAAACTAGGTTCCTAAGGTAGCTTGGAGGCTCAAATGAACTCTAAAGTTTATGAAAATTAGCATGTGGCTTCTTCTAATACTCCTCAAGCTTGAGGACTCCTTGGGTTCAACAAAATGGATTTGAAACTATCAAAAACAGGTATTTACAATGATAGGTAGTGACAAAAATGGCTGTTAATTGAAAGATTAACTTGGAAAAATTATAGTTAGGCCTATTCCTTGCTTGATCTACATTTGTTTCCTTGTCTTTTCACTCCTCCTTATTCTTCTCTCTGAGTCGCTTGTCTTTGAATCCCTTGTCACATGCTTCCTTGCCAGCTTAGTCCACTCTCACTACTAACACTTTATTAGATGCATCTTTCGTAACACCAAATAATTTTATATTCATCGTAAAAAATGTATCTTTATTTGATTTGAATACTTCTGTTATTATCTAGAGGATCATGGTCCAATTCATTTTTGTCTTCTTGCAAAATTCAATGTGTCCAACCTCCACTTTGAATCCTCTAGGCTTGAATGAAGGAACGGCAACAAGTTATCACATTCAACAGCTAACATGCCAACATTGTAGTTGGCCAATGGCTTTGACCATGAATTCTTTTTGCTATCTATGGAAAACAAAAACATAATCATATATGATGTTTCTTCCTCCACATCAATCGTAGTATAGAAAGACCATTGAATCCTTTGCTGCAATACCCCACGTTCTTGCATCTTTTTATTGATGCTCTAGTTGCAATCACCGAAACCCTCTTTTTTATTAGACTGCTTAACTGATGTGCATTTTCAAAAGCAAAGCCTCATGCAAACATAATAGTGAGCTCATAGTTCAAAGGGATCTCTTGGTATACCTACTCGTGTAATATCATATATCTATAAAAAACGTATAGAGTAACATGGTGCAGTTTCACCTTCCCTTTTATGCACATTACTTTCTACATAAAAAAACCACACTACTTTACTTATTAGGTGCTTTTGAAATACAACTAGGGTCTATGCAAGTGAGAGGCCTCTATTGTTTGTAAAAACCACACATGGACTTATTAGTGTTAGAGAAAAATGAGAAAAAAGTAAATTTGACACCAACATCTACTTCTAGGAGGGAGGTGGAATGGAATAGTTTTTTCACCAAATAAAAATCAATATAATTTAGGAAGATTATCACTCAACTCAAGATCTCAAAAGGCAAAGCAAAAAAAGGAACCAACATAGATGATATCTTAAGGACAATAAAGAATAGTAGGGAGAAAGATGCACGGCATGTTGGAGAGCGTGCCCAAAAAAAGAAACGAATATGTGATAGAAGAGAGTATTTGGATAAGTAAATGAAAGCAAGAACCAACTACTATAGATATTGGATGTTCCCAAAAAATAGTTTTGTAATCTCCATAAAATTTGACTTAGATTCTTTATTCCTATGCATCCTTAATGAGAAACCCCTTCTCTAAAGACTGTAAGGAATTCTAAAATATTCTCTGATCTTTTGTGTAAACTTAAAGGATGGGAAGGATTAGTTTTAAGTTGGGGATTTAATCAAAACCCCTATGTAGCTTTAGAAGGTTGTAGGCCCTCACACATTGTTTTGTAGCTTTAGAAGGTTGTAGGCCCTCACACATTGTTTTCGACAGTGACCCTGAGTCACTATTTTGGCTCTAAATCAAAACTTATATGTAGAAAAATAATGTGAATAATCAAATAAGACATGCTTACCTATCCACGACACTTTAGAACACTTGCTTTGGATACTCCAACACGGAGAACTAGCCTCTGCAAGTTAGACTAGCTATCCTTATTGCTATCTGGCTATGCGCTGAGACACATCTTCACTGTTTGCAACATCAATCCAAGTGAGTGGAAAATTACGAAATGTATATCAGACTTAGTATAATGTATGAGAAAGAAAACACAAATGAAATCACTTCAAATTGATACCAAAAGCAAGAGTTGCAACCACAATAAAAGTGTATTAGAAACTAGCTTACTCCTTAGAGAGGCAATCAACAATGGCCAACTAGAGAGGAGTATAAGCTAACTAAATGACTAACTGAGAAAAGGTCTATGTGTGGGAACTTCTTCACTCTCTAAACTAACTTATGAAGAGATAAGAGGTTGTGGACTTACACTCACCACTTAAATTCATACATATACGCTGCCAAGAAAGTGCTCCTATAACTTTGCAAGAATATCTCAATCAACCACTTAACATTTTTGGCAAGCTTTGATTTAGGAAAGTGATTGAACCTCCTTGGTAGCTGAAATTTGTGATATGAAGCCTCTAAATGATAGGTCCACTTGTCATCCACACCTTTGAGACTTTAGCTAAAATTTAGGCAAGTATTCATAACAGGTATACACCAAAATGGAACATCGAAACACACTAGAACAAATATCTGAACACTAGAACCCCGAAATTTCTAAACACCAGAACACTGGAGCACACTAGAAATATATTTGATCAAATTCAAGGCTTAATTTTTAACATTTAAAACTATGAAAAGCACTACAAAAATGTAAAAATGCCACACTTAAGTGCATAGAAGAAAATTTGGTACAATTTTGTATAGTTATTTTCATTTTGTGAAGTTTATGCTCTCAGAGTTCATGGCTCTATATTTATTCTCTCTTATATCTTATCTCATCCTTTGCTTCTTCCTTCTCTTAAGTTAGTATCTAAAGGCCGTTGTATTCTACCTTCACACATGTGAGTTATGGAATGAGGTATGGATCATGGTATAGCATTGAACTAAGAAATTGAAAGATCTCTATTGCTAGTTCATTTGAATAGCAGAAGAATGTTGATTCTAATCTTGTTTGGTTATGAAATCAACATTGGCACCATTGCCTATGGATGAGGGAGGACCTCAACGATCAAGGAAGATGGAGGTTCTCGGTACTTCCTAGGAGGTCACCATCCTAGTTTTTTCCCCTCGGAGCTTGCTTAATTGACAATCTCTTGCCACTAAGCTACACTCTTGTGGTGTTTGAAGAAGTGGAAAGACTAAGGTTCACATTATCTTGAACACATTTTGGTCCCTCAAAGCTTCATTCTTTGCTTTCAAAGCCTATTTTGAAGCATTTTTGGGGTGATTCTTGGAGCCATCTTGGAACACTCTAATGCAAAGCTCTCTTTACACATGTTCAAGAACATCAAGAAGATTTTCTTTCTACTTCTCCAACAATGAATATTTAGTTTTGGGGCTTTGTTTTCAGCTACAATAGTAACTCTATAGGTCTCTCAAAAGATTTTAGTTGTGGTGGGAACAACCACTACAAGTTTATGTAGGTGTTTGAGCCTAAAGAAGAGAGTTGATAGACACTTGCAGGTGTTGTTGGCTAGCATTTGGGCTATAAATTCAGCCCAACAATTCCATTTTATTGAACATTTTGAGCACATACACACTACATATGCTTTTGTGGATACTGCTTATGTACTTCCGGGAAATGCTTTTGTGGATATTGCTTATGTTTTTCATTTAGTGTAGATGCTTGAAATTCCCTATCAAGGAGCTTCATGGGGTTCCCTTGTCTGGTGTGATGTGCATTTGTAATTTGACATTTAGTGTATATGTATCTACTTTCCTTTCTCTTTTTTGATGTATGCTTATTGCTGCATCCTATCATTACTTCTGCAACCTACAGATATAAGGTGTAAGGTCTTTGCTATTGTACACGGTATATGCCTTCAAAGATGCTTTCAAAAAACATGTGAGGGTTTTCTATGCATTCTTTTAGGTTCTTCTTTTAACAGCTTTTATGGATATCTCATATTAATTATTCTTCAATTTGTTTTGTCGTTGTATCATCTTATATATATATATATATATATATATATATATATATATATATATATATATATATATATATATATATATATATATATATAATTTGTCATTCCCTGGTGTATATGCCTTCTGTATATATGACAACACGTTTTATGTGTTGTTTTCCAGGAGAAGATATAGATACTATTTAGTTGTTGGATGGATGGATAAGATGACTGATTTAGTGTATCAATATTCAATGAGGCTCAAAGTGAATCCAAGGGTAGGGGAATTTGATTATGACCCCAAACGCTTTGCTGACCTATGTCTGATGGTATCGAAAATTGCTTATGAATCAAAAATAATATAAAAGGGAATAGTGAACTACCAATGGAATGAATAAATGCCATTAGTCTTTGTGGATATGTATAAATATAAATGCACTTATCTTTTACTGCCATATTTTTTACCTTTTCCTACCATATTTTCCATTTTTATTGAATTTTTATGCAGATGAAATACTGGAAGCTCTATGAACGTTCCAAGGACATTTTCCAGTCATGAGGTGTATATAAACTGAAAATACATGCTTGAAGGGTGGAGTTTGAGATATGCCTTCATCCTCTTCAGTCATCCTTCCCTATCAATAGGAAAACTATGAGATGATCGAAAGTCAATTGATATCCTTGAGTTGAAGGCAGCTCCCACCTTTTGACCTTCTCTCTTGCTGCCAACATCATTAGCTTGTTACCTAGTATCCATGCTATATGTGGTTCCAGCTTCTATTCCATTTTCATATTTGCTGTTAACTACAAGTAGCAGGGTGTAGGGTCATTTGTGCAAAAGAATAGAATATTGCAACAAGTGATCTTTCCCTATGATTTCGTGGTATCCTTGTTGGATTAGAGTGTTGCAACTATAAGGTTATGGAGGTGTGGACATCACTACATCCTAAGACATGCTTTCATCATGAATAGAGAACATTAACTATGGAATAGGACATGGTGTAGTACTTCATGATTGTGTTTGCACATGACATTGTACCTAGACTCCCATTTGATGACCGCATATGTGGCTTTAAACACCTTGGATTTTGCTCTTACAATAGCATCTTACATCAACTAGCGGTATAAACAAGTTTTGGATAGGACCCCTGTTGAACATGAACATACACATACTCCACTTTCATCAATCTGCTTCATGTTATAATCTCCAATACCTACTTCAAATAACCAATACCATCTCAACACTCAAAACCACTTTTTGCTCATAAGAGCTCTCTCAAAGTCTCTCTGACTCACTCCAACCCGCTCTTGTAACATTCTTGTTAAGCGCAGTGGACCACTCAACATCATGTGGTAATGGAATTCCTACCTTTTGTTGGAAACTTCTGCCTTATTTTAGGTTCCATTTTACAGCAATTTAAATATAGAGAATGGTGTTGGGCATGGAACAATGCCCACGTCATTTGAATGCTCCAGCAAAGGACGATCACTACTTGTAGGCCTTCTATCATTAGATGTAGGCATTTGAGCCAAAGATGTAGCATGCGGAGGGCTTTGGGGAAAGAAATGAGGAAGGCCCTTCACTTCTTGAAGTATGAACGAGTTGGAAACTTACAGATTCACCTTGTATGTTCAAGTCAATGTTTCAGACTCAAAAGAGTAGACATAAGTCACTAGTTCCTGGTAGCTCACAATTAGACTTTCTAGCTTAGTTCTTATATTGTTAATTTTACTTCCCCCCCAAAAAAAAGTCAGCTTTTTTCCTTATTTACCTTCACTTCTCAGAAGTATGGCTTACAACGCTTCACTCTTGTCATACAGATCAACATAAAAGCTATTGTATTTTCCAATGATTTCCTCGTGAAATTCTTCTCTAAGGTATCCCACACAAGCTTGGGCAAAGATAGCTAGTCATGTTGGAGTCCATAAGATGCAATCCATATTGGTAGTCTTTGTCCCTTTCCTTGAGTCAGTGCAACTCAGAGATGATGATAATTTTTGTACGTGCCAATGTTTTTTGTTTTCAAATTGCACAGCTTTCAAAGAATAATCTTGATAAGAGCATTTCAGGGGTTTCGTTGAGTCCTGAAACTAGAATCTCAACTTTGCAAATGTTTGCAAATGTTGTGGTGAAACAAGAGCATTCTGATTTTGGTCGTCTCAAAACCTTTCCATAAGAAATGTGTAAAGGTAACTTGAATCATAGATATAAGAACCACTTGAAATTTTAAATATTATTTTTCAAATATAAGAAAGGATGAAGAGGATTTATAAATCTACGAAAAGTTGCAGCTAATTTTGATATCTTCATTTTCAAAGTCCCTCTCTCTTGTGTCCTTTTTAACTTAAAAATCATTAGTCTTTTTTTCCTTTAAAAAGTGCAAATGTTTAGTTTTCCTCTACCTTTGATTTTCACACGGATAAATTTAATAGAAAAAATCTTATTTTTGTGAACTTTCTTGTCTTTGATGATTTTTCTTCACTTTTCTACTTATCTTTTTTATGTTGTAATCATTCTATTTACATCATCTTTATAATTATTCAATCAATTAGACTCCATCTAGCTGAACCAACATGTATTGACATTTTTTTTTATCAGATTTTTTATGGATACAATAATTTTGTAATTAATGTTGACTCATTGGAAAGTGCATAATTCAACTTCTACAAAATCATAGATTATGGGTGCCGCAGGGCAATTCAAGTGCCCATCATAGTTAAAAAATTATGGAGCATAGGATACTAGGCTGTTTGGGCCATATTCATACCCTAGAATCAATATTGGATCATGTAAATGGTTTGGATTGTGCTCCCATCGACTTAAACCATTTGAGGTTCAATGGGAGATGATAATGAGGATGCATCAACAAGGTTGAGGGCAACAAGAGTAGAGAACTTGATAATGATTGGTGGTTGTACCATTCCCCAAGACCATCACATAAACAATTTCTCGACCTTCGCTATGTCTTTTCATGATCGCGTTCAATTTATTTGTTGTGGAGTGACTTTCTATTGGATGACTTGGGAACATCTAGATGTTGACCTCATGGACATGTAGAAGTTGACATGATGGGCACATGTAGAAGCCCACCTATTTGGACACACATAGGTGACATGTTGCACACATATAGAAGTTGACACATTGATTGCATTATAATTCTATTAGAGAGATAGCATGCAATATATATCCAGCAGGCGTGGTTTGACGGATGTGCCTTGTATTCCCAGGTAGATGGCCAGGGTTCAAGTCCCTCTCAGGGTTGGATGCCTCAGAGTTCCCCAAGATGTGTGCCTCCTCTTACAAGGTCAGGTGTGTGTCTTTCCAAATTCATTGTACTCAAAAAACAAAAAATTGGGATAAAATAGTGAATTTAGTGTAGTGGGAGTTTGCAAATAGATCCTCTTGATAGCTAAACTTGCTAAGGACCTTGGACTTGATGATGGATTTCCCTTTGAATAACTAAGCATCTTGAAATTTTTTATGTAGGATTCAATGGATTTGTGACACCCTTGATAGAAAGAAAGAGATCGAAAGGAATGAAATACATGAAAATTACTATAGTTTCAGGAAAGATTATGATAAAATTTGCCTAGATTTTTATATTTTAAATGAAATTTATCATCCATATTCGCCAAAATTTTTATAGTTGTAATATAAGATTCTCATATAATTTCGCCCATATTTATATAGTTTAGAGTTAGAGAGGTGCTCTTAATTTTTTCCCTGGAGCACATATATTCTCACATAGTCCTTTTGGTTGGTCATTATTATTCATTAATCCATTTTTCTGGGGAGAATGTTGAATTTTTTCCTAAATTTGACACTTGGTCATCCTTTTTTGGGCCTTGGTGGTTTTTGAAATCTTCTAACTCAATTATCATTCTAGTCGGTTCTCTATCATCATGGCATCACAGATCTCAAGCATGCCTGGTGGATCATGTTCTAGTGAAAGTGTTTCCAAGAGGAGTTGTAACTTGGAGGGCAAAGACCATTTTGAGATCCAAAAATGCTCTATGAAAGAATCAAATTAAAGATGTGCTGATTTAGAGGAGGCAATGGAAGCCAGTAAATGGAATCCCAAAGAAGTCAGTTGACATGGATGAAGATGATTGGGATGCGTTGGATGAAATGGCTAGGTCTACAATTCAATTCCACATGGTTGATAATGTTTACTTTACATTATTGGATTGTGAAAGTGTACAGGTGCTTTGGAAGAATTTATGCAATACATATGAAAAAGAAACAACATCAAATAAAGTGTACTTGATGAGAAAGTTATACGACCTATGCATGAAGGATGCAAATGATGTTGTTGTTCATCTAAATGAGCTTGATGCTATATTCTCTCAGTTACCTGCTCAGAAAATAGAGATGGATAATGAAATGAAAGCAGTCTTGTTGCTATGCACCTTGCCATCATCATGGGATAAATTTTGCATAGCTATAAGCAACAGTGCACTTAGTGGTAAAGTGGTGTATGATGACATATGTAGATCCTTCTTCAGTGAGGAGATTTGTAGAAAATCTATGGTTGGTACTTAGAGTGGAGATGCATATAATGTTTGTGATTCTTACCAAGGAAAGAATGAGCAACATGGTAGAAGCAAGAACAAGGAAAAGAATGGTCAATCAAATAAGCATAGAAGTAAATTAAAGAAGAGGGATATGGAATGCCATTATTGTTGTAATAAAGGATACATGAAGAAATGTATTTAAGAATTAAAGAATGATGAAGGTAAATGAAAAAATGTTTATTGGCATGTTAGATAGCTACTTGCACCATGTGCTTTGACTCCGAAGATTGAAGAAATCAATTCTATTTCTAATGATGATGATGTGTTGACACTTGATAGTACTATGCCCACTGAGGCTCTTTTGGATGATTCTCTTTCCCACATGTGGTTGTAGATTTGGGTGCTTCTTTCCATGTGACACCACATAGAGAATGGTTATGTACTTGTGTAGCAAAGTCTCTTGGTATTGTGAGACTTGGTGACTCTTACTAGTGTGATGTTGTCAGGATTAAGGATGTGGGTGTTCAATTCATTGATGGTTCAAAATTCATTGTGCATAATCTATGCCATTGTTGGAGTTTGAGGTCTGTGGAAGCATGCAAACAACACAGGCTACTTGTATTGTTTTATCCCAAGGGGGGATCACTACTGCAAGATATGAATGCCTTTTCTGACTCTAATGGGGCTGGTTGCTATGACACTCGTGTGTCCACCAATGGTTTTTGTTTCATGCTTGGTAGCTCATGCATATCTTGGTTGAGAAAGAAGAAACCTATTATGACCACTTCTAGTTGTGAGGGTGAGTATAGGCGCAACTTTCATAGTGACTATTGAGTGTATGTGGCTCAGATGCCTTATGGTTGATTTGGGTGTTGGTCAGTCTTTGGCCACCACCATCTTCACTGACGGTCATAACGCATTGGCAGTTGCAAGGAACCCGATGCTCCATGCTTGCACTAAGCACATTGAGGTGCACTATTATTATGTCAAGGAGAGATTCTCTACTGGAGAGATCAGTTTGGCATATGTGCCCACATAGGAGAACATTGCAGACCTTTTCACAAAAGCTCTACCCAAGAAGAAGTTTGAAGCTTTCCACAAAGCTTTGGGCTTACTTCCTTTTGTGGATTGATTCCACATAGCTTGGCACTTCCTTATACATGAGTGCTGGCTCCTTGTTCATTGCATCACTCCTAGTGGGGATTTGTTGATATATTTAGGTAGTGATGTATGTGAACACACTAGGAACGTTGGGGTACTTTTTTCCCTCTTTAGGAGGTTTTCTCCCCGGGCTTGTATATATGCCTATAAACCTAATGGGTCACTTATCTTTGCACATTCTAGTGGTAATACATTCAGTATTGTGTATTGTGTTCGAAGCTTCTTCTTCTGTACTACTCAAGTAGTGAAAGATGCGCTTAATTGCTAGCCAATGCTTGACACTTGGGAAATGCATAAACCTACTCATTTGTGAGATAGCAAACTGAATATCTGGCCAAGTAATGCATAATTAAATCAAGCATCCAGTAGCCTGTTGATAGAGAATAGCATTAAATGCATCTCCAGCATCATGAAGACTCAATCGTAAACCTGTATCCATAGGAGTGATAATAGGTTTGTAGTCTTCAAGGACAAAACATTGCAATAATGTGTCTATATATTTGATTTGACAGAAATCTATTCGACCATCAAATTGCATAAGCGAAATGCCCAAATAATGATGAAAATGCCCCAAATTCGACATCTCAAATGAGGCATGCAAATCGTTCAGCCAAAATTAGAAATTGTTTGAAGCACATAAACACTTCAAACTTTGCTTTCAATGGATATACCCATGCATGCCTAGAAAAATCATCAATGGAAGTCACAGACTAAAGATAATTTGCAAAAGAGGGTGTCTGCATAGGACCACAGACATCACTGTGAACAAGCTACAATTTCTGAGTAGCTTGAACTAAACCATCTTTTGGGAATGAGGAACATTGCATTTTGCCCAAAATACAAGCTTCATAGACATGTTTACCAGATGCCTCAAGTTTGGGTAGAGAGGTCACCATTTCAGATTTCTGTAGGCATAGCAAACTAGCAAAATTCGGATGACCAAAGTGTTCATGCCAAAGCTTTGCATCTGACAAAGCTTGAGAATCATGTACAGGACATGCTAAATCATTCATAGATTTTTCATAGTCTATGAGCTTATATAGCCCACAACATAAAATGCTATAAGCAATAATTTCATCACCATTTGACAGATCATGAATTGTACATCAGTCATCAACAAATTTCACAACCAAGCCAATCTTGGCTAAAGCTGAAACTGGTACCAGATTCTTCTTGATCCTTGGCTCAAGTCATCAGTAATAGTCAGAATGATCTTACCAACTCCCATGATAAGATAAGAGGAGTTGCTGGTGCATGTGACAGTATTCCTTATAGGGGCAGCCTCAAGTGAAGTGAAGAAACTGTTCTGCTAGGTAATATGTTTGGTTTCCCCACAATCAAACTACCAAACATCTAAGTCTACTGCAAACATACACTACTCATGAGAAGATGGGTCAAAATTGCAAAGAGTAGTAAATGCCCATTCTTCATTCTGCACAAGATTAATAGACTTTGTTTTCGGTGTAGAGGCCTCTACAACAACCATTCCAGCCTCTTTCTTCTTTGCCTCTTTTGCAGATAGTTTTGGACAACTCTTTATGTCATGATCATTTGCTTTACATTATTTGGAAATGTTTTCTCCCTTTCTGTTTTCTTCTCATCTTTGTCATCCTTCTTTGATTGCACAGAATTAATAGATTTTTGCTTACTAGTAGAAGAGCTCCATTTACCTTTGCCCTTCTAGTTAGCGAGGAAAACTTGATCTACAACATGCATAATGGACCTGTTTTGCCTAGATTGATCTTCCTGCAATAGAACAAAGACTAAGTCCTCAAATGTTAAGGAATTTGGATTGCCTTTTATCATCAATTGAAAAGTAGAAGTAAAACTCTGATATGATATCTGGAAGACCATTCGGAACAGACTACACAAGTGAACTGTCAAGCAAGACCTCATCAATAGAAATCAACTAATCCTTCAAATCTTTGATCTTATCAAAAAATTGTCCATGGAATCTCCTTCATTCATGTGCTCACTCTCCAATTGTTTTCGGAGGTAAGCAACATGAGCCTCATTTGTTGCCTAGTACAAAGTGGTTAATGTATCCCAAGCATCCTTTGCTATTTTGAAAAAGCAAATGTGGGGAATAATGGCATGTTCGATAGACAAGGCTATCAATGTATGTGCCTAAGCATCCTTTCCATCCCAATGAAGCTGCTCTACAGTAGGTGCAACAAGAACTATAGCACAAATAGGAATCTGAAGAATATCACCATCTAGATCACCTTCAACAACTCTGTTTGCAGGTGTAATAGGAAGTTTCTCAACACCCTGCACAATATTCCATAGTCCTTTTGCAACCAATACATGATGCATCATATAAGCCCATAAAGGGTAATTGGTACCATCCAACTTACCCTCAATAGCCAACATACGGAGTACATCACTGCATTCAGCCAAAGCCACTAACTAAAATACCCTAATGCAAAAAAATGATTGTATCTCAAAACATTGAATAGAACTACCCTGTCGGGTTTTACTAAACCTATAGCAAAATTTGAGACACTTATACTAGCAAACCAAAACTTGTATATACCTTTGGCTCGCAAAGAAAATATTGTTTGTAAATTGAAGAAGATCTTATATGGACTTAAACAGTCCCCTAGACCATGGTACCAAAAGTTTAATGATTATATGAAGTCTCAAGGTTGTTGTCAAAGCAATGAGGATCATTGTTTGTACACAAAGAGATGCTTAGATGGTAGCTTGATATGCTTGATACTTTATGTTTTATA
This sequence comes from Ceratopteris richardii, assembly GCA_020310875.1. Taxonomy (NCBI): domain Eukaryota; kingdom Viridiplantae; phylum Streptophyta; class Polypodiopsida; order Polypodiales; family Pteridaceae; genus Ceratopteris; species Ceratopteris richardii. The sequence goes on along the minus strand of CM035423.1, from coordinate 79,623,826 downwards.
TGTTGATTGTTGGGAATTCCTCTTATGACTTGGCATCTCTAAAAAATAAGTTGAGTGAGACATTTGACATGAAGGATTTGGGGGACTCCAAACATATTCTTGGCATGCACATTACTCATAATAGGAGTAAAAGATGCATATACTTTTTTCAAAGTGAGTACATATCCAAAGTACTTCACATATTCAATATGCATAGTGGAAAGGCATTGAGTACACCTTTACCCACATATGTGAAAGTTAGCAAGGATGACTAGCCCAAATCAAATGAGGAAAAGCAATTCATGACCAAAATTCTTTATCAGTCTGCTCTTGGTAGTCTCATGTATGTTATGGTAGCTATGAGCCTAGACATTGCATTTGTAGTGCGATTTGTGAGCAAATGTATGTTTAACCTTGGAAAAAATCATTGGGAAGTGGTCAAGATGATTTTGATATATCTAAGTGGCACTAAGGAAAAGTTTTTATGCTTAGCTAGAGGAAAGGCATCCATTATTGGTTACATAGATTTTAATTATGCTAATTGTGTAGACAATTGAAAGTCTAAATTAGAGTACATTTTTCATTTTGGTAGAGGTGATATCTCTTGGACATCTCATCTTCAAGAACGTACATATGTTTCCACCATAGAAGCAAAGTATGTTATAGCAAGTGAGGTGTGTATTATGGATTTCTCATCTTGCTTGTGATATGGATCTACCTCAACATGTACCTCGTTTTCTCAGTGATAGTCAGAGTTCCATTACTTTGGCTAAGAATCTAGTCCATCATATAAAGACCAAGCACACTGAGGTTTTATGTAGTATCTTCCATGTACATGCGTCTATGAAAAGATCTAGTCAACAGTGGTATCAGAGACAAGGCACCCCTGTGGAGGTGGTTTCTCGGCATTCGATTGTGATTCATGATGTGTGTCCGTGATTCAAAATATGCCTTGATCATCTGATCTAGGTTTTTGTTTATCAATTTTGTTTGTTTTTGGTTCGTTGATGTGTTTTTTCAAATTTTTTTGAATTACTTATTGTGCCTTGTCATCCTCTCACACTGTGCACTATGCTCACTCTGACACTGTGCTCACTCTACTCACTATACTCTATGGTCATTGTGCTCACTGTACTCACTGTGCTCACTGTGCTCACTGTACTTGTAATAAAGTAAGTCTATGATCAAAGGGTTCGATCGGTTCAGACGGATGTGAAATTGGACACCGATTGGTCATTCGTATGTATGATCAAAGATCTCGAGTCTAGACTTACAAGAAGGTCATTTACTCTTGTAACCAAGTGATCCACTTAGCTTAGTGGTTAAGTCTCAAGGGTGTGAAGGAGGACGTCTTGGGTTCAACCCCCATGGGCTACATGGGGAGAGTGTTTTGCCCAAAGAGCTCTAGACCCTTCTAGAAGCATCCACTTGAGTTAACTATGGTTAACTAGGACACTTGGCGCACATGTAGTTACATGGCTGACGCTTGGATGATTAGAATCAACCTGCCCAACAAGGCAGACCCTTGGAGAGAGCAATATATAGAGGCATATGGTTGGGAGGAGAGTCATTCATTCATAAGCAAGAAAGATGGTCACTCATGAAATTCGACAAGGGAGATGCAATGGAGGCATTAGTGTAGCTTTGATACCAATGCAACAACAATGTAGCCACAAGAATAACTCATGAATGAATGACTCTCCTCCCAACCATATGCCTCTATATATAGCTCTCTCCAAGGGTCTACCTTGTTGGGCAGATTGATTCTAATCATCCAAGTGTTAGCCATGTAACTACATGTGTGCCAAGTGTCCTAGTTAACCATAGTTAACTCAAGTGGATGCTCCTAGAAGGTTCTAGAGCTATTTGGGCAAAAGTCATACATATGGATGAACAATCGGTGTCCGATTTCATTTCCATCTGAATCAACCGGACCCTTTGATCATAGACTTACTTTATTATAATACTCACTATATTCAATGTGCTCACTATACTCACTATACTCATTGTACTCACTATGCTCCCTGTTCTCACTATACCCACTGTACCCTCTGTGCTCATTGTGCACTATTCACTATTTGATTTCAGTTTGGTTATCAAATTTGTTTATCAAGTTCATTTATCGAGTTCATTTATTGAGTTCGTTTATCAATTCAGTTATCCTTTGGTTACTCCTTCGACTTGTCATAACTTTGGCATCTTTGGCTTCTGTGGCAGTCATGGTTCTCTTTGGCTTCGTTGGCTATGCAAGAACCAATTCTAACTTATGAGTGGCAATAAGAGCTTAGTTATTTGCCTAGTTAGCTTACTTATTTCTCTAGTTAGCCTAGTTAGTTCCTTATTCAGCATGTAGGTGATTTGAACCCATAACCTCACACTTACAAGAGATATGCTTTATCCACTAGCCTATTTTCACTTTTTTATACCCCGTGCCTTTTAATTAATATTTAACATTACTTTTACCACTCTCTTCACTTTATCTATCTATCTATCTATCTATCTATCTATCTATCTATCTATCTATCTATCTATCTATCTATCTATCTATCTATCTATCTATCTATCTATCTATCTATCTATCTATCTATCTATCTATTTATTTACTTAGTTATTTATTTATTTATTCAAATGTTTTTTATCTAGAACTCTCATTTATTTATTTATTGTTTTTATATATTCCCAACACAAAAGCCTTCCTTTCTATTTTACTTCAAACATTGCTAACATTATTTTCACATGTTTAGTAACAAGTTATGGACCCTAACCATATACATAGGATTTTGGTAAGTTATTTAATAAATCTTATTTATTAAATGTATTTTTCTTCATCATGGTAAGTTATTAATTAATTTCTTTTTTTGCATCATGGTTTTCGAAAAAAGTTATTTTATCAGATTGAGACGTTCATTTTTTAATCACTTTTGGATTCCATTTGGGTTCAAAATAGACTTTAGCCCTGCATATCATTCACAGTCACATTAACTTCTAGTTTTCCATTTCCATGCATGTGTTTTTACATGGAACATGCTTATGATTGTTCAATGATGGGACATGTGTCTGGCCATCCATGTCTATTTTATTCTTATCAACTAAGGTCAGTTGCTTGTCAAATAGGAGGCATGTTATACTTTATAGAATAATAGAATGTTATATGAGTTTTAATGTCTTGAGGGTTTTAATGTGATTTGTGTTTTAATTTAGTAGGTAAAGAATCATGCGAGTGTGAATGCACGTGGACTTATTCAGATATTTTTGAAGATATTTAGAAGAATATTTAGAAGATAGTATTTTAGTTATTTTTTGTAAAAGTAATAGATCGCTTTAGAAAGTGAGGTTTTTGTAGAAATAATAGATCTCTTAGAAAGCAACGATTTTGTAAATAAAGCAGATTTTTGTAAACCCATGCTTTTTGAAGCACAACCCTCATGTATCTTCTATTCAACATGTAATGAGAAATACCTACAAATACACATGCTCTAACAGACTCATCCATCAGAGTATGTGGGGGGGGATTGTACCTAATCTGGTGTCTAGTTTCTCTTCTCTCTTTATTCAAGCTTTTGTGAGATTTTGTTTGTGTACTATCCTCAGCGTATGTGCATCTACGAGAAGATCCGGTCAACAAGTTTATCTTACAAATGGTATTTACTTAGCAGAAAGGGAGTAATTGCTAGATGTATTACACAATTTGGGTATGAGTGGATGTAATCCACTCACACAGCCTATGGATCCAAATGCAAAGCTATGTGTAGATGAAGGACAACCAGTTCAAGACATTACATTTTATAGCATAATTGGAAGTCTTAACTGTGCAACAATCACAAGACTTTATCTCATTTATGTTATAGGAGTCCTTTCTCAATTTTTGAATACAGCAATTGATGTCGACTTGAATGCAACCAAGGGACTGATTAGGTACATCAAGCATAGAGTCAACCAAGGGCTATGTTATCCTTATGGAGATGGACTACAACCAAAGAGCTTTAGTGATGCTGATTGGTCTGGTTCTAAGGAGGACAAAAGGAGTACATTTGGCTATTTCTTTATGTTTGGGCAAAGAGACATCTCATGGATGTGAAAGAAGCAACCATCAATTGCATTATTATCTACTCAAGTTGAGTACAAGGCTTTCCCACTTGCTATATGTGAGTTCATGTGGCTCAAGAAGATGTTTAGGGACTTGGATGTGGAATTAAAGGAGTTTACAATGTTTGGAGATAGCATCTCAAGCATTTGTCTAGCAGGCAACCCAATGTTTTGTACAAGAAGCAAACACATGGAGATCCATCCTCACTTCATCAGAGAGAAGTTATTAGCAAAAGAGGTGGGCATCAAGCACATCAATACTAAGAAGCAGATGGTACACATCATGACCAAGTTTATGGATGCATCAAATTGGATAGGTTCAAGGACAACCTCAACTTGTAGGAGATCAGTGGAGACTAGCATGTGAGCTTGAGGGGAAGTGCTAGAAGTCTAACAAGCTCAAGTGTGTGAAACAATGCTTAAATAAATGTGCCACATTAGCTACAGTTTTTTATGAAGTAAAAAAGCTCTTCCAAGAGTTCTAACTAACTAATTTAGATTAACCACTTTAATGGAAAAAGTCAAGATTCCTTTTGGATGTTCTTTTTGAATTCCAAAGAAATATACACTAAACGTCTAGGGCTATATAAGAAGACATTTGAAGAGATTCCTGACTATCCTCCATATGATTTTGGGCACTCATTTGTAGAAAGTTTCTTAGGTCTAAGATATCTCTTAGCTAAGCTAGTCCCTTGCTAGCTTATTCTCTGCATAGGCAAAGAATTGTCATTAACCATATCAGTTTTTATGTTGACCTAATTCATAGCCAACATAGTTCATCTTGTTGCTAGCATTGTAAGGATTCTTTTCATCATAATATTATATTTGTTTATTCATTATCCTTGTGTGTATAGAGCTCGATAGCTCACAAAACTATTCTCTTTGTGAGTTTTATGAGTGAGTCGAGTATACATATGTGCATGTGCCCTATCTAGATAGTGAATAGTTTGTCTTGTGTGAGAAGTTTCATACCCCTTCTAGAATCCATTGGGCGTCATCTAGGATGGTTGGAGATTTTTGAGGGTTTAGTTTGTGTGTGCAAAATCTCAGAGGCGAATTCTCATGAGCAAAGATCAATTGAGTTTTTTAGCTGACTATGGTAGCAATCTCTGAGGTCCTAGCAAGGGTCCAAAATACTTTTGCTCCTATTTGGAGTGAATATTATCCATCAGCATGGGGTATAATCAATGATGGAACCATATTGGAGTGCTTTTAATACATTTTGAGTGAAATGAGGCAAGATGCGAAATTTGTGTTGATCTTCAAGAATACTTAAGTATGGATTGTAATAATATGATGTCTTCCTACTAAATTGTAGTAATATGAGGTCTTCTTCTCCCAAGAAAAGCAAGAAAAGCTAAAGTTCTCAAGCAAAACCTATTCCTCATAGAAGAGCGTGAGGTTTAACTTCCCATTTGTACTTCCCATTTTCTCACAACTTCCACACGTGTAGTTACAAGAGGTAATACCATCGGGGCCTAAAATTGATGTGCATTTTTCATGTCAAGAGCCATTTTGCCTCTCAAAAATGGGTGTTTTTTGAAACTTCCTATCAAATTACAAGCTCGGATTGGTAATTTGCCTATCATTTTTCATAGATCTATATGTATATATCTTCTATAAACATATCAAAATATCTCATATGAAGCAAAATTTCTCATTTTGTCATGACCGTGAAATTTAGGCCCTGGATACCATATGCTCCTCGCTTGTCGCATTATGTGGCCACTTCTCTTTCATGAAGCCCTTGAATGAAAAAGACCCATCATGTAGAGCCGATTGCCTCTCATCAATGACAAGAGTTTATTCGCCTTTATGACTTCAAGTACTCTCTAGTAAAAGAAGTAAAGCAAAGAAGGGGATGCATGCTTTGGAAACCGAGCGTCATCAATTGGGAGAACGTCATTGTCCCCAAGACATGCATATGTGGTCATTCCAATCAACTTTTCCATCACTATCACACCCCCTGATGTGAAGTGTCCTCCTTTGCTTAACTAGACACTTTTATGGGGTTGAACTACATGCTCACGTGATGCCTTTTTTAGTTTTTTATTTTTCTCTCATTCCCTCTTTTTCTCTCCCTCTCTAGACTCTCTCACTCTCTCTCTCATAGAGTGTAAACGCATATGCATTATGGTGGTCACATATAAAAGACGTTTTGTCTCATAATGTGGAGACAAAAGCTCTAAAGAAGATGGAGTGGAGTGTGTGGGTTATCGTTTCCAAAAGGTTTGCATGTCATTTGTGGGAATTGTGCACAACACATGCCTTTATGAAGTGGATAACGCAAAAGCAATGTACCTTTTGTATGTGACATGTGACACGTGACAGGCTCACATGGTCGGCTGAGAGGAACATGAATGTCGTCACCCATCTCATGTTTAAGTTCACTAGCTTTTTTTTTTTTTAAATGGAGGTTCAGCCGAAGCCTACTCCCCCGGACTTTAACTTTGAAATTGCAACTGTACAAGTGAATGGGCATAGCACCCGCGGGACTCCCCGTATCCCACAAAGCAGGGGTTAGACAAGGTTACAACTGAAGGAGACATGGTTACAACTGGGTTTAACTGGCCTAAGCCATAACATGTCCAGCCTGGGACTTGAACCCTGGACCTCCGCCTCAAGAGGCCAAAGCTCAACCAACTATAAGGGGGTGACGGTTCAATCTCTGGCAACAACATGTAAGGGACATGTAATCTGGAAAGATCTTGCATTGTGGTTGAGTGCCACCGTTTGTTTATCTCTGCGGTAGTGTTGACCGCCATTTAAACCAGTTTTGTAAACCCTTGTTCTTGTGGGATAAGGGGGGTCCCATGGATACTATGCTCTTCCTTGTACAGTTGCAATTTTAAAGTTAAAGTTCCGGGGGCCTCAAGAGGCGGGGGCGATGGTTCAATCTCTTGCAGCAACATGTAAGGGACATGTAATCTGGAAAGATCTTGCATTGTGGCTGAGTACCACCGTTTGTTTATCTTTGCGGTAGTGTTGACCACCATTTAAACCAATCTTGTAAACCCTTGTTCTTGTGGGATAAGGGGGGTCCCATGGATACTATGCTCTTCCTTGTACAATTGCAATTTCAAAGTTAAAATTCGGGAGAGTAGGCTTCGGCCGAACCTCCATTTAAAAAAAAAAAAAGTAAAGCATGAATGTTCAGCAGCATTGGCTCTATTTGGGGAGGGTATGAGTTTAATTTATGGGAGGTTTGAGACAAAGGGGTGGCACTAGAAATGAAGAGTGATCAACCTATTGTGAGTTGCCACGTGTTATCAGGTATTCACACAAGTTAGGAACCTTAAAAATACTCTCCTATCAGCACACGGTACATTTTTGTGACGAAATGTACTGGCTTCCCTCTCTCGCCCCTCCTCAGTTCCACTATCTAGGTAGAGCAAAGTTCAATAAAAAAATATTATTCATATGCTATCATGTTAGGTTTCATGTTGTATTGTAGCTGACATTTTCGTTGTTACCCTCAAAGGCACGTGAATCGTGATAAGCTCTGTAGGCATGTGGCGGAGATGCTTACATCCTCGCACATTAGAATACAGCTCTTTCTTTGGCTGTACTAATAAAGTGAGTCCCTTGCTTCGACCAGCCCAAAATTGCCTTTTTTGTCTTTTTGCATTAGAAGACCGTTGAATATCTAAATGGGGGCACTCTCTTTTTTTTCTAATACGGAAAGGGAACTCTCAATGAAAAAATCCTCGAGAGAGCTTCCAAAATTTACCATACATTTGCTTTATCATATCTTCCACAATGTTTCCCCTCTGAAAACATTCCAAAGTGTCATAGAATAGCCCTAGATCACTTGGTAAGCGTCATAGAATAGCCCTAGATCATTTGGTAAGCGTCATAGAATAGCCCTAGATCACTTGGTATGAGGAGATCTTTGTACATAGCTTGAGAGGCCTTTGTGTAATGAGCCAAATCTTTCTTTTAACTCCTAGAACACATGTAGGACAGATGCCTGACGTCATTTTCATCTCTATGAAATCTCTTGCACCAAAGAGGGAGGGGGTAATGAGTAGTATCCGAGCTCCAACATTCCTTTAGATTCCTCTATGCAAGATTTGCAAGAACAAAACACCTTCTTCATCTCAATCAATGGGTGCCAAAAAAGATTGAAACTTACCCACTTGAATTGAAACCATCGAGTTCACCATTGATGATCCAAAATATGATGTTAGCCACCTTTTTTTGCTAAATCTTGGAATGTCTTTAGTTTTCTGTAGACCTCAAACTCCAACAATTGGTTTTGGCTAGAAATTTGTTAGTATGTAGATTGGACACCCTCCATTCTGATCAAGGGGGGAATACATGTCTTCTCATTTAATGCATTTTTGGTTGAGCATGGGATAAAACATCAATCTACAGTGCCATATACACCTCAACAACATTGTGTTGTTGAAAGAAAGAACATGTCTCTCACGGAGATGGCAAGGTGTATGGGCAAAAGTCAGGCTTTACCACATAGTTTTTGGCTTGTGTTAAACTCAAGAAATGAAATTCAAGAGACCAAGGTTGAGAACAAAAAGTTTAAATAGACTATGCAGGGGTGAGGACATCAATTCAAGGGGAGATAAAGGATTGATCATTGAGGACAATGATCTCTAGAAGGGGAAACGAGTGATAGACTTAAGAAATGATAGGCAAGAGATGGCTGAGCCACACCCTAAGAGGGAGGATTAGGAAGTAATCCTCAACCATGGCTTTTGGGGCAAGTGGTTAGCCCATCATACTCCTAGCTAGTAGATCATGAGTTTAATTCCCACAACTTGAGGTTGTTATGTGTGCAGCATACGTACATAACAAGTATCCCATCAAAGCACTATAATCTATCACTCCATATGAGGTTGGGCATGGTCGCAAGAATTTGTTGCTCATCTTTGTTTCTTTAGTTGTTTGGCATATGCATTAGTGCTTGAACAACAACACAAAAAGTTGGATGATAAAGTAGTGAAATGTATTTTTGTCAGGTACAGTCGTGTAAGTAAAGGCTATCATCTATATCATCCACAAACTAAACGCATTTGCCATTACTTTCATGTACTAGGGAAACATGAGTTAGCTCCAAAGATGTGTATGAAACTTTGCTACCTCCTTTTATAGGTGGATAGTCAAGTGTTGGTCCAAATGAGGCGATTTGGTAGCCTTTACAAGTTTCACATGATGATGTAGACCATTCCATTTCTAATCCAAATTTACGTGATGCACTTGTTGATGAGAGGGCTCATATAGAAGAGGCAAAAATTATGCCTAAATGCTGGTGCAGACTTTGCGAGATAGCAAATTAGATGCACCTCTATCATATCATACTTGGTCATGCTCTCATAGTGCTTCTTTTGCATCAAATTGTTATGCTATGAATGGCTCTAGTCTTTGTGATGAGAATGAGCCTATTTCTTTTGATGAAGTAGAAAACTCAAAAAATAGGATGGTTGCTATGCAACCAGAATATGATGTTATTATGAAGAATATTACTTGTTCTTTATGTGCTTTTCCTACTATGAAAAAAGCCATTGGCACGAAATGGGTATACAAGCTGAACATAAGCCCGGTGGAATAGACATGTATAAGGCTAGGCTTGTTGCAAAAGGTTATGCTCAAGAAAGAGGCATTGATTTTGATGAGACCTTTGCACGCACATGTCAAATGACTAGGATTTGTAGCATCTCTGCACTTACACCCCATCATGGTTGGAGTATACATCAATTGGACATTAAAACTACATTTCTCAATGGTGACTTACATGAAGAATTGTATGTTTTTCAGCCCAATGTTTTTGTGTAGAAAAGGCATGAAAACAAAGTGTGAAGGTTGAAAAAGGCATTATATGGTTTGAAGCAAGCACCACAAGCTTGGTATGAAAAGAGACATGCCAATTTATTGCACATGGTTTTGAGAATAGTCCGATTGAGATCACCTTATATGTTAAGTGTGCAAATGATCTGTCTCTCATCATTAGTGTCTATGTTAATGACATCCTGATCACTAGTCCTAATGAGAAGCATATTGTTGATATTAAGGCTGATTTGCATGGATCATTTTAGATGTCATATTTGGGGCACTTGCATCATTATTTGGGCATTCAATTTATGCAAGTTGATGGTGGAATAGCTCTATGTCAAAAAAAATATATTGACACATTATTGTAGCATTTTGGCCTTGACAATTGCAAACTTGTCGCCACTCCTATGGAAACATGTTTACGGTTGAGTCTTCATGATGCTAGAGATGCATTTGATGTTCTTATAGATGAGCAGGTTTATGCACTGCCCAATTGTCAAGAATTGGCAAGCCGTTAAGCACATCTTTCACTACTTGAGTGGTACCCGACTACTTGGATTGTTTTATCCCAAGGCGGGATCACTACCGCCAATTTATATGCTTTTTTTGACTCTAACTAGGTTGGTTTCTATGACACGTGTTTCCACTAGTGGTTTTTGCTTCATGCTTGGTAGCTCGTGTATATCTTGGTTGAGCAAGAAGCATCCTATTGTGGCCACTTCTAGTTGTGAGTTTGAGTATAGGAAAGCTTTCACAATGACTGTTGAGTGTGTGTGGCTTAGACATCTTTTGGTTGATTTGGGTGTTGGTCAGTCTTCTACCACCACCATCTTGATTGATAGTTAGAGCGCATTGGCAGTTGCAAGAAATCGTATGTTCCATGCTAGCAAAGATCACATTGAGGTGCATTATCATTATGTCAAGGAGAGGTTCTCTGCTAGAGAGATCAATTTAGCATATGTGCCCACACATGATAACATTGTAGATCTTTTCATGAAGGCTCTACCTTGGGAGAAGTTCGAAGATTTTTGCAAAGCTTTTGGTTTACTTCCTTTCGTGGATTGATCTTTTTCCACATAGCTTGCCAATTCCTTATACATGAGTGTCAGCTCCTTGTTCATCGCATCACTCCTAGGGAGGATTTGTTGATATATTTCGGCAGTGATGTGTGTGAGCACACTTAGGACCACCATAATACTTTTTTTCCCTATTTATGAGGATTTTTTTCTGGCTTGTATATATGCATATAACCTGAATGGGTCATTTATCTTTGTATATTCACTTCATAATAAATTTTGTATTGTGTGTTGTGCTTCAAGCTTCTTCTTCTTCTTCTTCTTCTTCTTCTTCTTCTTCTTCTTCTTCTTCTTCTTCTTTTTCTTCTTCTTCTTCTTCTTGTTCTTCTTCTTCTTCCTCTTCCTTGTGTTGTTCATGTGCTTTGGCAGACCTCAAAATCCAACAAATGATTCAAGCAATGAGAATAAGGCATGCTAGAATTGTGGTAAGCCTAGTCATTTTTAACATGACTGTAGGTTGAAGAATCAAAATATTAGAAAGCAAAAAAACAACTATGCATCCACAAGTGCAAATGATTTGGAGAAGTTGTTTATGGTCCAATATTATATTATGCACACAATGTCTATTGACATTTGAAAATTGAATGATATTGTCTCGTATGTTGATACACGTGCTTGAAACGACATGACCAACCATGTAGAATGGTTTAGTAGTTTGTGAAAATTGCCAATTCTAGGATTTGTTAAAACAAGTGATGATACATCACATCCTATTTGTTGATATATTTAGGTAGTGATGTGTGTGAACACACTAGGACCGCCGGGGCACTTTTTTCCCTCTTTAGGAGGTTTTTTTCCTCCACTTGTATATATGCCTATTGCCCTAATGGGCTACTTATCTTTGTACATTCTCTAGTAATAGATTCAGTATTGTGTGTTGTGCTCCAAGCTTCTTCTTCTTCCTTGTGCTATTCGCGTGCTTCTGTAGATGTCTAACTCCAACAATTGGTATCAGAGCAGGTTGTCGCTTCATCTAGGGCGCCATCGACACTCCTCCGGTTGCAGTCTCAGAATCGCACCAATTTTGGTGAGCATACTCTGTGTGTTTTCAAGATCAAAACAGCTTTGCTATGTGGTGTCGAGCTCATTTTGGCCTCTGAATGCACTATCGCAGTGCTTGTGCAGGCTATTTCTTCTTTTTGTGCCAAAGGTATATACCAGTTTCTGTTCACCATTATAAGCGTCTCGAATTCTGCTACAGGTCTAGTGGAATTAGTCTGGGCAGTTCTGTTCAACTTTTTGAGATACAATCAATTTTCTGCATCAAGGTATTTTAGTCACCGGCCATGGTTGAAAGCAATGATGTATTTTGTATGTTGGCTGTTGAGGATAAGTTGGATGGTACCAACTACCCATTATGGGCTTATATGATGCGACATGTGTTGGTTGCAAAAGGACTGTGGAACATTGTGCAGGGTATCAAAAAACGTCCTATCACACCTGCAATTGTTACAATTGCAAGTACTAAAGCTAATGCAGAAGGTGTCGAAGATGATGATATTCTGCATATTCTTGTTCGTGCTGCAATTTCTATTGCACCTACTACAGAGTAGATTTGCTGGGATGGCAAAGATGCCCAGGCACATGCATTGATAGCTTTGTCTGTCAAACATGCCATTATTCCTCACATTCGCTCTTGCAAAATAGCTAAGGATGCTTGGGATACACTTACCACATTGTACCAAGCTAAGAATGAGGCTCGTGTTGCTTACCTCCGAAAACAGTTGGAGAGTGAGCACATGACTGAAGGTGATTCTATGGACAGTTTTCTAACAAAGATCAAAGACTTGAAGGAACAGTTGATTTCTGCTGACGAGGTTATACCAGATAGCTCACTTGTGCATATTGTTCTGAATGGTCTTCCTGATTCATATTAGAGTTTTGCTTCTACTCTTCGGTTGATGATGAAAGGCAATACAAATGCCTTATCATTTGAGGAGTTAGTCTCCGTTTTGTTGCAGGAAGATCAGTCCAGACAGAACAGGTCCATTATGCGAGTTGCAGATCAAGCTTTCCTGACTAGTGAGAAGGGCAAAGGAAAATGGAGCTCTTCAACTAGTAAGCAGAAATCTGCTAATTCTACATATTCGAAGAAGGAAGATAAAGATGAGAAGAAATCAGAAAAGCAGAAATTGTTTTGTAAGTACTGTAAAGGGAATGATCATATCATAAAGAACTGTCCAAAACTGGCTGCTAAAGAGGCAAAGAAGAAAGAGGCTGGAATGGTTGTTGCAGAGGCCTCTACACCTAAAACAGAGTCTGCTAATCTTGTGCAGGAAGAAGAATAGACGTTTACTACTATCTACAGTTTTGACCCATCTTCTCATGAGCATTACATGTCTGCAGTAGACTCAAATGTTTGGTATTTTCACAGTGGGGCGACCAAACATATTACCTCATAGCACAGTTTCTTCTCTTCACTCGAGCCTGCCCCTACAGGGAATACTGTTACATGCGCCAACATCTCCTCTTATCCTATTATGGGAGTTGGTAAGATCATTTTGACTACTGCTCATGGTAGTTCTTTCACTTTTTCAAATGCTTTATTTGTGCCAGGGATCAAGAAGAACCTGTTATCAGTTTCTGCATTAGCCAAGATTAGCTTGGTTATGAAATTTATTGATGATAGCTGTACAGTTCATGATCTGTCAAATGGCGATGTGATTACTACTTCTGGCATTTTATGTCGTGGGATGTATAAGCTCATAGACTATGAAAAATATGTAAATTATTTGGCCTGTGTAGTAAATGATTCTCAGGCTATTCTAGATGCAAAGCTTTGGCATGCACGCTTTGGTCATCTGAATTTTGCTAGTTTGCTATGCCTGCAGAAATCTGAAATGGTGTCCTCTTTGCCCAAACTTGAGGCACCTAGAAAACATGTTTGTGAAGGCTGTATTTTAGGCAAAATGCAGCATTCGTCCTTTCCAAACGATGGTTAAGTTCGGGCTACTCAGAAATTGTAGCTTGTACATAGTGATGTCTGTGGTCCTATGCAATCACCTTCTTTTGGGAATTATCTTTACTTCATGACTTTCATCGATGATTTTTCAAGGCATGCATGGGTATATCCATTGAAGGCAAAGTCCGAAGTGTTCATGTGCTTCAAACAGTCTTTGGTTTTGGCTGAAAAATCTGTCAGCATGTAAAATGGACACCCTTCGTTCTGATCGAGGGGGGGGGATATGTGTCTTCTGATTTTAATGTGTTTCTCGCTGAACATGGGATAAAACACGATTGTATAGTGTCGTATACACCTCAACAGAATGGAGTTGCTGAACGAAAGAACAGGTCACTCATGGAGATGGCAAGGTGTATGTTCATCAAGAGTCAGGCTTTACCACATAGTTTCTGGCTTAAGGTTGTCATGTGTGCAGCATATGTACTAAACAGGTGTCCCACTAAAGCGCTGCAATCTATCACTCCATATGAGGCTTGGCATGATCGCAAGCCATCTGTTGCTCATCTATGTATTTTTGGTTGTTTGGCATATGCATTAGTGCCTGAACAACATCGTAAAAAATTGGATGATAAAGCAATAAAATGTATTTTTGTTGGGTACAGTTTTGAAAGTAAAGGCTATCATCTGTATCATCCACAGACTAAACGCATTCTGGTTAGCTGTGATGTTGTTTTTGTGGAAGATGCTATTCAGCCATTGCTTTCATGTACTAACGAGACATCTGTTAGCTCCAAAGATATGTATGATACTTTCCTGCCTCTTTTTACAGGTGGACAGTCTAGTGCTGGTCCTAATGAGGCAACTTCTTAGCCTTTGCAGGTTTCATGTGATGATGCAGATAATTCCATTTCTGATGCAGATGTACATGATGCACTTATTGATGAGAGAGTTGATACTGAGCAGGCAAGAACTATGCCAAAATGGCTGGTTCAGACCTTGCGTGACAGCAAATTAAATGCACCTCTATCATATCATACTCGTTCAGGCTTGCATAGTGCCTCTTTTGCATCAGATTGCTATGCTATGGCTACATCTAGTCTCTTGTGATGAGAATGAGCTTGTTTTGTTTGATGAAGCACAAAATTCAAAAAATTGGATGGTTGTTATGCAATTTGAATATGATGCTATAATGAAGAATGGTACTTGGTCTTTATGTGACTTGGCAAGAAGGCCATTGGCACTAAGTGGGTATACAAGCTGAAGCGTAAACCGGATGGTACAGTTGACAAGTATAAGGCTATGCTTGTTGCAAAGGGCTATGCACAGGAAAGAGGCATTGATTTTGATGAGACCTTTGCACCTACATGCCATATGACTATTGTTCGGAGCATCCATGCACTTGCAGCTCATCATGGTTGGAATGTAATAGCATTTTTGAATGGTGACTTGCATGAAGAAGTGTATGTTTTTAAGCACGTGGCTTTGTGCAGAAAGGGCATGAAAACCAGGTGTGCAGGTTAAATAAGGCAGTATATGGTTTAAAGCAAGCACCACGTGCTTGGTATGAGAAGATACATGCCTATCCGATTGCACATGGTTTTGAGAACAGTCCAACTGAAAGCACCTTATATGCTACGCGTGCTAATGATGTTCTTCTGATCATTGTTGTCTATGTTGATGACATGCTGCTCACTAGTCCTATTGAGAAGCATATTGCTGATTTAAAGGCTAATTTGCATGCCTCATTTGAGATGTCTGATTTGGGGCATTTGCATCACTATTTGGGCATTCAATTTATGCAAGTTGATGGTGGAATGGCTTTGTATCAAACGAAATATATTGACACATTATTGCAGCATTTTGGCCTTGAAGACTGTAAGCCTATTGCCACTCCTATGGAGATAGGTTTACGATTGAGTCTTCATGATGTTGGAGATGCATTTGATGTTGTTCTCTATTAGCGGGCCGTTGGATGCTTGATTTACTTATGCATTACTCAACCAGATATTCAGTTTGCTGTCTCACAAGTGAGCAGGTTTATGCATTGCCCAGGAGTCAAGCATTGGCAGGCAGTTAAGCGCATCTTTCACTATTTGAGTGGTACTCAACTACTTGGGTTGTTTTATCCCAAGGGGAGATCACTACCGCCAGATTTGCATGCTTTTTCTGACTTTGATTGGGCTGGTTGCTATGAGACTCGTGTGTCCACTAGTGGCATTTGCTTCATGCTTGGTAGCTCATGTATATCTTGGTTGAGCAAGAAGTAGCCTATTGTGGCCACTTCTAGTTGTCAGGCTGAGTATAGGGCAGCTTTCACAGTGATTGTGTAGTGTGTGTGGCTCAGACACCTTATGGTTGATTTGGGTGTTGGTCAGACTTATGCCACCACCATCTTCACTGACAGTGAGAGCGCATTGGCAGTTGCAAGGAACCCTGTGTTCCATGCTCACACTAAGCACATTGAGGTGCATTATCACTATGTCAGGGAGAGGTTCTCTGCTAGGGAGATCAGCTTGGCATATGTGCCCACACAGGAGAACATTGCAGACCTTTTCACGAAGGCTCTGCCTAGGGAGAAGTTTGAAGCTTTTCGCAAAGCTTTGGGCTTACTTCCTTTTGTGGAGTGATTTCCACATAGCCTGACACTTTCTTATACATGAGTGCGAGCTCCTTGTTCACCGCATCACTTCCAGGGGGGATTTGTTGATATATTTAGGTAGTGATGTGTGTGAACAAACTAGGACCACCGGGGCACTTTTTTCCCTCTTTCGAAGGGTTCCCCTCCCCTTGTATATACGCCTATTGCCCTAATGGGCTACTTATCTTTGTACATTCTCTAGTAATACATTCAGTATTGTGTGTTGTGCTCCAAGCTTCTTTTTCTTCCTTGTGATGTTCACGTGCTTCCGCAGACGTCTAACTCCAACACTATTAAGCATAGAGGAACTATACCATTGTTCATGAAAGATGAGAAGGTAAAACATCTTATTGATGTATTGCATGTTCCTAATATAACAAAGACACTACTTTCTATTGGACAAATGGTTGACCAAGGATTACAAGTTAGGTTCAATTCTAATGGTTTATATGTAGGATGTTTACCATAAATGTGAAAGCTCTTGAAATGAATGTAGCCATGTCTACAAAAGGTGTAGATGTTATTGCCGACATGCATATATGGAACAAATGAATAGGCTGTGAAAATTTGTAGAGGTCAAAGCTAATGAGCTCAAAGGATCTTGTCAATGGACTACCAACTTTAAGGTTGCATAGCTTCAAAAGGTATGCAAAGCATGCAAATTTAGTAAATCATGAGAATGTACTAGAGATACTACATATGAATGTTTGCGGTCCTTCAAAGACCACACCCATGGGAGGTTACACATTTTATGGCATATTCATTGATGACCATACATGAAAAATATAGGTTTCGTGCATGAAAAAGAAGAGTGAGGTGTTTACTCACTTTTAGAATTTCAAGGATATGGTGGAAGAGATGATAGGGAAGTATATTCAGACATTCAGATATGATGGAGGAGGTGAATACATATCAATGAATTCAATTCAGTAATTTCTAAAGATTCATGGGATGGGAAGGCAATTTTCATGTAGGTACACACTACAATAGAATGGTGTTGTTAAACGCAAAAATAAATATATATTATAGAAATAGCAAGGTCCTTGATGGTTGAGAAAAATATTCATCATTGTTGGGTAGAAGTTGTGCACACTGCTATATACATTATGAATAGAACTCCAACCATTCTTATACATCAAGTAACACTAAAGAGTCATTAACATGTAAAAAGAAATACTTATCACACATGAAAGTAATTGTTTGCACTGCATATGTATAGATTCAAGATGATTTGAGGGTGAAGCTTGACCAAAAAGTTGGAAAATATATTTTCATTGGGTACTCCCTTGAGCAAAAATGATAAAAAAGTTACAACCCACTCACACAGTAGGTGAAGATAAGAAAATATGGGGTCTCTCATGAAATTTCAAGCTTCTATGCTGACGCAAAATGACTTAATGTTGGCTCAAATGACAAAAAAAATGTTTAAAATTCAAGTGAAAAATCTCAAGTTCTAAGTGGACGAGATGTGTCACCTAGCAATAGTTCCAACTCAAACGTGTGGAGTGGAAAATTGCATGGAAATTTGAGTCCAACAAATTCATGATCTACATCCAAGAAAGGTAAAGAAAAATTTTATCGTTGTATTAAAACATCTATATTGATTGAAGATATCGATGGAGAATCCAATGGTTTAGAAAAGAGCCTTGATGAAGAACATGGATTGCCCTTTGTGAAGACTCAAGGAGTAAGAAAGGCACATGAAAATGATACAACAAGAGGAAGTGGCCATGGACAAAGAAGATTTGGGAGGATGTAAAATTTAGTGCAATGATTAACACACAATAGATATATGGATCATCATTGTGCTTACATGACCAAGGTAATACAAGATGTTGAACTTTCCTATTTTGAAGACGCAGTTGGAAATGTAGATTAGGAGAAATTTATGGATGAGGAGATGGATGCACTTTATGGAAACAAAAATGCAGCCATCTCCTCATCCATAAAGAATGATTGGTAGCAAAAGGATATGCATAGAAATATGACATTGATTATGAGGTAACGTTTAGGCCTTTAGTTAAAATGACTACTCTTAGAGAACTTGTTTCATTGACTACAACAAAAGGATGGATTTCACATTAGATGAATGTGAAGAGTGCTTTCTTATATGGAAATCTGTATGAAGAAGTATGCATGAAACAACCACAAGGATATGAGGATTCAAAGCATGATAAATATGTTTGTAGGTTGAAAAAGGCTTTGTATGGCCCAAACAAGCCCCTCATGCTTGACATGCAAGGATTCTAGATTATTTAACTTTTATCGGATTTTTATGTTGTTTAGATATCAAGCTCAACATGTGATAATCAAGGATAACACCTCACTTTTTCATTTCTCTCACATGTATAGTGGGCATATCGGTATATGTTAGGGATACTTGAGTGAGGTTTAGTAAATGTATCTACAAAGAGTGATGGCACATTTGTTTCTTGTCAGCTCACTCATTTGCAGACATTAGGATTCTCCTTATGTATTGTTCTTTGTATATTGCACTAGTTGTATTGTTGTATTAGGTCATTCTTGCATATTCCTTATATGTAATAGAAGAAGAAGAAGAAGATCATTTTTTCTGTTGGAGTTAGACGTCTGCGGAAGCACGCGAACAGCACAAGGAAGAAGAAGAAGCTTGGAGCACAACACACAAGACTGAATGTATTACTAGAGAATGTACAAAGATAAGTAGCCCATTAGGGCAATAGGCGTATATACAAGCCGGGGGAAAAAAACCTCCTAAAGAGGGAAAAAAGTGCCCCGGCGGTCCTAGAGTGTTCACACACATCACTACCTAAATATATCAACAAATCCCCCCTGGGAGTGATGCGGTGAACAAGGAGCTGGCACTCATGTATAAGGAAGTGCCGAGCTATGTGGAAATCACTCCACAAAAGGAAGTAAGCCCAAAGCTTTGCGGAAAGCTTCAAACTTCTCCCTAGGCAGAGCCTTCGTGAAAAGGTCTGCAATGTTCTCCTGCGTGGGCACATATGCCAAGCTGATCTCCCCAGCAGAGAACCTCTCCCTGACATAGTGATAATGCACCTCAATGTGCTTAGTGCGAGCATGGAACACAGGGTTCCTCGCAACTGCCAATGCGCTCTGACTGTCAGTGAAGATGGTGGTGGCAGAAGACTGGCCAACACCCAAATCAGCCATAAGGCGTCTGAGCCACACACACTCAACAGTCGCTGTGAAAGCTGCCCTATACTCAGCCTCACAACTGGAAGTGGCCACAGTAGGCTGCTTCTTGCTCAACCAAGATATACATGAGCTACCAAGCATGAAGCAAAAACCACTGGTGGACACACGAGTGTCATAGCAACCAGCCCAATCTGAGTCAGAAAAAGCATGCAAATCTGGCGGTGGTGATCCCCCCTTGGGATAAAACAACCCAAGTAGCCGAGTACCACTCAAGTAGCGAAAGATGCGCTTAACCGCTTTCCAATGCGTGACTCCTGGGCAATGCATAAACCTGCTCATCTGTGAGACAGCAAACTGAATATCTGGCCGAGTAATGCATAAGTAAATCAAGCATCCAACAGCCTGCTGATAGAGAACAGCATCAAATGCATCTCCAGCATCATGAAGACTCAATCGTAAACCTGTCTCCATAGGAGTGGCAATAGGCTTACAATCTTCAAGGCCAAAACGCTGCAATAATGTGTCAATATATTTCGTTTGACACAAAGCCATTCCACCATCAACTTGCATAAATTGAATGCCCAAATAGTGATGCAAATGCCCCAAATCAGACATCTCAAATGAGGCATGCAAATCAGCCTTGAAATCAGCAATATGCTTCTCAAGAGGACCAGTGAGCAGCATGTCGTCTACATAGACAACAATGATCAGAAGCACATCATTAGCACGCTTAACATATAAGGTGCTTTCAGTTGGACTGTTCTCAAAACCATGTGCAATCAGATAGGCATGTATCTTCTCATACCAAGCACGTGGTGCTTGCTTTAAACCATATAACGCCTTCTTTAACCTGCACACCTGGTTTTCATGCCCTTTCTGCACAAAGCCACGGGGCTGAAAAACATACACTTCTTCATGCAAGTCACCATTCAGAAATGATGTTTTAATGTCCAACTGATGTACATTCCAACCATGATGGGCTGCAAGTGCACAAATGCTCCGAACAGTAGTCATACGGCATGTAGGTGCAAAGGTCTCATCAAAATCAATGCCTCTTTCCTGCGCATAACCCTTTGCAACAAGCCTAGCCTTATACCTGCCAACTGTACCATCAGGTTTACGCTTCAGCTTGTATACCCACTTAGTGCCAATGGCCTTCTTGCCAGGAGGCAAGTCACATAAAGACCATGTACCATTCTTCATTATAGCATCATATTCAGATTGCATAGCAGCCATCCAATTTTCTGAATTTTGTGCTTCATCAAAAGAAACAGGCTCATTCTCATCACAGAGACTAGATGCAGCCATAGCATAGCAATCTGATGCAAAGGAGGTACTATGAGAGCCTGAACGAGTACGATATGACAAAGGTGCATCTAATTTGCTGTCACGCAAAGTCTGCACCAGCCATTTTGGCATAGTTTTTGCCTGTTCAATATCAGCTCTCTCATCAACAAGTGCATCATGTAAATCTGCATCAGAAATGGAATGATCTGCATCATCATATGAAACCTGCAAAGGCTGAGAAGTTGCCTCATTAGGACTAGCACTAGCCTGTCCACCTGTAAAAAGAGGCATCAAAGTATCATACATGTCTTTGGAGCTAACAAATGTCTCCTTAGTACATGAAAGCAATGGCTGAATAGCATCTTCCACAAAGACAACATCACGGCTAACCAGAATGCGTCTAGTCTGTGGATGATACAGACGATAGCCTTTACTTTCAGAACTGTACCCAACAAAAATACATTTTGCTGCCTTATCATCCAATTTTCTGCGATGTTGTTCAGGCACTAATGCATATGCCAAACAACCAAAAACACGCAGATGAGCAACAGATGGCTTGCGGTCATGCCAACTCCATATGGAGTGATAGACTGCAACGCTTTGGTGGGACACCTGTTCAGTACATATGCTGCACACATGACAGCCTCAAGCCAGAAACTATGTGGTAAAGCCTGACTTTTGACCATGCACCTCGCCATCTCCATGAGTGACCTGTTCTTTCGTTCAGCAACTCCATTCTGTTGAAGTGTATACGGCACTGTACACTGGTGTTTTATCCCACGTTCAGCCAGAAATGCATTAAAATCTGAAGACATATATTCCCCCCCTCGATCAGAACGGAGGGTGCCCATTTTACATGCTGACAGATTTTCAGCCAAAACCAAAAACTGTTTGAAGCACATGAACACTTCGGACTTTGCTTTGAGTGGGTATACCCATGCATGCCTGGAAAAATCATCAATGAAAGTCACGAAGTAAAGGTAATTTCCAAAAGAGGGTGTCTGCATAGGACCACAGACATCACTATGTACAAGCTGCAATTTCTGCATAGCCCGAACTGAACCATCTTTTGGAAAGGAAGAACGCTGCATTTTGCCCAAAATACAGCCTTCACAAACATGTTTTCCAGGTGCCTCAAGTTTGGGCAAAGAAGACACCATTTCAGATTTCTGCAGGCGTAACAAACTAGCAAAATTCAGATGACCAAAGCGTGCATGCCAAAGCTTTGCATCTGACATAGCCTGAGAATCATGAACTGCACATGCCGAATCATTCACAGATCTTTCATAGTCTATGAGCTTATACAGCCCACGACATAAAATGCCAGAAGCAATAATCACATCGCCATTTGAGAGATCATGGACTGTACACCTGTCATCAACGAATTTCACAACCAAGCCAAGCTTGGCTAATGCAGAAACTGATAACAGGTTCTTTTTGATCCCTGGCACAAATAAAGCATCTGACAAAGTGAAAGAACTACCATCAGCAGTAGTCAAAATGATCTTACCAACTCCCATAACAGGATAAGAGGAGTTATTGGCGCATGTGACAGTATTCCCTGTAGGGGCAGGCTCGAGTGAAGAGAAGAAACTGCGTTGCGAGGTAATATGTTTAGTCGCCCCACTGTCAAAGTACCAAACATCTGAGTCTACTGCAGACATGCACTGATCATGAGAAGATGGGTCAAAACTGCAGACAGTAGTAAACGCCCATTCTTCTTCCTGCACAAGATTTGCAGACTCTGTTTTTGGTGTAGAGGCCTCTGCAACAACCATTCCAGCCTCTTTCTTCTTTGCCTCTTTAGCAGCCAGTTTTGGACAGTTCTTTATAATATGATCATTTCCTTTACAGTACTTGTAGAACAATTTCTGCTTTTCTGATTTCTTCTCATCTTTATCCTGGTTCTTCGATTGTGCAGCATTTGCAGATTTCTGCTTACTAGTAGAAGAGCTCCATTTTCCTTTGCCCTTCTGACTAGCCAGGAAAGCTTGATCTGCAACACGCATAATGGACCTGTTCTGCCTGGACTGATCTTCCTGCAACAGAACAGAGACTAATTCCTCAAATGACAAGGCATTCGGATTGCCTTTCATCATCAATCGAAGAGTAGAGGCAAAACTCTGATATGAATCAGGAAGGCCATTTAGAACGGTCTGCACAAGTGAGCTATCTGGTATAACCTCATCAGCAGAAATCAATTGTTCCTTCAGGTCTTTGATCTTTGTAAGAAAACTGTCCATAGAATCACCTTCATTCATGTGCTCACTCTCCAACTGTTTTCGGAGGTAAGCAACACGAGCCTCATTCCTAGCCTGGTACAAAGTGGTAAGTGTATCCCAAGCATCCTTTGCTGTTCTGCAAGAGCGAATGTGAGGGATAATGGCACGTTTGACAGACAAAGCTATCAATGCATGTGCCTGGGCATCTCTGCCATCCCAACGAATCTGCTCTGCAGTAGGTGCAACAGAAACAGCAGCACGAACAGGAATCTGCGGAATATCATCTTCGACACCATCTTCATCAGCTCCAACACCTGTATTTGCAGTACCTGTCGTTACAGGTGTAACAGGACGTCTTTCAACACCCTGCACAATGTTCCACAATCCTTTTGCAACCAGTACATGTCGCATCATATAAGCCCATAATGGGTAGTTGGTACCATCCAACTTATCCTCAACAGCCAACATACGGAATACATCACTGCTTTCAGCCATGGCCGGTGACTAAAATACCTTGATGCAGAAAATTGACTGTATCTCAAAAAGTTGAACGGAACTGCCCAGACGAGTTCTGCTAGACCTGTAGCAGACTTCGAGACGCTTAAACTGGCGAACAGAAACTGGTATATACCTTTGGCACAAAAGGACGAAATAGCCTGCACAAGCGCTGCGATAGTGCGTTCGGAGGCCGAAACGAGCTCAGATCGCGATTTCGGCACCACAAGGCGAAGCTGTTTTGATCTAGGAAACACCCTGAGTATGCTCACCAAATTTCATGCGAATCTGAGACTGCAAATGGAGGAGTGTCGACGGCGCCCTAGAAGAAGCAACGACCTGCTCTGATACCAATTGTTGGAGTTAGATGTCTGCGGAAGCACGCGAACAGCACAAGGAAGAAGAAGAAGCTTGGAGCACAACACACAAGACTGAATGTATTACTAGAGAATGTACAAAGATAAGTAGCCCATTAGGGCAATAGGCGTATATACAAGCCGGGGGAAAAAAACCTCCTAAAGAGGGAAAAAAGTGCCCCGGCGGTCCTAGAGTGTTCACACACATCACTACCTAAATATATCAACATTTTCTTGTGTCATTTTGTGTGTGCTCCTCTTTGAGTGTGAGAGTGTGTGAGTAAGCTCTCTTCCTTATCTCCTTTCTCTTGACATGGTATCAGAGCTAGTGTGGTTGTAGAGAGCTCATGGAGAAGGGTGACTGTGAAGAGTACCTAAGAAGGCATGGAGAACATGCACTTCATAAATGATCTCAGATTGCTATGAAATTATGTGTGAAGGTAGAAGGCATCAAAATATTTTCGTGATTTATCCCTTTAGGATCACTCGTTTTGCTCATATTTCTATTTTGGAGCCATCTCGACCTCCGTTTTGAGCCTGCAAGATAGGTCCACAGAGAAAAAAGGTCATTTTGCAAACTTGTAACTTGTTTTCTATTTTGCAACACTCAAATTATTCCAAATCCATAATTTAAGCAATTCCATGTACTGTTGATACATGAAAATTGTGTTTTTCTAAGATCGAACTGTCACATAACAGTGTGAGAGTGCTCAAGCAGAGGTAGTGCCTATAGTGTTTTTGTAGCGTTGTGAATTGCTCCATAAATGGCAAACACAGATGGAATGAGTTACCTTATGAGCGATACATTGGACAAGAACAACTTTCATGCTTGGAGATTGAGAATGAAGAATTTTTTTATGGAAAAAAAGGCTATTGGAAGTACATCAAAGGAGAGAATGAAAATGCTCCATAGTTACCATAGAGGAATCGGACTATGGATCAGTTAAGAATATATGAATAATGGAATCAAGGTGCATGCAAGGTAATGTATTGGATGTCTACTAGCATACAAGATAGCATGATTGGGCACATAGACGATGCCAAGACTCCGAAACAGGCTTGAAACGATTTGGTCACATTGTATGAGACCAATACAAAGGCACAAAAATTACAACTCAAGAATGAGTTGCATACACTAGAGAAAAAGAGCATGTCGGTAAGTGACTACACCCTAAAAATCAAAAGAATATGCGAGTCGCATGCATCTATTGGTGTGAATGTAGATGATGATGATGTGGAAGTGTGCCTTCATGGTTTAGGAGCTGCATAAAAGGAGTTCAAAACTTCTATTTAGAATGGGGAAATATTTCGAATTTTGTTGATCTAGTGTCCATGCTGATTATTAAAGAAAAAAATCTTGGTGAGGACTCAAACTCCCAAGGAAAACCTAGTTATGAGAAAGTATTCTTCTCTCAAAGAGGAAGAGTCAGAGGCTTCAAACGTGGAAGAGGAAACAATAACCAAGTCCAAGGTCAACAAAAAAATCATGCAAGAGGTAGAGGATAGTTTCGAGGCAGGGGGAGCTAAAGAGGTCACAAAAATTTCCAAAGGGATGATTCATGTAATGAAACTAAAGGATACTAGAATTTTGGTAAACTTGGTCACTTTGAATCTGATTGCAGGTGAAGAATCAAACTAATAAAAGGCAAAAGAACAACTATGCATCAACAAGTGAAGATGATTTAGAGAAGTTGTTCATGGTCAAACATCACATAATGATAGGATGTCTGCTGATGTTTCAAAATCTAATGGTAATGTATGATATGCTGATGCAAGTGCTTCAAATCACATGACCAGTCATGTGAAATGGTTTAGTAATTTGCAAAAATTGGTAGTTCCTAGATATGTTGAAACAGGTGACGCTACATCACATCCTTTCAAGAATACAAGAAACATAGCACTATCTATGGACGATAGTAAGGTAAAACATCTTTTTGACGTGTTGCTATTGATATATTTAGGTAGTGATGTGTGCAAACACATCGGGACCACCGGGACACTTTTCCCTCTTTAGGAGGTTTTTCCCTCGATTTATATATATGCCTATAACCCTAACGGGTCATTTATCTTTGTACATTCTCTGGGTAATACATTCATTATTGTGTGTTGTGCTCCAAGCTTCTTATTCTTCCTTGTGTTTTTTGCATGCTTTTGCAGACCTCGAACTCCAACAATTGGTATCAGGGAAAGTTGTCGCTTCATCTAGGGCATCATTGACACCCTCCGGTCACAATCTCATAATCACACAAAATTTGGTGAGCATACTCAGGGTGATTAGGAGTTTAAAACATCTTCACTATTTGGTGAATGGGGTCAAAGATGGTGATATACTTCAGGTTCTTGTTTGTGTTGTGGTTCTTGTTGCACCTACCATAGAGCAACTTCATTGGGATGGCACAAATGCTCAAGCACATGCTCTGATAGCCTTGTCTATCAAACATGCCATCATTCCCCACATTCGCTCTTGCAAAATAGCAAAGGATGCTTGGGATACACTAACCCCATTATACCAGGCAAGGAATGAGGCTCTTGTTGCTTACCTCCAAAAACACTTGGAGAGTGAGCACATGAAGGAAGGAGAGTGAGCACATGACAAAGATCAAAGATTTGAAGGAGCAGTTGATTTTTGTTGAGGAAGTCTTGCTTGAGAGTTCACTTGTGCAGATTGTTCTGAATGGTCTTCCAGATTCATATCAAAGTTTTGCATATACTCTTTAATTGATGATGAAAGGCAATCCAAATGCCTTAACATTTGAGGAGTTAGTTTCTGTTTTGTTGCAGGAAAACCAGTCTAGGTAGATCCATTATGTGTGTTGTAGATCAAGCTTTCCTATCTAGTCAAAAGGGCAAAGGTAAATGGAGCTCATCTACTAGTACCTAAAAATATCTTAATTCTGCACAATCAAAGGAGGATGAGAGAGATGACAAGAAAATAGAACAGTGGAAATTGTTTTGCAAGTATCCTAAAGGAAATGATCATGTCATTAAGAGTTGTCCAAAGTTGGCTCCAAAAGAGGAAAAGAAGAAAGAGGCTGAAATGGTTGTTAGGGAGGCCTCTACACCCAAAATTGAGTTTGCTAATCTTGTGCAAAATGAGAAATGGGTATTACTATTGTTTGCTGTTATGACCCATCTTCTCATGAACAGTGTATGTCTGCAGTAGACTCAGATGTTTGGTACTTTGATAGTGGGGAAACCAAACATATTACCTCACAACATAATTTCTTCACTTCACTTGGTAATTCTTTTACATTATCAGATGCTCTATTTGTGCCATGGATGAAGAAAAATCTATTATTAGTTTTTGCATTAGCTAAGATTGGCTTGGTTGTGAAATTTGTTGATGATAGATGTATAGTTCATGATCTATCAAATGGAAATAATATTATTACTTCTAGCATTTTATGTCATGGGTTGTATAAGCTCATAGATTATTTGTGAATGATTGAGCATGTGTAGTTCAAGATTCTCATGCTATGTCAGATGCAAAGTTTTGGCATGCACGCTTTGGTCATCTGAATTTTGCTAGTTTGCTATGCCTGCAAAAATCTAAAATGGTGTCTTCTTTGCCCAAACTTGGGGCATTTGGTAAACATGTCTGTGAAGGTTGTATTTTGCGTGAAATGCAACGTTCCGTCCCAAAAGATGGTTCAGATTGAGTTACTCAAAAATTGTAGTTTTTTCATAATGATGTCTTTGCTTCTATGTAGACACCTTCTTTTGGGAACTACCTTTACTTCGTGACTTTCATTGATGATTTTTTGAGGCATGCATGGGTGTCTACATGCATGCCTCAAAGCAAAGTCCGAAGTGTC
Organism: Ceratopteris richardii; assembly: GCA_020310875.1. NCBI lineage: Eukaryota > Viridiplantae > Streptophyta > Polypodiopsida > Polypodiales > Pteridaceae > Ceratopteris > Ceratopteris richardii. The sequence goes on along the minus strand of CM035423.1, from coordinate 79,596,042 downwards.
TATGTGCTTCAAACAGCTTTTGGTTTTGGCCAAAAATTTGTCAGCATGTAAAATGGGCACCTCCATTCTAATCAAGGGAGGGAATATATGTCTTCTAACTTTAATTACATTTCTCGCTGAACATGGGATAAAATATTAGTGTATAGTAACATATACACCTCAACAAAATGGAGTTGCTGCAAGGAAGAATAGGTCACTCATGGAGATGGCGAGGTGTATGGTCAAGAGTTAGGCATTACCACATAGTTTTTAGCTTGAGGCTGTTATGTGTGCATCATATGTACTTAACAGGTGTCCCACCAAAGAATTGCAATCCATCACTCCATATGAGCCTTGGCATGGTTGCAAGCCATCTGCTGCTCATATACATGTCTTTGGTTGTCTAGCATATGCATTAGTGCCTGAACAACAACACAAGAAATTGGATGATAAAGTATTGAAGTGTATTTTTGTTGGATACAGTTCTGAAAGTAAAGGCTATCATCTATATCATGCACACACAAAATGCATTTTGGTTAGCTGTGATGTTGTTTTTGTGGAAGATTCTATTTCACGATTACTTTCATGTACTAACTATGTGAGTAAGACGAATGTGGAAGCATGCGAACAACACAAGGAAGAAGAAGAAGCTTGGAGCACAACACACAGTACTGAATGTATTACCACTAGAATGTACAAAGATAAGTAACCCATTAAGGCAATAGGCGTATATACAAGTAGGGGGAAAAAAACCTCTTAAAGAGGGAAAAAGTGCCCCAACAGTCCTAGTGTGTTCACACACATCAATACCTAAATATATCAACAAATCCCCCCTCGGAGTGATGCGGTAAACAAAATCATGTATAAGGAACTGCCAAGCTATGTGGAATCAATCCATAAAATGAAGTAAGCCCAACGCTTTGCAAAAAGCTTCAAACGTCTCCCTAGGCAGAGCCTCAGTGAAAGGGTCTGCAATGTTCTCCTACGTGGGCACATATGCCAAGCTAATCTCTCTAGTAGAGAACCTTTCCCTGACATAATGATAATGCACCTCAATGTGCTTAGTGTGAACATGGAACATACGGTTCGTCACAACTGCGAATGAGCTCTGACTATCAGTGAAGATGATGGTGGAAGAATACTGACAAACACCGAAATTAGCCATAAGGCGTCTAAGCCTCACACACTCAACAATCGCTCTAAAAGCTTCCCTATACTCAGCCTCACAACTAGAAGTGACCACAGTAGCCTACTTCTTGCTCAACCAAGATTTAGCCAAGCATGAAGAAAAAACCACTAGTGGACACACGACTGTCATAGCAATCAGCCCATTCAAAGTTAAAAAAAGCATGTAAATTTGGTGGTAGTGATCCCCCCTTGGGATAAAACAATCCAAGTAGTCGGGTACCACTCAAGTAGTGAAAGATGCACTTAACCTCTTGCCAATTCTTGACACCTGGGCAATGCATAAATCTGCTCATCTCTGATACAACAAAATGAATATGTGGCCGAGTAATGCATAAGTAAATCAAGCATCCAACATCTTATTGATAGAGAATAGCATCAAATGCATCTCTAGCATCATGAAGACTCAATCGTAAACTTGTCCCCATAAGAGTGGCACTAGGTTTGCAATCTTCAAGGCCAAAATGCTGAAATAATGTGTCAATATATTTCGTTTGACACAAAGATATTCTGGCATCAACTTGCATAAACAGAATGCCCAAGTAATGATGCAAATGCCCCAAATTGGACATCTCAAATGAGGCATGCAAATTAGCCTTAAAATCAGCAATATGCTTCTCATGAGGACCAATGAGCAGCATGTCATCAACATACACAACAATGATCAGAAGCACATTATTTGCACTCTTAACATATAAAGTGCTCTTAGTTGGATTGCTCTCAAAACCATGTGCAATCAGATAGGCGTGCATCTTTTCATATGAAGCACATGGTGCTTGCTTTAAACCACATAATGCGTTCTTCAATTTGCACACTTGGTTTTCATGCCCTTTCTGCACAAAGCCACGAGGCTAAAAAGCATACACTTCTACATGCAAGTCACCATTCAGAAATACAATTTTAATGTCCAATTGATGTACATTCCAACCATGATGAGCTACAAGTGCATAGATGTTATGAACAGTAGTCATTCAGCATGTAGGTGCAAAGGTCTCATCAAAATGAATGCCTCTTTCCTGTGCATAACCCTTTGCAACAAGCCTAGCCTTATATATGTCAATTGTTCCATTAGGCTTACGCTTCAGCTTGTATACCCATTTAGTGCCAATGGCCTTCTTGCCATGAAGAAAGTCACATAAAGACCAGGTACCTTTTTTCATGATAACATCATACTTAGATTGCATAGCAGCCATCCAAATTTTAGAATTTTGTGTTTCATCAAACAAAATAGGCTCACTCTCATCATAGAGACTAGAGGCAGCCATCGCATAGCAATCTGACACAAAAGAGGCACTATGAGAGCCTGATTGAGTATGATATGACAAAGGTGCATCTAATTTGCTGCACACAAAGTCTACACCAGCCATTTTGGCATAGTTTTTTCCTCCTCAATATCACCTCTCTCATCAATAAGTGCATCATGTAAATATGCATCAGAAATGGAATGATCTGCATCATCACATGAAACTTATGAAGGCTGAGATGTTGCCTCATTAGGATCAACACTAGATTTTCCACCTATAAAAAGAGGTAGCAAAGTATAATACATGTCATTAGAGCTAACAGATATCTCCTAAGTACATTAAAGTAATGGCTTAATAGCATCTTCCACAAAAACAACATCATAGGTAACCAAAATGTGTTTAGTCTGTGGATGATATAGACGATAGCCTTTGCTTTTAGAACTTTACCCAATATGAATACATTTCACTACTTTATCATCCAATTTCCTTCCTTGTTGTTCAGACGCTAATGCATATGACAAACAACCAAAAACATGTAGGTGAACAACAAATGGCTCATGACCATGCCAAACCTCATATGGAGTGATAGAATGCAATGATTTAGTGTGACACATGTTAAGTACATATGTTGCACACATAAAAGCCTCAAGCCATAAATTATATGGTAAAGCCTGACTCTTGACCATACACCTCACCACCTCCATGAGTGACATGTTCTTCCGTTCAACAACTCCATTCTGTTGAGGTGTATACGGCACTATGGACTAATGTTTTATCCCACATTCAGCCAGAAACGCATTAAAGTCAGAAGACATATTCCCCCCTCGATCACAATGGAGAGTACCCATTTTACATGCTGAGAGATTTTCAACCAAAACAAAAAATTGTTTATAGGACATAAACACTTTGTTTATAGCACATATACCCATGCATGTCTATAAAACTCATCAATGAAAACCATGAAGTAAAGATATTTTCCAAAAGAGGGTGTCCACATAGGAACATCACTGTGAACAAGCTCTAATTTCTGAGTAGCTCAAACTGAAACATCTTTTGGAAAGGAGTGTTGTGAAATACAATTACTACTCACAAATCAAACTACCAAGACCACACTCCTAAGAGAGAGCACATATGCACCCATCCAACTCCACCCATATATATACCTCTAGCCCAAGGGGGTGCATGTCCTTGAGATTGGCCAAGTGTCCAGCCAAGTGTCCCTCATGTGGACACTTTCCAAAGGGTGATCACATGCCTTCTAAATCAAATGAGGATTCTTCTCTCATGTACACACAAGGTGGCTACTAGAGAAGCTTCTCCCAAGACTAAGGTTCCCACACCTTAGGATAAATCAAGCCTAAGGTTCTAACCATTCAATTGGGAGCTCATATGAATAAATACCTCAAGGTTTAAAACCAAGGGTTTCACCCAAAGGTTCAAGGCATGTTCTAAGGGTAATTCAAGGGCTAGACCAAAGCAAACATACATCATATTCTAACCTTTAGAATCCATATGTTTAACCTTCTGAACCCATGAATTATACAACATTCTTCCCCCCTTTAACATTTTCATCCTCGAAAATGCATGTAGGTATAATATGTGAAGTATTCCCCCGTGCACCATGATCTATACTCTGAGCATGGTCATGTCTCTCTTTAAATTCATTTCTAGTAATCAGATAAAGGTTAATCCCTACCTTAATCTAAAAGGAAAAAGAATCAAAATCCCTGCCCCAAATCACTTTCTCTTAGTCCATCCGAATGTACATGCATGCCCTCTACCTATGGACTATTGAGATGGGTGGACTTCTTTGGTGGTCTTTTTCTTTTGGCACTTTCAAAAACCTTGAGCTCCATAAAATAATACATTTCAGTACACTTTGTACTTCCTAAAAATTTATGTTTTTAGGAGTCTATGATAGAGATCTAATCTCTATCTTGAAAGGGCCAGAAACTAGATTCATCTTCCACTTTCAACAAAAAGGAGAGGAATCTTCAGATGTTCTGAACTTACTTATTCTTTTATAGTCCCTTTCAAATACAAATATACTTTATTTGTATTTGTCAGGACTTAGCTAAAGATATGAACTTAGCAAAGTGGGTCTAGTGAGCCCCTGCCAAAATATGCTTAATGAGGAGAAATACTATCTTCTCATTCCTTGGCAACTTAGGTGGACTTATTTCAATCATCCAGGTTTTCTTGAAACATAAAGTTCAAGTATTTCGAATGATAATATACCCAATTTTGAAAGTTCACGTCTACAAGTGGATCCCTATCTTGATCATCTTTGATTTTCCCTAGATCAATTCTCAAAATAGAATTTAATCCTTTTGACTTTCAAGACTTAGATCCAAAGATGACGTTAGGAATTTGGAATTATCAGGTAGACCATTGTCTTGGGTTTCTACCTTGTTCTTTGTTAGCCAGTTCTTTCCAATGAGAATCAATACTAACTGTCTTGAACCGACTCTGGTTCATACTTGAGATAGTTATGTATACTAACCTCGAAGATCACCAAAGCTTTGCAAAGAGCTTACTAAACCAATTTTTTCAAATCCTCAAAATAATTGAGGAATAATGCTTCATCAAGATACCTTCTAGATTTTCTATAGGATGGAGTTGAGATGATTCAAGTTTTGCAGCTTTAGTTCCAAGGTCTTGCAAGAAAGATACCTGTTTCTAGGCATCATATCTCAAATCTTGCTAGGAACATTCCTGAATCACTTGTTTTCACCAAAGATTCAAAAGAAGATCTTTTACAGATCATTCTTTCATTCAATGTTATTATACTTGAATAGGCTTGACTTTACTTTTGGAGTTTAACTTAGTAAACTCCCAAAATTCTTTACCCTCTTACTTATCCAAATTTATTGTTCCGTATAAAATTTGGCTATGCATTTTATTAAGAAAAATGCATCTCCTTAAGAGGATAAAGGATATTAGCCTTTTCTAGGATAAATGTGGTGTTCATTCTATTTACCCTTTTGTTCATAAAACTAGGTGTATTAAATTGGTTCAAGGAGGTACATTTCTACACCTCATAATGAACCTAAGACCTTAATCAAAATGGTCTTATCTTTAAGGCTTATCTTGATGTTTCATATCAGATCTTGAGTCTATTTTCTCTCTGGCCATCAGAGAAAATTCTCAATGGGAGTTAGTTCTCACTGTCCCATACTAGTGAGTTCTTTCTCCAATCCGTAGAACCACATCTTTAATGTTTCCATATATATATATATATATATATATATATATATATATATATATATATATATATATATATATATATATATATATATATATATATATATATATATATATATATATATATATATATATATATATATATATATATATATATATATATATATATATATATATATTCTTTTTCATGCTCTTTGATTATTTACCAGGATCATGAATTCCATCTTGGGATTCCTTGGCATCATAATCATGAGAGCAAGGACTATGGTTTCTCAATCTAATGCCAATTAATAAAAAAATCTCTCTTTAAGTTGACCTTTGAACTTTCCTTGGTATCAAACTATAAAAGGTTTTGATCTTTTTGACCAATATAGGCCACTTGGATTATCCAACCATAAAGGTTTTGATATATTTGTCCAAGTTATACCACTTGGCTTACTCAAAATTCCTCTAGCTAATTTAATATGCGATAAGATCAAGTCTTTTCCCCTTTAGATCCCTTTATCAATTATATTTACCCATGGGATTTTCTTGGGATCTTTAACTCATACATTCATGAGTTTACATCTTTGCTTAAGTCTTCAACATCCTGTTGATGATCTCAAAAGCTTTAAATATTCTCCTTTTTAGGGATCAACAATTATATATCATCCCTTTGACTTAAGCAATTTTTCATGCTTACTAACCCAAACTTTGGATCCATCTTTATCCATTTTCAATTACCCTATCGTGGATATGCTTCAAGTATTTGGCTAGCTTATCTTAGTTTACTTCCCTAATTGGAATTCTTCAATGAATTCGCTTCCTGCATATCTAATTCTTACTTTGTTTAATATTTAACTCAAACACACAGAGGTACTTGACAACAAATGTACTCCTTAAGTTTTCTATGAAAAGGTTAAGGAATGCATCTTATTCTTAGAAGTATCATATTCATGATACCTTTCTTCCCCCCTTTTAGGAGTTTTCATCCTCAAAAACTGTAGAAATTGATGTTCATTAAATTTCCTATCCAAATGGGAGGTTGATTTATGCTAAATCCTTGATTGAAAAAATCTCTCAAATATCCTTTAGCTTAAGCTTCCATTATCCTTAAGTTCAGTGTCCCACACCATTGAACCCACTTAAGTGATATTGTAAACCTATACGTCCCATACCATCCGGTTTACAATCTCACCTTTAGTGTAGACAATTTTAGCTCTTACTCAAGGATTACTTACTAAGAAGTTTTTGTCCATATAAGTCTTACCATGGAGACTTTGTTCCTCATAGTACCACCAAAAGTTTTGTAAGTTGTACTCTTATCAAGTCTTCATTTGCTCTTCATAAGACTTTGAAGACTAAGCCTTCATATAACTATTTCTTTTACTCCGATACGACCAAAGTTATCTTTATTTATGTCATTTGGTAATAGAGCTAGTATTCTTATACTAGATATTATCTATTGACATAAGTATGCATCTATTTCAAAGGATGTAGTTAATCGTAAGCTTTGCTAAATGGTTACCTCTTTAACCATATTGGTAAATTGCTTCTTACTCATAGAGCACATTTTGGAGTAGAGGTTTTTAAGGGTATCTTACAACCCTTTAGTTTTCTTTTTCTCCAAAAGTACTCCTAAAGCAATTCTTTAAAGTTCCAAGTGGATCATAACTCTTGTCAATAAAGAAAGAAACTTATTGGGGAAGAAGTGAACACTTCAAAAGGGTGAAATGGTTCAACCATTTTTTCCTTATTATGTCATTTTATGACATTCTCTTCCCCCCTTTAAGTGTGATCATTGTCCTCAATGATGAGACATTGAAGTTTTGAAGGCTTATGAACTTCTTAACATCTTTCATGATTATGAAAGATTAACCCATGACTGTGCATAGTGTTTCAAGTAAACTATAGTTATTCTCTTGAATTCGAATTTTTATCATTACTAAATAAGAAGAGAAACATTTCTTGGTTTCTAGCCCTATATCTTGGCATTGTGGATTTGCCATGGGTATTTATGGAACTTGAGAGTCCATAAGTAAGACTCAAAAGCTTAAAGTTTCTCTATCTTTGTTAAATTTTGTTGGATTTTGGATTAAGCCAACATATAAAAAGCATAATAGTCAATGTTTATTGAATCACAAAATCTCAACATACCATTTGAACTTTTATGCTTTTGACTTCATATTAAGAGCTCATTTTTCCTATCTTAAAGCTTAAACTTACTCAACTTACTTCTCTCTCTTGTCCCATCAACTCATGCTTATATGATTGAATCTATGCATACATAATGTATGTCAAGAGCAACTTTGTTTGAAGATGCTTAGCATCCATAGTGTTCAAAAATTGAACCCCTCTTTAAAGCATGCATGGAACTCAACCTTGGAATTCCATTCTATTGAAGCATTTACCTTCAACAATATGCGCATCGTTTAATGCATGTTCATGACATGCTATGATGGACCTTCCATGACCATCCTTTATTAGTTGAATCCCTATTGTGTATGCCTTAAGGGCATCACTTTAGATGAGTAAATTCATGCATTATTTCGAATGCATGTGGACCTCACCTACTTCATTTAAAATGCATTCTTTCATGAATTACTTTAGCATGGCCAACAAACGAATGAAAATGAGCATGTCATACCTCTATTAAAGCTTCGTCCATCCCTTGATCCATTGCATGATGAGGCTTGTCTATTGAGATGCTTCAAAATCGAGGTTGCAAAATTGGTATAATCTTTCTTGATCGAGCTCGAATGTCCTTCCTTTGGGCATCAACATACTTACTTGTATGCCCAATTAAAACATTTAATGTTACCAAATTTAAATGATGCCAAAATGCATACTATCATTAATATATACATAGAATCCCTTAATGCTCGCCACAGAGATGGGTTCCGTGCACTATTCTATGTCTGTTGCAAGTCTTCTATGCTTATGATAGCAAATATATTACTCCTGTGTAATTTTGTGCTCTTTACTCATAAAATACATACATGCTTTTACTTGTATATCTCATACATGTATTCTATGTAAAGAGAACAATTTAAATAAAAAAGAAAAAAGATAAATTGTATACTTCCCTGACATCAATAAATTGATGGCCTTATTTGATTCTCCAAAGGATGCTCAATCCATATCCACTCCCATACTTCTCTATAGAGATACTCAATCGTCCTACCATAGCTTTCTTATGTTGATCTTATGAATTCTAGAGTCCATTAGATTGAATGGAATGGTTTCACATGTGATTGAGTGTAAAATATACTATCGAAAATGTGAAAACATGTCTTCAATTCATCATTTAAACCTTCCTGAAATCGGTCATGGACTTTCAATTCATCATTTAAACCTTCCTGAAATCGGTCATGGACTGTTTTCACGTGGAGGCATTCAAACTAAGAGAAACGAATCTAAAAACTTCTACGTGCAAATACCTGCGGACGTTAATCCCACATAGAAAGTCATGCGCTTGAAAAAGGAAAGGTACTATAAGTAAAGGCGCTCTCGTAACATTTCTTGTCTCCACTCAAATGAGAGAAGAACTTGTGAGCATGCATTGCCATCTGTCCACGCTGCGGAGAGCGCCTGGCCGTCTGTGTGCGTCCATTTGCTAGGCGGAGTAGAGCTGTATCGTGATGATGCATCATAGTTGTTTTGGTCCTCTAACTACAGATCGAGGAATTTCTAACGAGAGAAAAGGAATCGGGCCTCATGAACTCACGTGAAGAGATAACCAGGCCTCATGAATTTTAGACTAAAGAAAACTACTCTTCCAAGAGATCTAATGACTCTGAGTACCAATGTTGTGAAATACAACAACTACTCACAAATCAAACTACCAAGACCACACTCCTAAGAGAGAGCACATATCCACCCATCCAACTCCACCCATATATATACCTCTATCCCAAGGTGGTGCATGTCCTTGAGATTGGCCAAGTGTCTAGCCAAGTGTCCCTCATGTGGACACTTTCCAAAGGGTGATCACATGCCTTCTAAATCAAATGAGGATTCTTCTCTCACATACACACAAGGTGGCTCCTACAGAAGCTTCTCCCAAGACTAAGGTTCCCACACCTTAGGATAAATCAAGCCTAAGGTTCTAACCATTCAATTGGGAGCTCATATGAATAAATACCTCAAGGGTTAAAACCAAGGGTTTCACCCAAAGGTTCAAGGCATGTTCCAAGGGTAATTCAAGGGCTAGACCAAAGCAAACATACATCATATTCTAACCTTTAGAATCCATATGTTTAACATTCTGAACCCATGAGTTATACAACAAGGAGGAATGCTACATTTTTCCTAAAATACAACCTTCATAGACATGTTTACCAGGTGCCTCAAGTTCGGGCAGAGGATACCATTTCAGATTTTTGCAGCGCAAACTAGCAAAATTCAGGTGACCAAAGCATGCCTGCCAAAGCTTTGCATCTGACATAGCCTAAGAATCATGTACTTCACATGCTGAATCATGCCCAAATTTTTCATAGTCTATGAGCTTATATAGCCCACGACATAAAATGCTTGAAGTAATAATCACGTCACCATTTGATACATCATGAACTATACATCTATCATCAAAACATTTCACAACAAAGCCAATATTTGTTAAAGTTGAAACTAATAACAGATTCTTCTTGATCCCTAGCAAAAATAAAGCATTCGACAATGTAAAAGAACTACCATTAGCAGTAGTCAGAATGATCTTAACAACTCCTATGATAGGATAAGAGGAGTTGTTGGTGCATGTGATAGTATTTCATGCAACAACCATTCTAGCCTCCTTGCCTCTTTTGCAGCTAGTTTTGGACAATTCTTTATGACATGATCATTTTCTTTACAGTACTTGCAAAACAGTTTCTGTTTTTCTATTTTCTTGTCATCTCTGTCATCCTTTTTTGATTGTGCAGAATTAGCAGATTTCTACTTACTAGTAGAAGAGCTCCATTTACCTTTGCCCTTCTGACTAGGCCAAAAAGCTTGATCTACAACACACATAATGGACTTGTTCTACCCAGATTGATCTTCCTGCAACAAAACATAGACTAACTCCTCAAATTTTAAGGCATTTGGATTGCCTTTCATCATCAAACAAAGAGTAGAAGCAAAACTCTGATTTGAATCGGGAAGACCATTTAGAACAATCTACACAAAGTGAACTGTGAGGCAATACTTTATCAACAGAAATCAATTGTTCTCTAGATCTTTGATCTTTGTTAGAAAATTGTCCATGGAATAACCTTAATTTATGTGCTCACTCTCCAACTATTTTCTAAGGTAAGCAACACGAGCCTCATTCCTTGCCTGGTACAGTGGTAAGTGTGTCCTAAGCATCCTTCGCTGTTCTGCAAGAGTGAATGTAAGGAATAATTGCACATTTGATAGACAAGGCTATCAATGCATGTGCTTGAGCTTCTTTGCCATCCCAAGGAATTTGCTCTCTAGTAGATGGAGTAGAAAGTACAACATGAACAAGAATCTATAGAATATCACCATCTTCGATGCCATCTGCATCAGCTTTAGTACCTATATTTGCAAATGTAATAGGACATTTTTCAACACCCTACACAATATTCCACAATCCTTTTGTGAACAATACATGATGCATCATATAAGCCCATAATGGGTAATTTGTACCATCCAACTTATCCCCAACAACCAACATATGGAATACATCATTGCTTTCAACCATGACCATTGACTAAAATACCTTGATGCAGAAAATTGACTGTATCTCAAAACGTTGAACAAAACTACCCTATCGAGTTCTTCTAAACTTGTAGCAAATTTTGAGATGCTTATACTGGCTAACCAAAACTTGTATATATCTTTGGCACAAAAAGATGAAATAGCCTGCACAAGCATTGTGATAGTGCATTTGGAGGCCTAAATGAGCTCAGATCATGATTTCGACACAACACAACAAAGTTGTTTTGTTCTCCAAATCACCTTGAGTATGCTCACCAAATTTTGTGCGATTTTGAGGCTGTGACCAAAGAGGTGTCAACAACACCCTAGATGAAGCGGCAGCCTGCTCTGATACCAATTGTTAGAGTTAGACAATTGCAAGAGCACACAAACAGCACAAGGAAGAAGATGAAGCCTGGAGCACAACACACAATACTGAATGTATTACCACTAGAATATACAAAGATAAGTAACCCATTAGGGCAATAGGCGTATATACAATCCAAGAGAAAAAACCTTCTAAAGAGGGAAGAAAGTGCCCCGGTGGTCCTAGTGTGTTCACACACATCACTGCTTAAATATATCAATACTCAAGAGACATCAGTTAGCTCCAAAGATATGTATGATACTTTGCTGCCTCTTTTTACAGGCAGACAATCTAGTACTGGTCCAAATTAGGAAATTTCTTGGCCTTTAGAAGTTTTCATGTGATGATGTAGATAATTTCACTTCTTATGTAGAGCACTTGTTGATGAGAGAGTTGAAATTGATGAGGCAAAAACTATGCCAAAATGGCTGGTGTAGTCTTTGCGAGATAGCAAATTAGATGCACATCTGTCATATACTTTCTTTCAGGCTCTCATAGTCCTTCTTTTGCATCAGGTTATTATTGTGTGGCTGCCTCTAGTCTTCGTGATGAGAATGAGCCTATTTTGTTTGATGAAGCACAAAATTATGAAAATTGGATGGCTCTTATGCAATCAGAATATGATGCTATTATGAAAAATGGTATCTGGACTTTATGTGATTTTCCTCTTGGCAAGAAGGCCATTGGCACTAAGTGCGCATACAAGTTGCAGCATATGCCTGATGGAACACTTGACAGGTAAAAGGCTAGCCTTGTTGCAAAGGGTTATGCTCAAGAAAGAGGCATTGATTTTGATGAGACCTTTGCACCTACATGTGGAATGACTACTGTTCATAGCTTGGAATGTGTTTCTTAACATTAGCAAGAACTTCTATTAGCAAATGATCAAAAGAATTTACAAGAATCAAGCTATTAGAGATCAGATTTGAAGCTAGAAGAAAAGACACAGATTTCTTAAGAGTAATTTTTTTGGATTTCACTAAGTTTAGTGATAAAGGTTTCAAATTGAGAGTGTTGCTAAGCTAATGATGGTTATGGAGGTATTATAATAATACTTTAGCTTAGTTCTTGTGGTGTTTCATACATCAACAAGTGGTATCATATCAGAAAGGTCCTCAAGAGTGAAAGGAGGTGTAGATACAAGAGGAGTTGAAGAGTTCTTCATTAAAAAGGTGAAAGCTGAGGTGTCCAATAATAAAAAAACATCAGAGGAGTACTTCAAAGTTACTCTCAAGGAAAAAGATCTACAAAAGGTAACATACTTTAACCTTATACTCATAGGTTGCAACAGAAGTAAGAAGACTATGGTAGATCATGTATCTATTGACAAATTGGATAGAGATAATTATCCTGCTTGGGTAATGAGAATGGAAGCCTTACTTATGAGTAAGGATCTAATGGTATATGTGACAGGTGAAGAAGAAAAGCCTACATTTGAAGATGATACTCAACCAAGGAAAGAAGAACTAGAAGCTTTGAAGCTATGGTAGAAGAGAGATGCAAGTGCAAGGGCTTATATATACAACAATATCACAAATCATTTGTTACCACATATCAAAGGTTTAGAAACAACTGAAGACATATGGAATGCTTTGGAAGATCACTTCCAAAACACTAATAAAGCTAGGAAGGCTAGCTTATGGTTAGATTTTACTACATTTAAGAAGAAGCAAAGCTAGAGTATTAGTGATTATGTCACTAAGATGAAGGACTTGGCAGATAGCCTTGGATCTATTGATGAGGATATTGAAGATCATAGGTTGATAGCACAATTGCTTGGAGGATTGAGAGGAGATGAAAGGTGGAAGCCTTTTGTACTCTCAATTGAACTTTCATTAAATCATTATGTACCAGAATTAAATCAATTGCTTGGACTGATGCTTACATTTGAGCAAGATTTGAAGTCAGATGGAGATAAAGGACATAGTTATGTTATGTATGCAAAGAATGAGAAGAAAAGTGATAAAGGTAAAGGAAAGGATGAAGAAGAGCTGAATACTCAAGCAAATTATGCAAGAGGAAGAGGTATTGGTAGAGGTAATGGCTGAGGAAATGGAAGAGGTAGAGGTAATCAGAACAATAACAAGAAGACATGCTGGATTTGTGGATTGAGCAATCATATAGCTTATGGTTGTTGGCATAACCAACAAGGATCAAATCAGAATGAAAGTAATAATGGCAGAGGAAGAGGTGGAAGGTTTTAGAATTCATTTCAAAGAGGAAGATAAAATTCAAGAGGAATTTTTGGTAGAGGTGGTGGAAGAAATTGGAATTTGAATTAGTCTTATAACACTACCTATTACAACTATACAAATGATACACAGAATGACAACCATACAACATTGATGATGAATTCAATAAGTGCATCAAAGAAGGAGGATCTCAAGGTATTCTATATTGATTCTGGTTGTTCAAATCATTTGTCAGGTAATATAGAAGTATTATCAGAATTGGAAGAAGGTATTTCAAGTCACACAGTACAAACAGGTGACAATACAAAACATAATGTACATTCAATTGGAAAAGTGAAGTGCAAGAGTGGAGCTGATTTTGCTAACAAATGTCTTGTATGTCCCAACAATACCAAAGAATCTGATTAGTGTGGGACAAATAGTAGAGAAAGGTTTTCAAGTCAGATTTACAAATGAAGGAGTATTTGTTGAAGATCAAGAGGATGGATACAATCAAATTGTCTATGGTAAGAAGGAAGGTAGAATTTTTACTCTTAAGGTGCAAGGGAATGTTGGTCAAGCCATGATCACATATGGTGATGAAGTACTTACAGAGTTAGACATCTCGCATAAGAGGTTAGGACACTTCAATGAAAAAGGAATTAAAACTATGGTGGAGAATCAATTTGTAATAGGGCTACCAAATGTAAAGAGCCAACATATGATCTACAAATGTGAAGCTTGTCAGATGGGAAAGGCACATAGGTTATCATTTCAAAGAAAAGGTTTCAAAAATGATGGTTTGTTAGAGCTCATACATACAGATGTATGGGGACCAACAAAAGAAGGATCAATCAATGGATCTAGGTATTATGTTCTTTTTATTGATGATGCTACAAGATGGATAACCATTTATGTTTTGAAGGAAAGATCATAAGTGTTTGGAGCCTTCAAACATTTTCATGCATATGCAAAGAGAGTCACAGGTCAAAAGCTCAAGAGGCTAAGGTCTGATGGAGGGGGAGAATACTTCTCCCAAGAATTCAATGATTATCTTTGGAATGCAAGTATCAAGAGAGAAATAACTTGCAGGTCTACACCTCAACAAAATGGGGTGGCAAAAAGAAGGAATAGAACTTTGGTTCAGTTTGCTAGAGCAATGCTAAAGGAAAAGAATTGCCCTAATTATCTTTGGGAAGAGGCTGTAAATATAGCTACATATCTTGTGAATAGATTACCATGTGCAGCTATAAATGGAATGACCCCTTATGAAGCTTGGTGGGGTAAGAAACCAATAGTTGATCATTGTAAGGTGTTTGGATCAATTGCCTATGCTTATGTACCATCACAACTCAGACATAAGCTTGAACCAAAGGCTGAAAAATATGTGTTTATTGGATATGATGAAAAGCAGATGGGTTATAGGCTATGGAGTCCTCTAACCAAACAATTTATTATTTCTAGAGATGTGATATTTGATGAACACAAGAGTTGGTATGCAGATAAAGAGTGTAATCTTGAAACATTTGAAGAAGAGGTAAGAAGAAGTGAAAGAGGTAAATCACACATGCAGGTAGATGGAGATGAAGATCATATGCAATCAAGCACATCCAAGGTTGGATCATATAGAAGAAATGAAGATGTACCTAGATTTGATGAAGAAGTATATCCAGATACACATGAAGAGTGTGAACCAAGAAGGTCAACCAAATTGAGGAAACAACAACAACCAAAAAGGCATTCCTATGACACTTCTTATTTGACTCAGAAAAACTATGCTTACATGGTTAAGGGAGATGAAGAACCTCAAAGCTATGATGAAGCAAATCGTAAGAAACAATGGGAAGAAGCAATGAAGGAAGAGTTTAATGCACTTGAAGAGAACAAGACTGTTGGTGATACTTTGGCTACGATACCACTTTCCGTATTATAGCACAGATACCACTTGTTATGGTCAACGCGACAAAGACTTGAACCTTGTCAAGTCTGCGGAATTTGCTGCGCCACTGAAGAGAGCTAAGCTAGAGTGATATTAGAACACGTCTATAATCAGCAGTAGCTTAGCAGAGTTTCTGTCACTCAAACATATAAGACTGCATTTTGAATTCATTGAAATTCCACTGGAACTTCACCGGACTGTCACCAGACTGTCACCGTAATTATATTGGAATCTTACCGGAATCAACTGCGATGCTATTTGTAATCACTTCAAGTGAATATACAAGAAGTAAGGAAGTGATGCGTGAACTTCCTTCACTGAATGAACTCTT
Organism: Ceratopteris richardii; assembly: GCA_020310875.1. Lineage (NCBI taxonomy): Eukaryota > Viridiplantae > Streptophyta > Polypodiopsida > Polypodiales > Pteridaceae > Ceratopteris > Ceratopteris richardii. The sequence goes on along the minus strand of CM035423.1, from coordinate 79,579,946 downwards.
TCTGAAGTTTAAAGAAAAACTTCACCAATTCAGAATGCCTCTTTCCGGTCAGACTTTGTACTGTGTGTACATATCCATTTCACCGAAATCTTTGATGAACTGATAGTAGAGATGTCTAGCTACAAGATAAGCTATCTCTCATACAAAACTTTAATTTATCCTGCGAGATATACTTTGTTGTTCTACCGGAAAACACGTTTACTGAGAAAAACTGTAACTGACCGAAAAATACGTTTACAGAGAAAGTACCGAAAAACATGTTTACTGAACGAGCTGTAACTGTTAATTGACTTTGTACCGTAACATGAAAATACTCAGAGTTCTTCACATACAAACAGTGCGCGCAAACTTCCACATGAACATGTGTTTTCTTTTAGAGAAGTTGTGTACAATGCTAGCTTGGCCTCTTCTTGCTCAAGCTATAGAAACTCTCCTACACTGAGTAGTTTCTTCTTACCATCTCTCTCAAATGAATACCTGACATTTCAGGTTTCTGTTATTCATCTTTACATACGCGATCTCTGGCATCTTCTAAACCTATTCTTGATTTCTATATGCGCTCTATTCAAATGACGCGCTCTACTCACGCACGTTCTTGTTCGCATGCTTACTCGCGCTCTCCATCTTATTTCTGTTTCTTGTCTCTCTCTATATATACAGTTTTGATCCAGTGTAACGAACTCTAACAAACTCTGATTCTGGAAGATTCTATGCTATACATAACAGTCGTGAATTTGTCCCTTCATTAAAGCTTTTGATTTTCTGAATACTTTGATTCCGCTTCTTTTTATCTTTCTTTTTCTTTTATGTCTGTCTGTATGTCAAATTCGTGAGTGATTCTTCAACAGATCCCCCTCAATCACTAATTTGACTCTTCCTTTCTTTCATATATTTTCCTTTCTTTTATACCTGCCATTTCTTTGAATCTGCTTGTCTTTGTTCCATCCAAGCTCTTTGTCAAAATATTTGCAATCTGATCTTTTGTTGGAGTGTATACTATTTCTATCTCCTTCTCCATTACCTTTTCCCTGAGGAAATGATACTGAATCTCTATGTGCTTTGTTCTTGCATGAAATACTGGATTTGCTGCAAGATACAACGAGCTCATATTATCTCCATGTATGATAGGTATACCTTGATCAATACCCATGCTTTTGAACCAGGTCTGCATCCATATCACTTCTTTAGCTGCTTCTACAAGTCCTTTATATTCTTCTTCTGTTGACGATAAAGCCACTGTGTATTGTTTCTTTGAACACCAGCTTACTAGCTTATCTCCTAGGTATATCATATACCCATGTGTTGATCTTCTGTCATCTTGACTTCCTGCCCAGTCTGAGTCACTGAATGCTCTCAGCTTTATATCTGACGTAAAAGGATAATATAATCCTTCTTTTATAGTTCTTTTGATATATCTAAGAACTCTTTGTCCTGCAACCCAATGTTGATCTTTCGGACAATGCATGAACTGTGAGAGAACTCCCACTGCATAACTAAGATCCGGTCTTGTTAGTGTAGCATAGATTAAGCTTCCTACTAACGACTGATACTTCCTCATATCTTTAAACTCTGCACCACTATATTTGCTGAGTTTATGATTTGCTTCAAGCGGTGTTGAAGCTTCTCTGCAATTCTCCATATTAAACTTCTTCAGTAAGTTAAGGAGATACCTTTCTTGCGAAACATATACACCATGATCTGTGTATGTGAATTCCATTCCAAGAAAGTATGATAACTTTCCTAGATCACTGATCTGAAACTCCTTTTCAAGTAATCTCTTTACTTCTTTAATTCCTTCATCTGAAGTACCTGTGATTATAATGTCATCTACATAAATGCAAATGTAGATCATACCTTCTTCTGTTCTCTTGATGAGTAGACTTGCATATGCTTTTGAACTTTGGTATCCAAGTTCATTGAGATATTTCACAAGCATGTAATTCCAAGCTCTTGGAGCTTGCTTCAGTCCGTAAAGTGCTTTTCTTAATCTGCAAACAAAATTTGGGTATTTGGAACTTACAAAACCTTTAGGCTGTTCCATATAGACTTCATCTGATATATATCCATTCAGAAATGCGTTCTTTATATCTAGCTGACTTAGCTTCCATCCTTTTGATGCTGCTATAGCAATCACTGTCCTTATGGTTGACATCTTTGCCACCAGACTAAACATCTCATCATAATCTATACCATGCGTTTGAGCATAGCCCTTGACAACCAGTCTAGCTTTGTATCTGGCTATCCTTCCGTCTGCAAGTTTCTTAATTTTGAAAACCCATTTATTTCCGATTACTTTCTTACCATTTGGTTTCGGAACAAGTTCCCATGTCTTGTTCTCTTCCAGTGCGCTGAACTCTTCTTCCATTGCTTCTTCCCATTGCTTCTTACCTTTAGCTTCATCATAGTTCTAAGGTTCTTCATCACCTTTGACCATATATGCATAATTTTTCTGAGTTATGTACGAAGTATCATAAGAATACCTTGTTGGTTGTTTCCTTACCCTGTTTGACCTTCTTAGTTCAAACTCTTCATGTGTATCTAAATACACTTCTTCATCAAATCCCTGTTCATCTTCATTTCTCATTCTTGATCCGATCCTGGACGTACTTTCCTGCATATAGTCTTCATCTCTATTCACCTGTATAATTGATTTCCCTTTCTCTTTCCTTCTTACCTCTTCTTCAAATTCTTCCGTTGTATGACTTTGATCTGTATACCAGCTTTTCTGTTCATCAAATGTAACATCTCTGGAAACAGTAAATTGTTTTGTTAGAGGACTCCATAACCTGTAACCCATCTGCTTTTCATCATATCCGACGAACACATATTTCTCTGCTTTTAGTTCAAGCTTATGTCTGAGTTGTGATGGTATATAAGCATAAGCTACTGATCCAAACACTTTGCAATGATCAAGTGTTGGTTTCTTTCCCCACCAAGCTTCATAAGGGGTCATTCCATCATGTACACGGTAATCTGTTTACCAAGTATGTAGCTGTATTTACGGCTTCAGCCCAAAGATAGTTTGGACAATCCTTTTCTTTTAGCATAGCTCGTGCAAACTCAACTAGAGTTCGGTTCTTTCTTTCTGCTACACCATTTTGTTGTGGTGTATACCTGCAAGTTATTTCTCTCTTAATACCTGCATTCCAAAGATAGTCATTGAACTCTCGGGAGAAGTATTCTCCCCCTCTATCAGACCTCAGTCTTTTAAGCTTTCGACCTGTAAGTCTTTCAGCATATGCATGAAAATGCTTGAAAGTTTCAAATACTTCTGATCTTTCCTTCAGAACATATAACGTTATCCATCTTGTAGCGTCATCAATGAATAAAACATAATACCTTGAGCCACTGATTGATCCTTCTTTTGTTGGACCCCATACATCTGTATGAATGAGTTCAAGTACTCCATCATGTTTGAATCCTTTCTTCTGGAAAGGTAACCTATGGGCTTTTCCCATTTGACATGCTTCACACTTGTGAATCATATGTTCGTTCTGTACATTCGGTAATCCCAGTACTGACTGATTTGCAATCATAGCTTTTATTCCTCTTTCATTAAAATGACCTAATCTCTTATGCCAGAGATCAAGTTCTGTAATCACCTTTTCACCATGCATGAGCAACGCTTGGCTGATGTTCCCTTGTACTCTTAAAGTAAAGAGTCTGCCTTCTTTCTTACCAGAGACAATCTGATTATATCCATTCTCGGGATCTTCTACAAATATTCCTTCATTTGTAAATCTGACCTGAAAACCTTTCTCAACTATCTGTGCCACACTAATCAAATTTTTAGGTATTGTCGGAACATACAAAACATTGGTTAGCAAATCTGCTCCACTCTTACATTTCACTTTTCCAATTGAATGTACACTATGTCTCATATTGTCACCTGTTTGAACAGTATGACTGGAACTACCTTTTTCCAATTCTGGCATCAGTTCTATATTTCCTGACAAATGATTAGAACATCCAGAATCAATGTAAAATACCTTTAGGTCTTCGTTATCTGATGTGCTGATTGAGTTCATCATCAATGATGTATGACTTTCATTCCGTGTGTCATTTGCGTAGTTGTTGTAGGTGGTGTTGTAGGATTGATTCTATCCCCAACTTCTTACTCCACCTCTACCATAGCCTCCTCTTTGATTTTGTCTACCTCTTTGAAAACTACTCTGATATCTTCCGCTTCTGCCTCTGCTATTACTGTTCTGATTTTGATTTGATCCTTGGGAATTGTGCCAACAATCATGTGCCAGATGATTACTTAGTCCACAAATCCAGTAAGCCTTCTTGTTGATATTCTGGCTACCTCTTCCTCTTCCAAAACCTCTTGTTCTTCCTCTGTCGGTGCCTTTACCTCTTGCATAATAAGCCTGAGAACTCGACTCTTCTTCGTCTTTTGACTTGCCTTTATCTTTCTTCTTGTTCTTCATGTACATTGCAGAACTTTGTCCTTTATCTCCATCTCCTTTCAGGTCTTGCTCATATGTGAGCATCAAACCAAGCAACTGATTTAAATCTGGTACAAAATGATTTAAAGATAGTTCAGTCGAGAGTACGAAAGGTTTCCACCTTTCATCTCCTCTCAAACCTGTGAGCACTTGCGCTATCAATCTGTGATCTTCAACATCTTCATTTATGGATCCAAGACTATCTGCTAGATCCTTCATTTTAGTAACGTAGTCACTAATGCTTTGATTCGACTTCTTTTTGAACGTTGTGAATTCGGACCATAAGCTAGCCTTCCTAGCTTTCTTACTATTTTGGAAATGATCTTCCAATGCACTCCATATGTCCTCCGCTTTCTCCAGACCTCTAATGTGCGGTAGTAGATGGTTTGTAATGGTATTATAAATGTAAGCTCTTGTCGTTGCATCTTTCTTCTGCCACAACTTCAAGGCTTCTAATTCTTCTTTTTCCGGTTGATTGTCATCTTCGAAAGTCGGCTTCTTTTCTTCTACGGTCACATACATCATTAAGTCCTTACTCATAAGTAGGGCTTCCATGCGCATTACCCATGCGGGATAATTAATCCAATTTATCAATTTGGACATGATCTGCCATGATCTTCTTGTTTCTGTTACTTCCGGTGACCTTTTAAGAATCTTTCTGCTCTTCAGAATCTTTCTCGTTCTGAAATCACTTGTGTGATTAACCTGCTCTGATACCAAATGTTGGTGATACTTTGGCTACGATACCACTTTCGGTATTATAGCACAGATACCACTTGTTATGGTCGACGCGGCAAAGACTTGAACCTTGTCAAGTCTGCGAAATTTGTTGTGCCACCGAAGAGAGCTAAGCTAGAGTGATATTAGAACACCTCTATAATCAGCAGTAGCTTAGCAGAGTTTCTATCACTCAAACATATAAGACTGCGTTTTGAATTCACTGAAATTCCACTGGAACTTCACCGGACTGTCACCGTAATTATACCGGAATCTTACCGGAATCAACTGCGATGCTATTTGTAATCACTTCAAGTGAATATACAAGAAGTAAGGAAGTGATGCGTGAACTTCCTTCACTGAATGAACTCTTTCTGAAGTTTAAAGAAAAACTTCACCAGTTCAGAATGCCTCTTTCCGGTCAGACTTTGTACTGTGTGTACATATCCATTTCACCGAAATCTTTGATGAACTGATAGTAGAGATGTCTAGCTACAAGATAAGCTATCTCTCATACAAAACTTTAATTTATCCTGCGAGATATACTTCGTTGTTCTACCGGAAAACACGTTTACTGAGAAAAACTATAACTGACCAAAAAATACGTTTACAGAGAAAGTACCGGAAAACACGTTTACTGAACGAAGTGTAACTGTTAACTGACTTTGTACCGTAACATGAAAATACTCAGAGTTCTTCACATACGAACAGTGCGCGCAAACTTCCACATGAACATGTGTTTTCTATTAGAGAAGATGTGTACAATGCTAACTTGGCCTCTTCTTGCTCAAGCTATAGAAACTCTCCTACACTGAGTAGCTTCTTCTTACCATCTCTCTCAGATGAATACCTGACATTTCAGGTTTCTGTTATTCATCTTTACATACGCGATCTCTGGCGTCTTCTAAACCTATTCTTGATTTCTATATGCGCTCTATTCAAATGACGCGCTCTACTCACGCACGTTCTTGTTCGCACGCTTACTCGCGCTCTCCCTCTTATTTCTGTTTCTTATCTCTCTCTATATATACAGTTTTGATCCGGTGTAACGAACTCTAACAAACTCTGATTCTGGAAGATTCTACGCTGTACATAACGGTCGTGAATTTGTCCCTTCGTTAAAGCTTTTGATTTTCTGAATACTTTGATTCCGCTTCTTTTTATCTTTATTTTTCTTTTATGTCTGTCTGTATGTCAAATTCGTGAGTGATTCTTCAACAAAGACTTGGGAACTTGTTCCAAAACCTAATGGTAAGAAAGTGATTGGAAATAAATGGGTTTACAAAATAAAAAAGCATGTAGATGGAAGAATAGCCAAATACAAAGCTAGATTGGTGGTTAAAGGCTAGCTCAAACTCATGGCATAGATTATGATGAGACATTCAGTCCTGTAGCAAAGATATCAACCATAAGGAAAATTATTGCTATTGCAGCATCAAAAGGATGGACATTGAGTCAATTGGATATAAAGAATGCATTTTTAAATGGATATATATGAGATGAAGTCTACATGGAACAACCTCAAGGGTTTGCAGATTACAAGTATCCAAATTATGTTTGCAGATTGAGAAGAGCACTTTATGGATTGAAGCAAGCTCCAAGAGCTTGGAATTATAGACGTGTGAAGTATCTAAATGATCTTGGATATCAAAGTTCAAAGGCAGATACAAGTTTACTTATCAAGAAAGCAGATGAAGGTATGATCTACATTTGTATTCATGTAGATGATATTATAATCACAGGTACTTCAAATGAAGGAATCATGGAGGTGAAGAGATTACTTGAGAAGGAATTCAAGATAAGTGATCTAGGAAAATTTTCATATTTTCTTGGAATGGAAATCACTTATGTAGATCATGGCATATATGTACCACACGAAAGGTATCTTCTGAATCTTCTGAAGAAGTTTAGCATGGAGAATTGCAGAGAGGCATCAACACCACTTGAGGTCAATCATAAACTTAGCAAATATGATGGTGCAAAATTCAAGGATATGAGGAAGTATCAATCTTTAGTGGGAAGTTTGATTTATGCTACACTAACAAGACCTGATCTTAGTTATGCAGTGGGAGTTCTTTCTCAGTTCATGCATTGTCCAAAGGACCCACATTGGATTGCAGGTCAAAGAGTTCTTAGATACATCAAAGGAACTTTGAAAGAAGGATTATATTATCCTTTTACATCAGATATAAAGTTGAGAGCATATAGTGACTCAGATTGGGCAAGAAGTTAAGATGATAGAAGTTCAACACATGGGTATATGATATACATAGGAGATAAACTTGTGAGTTGGTGTTCAAAGAAGCAACATACAATGGCTTTATCATCAACTGAAGCTGAGTACAAAGGACTTGTGGAAGCATCTAAAGAAGTGATATGGATGCAGACATTGTTCAAAATCTTGGACATTGATCAAGGTATACCTATTATACATGGAGATAATATGAGTTCATTGTATCTTGCAACAAATCTTGTATTTCATGCAAGAACAAATAACATAGAGATTCAATATCATTTCCTGAGAGACAAGGCAATGGAGAAGGAGCTTGAAGTGTTATACACTTCTACAAAAGATCAGATTGCAGATATTATGACAAAGAGCTTGGATGGAGTGAAGACAAGTAGATTCAAAGAAATGGCAGGAATAAAAGAGAAGAAGGATGTTTGAAAAAGATAGAGGATGCTAATTAGTTATTGAGGGGGAGCTGTTGGGGCTTCACTCACTAATTAGACATAAAGATATGAAGGTATATGAAGGAAGAAGAAAGAGAAAGAGAAGTGAAAGCAAAGCACTCAGAAAATCAAGCCTAAGTGAAGGGACAAATTCATACTTGTAATATAGTGCAAAATTAAAGTTTTCTCTTGACATAGAACTTCTAGAATTACGAGTTTGAGTCTAGGAGTATGTAGACCATATGTATATAAGTCAATTTAAGTTGGAAAATAAGTAGAAGAACCTGATTTGTAATTCTTAAGTGAATAGAGAAAAGTCGGGTATTTTCTGAGAGAGATGTTGAGGAAGAACTACTCAGAGTAGGAGAGTTTTCCATGGCTATGAGCAGAATGAAGCCAAGCCATTTTGTAAACATCTTCTCTAATAGATAACACATGTTTGTGTAGAAGGATTTGATCTAATTCCTCTTGTATAGAGATTTCTAAGTGATTTCATATCAGTGTGAAAGTTAGTTGACAATTACAAGTTTTGTAGCGCACTTTTCCCTAATCTTGTAAAGGTCAGATCTCATAGTATAGTGTAAGGTTTTTCATAAGTCATAGCTCATTTTGAAGCTACTACCTTCAACTACAATCAACCGAGATGTGTACTCAGAGAAATGAGTCTAACAGTGAAGGTATGTCAAATCGATGAAGTCATTTTTCATATTTCAAACATAGTTCAAATATTGAAGTGAATTCAAAAGATTATGAAGTTATTACTTGAAAGTTTTTCTTGGAATGTGTTGCTTAACATTAGCAAAAACTTCTATTAGCAAATGATCAAAATAATTTACAAGAATCAAGCTATTACATATCAGATTGAACCTCTTTCTCCTATCCAAAGATCTATTACTTTGGATTTTTTTATAGATATTAATATTGAATAGTTTCTGTATTCTTGAATGTTTAAGTATGAATGATACTTTATTCAAGAATACCAATGAGATTCTAACTCATTGGAACACTAGACCTGAAGCTCATGGATTAGAATTACCAAAGTTTTATCCTTGGAGTAACTTGATAAATAACGTAGTCATAAGTGTATTACTCCCCAAATTTGGGTTTTATATCAATGAAAGTTATAATCTTCCAAAGTGCTAGCCTTTCTTTGGAGACGCTTACTCTCAAGGATCATCTGATAGAGACCAAGCTTGTGATCTGCTCATGATTCTCAAACATTTTTCTTTAAGTATTTGAAATACCTAAAGTAAATATGGGAATGTCTTTTGTACTTTTCCATACTTAAGTATAAACTCTATAATTATGTTTATGGAATAATAAAAAAACAATCTTGACTTAAATAATAACATAGTTTATATGACAATGATCCTTGTCAATAAAGTATGCATCAAATCTTTAAGAGTTTATGTCTACAATTTCTAGAATTTGTTTCATTCATGTCTTCTAAGACTTGATGAACTACTCCAGTTCAAACTTATAAGTTCAATTCAAGATTGCCTTGATTCCACTCTCCCTTGATGGTCATTTTATCTCCTAAATAATTAGATTCTATTCTAATTAGAAATGTATTTGCAATATCATGCATCTATTCTTGCTTGTTGGAGTCTGAGGTTTGCAGAAGCACATAAACGTCACAAGGAAGAAGAAGAAGCTTGGAGCACAACACATAATACTAAATTTACTACCACTAGAATGTACAAAGATAAGTGACATGTTAGGGTTATAGGCATATATACAAGCCGGGGGACAAAACCTCCTAAAGAGGGAAAAAAGTGCCCCTGTGATCCTAGTGTGTTCACACACATCACTAGCTAAATATATCAACAAATCCCCCTTGGGAGTGATGTGGTGAATGAGGAGTTGTCACTCATGTATAAGGAAGTGCCAAGCTATGTGGAATTGATCCACAAAAGGAAGTAAGCCCAAAGCTTTACAGAAAGCTTCAAACTTCTCTTGAGGCAAAGCCTTTGTGAAAAGGTCTGCAATATTCTCTTGCATGGGCACATATGCCAAACTGATCTCTCCAGCAGAGAGCCTCTCCCTGACATAATGATAGTGCACCTCTATGTGCTTAGTGCAAGCATGGAGCACAAGGTTCCTTGCAATTGCCAATTGTTGGAGCAAGTCTATGACAAGCCTAAGTATTGGCTTGAGGCCCACAAAGTCATAGAAGAAGCCTTAAAATGAATACAATGTAAAGTTCACTTGTGAACTACCTCTTGTAACTTTTGAAGACTTTACTTAATGTGAAAGTGAAAGAATATTAAGTGGTTGAGTCCACTTGATCAAAAAGGGAAAGAGGAGCCACGAATTTGTGATTTGTAGTAGATAGAGAATAAAATCAATCACTAATTTATTGGAGAGTGATTGAGGGAAGTTAGCCTCCCAAGCTCAACTATAAATAGATGGCAGCTTTAGTCATGGTTAGAGAGACCTCAAAGAAGACTTCGAAGAGCTGAGCTTTATGCCATATCAAGTTGTGGTTTCATGGCACACATATGTATCAATAGTTCCATTGTTTTGTAAAATCAATATACTTTCATTTTCATGATCATTTGAGTTCATATTTCCATGTTCTTGTGAAGTGTACTACTCACTGCCATATCTCTTAGTTTTCTCAATCAGATTGCAGAGATGGTTTCTCTGAGCTTGGTGCACCATTTTCAGTGATTTGACTTGGTAAAGTTAGATCTACACGTCTATTATATGCTCACCAATTTTCATTTCATTTGGATGTTTTAATCTTCAGTTATGTTCATTTGAAGTCAACCCTATATGTTCATTTTCACTTCTCTGTCAGGTACCCGACTTTTTTACTCATCTTGTCAGAGCTGTTTCTCAATGTGTACTTACCCAAATACATGTTGTGTAGTATAAGCATAAAAAATTTCATAATAATTGAATTCTTAAATCTTGAGTTACATTCATTTTTTTGCTCACTGGTCTCATTACTGTAGCAGCCCGTGAAATTTAGGATGATGTCATCACTTGCTAAACATGATTCTCAGTGTGTGGTTCATTATTTTTTATGAGATTACTCTTGAAAGTTAGCTCTTTAAGCTAGCTAGACTTCCCCAAAAGGAATTAAGCTAATTACTGTTGTGCTCAAAGAATTATGCAAAACACTAGACAGGTGTATGAACCAAAGTAGCAAGTTCTTCACCTCTGAGCTAACTCCAACTTATCTGTTTTGATCTATATTTTTTAGAGTGATCTTCCAAGGTACATAGGGTGTCTAATACATTCATTGGCAAGATAAAAGGGCCCACCACATACTCCTGGAGTTCATTTGGCTAGTGTAGATCAAGGATTTTGCAACATCTCTTCATCTTCAAGCACATACCTATCCATCTCTTCACAGTGGTATCAGAGCAAGGTTGGACAACATGGTAGATGGATTTCCTTCGTCAATTGACAATTTGGATAGAGGTAATTACTCAGCTTGGACATGAAGGATGGAAGCTTATCTCCAAGGTAGAAGTTTAAATGGTTATGTGGCTGGAGATGAAGTTATGCCAAGTTTCAAGAACAAAAGTCAACCAACACAAGAAGAGCAAGAAAGATTGAGCACATGGTGCTCCAAGGATGCACTTGCAAGGTCTTATCTCCTCAACTCTATCTCAGATTTTTTGTTTCCTCACATTAGAAGTTGTAAGACATCTCAGGAAGTGTGGGATGCACTTGAAGCCTTCTTCTCTTCAAGTACCAAATCTAGGAAGCATCAACTATGGCTGAATTTCACAACTCTCAAGAAAGCTCCCAAAGAAAATGTGATTGATTTTGTCACAAAGTTCAAGGACATAGTAGATCAGTTGGGAAGCATTGGAGAGGTAATAGATGAAGAGAAAATTGTAAGGCAGGTCATCAATGGCTTGAATGAAGATGACACGTGGGAAGCATTCACCACAGCTATGGATTTGTACATGGACATGCATGTACCTGATTTCAATACACTCATTGGACAACTACTTACTCAAGAGGCAAAGCTTATAAAAAATGGAGAAATCTCTAAAGGTAATCAATCTTCAGCCTTATATATTGATAAAAGCAAGTCCAAAGAAAACAAAGGAAAGTCAAAGAAAGTGGATGATAAAGCAGGAACATATCAAGCTAACTATGCAGGTAGAGGAAGACATGGCAAAGGTAGAGGAAGAGGAGGTAGAAAAGGCAGGGGGAGATCCCAAGACTCAAACTCATGTTCTATTTGTGGATTAACTAATCATATAACTAAAAATTGCTTTAGGAATTCGAGGAATCAAAGAGGTAGAGGATACAATAGAGGAAGTTATGGCTACTCAAGAGGAAGGTTCAACAATTATCATGGCAACTACAACAACTACAATCATTTAAACTATCAAGGAGGCTACAAAGAAAGGAGAGACTTCAATAACTACACAAAAGACTCAAACAAAGATAATTCATTATTGATCATGAACATGGCTATGCCACAAGGTAAATCTGATGAGCATGTTTTCTACATAGATTCAGGTTGTTCAAATCATGTGGTAGGAAATGTGGCACTCCTATCAGATTTAGAAGATCCAACGAATAAGCATGAGGTACAAACAAGAGATGATACAAGAGACCTTGTGGAGAAAATAGGAAATGTCAAAGCACCTGATGGAAACATCAACCTACTCAGTAAGGCACTCTATGTCCCTACCATTACAAAGAATTCGATAAGTGTTGGGCAGATAGTAGAGAAAGGGTTACAAGTCAGGCTCACAAAAGCAGGAGCATTTGTTGAAGATCCAAGTCAAGAATTCATATGAATTGCAAAAGGTGAAAAGGCAGGTATATTATTCACATTTGAATTACAAGACACTAGAAACATTGCTCTCTTTAATTATGGTAGTCAGACACTCACAGAATTGGAAGTATGGCAGAAAAGGTTAGCACATATTGGTAAAAGGTCATTAAAGCAAACTTGCAGAGACCAAAGTGTACTTGGACTCCCTAACTTGTCAAAACAACATATGATTTATAAGTGTAGTGCATGTCAATTTGGAAAGCCTCACAGGTTACCATTCATGAAGAAAGGTTATATGCATGGAGATCTCTTGGAGTTGGTTCATACAGATGTATGGGGACCTAGCAAGGAGGCTTCATATATCTGGATCAAGGTATTATGTCTCCTTTGTTGATGATTGCAACAAATGGACTATCCTATTCTTTATGAAACACAAAGATGAAGTTTTTTCATGTTTCAAAAGATATTTGGCTCTTGTGGAGAATCAAACAGGTAAATCACTAAAAAGGCTAAGGTCAGATGGAGGGGGAGAATACTTCTCCCATGAGTTTGATTCTTTTCTTCAAGAAAGAGGAATCAAAAGAGAGGTAACTACAAGGTATACTCCTGAGCAAAATGGAGTGGCAGAAAGAAGGAATAGGACAATTGTTGAAGCTGCAAGGTCTATGTTGAATGAAAAGCATTTACCTAATTACTTATGGGTTGAGGCTGTATCTACAACCACTTACTTGATTAACAGGTTGCCTTCAAAATCCCTTGACGGGATGACTCCATATGAGGCTTGGAATGGAAGAAGACCAAGCTTAGATCATTGTAAAATTTTTGGTTGCATTGCTTATGCTCATGTTCCTTTGCAAGTTGAGGCAAGATGGATCCAAAGGCAAAAAGGTGCATATTCATTGGATATGACAACAATCAAAAGGGCTACAAGTTATACAATCCTACCAACAAAGGATTCTTGGTAAGCAGAGATGTCGCTCTTTATGAGAACAATTCATGGTATGAAGATCCGTGCAGGAAGGTCAATTTACCATATGATCTTGAAGAAGATTTTCCAAAGCTTGGTAGAGAACAACCAAAGATTGAAGAACAAGACACCTCAGAGGATGATGAAGAATCTCAGATGGAAAAGATCAAAGCATGGAAGTCTAAAGGTAAAGCAAAATTGCAAGAACTTGGACATGAGGCAGAATCATCACATCATGGCCTAAGAAGATGTATGAGGGAAAAGAAAAAACTAGAAAGGTATGGGCTTGACACCTCATTAGTAACTAAACATTCTATCTACATAGCACAAGACATAAACAAAGAGGAGCCATCATCATTTGAAGAGGCCAAAGCAAAAACAGAATGGAAGCATGCAATGAAGGAAGAAACTGAAGCACTTGAGGAAAACAACACTTGGGATTTGGTGCCCAAGACTTCATCCATGAAGGTAATAGGCTCAAGATGGGTCTGTAAACTCAAGAAGAATTCTGATGGTTCCATTAACAAGTATAAGGCAAGGCTCGTAGCAAAAGGCTTTGCACAAACTCAGGGAATTGATTATGAGGAGACATTTTCTCTTGTGGCAAAGATGCCTACTATTAGGGTTTTGCTTAGTATTGCCTCTTCCAAGAGTTGGAAGTAAGCATGGAAGTCTAAAGGTAAAGCAAAATTGTAAGAACTTGGACATGAGGCAGAATCATCACATCATGGCCTAAGAAGATGTATGAGGGAAAAGAAAAAACTAGAAAGGTATGGGCTTGACACCTCATTAGTAACTAAACATTCTATCTACATAGCACAAGACATAAACCAAGAGGAGCCATCATCATTTGAAGAGGCCAAAGCAAAAACAGAATGGAAGCATGCAATGAAGGAAGAAACTGAAGCACTTGAGGAAAACAACACTTGGGATTTGGTGCCCAAGACTTCATCCATGAAGGTAATAGGCTCAAGATGGGTCTGTAAACTCAAGAAAAATTCTGATGGTTCCATTAACAGGTATAAGGCAAGGCTCGTAGCAAAAGGCTTTGCACAAACTCAGGGAATTGATTATGAGGAGACATTTTCTCTTGTGCCAAAGATGCCTACTATTAGGGTTTTGCTTAGTATTGCCTCTTCCAAGAGTTGGAAGATACTTCAACTAGATGTAAAGAATGCATTCTTGAATGGTTGGATAACAGAAGAGGTATATATGGCACAACCACCTGGTTTTGAGAATCAAGTTCATCCTGATTATGTGTGTAAACTTAACAAAGCATTGTATGGTCTCAAACAAGCCCCAAGAGCTTGGAATTTTAGGCTTGTTTCATTCTTGCAGGATGAAGGCTTTCAACCGAGCAAGGCAGATCCTTCACTCTTTATTAAAAAGAGTAATTCTGAGATCATCTACCTATGTGTATATGTAGATGATATTATATTGACAGGAAATGATGCAGATGGTATGAAGAAGATCAAAGATCAGATGAGAGAAGAGTTCAAGATAAGTGATTTGGGTTCACTTACCTACTTCCTAGGTTTGGAAGTTGTCTACAAAGATCATGGTTTGTTTCTCACTCAAAGAAAGTACATTAAGGACATGTTGGCAAAATTCAAGATGCAAGATTGTAAGATTGCAGGTACTCCAATGGAGGTCAATCACAAATTGAGCTCACATGAAGGTGAAATCATAGAGGACATCACATCATATCAAAGTCTAGTGGGTAGTCTCAACTATGCCACATTGACAAGTATGAACCAAAATAGCAAGCTCTTCACCTCTGAGCTAACTCCAACTTATTTGTTTTGATCTATCTTTTTGAGAGTGATCTTCCAAGGTACATAGGGTGTCTAATACATCCATTGGCAAGCTAAATGGTCCCACCAGATACTCCTAGAGTTCATTTGGCTGGTGTAGATCAAGGATTTTGCAACACCTCTTCATCTTCAAGCACATACCTATCCATCTCTTCACACCAATGTGCTCTGACTATCAATGAAGACGGTGGTGACAAAATACTAACCAACACCCAAATCAGCCATAAGGCATTTGAGCCACACACATTCAACAATCATTGTGAAAGATACCCTATACTCAGCCTCACAACTAGAAGCAGCCATAGTAGGATGTTTCTTACTCAACCAAGATATGCAGGAACTACCAAGCATGAAGCAAAAACCACTAGTGGACACATGAGCGTCATAGCAACCAGCCCAGTCAGAGTTATAAAAAGCATGTAAATCTGGCAGCAGTGATCCCCCCTTGGGATAAAACAATCCAAGTAGTCGAGTACCACTCAAGTAGTGAAAGATGCGCTTAACCGCCTGCCAATGCCTGACATGTGGGTAATGCATAACCTGCTCATCCGTGAGATAGCGAACAAAATATTTGGATGAGTAATGCATAACTAAATCAAGCATTTAATAGCCTATTGATAGAGAACATCATCCAATCCATCTCCAGCATCATGAAGACTCAACTATAAACCTGTCTCCATAGGAGTAGCAATAGGTTTGCACTCTTCAAGGGCAAAACACTACAATATTATGTCAAAATATTTTGTTTGCCACAAACCTATTCCACCATCAACTTGCATGAACTGAATGCCCAAATAATGATGCAAATGCCCCAAATCTCACATCTCAAATAAGGCATGCAGATCAGCCTTAAAATCGGCAATATGCTTCTCATGAGGATCAGTGAGCATCATGTCATCAACATACAAAACATAATCAGAAGCACATCATTTCCATGCTTAACATATAAGGTGCTCTAAGTTGGACTGTTCTCAAAACCATCTGCAATCAGATAGGCATGTGTCTTTTCATACCAAGCATGTGGTGCTTGTTTCAAACCATATAATGTCTTTATCAACCTGCACACTTTGTTTTCATGCCCTTTCTGCACAAAGCCATGGGGCTAAAAAAACATATACCTCTTCATGCAAGTCACCATTCAAAAATGCAGTACATTCCAACCATGATGACCTGCAAGTGCACATATGCTACGAACAATAGTCATTCGGCAAGTAGGAGCAAAGGTCTCATCAAAATCAATGCCTCTTTCTTGAGCATAACCCTTTGCATCAGGCTTATGCTCAGCTTGTATACCCACTTAGTTTCAATGGCCTTCTTGCCAAGAGGCAAGTCATAGAAAGAACAAGTACCATTCTTCATTATAGCAAGATTCACATTGCATAGCATCCATCCAATTTTTTAAATTTTGTGTTTCATCAAACAAAACAGGCTCATTCTCATCACCAAGACTAGATGCAGCCATAGCATAGCAATCTAATGCAAAAGGGGCACTATGAGAGCGAGAACGAGTACGATATGACACAAGTGCGTCTAATTTGCTATCATGCAAAGTCTACACCATCCATTTTGGCATAGTTTTTGCCTCCTCAATATCAATTCTCTCATCAACGATTGCATCATGTAAATCTATAGTAGAAATGGAATGATCTACATCATCACATGAAACCTATAAAGGCTAAGAAGTTGCCTCATTAGGAAATGAAAGTAGTTTCTTTGGAGACTAAGAAATGTCTCCTTAGTACATGAAAGTAGTGGTTGAATAGCAGCTTCCACAAAAACAACATCATGTCTAACCAAAATGCGTTTATTTTGTGGACGATATAGACGATAGCCTTTGCTTTCAGAACTATACCCAACAAAAATACATTTCATTGATTTATCATCCAATTTATTGCGTTGTTGTTCAGGCACTAATGCATATGTCAGACAACCAAAAGCATGCAGATGAGCAAGAGATGGCTTGCAACCATGCCAAGCCTCATATGGAGTGATAGACTAAAATTCTTTGGTGGGACACTTGTTAAGTACATATCTTCCACACATAACAGCCTCAAGCCAGAAACTATGTGGTAAAGCCTGACTCTTGATCATACACCTCACCATCTCCATGAGTGACATGTTCTTCCATTTAGCAACACCATTTTGTTGAGGTGTATACGACATTCTACACTGATGTTTTATCCCACATTCAGCTAGAAATGCATTTAAAATAAGAAGACATATATTCCCCTGCTCGACTAGAATGGATGGTGCCCATTTTACATGCTAACATATCTTCAACCAAAACCAAAAATTGTTTGAAGCACATAAACAGTTCAGACTTTGCTTTCAATGGTTATACCCATGCATGCCTGGAAAATTCATCGATGAAAGTCACGAAGTAAAGATAGTTTCCAAAGGAGGGTGTCTGCATACAACCATAAACATCACCGTGAATAAGCTGCAATTTCTGAGTAGCTTGAACTAAACCATCTTTTGGGAATGAGGAATGCTGCATTTTACCCAAAATACAGTGTTCAGAGACATGTTTACCAGGTGTCTTAAGTTTGGGCAAAGAGGACACCATTTCAAATTTCTACAAGCATAGCAAACTAGCAAAATTCAAATGACCAAAGCATGCATGCGAAAGCTTTGCATCTGACAAAGCCTGAGAATCATGTACTGCACTTGCTAAATCATTCACATGTTTTTCATTGTCTATGAGCTTATACATCCCACAACATAAAATGCCAGAAGTAATAATGACATCACCATTTGATAGATCATGAATTGTACATTTGTTGTTAACAAATTTCAAAACCAAGGTGATCTTGGCTAATGCTCAAACTGATAATTGGATTTCTTGATCCTTGGCATAAATAAAGCATCTAACAATGTAAAAGAACTACCATCAGCAATAGTCAGAATAATCTTACCAAGTCCCATGATAGGATAAGAGGAGTTGTTGGTGCATGTGACAGTACTCCCTATAGGGGCAGGCTCGAGTGAAGTGAAGAAACTATGTTGTGAGGTAATATGTTTGGTTGCCCCACTATCAAAGTATCAAACATCTGAGTCTATTGTAGACATACACTGCTCATGAAAGATGGGTCAAAAGTGCAAATAGTAGTAAACACCCATTCTTCATTCTCCACAAGATTAGGAGACTTTGTTTTCAGTGTAGAGGCCTCTACAACAACCATTCCAGCCTCTTTCTTCTTTGCCTCTTTTGCAACCAGTTTTGGAAAACTCTTTATGACATGATCATTCGCTTTACAATATTTGCAAAACATTTTCTTCTGTTCTGTTTTCTTCTCATATGTGTCATCCTTCTTTGATTGTGCAGAATCAGCTGATTTCTACTTACCAGTAGAAGAACTCCATTTAGCTTTGCCCTTCTAACTAGCCAGGAAAGCTTGATCTGCAACATGCATAATGGACTTGTTCCGCATAGAATGATCTTCCTACAACACAATAGATATTAACTTCTCAAATGTTAAGGCATTTGGATTGCCTTTCATCATCAAAGGAAGAGTAGAAGCAAAACTCTGATATGAATTGGGAAGACCATTCAAAACAGTCTTCACAAGTGAACTGTCAGGCAAGACTTCATCAACAGAAATCAACTGCTCCTTCAAATCTTTGATCTTTGTCAGAAAACTGTCCATGGAATCTCCTTCATTCATGTGCTCACTTTCGAACTATTTTTGAAGGTAAGCAACACGCCTCTCATTCCTTGCCTGATATAAAGTGGTAAGTGTATTCCAAGCATCCTTAGTTGTTCTACAAGAATGAATGCATGTGCCTAAGCATATCTACCATCCCAAGAAATTTGTTGTACATTAGGTGTAGCAAGAACACGGACAAGAACATGAAAAATATCATCATCTTCAATGTCGTTTGCATCACCTTCAGCAACTATGTTTATAGGTATAATAGGACGTTTTTCAACACCCTGCACAATGTTCCACAGTCCTCTAGCAAGCAATACATGATGCATCATATAAGCCCATAATGGATAATTGCTACCATCCAACTTATCCTCAAAAGCCAACACATGGAATACATCACTACTTTCAGCCATGGCCACTCACTAAAATACCCTGATGCAAAAAAATAATTGTATCTAAAAAAATTGAACATAACTACCCTGACAAGTTCTGCTAAACCTATAGGACACTTTAAGATGCTTATACTAGTGAACCAAAACATGTATGTATCTTTGGCACAAAAAGATAAAATTGCCTACACAAGCATTGTGAAAGTGCATTTGGAGGCCGAAACGAGCTCAAATCGCAATTTTGGCACCACAAAGTGAAGCACTTTTCATCTCCTTATCACCCTAAGTATGCTCACCAAATTTCATGTGATTTTGAGAATGAGATCAAAGGGGTATCCACAAGATCCTAGATGAAGCAACGACCTGTACTAATACCAATTGTTGGAGTTTGAGGTTTGTGGAAGCACATGAACAACACAAGGAAGAAGAAGAAGCTTGGAGCACAGTACAATATATTGAATGTATTACCACTAGAATGTATAGAGATAAGTGACCCATTAGGTTATAGGCGTATATACAAGCGAGGGGGAAAAACATCCTAAAGAGGGAAAAAAGTGCCTCGGCAATCCTAATATGTCCACACACATCACTATCTAAATATATCAACATTGCTTGCATATTCCTTTTACTTGAATGCATGCAAAATGTATGCAAAGAAGTAAATATAATAGATATAACTCATGAAAATGCATGTGCATGTGTGTACTTCATGCATCTAGTCATACACAAACACACTACTAGTACTTCCCTTTATGATTCAACATTGAGCGTGCACATGCTTTGGTTGATCTTAAACCTTTTCCTAATGGAAGAAAACATTACAATGTGTGCAAAGTAATCCTTGAACTTTTATTGTGTGCAACAAAACATTCTTTTGGAAAGGAAAAATGGACAAACAATCATTCATTTCCATGCATGAAGTAGAAAAAATGTTGAATAGATGCAAACAAGCACCTCTACTACTTGAGTTCCTTATATATATATATATATATATATATATATATATATATATATATATATATATATATATATATATATATATATATATATATATATATATATATATATATATATATATATATATATATATATATATATATATATTTCCCATGTAACTTTCATTAACTTCTTGCCTTTTATTTAATAATCCTCAAGAATTGAAACTCTATTTTATGCTTCAATTGTGAATTAATGCAAAAAAAGAGAGAACTATGGCAAACATATATTGAAACCAAGCATAACTTAAAGAGTACTTAGCTTCATAAATAGCTACATCCATCCATTATCCCGTGAGAAGAGTTATTGTTTCTCATCCTTGAGGCTTCTACTTGAAAGAAAATCCTTCTTGACTAGTTTGTTAAAATAACAAGAATCTTGTTGTAAGAACATCAAGATGTTCTGTAGAATCAAGAAGTTGGCCAACCAGTTTTGTTACCTTTTAGAGGATGAGGGATCAAATCCCATTCCCCAAAAATATCTCTTGCACAAAAAAAAACATCTTGCTACATCAAAAAATGTAAAGAAAGAACCTGAATGCCAAGTGGATAGACTAATTTCTTCAGATCTGTTAGGGGTTCAAAACATGCCAGCTTTCTGTAGTGAGCCTTCCTTTTTTCTACTCCCTCACCTGTCTGGTGTTGCCTAAGAAACAAACATGCATAAAATCAACAGTTGTGAGCTCCATGAATGCATTGGCTAAATGGAGGGTGCATGAGCTTCCATGCCATGAGTTTGACTTCTATGACTTGCATCTCAAAAAGACTTATCTCTATTTTGCTACATTCTCAAATGAGATTAGGAGCCATAGTTACTCAGGTATAGAGCTCATAATGTTTCCATCTTGTGGTGAAGACAATAGCTTCAACTCAAAGAGATAGTGTGTTCAAATCTTAGCCCCTGCTTCTGGGTGTCAACCATTTTTTTATTTTTGCCAATAAATGGATTCAACAGTTTAAGAGAGTCGAGTAAAGTGGTGCTATGAGATATGGAGAAGAATGCATGAGACGCTTAAAGGGAATTGGATAGAGAAGGAGACAATCTATCAAGGTCACCATGGATCCTTCAAGGGCTCTAATACCTGTGCAAAAGACTAACTATTAGGACCATCACGTGCTAGAGAAATTACTCTCCACCTAACCATATGCCTTTGTATATAGCTACTTAAATCAATGAGGTCCACTAATGTAACTAGAGTCCACAAAAGCATGTGCAATATCTGCCACTCCTTTAGCACTTCCACTAGAGTCCATAGTGGTAGGTGTTCTCACCACTCGAGTTAAGTCTCTCTCGACTCAAGTTAACTCATGTTAACTCAATTTAGATGGCTCTAGAGCTCTTTGGGGAAAACTCTCTCCCAATGATCCCCATGAGGGCTGAACCCAAGAACTCCTCCTTCTCAACCTTGAGACTTAACTATTAGGCTAAGTGGATTGCTTCTTTTGGAGAGCACATGAATGTATGCTTAACTCTAGTCTCTAGATCTTTGGCCATATACATGAATGACCAAACGGTATTCCATTTCAATATTTTCTTAATCAGTCAAACACTCAAATCATAGAATTACTTTATTGCACTAGTACTATTGAACAAAGGCCTTGGAAATTTCCCATATCTCATTAGTTTTGATAGTGGCCTTGATTTGTGGAGTATTGTAGATATGAATTAGGAGGTATTCTTCTATTACATGTTTAACTCTAATGTTCTCCTCCACGATATGAACACCTTCTAGGTGGAGACCTAGAAGGCTTTAGGTTTAATTTCTTGGTGATTTCCTCTACCGTTTCATCGATTCATCAGGAACATCATGTCATACTTTGACTTGGCTCAACGATTGGTGAGAAGACTGAAGAGACTAACCCAAGTCATCCTCAAATCTTATGCATTCATGTATGCAATCCACCAATGTGGTAGGACACCATAAGTATGCTATAGCATGTAACAAACTTCACAATCCATCTAAAAAATGTGCAATAAGTTTGGCTTCAAACAATAGGTCCTAAATAATGCATATTGTATGTAATGATGTGTAGCTAACCTCAAGTTATCATTAGCTTCCTCTTTGAACCTTGTTATCATTATTGAGGTTTCATGCCTTACTCCTATTTTAGCAAATTTGTCTATAAAAGCTTTGAGTATTTTATAAAATTTTTGGAAATTATGTACTCATAGTGGTTGGAACCATGCAAGGTTAGTCCCTTTCAAGGTGAGTCCAAATGCACATTGATTAAAGAAATCATGAACTTTTACTTCATGCAACACTTGTATGAACTCAGATTCATGTGCATTGAAAATCACCTTGTCATTCATACTATTCACACATACATTTTGCCACTTCAAAATGTTGAATCGTTCTTCCAAAATTCGTATTATTATAGTGGCGTTTATGGGAGATGCACTCGAAGTAGGTTCTACAATAGTGTTGCTAGGATTATTTGGAACATTGGAGGAATGCGATTTCGAGGACCACAAGTTGGAGTAACAATGGTTTTAAGGATTTCATTTACACATTTTGATAGACCATGATGTGCAAAATGAGGTTGGACATCTAATCCCATTGGATATTATGATTTTTTCCTCTCATCCTCATAGATGGGGTGTAAAGATTGATCTGAATACTTGAACTCATGAAGGCCCAAATGATAACTAACCTTTCTCATAGGTTGTAGCTAAGTCCAAACGGAGTGTACCTCATGAGAAATTCGATCATGAATCACTTTTCTCATATTGATGTTCCTTATTAAAGAAGGTAAAGCATTGGGACGAATGTTAGCTTGGTCATCTTGTAGATCTTGTTTTCGACCATTATTATTTGGGAATTCTACTCCTTGTGGAGTGAACGCCCCTAGTTTATTAGTGAATTTGTAATAGGAACCCATCTTCTCAACTAAGAAATCTCGTTTTGGTTTGAATAGAATTATACTAGGGAGAGTTAGATCCCTAAGGTCACCCAACTTGATCGTAAAAAAACCACAGTCATCTTGATAGATAGCGACTCTTGATGCATTGATGTGTGTGAAGGTGCACCAAATTTGTTATTCACCTTCATGATTTGACATCCAATCCACTTTCATTTTGGGATCTGATTTTTGCATTTCTCTAGAACTTGATGAGGTCGTTATGTCTCACTTGGTCTTGTATGTGCTCCTAATCAAGCCTATAGAACTATTTGCGATAGAGATGATATTACGTGATGATTTATCACTTCCAATCAATTCTAGAATGTAGAATCATTCATACACATGTTTAACAATCAACATACAAAAACTCTATAGTGTAATGATTCTTTCCCTCTATCAAATTGAACTAGAGGTTGACTCAAGACTATATAATTGTACCTTATGCTTGAAAATAATAATTGATATGCCTACTTGGCTCTTTGTGAAGTCTCATTATATCTCGAATCTATCAAAAAATCTATATACCTTTGAAAAGAATATACCACAAGTTTATCCATACACTTTTGGAAGAATAGAAATGGAATTCCAGAGTATACTAGGATCCATAACGAATGTACTAAGTATGCTAAAAAGATCCATAGAGTGGAGAAATGAAAAAATTATCCCCTCCCTAAAGGTTTCTACTTCTCAAATCCCTTTACTCTTTGCTTGTGACCAAGCTTCAAGTCTCCCTCTTGGTGGTCTTTTTGCCCCCCCTTTTGTATTGGTGAAAATGTTCTAGAGGCTTCCTTGACATCTCACTTTCACTTGAAGGTCAACATGAAAAATATCATATCTTAGAATCAACACAGAGTTCAAAAAATGGATTTCTGACCAAAACATTATGTCGATTCAGGCTCCCCTTGGTAAAAACAAGCAAACAAGACTTGTTAAGAATCTCTACAAAAGATGATATTTAGGGCAATCAAATTTTTCACTTTTGATTGAAACTTGATTTTTGTCTTTCTTATGAAAACTCTTATGCCAAGTCTTATGTCCTTGAAGAGCTTAGAGTTCTACTTGAAAATAACCAATTTGAAACAAGTGGTTGTCCTAGGCTAGAGCAATCATCTAATGTAGTTAAGCAATTTCAAGGTGATTTTAGGTGTCTTTTTGCAATTGCTTATGATCCTTTAGATATATTTAAGTCTCTTATCTACTCTCCCTTGATTTTTGTGCTCAATTGGTAGGGGATGATTTCCCCAAGAAACCATAGGTAAGGGTAATCGTGGGCTAAAAATATAATCGTTTTCATTACTTTGTCCTTGTCAAGGATTGTTGGAGTAGTAATACGAGCTTAAGAACTAGCAAGAATTTAACATATCTTAAAACCCACTTAAATTCCTTAAATAATTTCCCTAAATTAGAACAATCTTCATGGTCTAAAAATAATGATTTTTTTGTCATTAACATTTAACAATCATGTATTATAATTCTAACGTTGCTCTAAGGATACCAGGAAGTTCAAAAGAAGCTAAAAAATTAACTCTTCTATGCTAAGGGAAGGCTTTGATAGGGCAATCATGGACCTCATATTTGGGAATTTTCTTCCAACTCTTGATCTTATAGGATAACATAAGCTTATCCAATGCTATCAATTTAATTCCAAGTTCAAACTGCACCTAAATGTAACATTTTCAATAGGTGATTTCCCTAAGAGTCGTGGGTGAACTTGCTTAACTTGAATTTTCTTACAATTGAACTTACCCTGGGGTTTTACAAGTGCCTTAGATAATGATTGCTCAAGAAAAATCCCTCGAAAATTCAATTTCTAGGCCTTTCTCAAGGGTGATTGCCTTAGAGCAATCATGATTTTCAAATTAGATTTTTCAGCTTTCTTTGGGAGTTTCTTTCTTAGGTCCTCCTTTGGAATCTTGATGCACTCATAAACTAACCAAAATGAAGCTCAAAATCAAACATTGGACACCTTGCCAAGGGTGACTACCCTAGAGAAGTCATAGGTGGAAACTTAATTTTTCTTGTGATTGATTTGGTCCTTTTTTACTTGAAACTCTTGCTTACAATTTGCTAAACAATCATCCATTAAAAATCTATTAAAATGTTGAATTGGTAGCCAAAAGATTGCCCTACTAGTAGATGATTTCCCGAAGGAAAACATGGTCTGAAACTTGCTCTTTTCTTGGTAGTTTTGCAGCAAATTTTTAACATGAATTAACTATTTATTGAGATGAAGATGAAGCAGAAGTACTTATAACACATGCAAAGAGCTCCATAATTACATAACTTATTCAAGGTCTTACCCTCACATGAATCCAACAAAATCTCTCCCCAACAATGGTGCAAAAAGAGGTATATAACCATGTCTCCATAACCTGCAAGCAACATAATAAAATTGTCAAAATCCATGGAGCATCCAATCAATGGTATGAAGACTGCACCCAACAAGATGTTAGTACATGCACCTACAATAAGTACAAGGAAAGCAGACGCATGCATGCATGCGCACACTCATGATTAGGCAAAATGAATGATGCTCCAAGAAGCTCTCTCTATTGCAAAATTCTAAGTACAAATCTCAAAAGTGTTTCCAAATCTCAAAGTTCTCTCCAACTATGCTATCCTAGAAAGTGAGAGCTCTTTCACTTATGTAGACTTTTTAACAGCTCTATCTGTACTATAGTGTCTGACTTGGCTTGAAAAATAGTGTCCAAAAGCTATTTGGAGTTCAAAATGATGTTAGAAAAATAAAAAGCTTGGTATGGTTAATCTAATCATGCTCATGAATCTCCATACTACTCATCTTTTACATCGTGTCCCAATTTATGAGAAAATTAAGGGTTTGTGCCAAAAAAATGTATTTTTACATAGAATTTGGGAAAACATGGTGAAAAAACCTATTTATATGGGAATTTGGGATGGAAAAAATGGTAGCCCCTTTCCTTTTTTCCTTCCATACTTATACTCCCCTTTAAAAAAATGTTTTCCAATTAATTGAGTTTTGACCACTTTGACTTTGGACTTTTTTTCTCTATTTGATCTTTGATCTTCCTCCAACAATGTTGTATCCATGGGGGATTTGAACTCATGATCTACCAATTAGGATTCCAATGGGCTAACCACATGTATATGAGGTTATGTCAAATGCAAAGCTTTGGCATGCATGCTTTGGTCATCTGAATTTTGCTAGTTTGCTACACCTGCAAAAATTTGAAATGGTATCCTCTTTGCCCAAACTTGAGGCACCCAGTAAACATGTCTCTGAAGGTTGTATTTTGGAAACTATCTTTACTTCCTGACTTTCAGCAATGATTTTATCAAGCATGCATGTGTATATCCATTGAAAGCAAAGTCTGAAGTGTTTATGTGCTTCAAATAGTTTCTACTTTTGGCTGGAAATCTCTCAGCATGTTAAATGGGCACCCTCCATTTCGATTGAGGGGGGGAATATATGCCTTCATATTTTAATGCATTTTTGGCTCAATGTGGGATAAAACAGCAGTGTACAGTGCCATATACACCTCAATAAAATAGATGTTCTGAAAGGAAGAAGAGGTTACTCATGGAGATGGTGAGGTGTATGGTCAAGAGTTAGGCTTTACCACATAGTTTCTGGCTTGAGGTTGTTATGTGTGCAGCATATGTACTTGACAGATGCCCCACTAAAGCACTGCAATCTATCACTCCATATGAGTCTTGGCATGGTTGTAAGCCATCTATTTCTCATCGTAAGCCATCTATTTCTCATCTACGTGTTTTTTGGTTGTTTGGCTTATGCATTAGTGTTTGAACAACAATCCAGATAATTGGTTGATAAAGTAGTAAAATGTATTTTTGTTGGGTACAGTTCTGAAAGCAAAGAATGTTCTTTGTATCGTCCATAGAATCAATGGATTTTGGTTAGCTGTGATGTTCTTTTTGTGGAAGATGTTATTCACCAATTACTTTCATGTACTAAGAAGACATCTATCAGCTCCAAAGACATGTATGATACTTTGATGCCTCTTTTTACAAGTGGATAGTGATGGGGGATGATTCTAACACCCCAATGCAAAAAATGGAAGATGGCTACCCTCCACTAGGTCCACATGCAGTGATATATGCTCACTGTTCTGAACTTTTCTCTGCACCAGTATAGAGACTTTAAAATGAAATTTTGCATATTTGTAGTAGACTATAAGAGCTACCTAACAAGCTTTAAATCATCCCAAATGGATATCCCAGTTGGGGGAACCACCCTCTCCAAAACAAGCTACCTGTTTGCAACACTCTCTGCCTATGTGCAGAGATATACCTTCACAAAGTTGGCAATTTCTCACAACTCACTCAGTCAAATAACTTGAAACTTTGGCAAAGTTTAGGGCGCAATATTAGAGACAAAATGAATCTTGAAATCAATGAAAATGAGTACAATGAGAGAGCAAAGAATGCTCTGCAATCTGGTATAATCAGATTTGGAAAAGCCTAACTACACCTCTAGATAGAGCGGAGCAAAATCATGAGAAAATGAGGTAAGCAAGCAAGGGGGCTGTTTGCTTGAGTTTATGACTTCACTAAACTAAGTGGGAAACTTGTGGAATGCATACAACTCAAGAAACAAAGGCGGGATGATGCTTATATAGCCTTTTACTTTTCCTACAATCTAGCTAACCACCCACCAATCAGTTTAGGTGTACTTTTTGGTGGCTGATTTGATGAGATTTGAATTTGATTGAGTTTGGTGGAGCTTCTAACTTTATTCCACGAATTTGGGTCCTCCTTTTTGATTGATCCACTTGCAAAACTCATGGTTGAGCCTTTTTGCATGATTGAGACTTGATTTTCAACATATAGTTTTGTGTTGGTCCTAATGAGGCAACTTCACAGACTATGTAGGTTTCATGTAATGATGCAGATAATTCCATTATTGATGCAGATTTATATGATGCACTTGTTGATGAGAGAGCTGATATTGAGGAGGCAAAAACTATGCCAAAATGGCTAGTGAAAACTATGCACGATGGCAAATTAGAGGCACCTCTGTCATATCATACTCAGCTAGGCTCTCATAGTGCCTCCTTTGTGTCAGATTGCTATGTTATGGCTGCCTCTAGTCTCTGTGATGAGAATGAGCCTATTTTGTTTGATGAAGCACAAAATTCTAAAAATTGGATGGCTCGTATGCAATCAGAATGTGATGCTATCATGGAAAATGGTACCTAGTCTTTATGTGACCTACCTCCTTGCAAGAAGGCCATTTAGCACTAAGTGGGTATACAAGCTAAAGCGTAAGCCTGATGGAACAATTGACAAGTATAAGGTTAGGCTTGTTGCAAAGGGTTATGCATAGTAAAGAGGCATTGATTTTTATGAGACCTTTGCACCTACCTGTCAAATGACTACTATTCGTAGCATCTTTGCACTTCCAGTTCATCATGGTTGTAATGTACATCACTTGGACATTAAAACTAGATTTTTGAATGATGACTTGCATGAAGAAGTGTATGTTTTTGAACATTGTAGCTTTGTGTAGAAAGGGCATGAAAACCAAGTGTGCAGGTTGAAGAAGGCATTATATGCTTTAAAGCAACCACCACATGCTTGGTATGACAAGATACATGCCTATCTGATTGCACGTGGTTTTGAGAACAGTCCAACTAAGAGCACCTTATATGTTAACCATGCAAATGATGTACTTCTGGTCATTGTTGTGTATGTTGATAACATGCTGCTCACTAGTCCTCGAGAAGCATATTGCTGATTTTAAGGATGATCTGCATGCCTCATTTGAGATGTCTGATTTGGAGCATTTGCATCATTATTTGGGCATTCAATTTATGCAAATCGATGGTGGAATATCTTTGTGTCAAACGAAATATATCGACACATTATTGCAGTGTTTTGTCCTTAAAGATTGCAAACCTATTGCAAATCCTATGAAGATAGGTTTACAATTGAGTCTTCATGATGCTTGAGATGCATTTGATGTTGTTCTCTATGAGCAAGCTGTTGGATGCTTGATTTACTTATGCATTACTCATCCAGATATTTAGTTTGTTGTCTCACATATGAGTAGGTTGATGCATTGCCCAGGTGTCAAGCATTGGCAGGTGATTAAGCGCATCTTTCACTACTTGAGTGGTACCCGACTACTTGGATTGTTTTATCCTAAGGGGAGATCACTACCGCAAGATTCACATTCTTTCTCTTACTCTCAGTGGGCTGGTTGCTATGACACTCGTGTGTCCACTAGATGCTTTTGCTTCATGCTTGGTAGCTCATGTATATCTTGGTTGAGCAAGAAGCAGCCTACTGTGACCACTTCTAGTTGTTAGGCTAAGTATAGGGAAGCTTTCACAACGACTCTTGAGTCTGTGTGGCTCAGATGCCTTATGGCTAATTTCGGTGTTGGTCACTCTTCTGCCACCACCATCTTTACTGATAGTCAGAGTGCATTGGTAGTTGTGAGTAACCCAATGTTCCATGCTCACGCTAAGCACGTTGAGGGGCATTATCATTATGTCAGGGAGAGGTTCTCTACTGGAGAAATCAGCTTAGTATATGTGCCCATGCAGGAGAACATTACAAACCTTTTCACAAGGCTCTACCTAGGGAGAAGTTTGAAGATTTCTGCAAATCTTTGGGCTTACTTCCTTTTGTGGAGTGATTCCACATAGGTTCGCACTTCCTTATACATGAGTGCCAATGCCTTGTTCACCGCATCACTTCTAGGGGAGTTTATTGATATCTTTAGGTAGTGATGTGTGTGGACACACTAGGACTGCCAGGGCACTTTTTTCCCTCTTTAGGAGGTTCCCCCTCGGGCTTGTATATACGCCTATGGCCTTAATGCATCACTTATCTTTGTACATTCTAGTGGTAATACATTTAGTATTGTATGTTATGCTCCAAGCTTCTTCTCCTTCCTTGTGTTGCTCGTGTGCTTACTCCAATATCATTTACCAATGTAAAAGCCTAGAGTTTACGCCAAAAGGAGAAAAAGAGAGCTTAAACTCCACAAATTCGAAGTTGTTGAGCTTGACAATCAATCAATCAATCAATCAATCAATCAATCACCAAAAAGTAGATCAGACTAGATCTTTACTTTCCCTAGATTGTGGAAAAGTGAATCGATTATATTCAACAAACTATCTCACCTTTATTTGAATTTGAAATCCACTTATAGAAGTGGTGGAACATTTTAAGATTCTATATAAAGACTTCAAAACCATTTTACAATACATTGAAGCAACATACATACACTTTCGATTTTCATTGTGTTTTTCCATTTCTTTGAACCATCTTGTAGAGGTTGTTGCTCTCTCTAGAGAGCTACAAATGGAATACTCCACCCAATCCTACAAGGTAAGCTTCAATAGGATTGATGAACAATTCCATTTCCTAACAACAAGAATATCTTATAGCACTAGCATCAGTATTCATTGGAAAGCTTTTAGCCTCTAGTTTATGTCTACAAAATTTCCAGCATTTGGTTTAGTAGATTTGGAGAAATCTCAATTTTATTGTCTTGGGTTCTATCTCTATGCAGCCTTGAAAAGTAGGGGGTATGTCTGTTGAGTGTTAAGTTCATTCCATAAGCATATATTGCATACTACTTATACTCTTGTGCATTTTATAGATGCAAATCTATGTGTATCATTCATCCAAAAGGAATTTTTTCAACTATAATCATGTTGGATGCTATGAGCATTTGAAGTTAATTGTTTCATCCAAAGATAGCAAGTTTTTTGAGCTAGTCAATATGCAAACCTATCTATTTTGTATCAACTCTTTCTCCTTGATGCTCCAAATTACATAGTGGATTTTATTGCACTAATCACATGCCTATAAGGTCTATTTGACTTTCCATAAGTTCAAGGGCTAGTCCTGTGCTAGTTGGCAAGACCAAACTTTATCACTTCACAACTCACTTTTCTACCTCCTACAAGCTTCTCCAACTTCTCTGAGTGGTAAGAGAGTGAGGAGATACATCCAAGATTTATGTCTTAGGTTCAAAATGGAGAACATTAAACCTAAAGGTACACCTTTGGGGATGAATCATGAATTTAGTGCTTATGAAGGTGAGAAAATTGAAGACATTAAAGAGTATCAAAGTTTTGTAGGTAGCTTGATATATGCTACTCATACAAGGGCAGATATCTCATATAGGGTAGGAGTGCTAAGTCAATTCATGCACTCACCAAGAAGACCACATATGAATACAACTAAGATAGTACTTAAGTACCTCAAAGGTATAATCAATGAAGTTATATTCTATCCTTACTCTTCAGATTTGGATATCAAAATCTATTCAGATGCAGATTGGGAGGGATCTAAGGATGATAGAAGAAGTAGCTCTAGTTACTTAGCATTTGCAGGTTCAAAGCTAGTATCATGGAGTTCCATGAAGCAACCAACAGTGGCTTTATCCTCAACTAAAGTAAAGTATAGAGGTTTGACCATAGAAACTCAAGAGGCAATATGGTTAAAAGCATTGTACTCGGATTTGGGATTTGTGAGTTCCAAACCTCACATATTTGGAGATAATGTAAGCTCCATGCATCTAGCAGCAAATCCTATTTTCTATGCAAGAACCAAACACATAGAGTTTCATTATCACTTCATCACGAAGAAGCTCACGGCAAAGGATATGATGAAAAAGGCAAGTAGCAGATATGATGACAAAGGCACTTGATGGAATAAAGCTTTGCAAATTTAAATCAATGGAAGATATTCAACCTATTAGAGAATGAAGACTCAAGCATACTTTAGCTTGAGGGGAATTTGTTGAAACATCAAGCTTACACTATGCTTGAGGTGGATTAGCTCTACATCCAAAATTCATCATTTGTATTGTGTCGAAGTTTCCCATTGAAGAGATTTTTATTTGTGCTCATTTTTGGTATTTTTCATAAGAATTTTTTTATGAATCATTTACCAATGTAAAAGCATAAAGTTTTACACTTGTAAAAGGAAAAAAAGAGAGCTCAAACTCCATGACTTTGAATTGGTTGAGCTTGACAATCAATCAATCACCAAAAAGTAGATCAGATTAGATCTTCACTTTTTCTAGATTGTAGGAAAGTGAATTGATTCTCTTCAACAAAATATCCCACCTTGATTTGAATTCGAAATCCATGTGTAAGAGTCATGGAACATTTCAAGAGTCTATATAAAGACTTCAAAACCATTGTAAATACATTGAAGCAATATACATACACTTTGGGCCATCATTGTGTTGCTCCTTCATTTCTCTGCACCATCCTCTTCAACAGTAGTGAATTGGCAGAGTCTTCTACTCTTTCTATAGGGCTCCAAATGGAATGAATCAACCTTCACTGGAAATTTATTACTTTTCGGTTTATGTGTACAAAATTTCAAAGCATTTGATCGAGTAGATTTGGAGAAATCGCAATTTTAGTGTCTCGGGGTCTATCTTTGTGTAGCCCTGAAAAATAGGGGGTACCTCTATTGAGTGTTAATTTCATTCCAAAAGCAGATCTTGCTTATTAATTGTACTCTTTTGCATTTTATACACTCAAGCATATGTGTAGCATTCCTCCCAAAGGTGATTTTTCAATTGTAATCATGCTAGTTTCTATGAGCATTTGAAGTTGATCATTTCATCCAAAGATAGCAAATTTTTTGAGCTAGTCAATGCACAAACCTATTTGTTTTGTATCAACTCCTTCTCCTTGATGCCCCAAATTACATAGTGGATTTTATTGCACTTATCACATGCCTATAGAGTCTATGTGACTCTCCATAAGTTCAAGGGCTGGTCCTGTGGTGGTTGGCTAGGCCAAAGTTCACCACTTTGCGACTCACTTCTACCTCATACAAGCTTCTCTAAGTTCTCTCAAGAATCCCCTAGGATTTCCTTGACTTGATGTCCTCATTCTCACACAATCTCTTGAAACTTTCTTGTTTATAACCTTGGAGTCATGAATCCTTGTTATAAGCCTTGTTTTCTTGAACCTTCTTGTTTGCAAGCTTGGAGCCTTGAATCCTTGTTCTCTACCTTGGTGTATTGAACCTTCTTGTTCACAAACTTGGTTTCTTGACTCAACATCATTACCTTGAACCTGAATTTTATCCATGATTTATATCTTGAACCTTCCATAAAGTCCTACCTAAGGAAATTTAATTCTCATATCTTTCCAATGGTACCTTATGTTGAGATATCAAGCTCAACATGTGATGCTCGAGGATGACACATACGACTTTAATTTTCTTTGAGTTGTATAGTAGTTACATGGACAATGATATCTCAATGAGCTTCATTGGATTTATGTTATACTTTATGGAACAATGGAATGTTATATGGATTTTAATGTCTTGAGGTTTTTAATGTGATTGTGTTTTGATTTAGTAGGTGAAGACTCATGAGGGTGTGAACATGGGTGGACTTATTCAAATATTTTTGAAGATAGTTGAAAGATAGTATAATCTGATAGGCTCATCCATCAAAGTATGTGGGGGGCAATTGTACCTAATCTTGTGTTGAGTCTCTTGTCTTTCTCTATTCTTTGAGTACTTTTTGTGAGATTTCATTTTTGTACTATCCTCGATGTATGTGTGTCTGCAAGATCTGGTCAATAGTGGCATCAAGCCCAAGGTACATTTGTAGAGGTGTGTATCGATCTCTGATTGTTATTAGCGGCATCTGCTCGTGATTTGACATCCGCTTTGGTCATCTGATCCAAGTTTTTTCTTATTAAGTTTGTTTTTTTAATTTGTCGGTGTGTTTTTTTCAACTTTTTTTGAATTTGTTACTGTGCATTATGCTCTTGTCACACCATGCACTATGATCACTGTGACATTTTACTCACTGTACTCATTGTGCTCACTATAGCATTCTACTCATTGTGCTCACTGTGCTCATTGTACTCCCTGTGCCTCAATGCTTCCTGTGCACTGTTCATTGTTCGAGTTCGGTTCGGTTATCAATTTTGGCTATCAATTCGGTTACTCCTTTGAGTTCATTTATCAATTCGCTTATCCATTTGGTTACTCCTTCGACTTACTCCAAGGTGTCTACTAAGGCATAGAACTATGGCATAACTTTGGTATCTTTGGCATCTTTGGTTTCTCTGGCAGTCATGGTTCACTTTGGTTCCCTTTGGTTATGTTGGGAGCCATTGGCTATGCGTGAACCAATTCTATCTTATGAGTGGCAATAAGAGCTTCCTTATTTCCCTATTTAGCCTACTTATTTCTCTAGTTAGCTTACTTAGTTCCTTATTTAGTGTCTATGAGATTTGAACCCACAATCTCACACTTACAAGAGATATGCTTTATCCACTAACCTATTTTCACTTTTTGATACCCCATTCCTTTTAATTAATATTTAACATTACTTTTAACACTCTCTTTTTCTTATTTACTTATTTATTTATTTATATATTTGACACTCTCCTTCCTTTATTTATTTATTTATTTATTTATTATTCACTCTCATTTATTTTATTTATTTATTTATTATTATTACTATTATTTTTTTATATATACACTATTGTTAAAGTTCTTTTCACATGTTTAGTCCTAGGTTTTGATTCTACATAAGTCCATGGAACCTACCCATAATACCGAGGGTTTTGGTACACCATCCCTACCTGGGGTACCGATTGAGCAACAATTGGAGTTTTTATGACACGAACTCCAACATGCTCAAGACAAAATAAAAGAATGTGATGTTGCACTCCAACAACTGCAAAGTGATGACAATAACCTAGTTAGGGTGGTGAAGGCCATTATCATTGCTCAAACACAAGGCACATAGTCCAAGATTGGTGCCAAAAATTTCCAATTTTTTGCAATTCGATGGGCGAAAGGATGGCCAATTTGTTCTTTCATGGCTATCCCAATTTGATGATTTTATTCTAATGAATCATATTCTAAAATTGAGAAAGTGAAATTTGTTACTAATTATTTGGTGGGTAAGGCCCAGTTATCGTGGAATATTTTGCAGCATAGCACCGATCGCCCCACCACATGGATCACATTTCAAGAAAAGATCAAGGAGTCTTTCTTGCCTCCCTAGTTCCACTTACATGCTTGTCGATCATGGACAACTTTTGGATGGAAAGATTGAGATATTTTGTCTACTTACACTGAATGCTTTTGGCAACGACTACTACTTATTCGTTTGCTTGAAATAGTTCCTGAAGATTCCTTGTAATCAAAGTATGAAGATAGTTTGGAGATGGAAATCCAAACCACGCTCAACACACTACAACCCTCTATGAAGTTATATATTTTGCACATGATGCTGAAAAGGAGTTTCAATCCATCACCAAACCAATTCACTTACAACAAACGCATCCACGACAACACCAAATCAAGCCCAATTTTCCTTTCAAGCATCCTTTCACTACTTTTTCTTCTCCTACTTTTCAATGCCCTCTTGCTTTTCAGTGCCCTTTCCAATCGAATTTCTCACCAGTACCCAATACCACCCCCTTACAACCCACCAAACCTCAAAGCCTTCAAACGACAATGGATTCTCAACAAAAGAGGCCCCATATTACTTGCTAGCATTTTGCTAAGTTTGATCATACCAAAGCTAAATGTAGGTTGCGAACTCGTGGTATGAAACTTCTTGGAGCTCAAGTACACAATATGAAGGTGGCTCATGAAGACACTCAACCTGTTTAGATTGAAGAAGCATTGGAAAAGGAGCTAAATACCTTAGGTAACAAAATTTCTATTCATTCTCTACTTTGCATGCAAGGTACTATTAATGGTAAAGTTGTTAATATTTACATGATGGTGGTAGTTCACATGATTTTATTTCTTATACACTAGTGCAAGATCTTCAATTAAATCCACTTCTATGTATAAAGTTAAGGCTAAATTTCAAGGAAATAGATATAATGTTACAAGTGAAGTGCATAATGTTCAAATTTGTATAGGTTCATATGTAGATAAATGCACATTCTTAATTGCTCCTTTGCAGTCATATGATGTTATACTTGACATGGCTTTTCCTCATGATTATAATCCATGCATTGATTATCATACACACACAATAACTTTTAAGTTTAACAATCAAGATATTTCTTTGTCGGCAATGCATGATTTCCAAACATTTCCATTAATTAGTCATACTCAAGTAAAACATGCAGTTAGGAAAGGCTACAACTCATGTATTGTTTTTATCAATAACACAGTTGATTACACACATACACTTCCTAATTCACATAAATCATTTATGGATTCTTATAAGGATTGTTTTATGGTTGATTTTCGTTCTAAACTACCACCTTCTAGGGGATCTCTTGACCATAGTATAGACTTAATTCGTGGTAGTTCTCCTCCCCAGAAAGCACCTTGTAGGCATGGACCTTCACATAAAAAAAATAGCTAATCAAGTTAATAACTTACTCCACAAAGGACTTATCAAGCCTAGTTCTTCTCCCTTTGGAGCACGTGTCCTCTTACTGGAGAAGAAGAACAAGACTTATAGGATGTGCATTGGCTATAGAGCACTCAATAAGATCACAATTAAAAACAGATATCCTATTCCTGGGATAGATAATTTGCTAGATAAACTTCGTGGAGCACATGTTTTTAGCAAAATTGATCTTAAATCAAGGTATCATCATATACAAATGACACAAAATGACATTTATAAGACTGTCGTTAGAACTCAAACTCGTCACTTTGAATTCATGGTAGTGCCGTTTGGACTCACCAATGCACCTGTTATATTTGCATGCATGATGAATAACATTTTTCTTGATTACCAAGCTTTCGTTCTTGTTTTTGTTGATGATATACTTGTCTATAGTGAGAATGATGATGATCATGAAAAGCATTTAGTAGTAGTCTTTAATTTGTTATGGAAAAAAAAAACTTTATGCCAATCTTGAAAAGAGTTATTTGTTCCAAAAAGAATTAGAGTATTTAGTCCTTATTGTTTCTAGTCAAGAAATTCATGTAGATCCAAAGAAAATTAAAGTAATTGAAGAATGGCCTCTACCTCAATCTGCGAATGATGTACGCTCTTTTATCGAGTTACCTAGTTTTAATAGAAATTTTGTAAAAAAAATTTCTTATTCAGCACTTCCATTCACATTATTATTGGAGAAAAAGTTAAATTTTGCATGGGGACTAGCACAACAAAAATCTTTTGAAAAACTCAAACATGCACCTGTTTTGCAATTATCACATTTTTCACAACCTTTCGATGTAGTTATAAATGCTAGTGGTTTAGGCATAGGTTTTTTATTAATGCAAAATGATCATCCTATTGCATTTGAAATTAGGAAACTTGAACCTTCTCGAAAGAATTACAATACATATAATAAGGAACTTTTAGCTATTGTGCATGCTTAAAAAATTTTCGAAACATTACCTTATGGGTTCTAAAGTTTTAATTGAAGCAAACCAGTAGACTCTTAAGCATTTATTAAATCAACCATGGATTTTTTACAAACACGTTAAATGTTCTTCATTTATGATCCTATGGACCATGGGAAAAATTTTCTATGGATTTTATTATTGATCTTCCTACAACTTCATCTCATAATGATATGATTTGGACAATTTTTTATAGGTTTAGTAAACACGCATATTTCATTCCTTGTAAAAAGACTCTTACACCTCAAGCTGCCAAGTTATTTATTAAATGTATTTTTCTACATCATGGTTTTCCAAAAGTTATTCTTTCAGATCAAGATGTTTGTTTTTGTAATCACTTTTGGGTTGCATTATTTCAAAATTTAGGTTCCAAAATACACTTTAGCTCTACATTTCATCCTTAAAGTAATGGGCAAAGTGAAGCTACGAATTAGTACCATTTTAGATTTATTACCTTGTTATTCTTTAGATAATCCAAGTAATTTGGATGAGAAAATTCCTTTACTACGGTTTGCATATAACAACACAACACATACCACTACTTGACATGCACCATATGAAATTGTTTATGGTAAAAAGCTTCCCACTTCCATGTCTATCACTCAAGCTGATATTCCTATGGCTGATTCTTTTGCACAAGATCATATTTCTACACTTCATGATGTTTATGATCAAACATTACAAGTATAATGTTAATAAGAAATGGGTTGCTAAACAGTTTAATGAAAATGATTTTGCATGGTTACAAATAATTAAAAGATGTTTGAAAATATTTCACAACACCCTAAAGTTAAACTTGTACCATGTTATAATGGACCTTTTCATATCATTCAAAAAATTAATGAGAAGGCTTTTAAATTAGACATACCTTCTCGTTGGAATATACATAATTCTTTTCATATTAGTTTATTAAAATCCTTTAAATGAAATTTACCACTAACTCCTATTTTACACGATCCTCCTTTACTTGAAGAGGATGCTGAAATTTTAGTGCCAGAGAAAATACTTGATTATGATGGTACTACTACATGCACATGTAACCAATATCATACATATTTAGTTAAATATAAAAATCACTCACTTGAAGAATCTCAATGGATTCATAAAACATCACTAACTCCACATTATGATCACTTGATGTATGCATATCATTCGCAGTCACATTAAATTCTAGTTTTCCATTTCCATGCATGTGTTTTTAGTATGAAAAATAAGATTTTGTGCTAATTGTATGCTGCTAAGATTATTACAATCAATGGTATTAGGATTTCGTACTTCTACACACTTGATTCTCCATCAATATCTTCAAAACTTGTAGATATCTTATTACCATAAAAAATCTTTTCTTTACCTTTTTTGGATGCAATTGATGAATTTAATAGACTGAAATTTCCACAATCTTCCACTCGGGCTTGATTTGGAACTATTGCTTGGTGACCCATTTAACCCACTTAGAAATTGAGATTCTATGCTTGAATTTACAACATTTCCTTTGTCATTTGAGTCAACGTTAAGTCCTTCTTTTGCATCAGTATAGAATCTTGGTATTTCATCAAACACCACTTCTCTATTTACCTTTTCCTGTCGTATGAGTGGGTTGTAACATTTATATCCCTTTTGCTCAAGGGAGTACCCAATAAAGATACATTCTTTTGCTTTTGGATCAAGCTTCATCCTCAACTCATCTTGAACATGTACATATGTGATGCAACCAAATGCTTTCATGTGTGATATATTTGGATTTTTACCTATAAACTTCTCTATGGGCATTACTTGATGTACATCTATAGTTGGAGCTCTATTCACAATGTATACAATAGTGTGCACATCTTTTGCCCAATAACAATGAGGCATATTTTTCTTGCTACTTATGCCCATCATGGCTCTTGTTATTTTCTACAATATGTTAATTTTTTCATTCACCAATACCCTTCTTTTGTGGCGTGTACCTACATGAAAATTTCTTTCGAATTCCATGACTCTTGTAATGATAGGATTACGATCGACACACCTAGAGAATGAATGATACTCTCCTCCAAACCAAGCCTCATATATATATCCTCCTTCAAGGAGCGGTCAGATTGGCAAGTGGCTACATGTCTACCATGTGTCTAATTTCTCTCAATTCCACTTAAGTGGATGGCCAATAATGTGTCCTAGTTCACTTGAGATCAAGTCAAATGGTCCTTTTAGAAGGCTTTATATTTTTTGGGAAAGTCTTCTCCCATGTCTCTCATGGGATTTGAACCCAAGACCTGCTCCTTTCTATCCTTGAGGTAACCACTAGACCAAGTGACTTACTTGGTTTTACTCTTGACAACCTGAGGCTTAACTTAAGACAAAGCCACTTTATAGCATTCTTTCCCCCTTGGAAGAATTTTTTTAACCTTGAAAAATTTGAGCTACATATATGCATTGTATGCTTTCCCTCGAGTCTCATGTTCTAACTTTGAAGAACATGGCATACATTCATTTGATTTCAAACTTAGAACTAGAAAATTAGAAATGTGTGCTAGATTGTGGAAACTCTTTCCCAAGTGGAATTTTCCTCAGTTCAATCCTTCCATTTTACCAAGAACTCTTCATAAAAATGAATTCTTGTACATTTTTCTCAAGTGTGAAGTATCCTTTTAGGATCATGAAAAGCTATTTCACTTACTAAAAGTGGAAATAATATCTATTGTTTGACGAAGTTATCTAAATTTATCAAACTTTTTTTGGGTTGGATAACATGGAATACTAGATGAATCCAACTTTCCTTTGGAAGTTGTAATTCATATGCCCACATGCCAAATTTTTTGGTTATTAGAAGAGTACTACAATATCCTAGCGATAACTTAACGCATTTGTTTGTCTTTAGCTTTTCCTATCTTTACGAAACTTGGAGATAAATGTGATCTTGAACTTGAAAAGAAATTTCATGTCTTTTTGGATCAACATAAGATCTTTCTTGATATTGAGCTCTTTTCAAGTTTTCTTTAGCTAACTTAAGTTTGAAATTTCTTGAAGGAATTCTTGAGTTGCTCGAAACCTTTCATTTTGAAGCCCCATTGCATATGAAGACCTAGCCTGAAACCCATAAATTAACATGAATGGATTGAATTTAGTTGATGAGTTCTTGGAAATATTATAGGCAAATTTGGTTAAATGAAGATAATTTTCCCAACCAATTTGTTTGGAAGTAACATAAGCTCTCAATATATCTTCCAAAATTTGATTTGCATTTTCAGTTTGTCCATCCATCAAGGGATGCTCAATTGTGCTCATGCTCAATTAATTTTAAATTCTATTAAACACTACTCACCAAAAATGACATGTAAATCTTGCATCTCTATTAGAGACTATGTCTACTGGAAGGCATGAAGTTTGTAAATTTGATTTACAAATATCTTTGCCAATTTTGGAGTCTTATATGTACTCTTAAATAGTATACACTAGGATAGCTTAGGCAGTCAATCCACAACTACCATCAATTTCTAGGCATAGGGTAACCCTATAATGAAGTCCATGGAGACACTTTTCCCATTTTCCTTAAGGAATCTCCAAAGGATGCAACAAGCCTCCAATTTTCAAACTTTCAAATCTATTCATTTGACATTTATGGAATTTAGATACATATATCTATACATGTTGATGTATACTAGGCAATAGGATTAACAAATTCATAGGTTTGGTTAATGCTAGGATGTACTGCATCAATGTATCATGGCATTCAGAAAGTACTTGATTTCGTATTTCCATCTTACTTGGGAGACAAACCTTATCTTTATAGAGCAAATACACATCTTTTTTGGAATAATTTTTAATTTTCCTTTGAAAGTACTTTCTTCATCTATCAATGCTTTCTCAGCTTCTTTATAGGCTTTACTAGAGCTTGGTTCTTCTTTGCAATTGCCTTTCAAAATAGAAATAAATTCACTTTGAACTTGTACCAAACTCAATTTTTTGAGCATGGGCATCTTACTAAAGGTGTTTGCCACTAGATTGAACTATCTTCCTCTATATTTGAGCTCATAATTGTCAGTCATATAACAATGATGAGTATCAATGTCAATTGAGATCCACCTCATAATTGTCAAGTTGTGGAGATATGATGGTGATATGAAGATCATGGGCAAGTGATGTGCATAGATGTGAAGGTGAGAAGCACACAAGATGCACACACACAAGGTAGAGCCAATAGAAAGGAACAATGGATATGCGTATAGCTTCACAAGATTACAATGTCTTTCTATCTCATACAAGCTCTCTTCTCAAAACGTCTAACAAAGTCTCTCCAAAGGTCTCTTCCAAAGTGACCTATCTAGCTCTTTTTATAGTTTTTGGGTGAGTTTTGGTTGTTTCAAACCTAGTGTCTGGCATACTTAAAAATTAGGACTTGATGCTAATTTGAAGGTCCACATGAGCTCCAAATATAATGAAATCCGAGACATAGACTCTACCTAAGTCCTCAAGCTTGAGGAATCCTTGGTTTGCACAAAATGGAGCATATATTTACAAATGGGAGATTTTTATACAATGGATTATTGATATAAATCATTGTTTTATAGAAAGTTGTGTGTTTATATTAGATTTCAATTTTGGTTCTTCCTTCACATGCTTCCTCTTCTCTTGTGACTTCTCTATCCTCAAATTTTCGCTCTTCTGGCTTGGCCTTGATCACAGACACTCCCTCCCTCTTGCGTTTGTCATCCTTGATATATCTTTTTTGTTGGGAGTGGTCAATGTAGTTTTGTAAAATGTGTATGTCCAAAGAGTCCTCTACAATTTGCAAGCCTTATGATACTTCAAATCTTTTTCGTCCAACTGCTCATGGAGTTTCGAGTTGTTGTTTTCTATAATGCTCAAGATATTGTAGTGTCTCACAAGAAAATAAATGCAATAACGTTGTAGATTTGGAATTAAACACCTCTTAATGATATTTCCAAAAGACTAATGCAAACATATTTTGAAAGTTTTGTTTGTAGCAAGATAGGCGATACTTGATCTGACAATGCTAGGCATAGAAGATTTTGGTCGATGGTTCAATGCTCATGTCATATACAAAATTGGGGTTACCTTTTTCAAAGCTAGGAGCATTGACATGTGGTTCTTTGATTTTTTTTGAAGACCTTGAAAAAAGTTAGCATCATATCAAAGATTTTCATGCATATATGAGTAGCAATGTCTTGCATTTTGGACAATCATAGGAGCCAATATATGATGGTGGCAATCA
Source organism: Ceratopteris richardii (assembly GCA_020310875.1). Lineage (NCBI taxonomy): Eukaryota > Viridiplantae > Streptophyta > Polypodiopsida > Polypodiales > Pteridaceae > Ceratopteris > Ceratopteris richardii. Next base: position 79,537,081 of record CM035423.1, on the reverse strand, counting down.
TATCAAAGATTATGGGTGTTCCTTATGGTGGTGCTAGATAAGGATATTTAAGACCATTGCAATAATTACAATTGTTTTTTACCTTGATGGCAAACGATTTTGAGCTTCATTGGTAAGGAATAGGCACATAACATAGGTTTTAGATTATATGAATGGGAGCCTTAAGTTTGCATCATTTTCAAGTAGTCCTTCAATAACTAAGCACACAAATTTGGTTGAAAATATTTTTCCCATTTGGTAGTTGCAGGTCAATGTTCGAGCTCGAATTGCATGGTGAATGTTGGTAAATTCCCCACAATACTTTTGATCTCTGTATTATATTTTTCCAATAGAAAAAATTATGGGTAATATTGTAATTCATTAGTAAGGATTGATCTTCTAAGTGCTATTTGTCGAAAGTACTCATATTTGAGTATTGTTTCTTCGAAGAGGGCTAATGATGCTTACTAAACTTCTATCCTGATTGAGTGTGTCTTACCAATCTCTTCAACCTGCTTTACCCATGCTACACATTGAAGCTCAAATACATCCTATCCTGCATTTGTAACCTGACCATCAATTGCTAGTTGTAGTTCATATTCTGCTTCATAGATAGGATCCATGGGTATTTGAACCATCTCTTTAGATTTCAATAGGTTTGGGGGGAGTTCCTTCCTATATGAGTTTTAGAGTGATCTCATATTGCTGGAGTTGAGTGGACATATCCCCTACTTGCTTTCAAAGTTCTTCCAGTTGGCATTGGGTTTCTAGTGAGAAACTTATTATGGTGTTGTCTAGTGGTGGAAGTATGGTGTCTTTGGGTTCTACTAATTCTTTTGAAGCCATGAGTTCTTCATCAATATTTCCATGTTCTTTGACTGATATGATGTAATTTTCAAGCATGTTTTTGATGGATTCAGATGGCACGGCATGGAACCATGATGGGCTGATAGGAGCAATTGTGATCATTTTCATGGTAGCTTTGAAATTCTCTGCATTCTATCATTGGACCCGTGTGTTCTCTTCTTTTGTTGTATCAAGGTGACTATGCAATAGTCCCATATTGCAACTCAGTTTGGAATTTCATTCCATATGCATGTGAAGATGATTTTCTAGTTCTTGTAGATTTTCACAATTTTGGTTTCCTAGTTGTGTTTTAGAGTGATCTAAGCTTCCTTTAAAGTTTTATACTTGGTGTTAAGAGAAAAAAATTTCAACAATTAACACATTAAATTGCATTTGCAATGAAGATGCTTGTGCTTGAAGAGCCTCATTAAGTTGGACAAGTGAGGCATACTCTTCTTTGATTTGGTTCATACATGCAAACATGTGTGATTGCATTCTTGATTCTATGTATGGAGAAAACTAGATTGGTAAGAATATATGCTATATGTGGAACATGGAATATAGGGCAAATGGGGAATGGGTTTAGGGAAGTGGGAATGTTGGTGAGTAGTGGTGGTGGAGGGGGAATGTGGGATAGGGGAGGTGGAGTAGTTGGTAGAGGGGGTGGGGAATCAAGGTGCATGGTGAAATGTCCATGGATTCTATGATGGGTGCATGCATGGTAGAGACAATGAATAGAGGAAAAGGTGTGTGATGTGTGGTGCCAACAAGTGGGGTTAGAGGTGAGGGGGGAAGGGAGTGTGGCAAATGGATTATATAAACTTTCATAAGACACAAAAGATTGAATGAATTGAGTTATGGAAGAGGATCTTGGGTAGGGGGAAAGCTAGAAATAAAGGTTGGGTGGTTGGATGGGTAGCTACAAGATTGGGATGATTGGAGGTGGTTGGATAGGAATTGGTGAAGAGGCAGTGGTGGCTTCTAGGTGGGGTTTCAAACCCTGATTGGAATTCATGTGAACAGGTTTTAGTGAACACAAGTGGTGAGGTCATACTGCCAAAGGAGGAAGTGTCAATGGGAGGGGTGGGTAGTGGGGTGTTTCCTTAGAGTATGGAATCATAGGAAAGATTAGGTAGTACTAATACTTGGATGGTTCTGTCTTCAAGGGTTTCTTGTCAAATACATTGTCGGTCATATTTGGTGAGTGATTTGTTCATCAAGAATCAAAGGGCATCAACTAAAACCATTACTTCTGCTAATAGATGCATGGTTTCAATAAAGGCTTCATCAAAGCTGCTATCATTTAGTTCTTATTGTAATAGTGCATGGCTCTCTGCATTTATTTAATTTTTTGGTTCTACTTCTTCCATTCGAGAATACAATCTTTATAGTGCTTTTGTGTAGGTTAGGCAATCAGGTTGGCCCTCATCTTCTTCCTCCTCTTCCTTCTACTATTGTTCACCTCATTCTTGTTCTTCCTTTCTATTTGTCTATGAGTCTATGTACTTGAGCCATTCATATTCTTGTGGGACAAATTGAGTGTCTGAAAATTCAAAATTTGGTAATGGATCTGGTATCTCAAATTCAAAGGAGGGTCCAGCATCATATGTGTCCATAAATGCTTCCTCTATTATGGGTGTTACTTGGGTTGTTTCCATTTCTACTACTGTTTCTTATTTAGTTGCGCATTGCTGCTCTAGTCATGATAGTCAGATTGTGAAAGGTGGGACAACTGGTGTTTGAGACAAAGGAGTTTTGAGACAAAAAATCTCCTTTGTTGCGTTTGACATGAGGAGATTTTTTGTCCCTTAGTAATAGAAACACACTTTTTTGGAAAATAAGGGGGCTCCAAAACATGTCTTGATTCCCTAGGTATGATTGAATCATGAAGAGCTATAGGTGTAGGAGAATCTAGGACATGTGTGTACTAGGAATAAGAAGGTTTGTGGCCTTCTAATTCAACATGAGGCATTTATTGTTGAACCAAACCTATAGGATTCATTTTCTTAGGCTCAAGTCTACAACTTGATCATAAATACAGTCTTGGGCCAACATTAGAGATTTCGTTAGATATTCATCATGGCATACTAGGATCTTGATGATTAGATGGACCTCATGTAGAATAATAGGTATTTTTGCCTCCTAAGCATGAAATTTCTACACCTCATAGGCCTACAAGATACCTCTCTATTAGGTTTACTTGTAAGCCCATGATTAGACAACATGAATAGTACTTGTAGCCACTCCTAATTCAATCAGGCTCTAATTGTATCTTGACCCAGCCTTAGGGGATCTAGTAAGGATTGTTCCCTCCCCACTAGCATCATAGTTTGTAGTGTTTGTAACCATTAGGATATCCATGTTAGTACCCATTGTGTTGGCCTATAGCCCTTCACCTAGCTTCTATTTAAATCACGATCTAAGCTCTATATAAGAAGTGCATAGGTGGATAGAACCATCTATATCTTGTGTATTTTATTGAGTTACATTGTATTAGATTTATGAGTTTGAGTCATCCTAAGTTGAGTTTATCTTCTACTCATCTTGATTCAACTTTCCATTACTACCATATCTCTTGTGTTTTCCCATGACTAGCAATATATATATATATATATATATATATATATATATATATATATATATATATATATATATATATATATATATATATATATATATATATATATATATATATATATATATATATATATATATAACCTTGATCCTATATATGTAGTGGTAACTCTTACATGGTATTAGAGTTGCACCACTAGTTCATCCTTATTCATTGTTTTTTTGCATGGTATCACAAATTAGGAAGGTATAAAAGATTGCAGAGATTGTGGAGGCCAAGGAATCAACTTTAGAGTTCTTAGGAGTTAAAGGGCTTCAAAACTAGAGTTGGTGGGAGGTAAATGCTTCAAGGCTTGAGTTCTTGGGACATAAAGGCTTCAATGCTATGGGGATGTCAAGATCTAGAAGTGGAAGTGGAAGTGGAGTTGACAAAAGGGAGTTTGTCATGCAAACACTATGGGTTCATCCACCAACTTTAAGTGAAGGCAAGTTAGATGGAAAAAATTATTTTCTTTGGAAGTTGAAGATTATAGCTATCCTTGATTCTTACAAAGCTATTTGTTGACCATTTTGGCTTAGTACTGCTCCTACTAGAGATGAACTTGCATCTGTTTCTAATTGAAAAGTTTATTCAGATTTACTATTTGTAAAACTGGGGCCAAAGCTAAAGCAAGTTTCAAATCTTGGAAACTATTTGCTTGTTCTCATTTTCATTCTGATTTCTTTTGCTTCCCCTTGAGTTGATTAGTCAAGAGTATTTCTATCTTGGCATATCATGACATGAACTTCCTATAGGATCCGCAAGCTATGCAACCTTTGATTCGACATTAGAAAAGTGCCCAAAGGCCTACTCTGACATTAATAATCTATATTCTAAACCTTTCCTCTCAATGGAATTAGTTTTTTATGTTTCCCCTTCCATCATGGTTTCCTCAATGTGAGTAGGTATGTCCTTAAATCCTACATCCAATGCATCTTTTGCATGTGCATGACTTGAAAGAAAGACTTCTTTGTGATGCATGTGTTGTTATCGTAAGTATCTATTTGAAAGGCCAAATGACCATCAAACACTCTTGTATATGTTTGTTATAATAAAGCATATAGTGTTTTATTCATCCACAAATCGTATTGAGGCCACCCATTTATGAAACTTGCATACAATGAACTCATACTCTCTATTCTCTCATTCTTGTGTTTTTTTAACTTTGATCATGTTTTGGGTTTCGAGGCTTTGTTCTTTACTTTCAAAGCGTGTTTGAAGCATTTTTTGGGTGATTATTGGAGCCATTTCATAGTATTTTCATGCATAGTTCTCTTTACACACATTCAAGAACCTCAAGAAGAATGTTCCTTTGTGCTTCTTGGACATTGGATATTCAGCTTTGAGATAGTGTTTTCGGCCGCAATAGTGATTTTACAGGTTTCTTGGAGCACCTTTTAGTTGTGGTGAGAGCAGCCACTGCAAGTTTATGCAGGTGTTTTGGATCTAAAGAATGGAGTTGATAGACACTTGAAGGTATTTTTGGTTAGTGTTTTGGCTATAAATCCAACCTTTAAATAACATTTTCTTGCATATACTAATAACATACACACTATGTATGCATTCATGGATATTGCTTATGTATGCATTCATGGATATTGCTTATGTATGCATTCATGGATATTGCTTATGTATGCCCATTTGGTCATTGATATAGCTGTTACATTTTTTCATAGCCTTGGCATGTTAAAGAGGGTCATGGTCAAGTTTTTATGAGCTCTGCGACACCCAGATGTCGGTGTCCCATTGGTTATGCAAGTGGAAGACCTACCCTATCCTCACCATAGGAGATGTATGCTAGTGGATTCATAAGTGCTCAATAAGCGTACCTGGATTCTTTTAGTTAAGTGATTATATGCAGTGGAGTCAGTGATTCACTTTGGAACTTTACATGTCACTGCTCACAATTTTATGAGTTTTCTACATTAGTCATATTGTCATTTTGTAGAGTAGACTCTAGCAAAATTTTTCAAGATCGTAGATTTTCCAAGTATATAGTGGTTGACTTTACTTCTTGAAAAAATTATTGGTATGAGAAAATACATTCTCACATAGTCTCTTTGGTTGTTCATTATTGTTCATTGATCCATTTTTTTGAGGACTTTACCAAATTTTTCCTAGAATTCGACACTTGGCCATCTTTTCTAAGCTTTACAAATGTTTGGAATATTCTACCTCCAATATCATTCTAGTCGATTCTCTATCATCATGGCATCACAGGTCCTAGACACATCTGGTGGATCAAGGTCTAGTGTCACTATTCCAAAGAGGAGCTATAACTTGCAGGGCAATGACCATTTTGAGATCCAAAAATTTGATTGCACAAACTTTGCTCTATGGAAGAACCAAATTAAAGATGTGTTGATTCAGAGGAAGAATGAAAGCTAGTAAATGGAATCTCAAAGAAGACAATTGATATGGATAATGATGATGATTGGATGAGTTGGATGAAATGGCTAGGTCTATGATTTGATTGCACCTCGCACATAATGTTTACTATACATTATTGGACTATGAAAGTGGAGATGAGCTTTGGAAGTATGCAACACTTATGAAAACAAAATAGATAAAATAAAGTATATCTAATGAGAAAATTATATGAGCTTTGCATGAATGACACAGATGGCATTGTTGCTTATTTAAATGAGTTTCATGCTATATTTTCTCAATTATAGGCTCAAAAATGGAGATGGTTAATGAAATTAATGCATTCTTGTTGCTATGAACCTTGCCATCATCATGGAATACATTTTGCACACCTATTAGCAATATTTCACCTTGTGGTAAAATGTTCTATGATGACATATGTGGATCATACTTGAGTGAAGATATCAATAGAAATTCTATGGTTGGCACTTAGAGTTCAGAAAACATATAGTGTTTGTGATTCTTACCAAGGAAAGAATCAGCAACATGGTGTAAGCAAGAACAAGGAAAATAATGGTCAATGGCATAAGAGTAGAAGTAAATAAAAGAAGAGCAATATCAGGTGCCATTATTGTCATGAGAAAGGACAACATGTTGATGGGCATGTTAAACAATTACCTCTACTATCTACTTCAACTATGAAGATAGAAGAAATTAATGCTATTTTTTATTATGTTGATGTATTGCCACTTGATAATACTATGCCAAGTGAGGCTCTTATGGTTGATTCTCTTTCCCACACATGGCTTCTAGATTTTGGTGCTTCTTTCCATGTGACAACACAAAGAGAATGTTTGTTTACTTATGCAGCAAAGTCTTTTGGTACTATGAGAATTGGTGATCCTTATCCATGTGATGTCGTTGGGATTGGATATGTGGTTGTGCACTTCACTAATGGTTCAAAATTTACTATGCATAATGTATGCCATGTGCCTCAACTATTTTTGCAGAGAGTGAGAGGCTCAAAAGAACAAAGAGGAGAAAGAAGAGAAGAAGAGTGGGGCCTAATTTTTTTTTTTATTGCCTTTTTCTTCTCTTCACACAAAGCCTATTAATGTAATGAAGCTTTGTAAATGCACTAGAGGAGTCCTCTAGTGCATAATCTCCAAAAAATATATCACATCCTTGCACAATATTATTTTTCTCTAGGAATTCCTCAAAATTCTTATCTACTTGTGTGAAAGGACCAAAATAAGGGCACATGTATATAATTCACTTGGTGACTCTTTTGTAAGGACTTTTTCCATTTCGTAAGAAGAACGAACTTGAAATGGAAATCTTGTAACTCCCTGACATATATCAGCGTGACCACTATACATGTCAGAGAAATGAAAAACGTGAAGAATAGGGAGTCATTAGGTTAAGTATCCCTGACATATATCAGCGTGACCACTATACATGTCAGAGAAATGAAAAACGTGATATGTGTCATCTTGGATTGTCACATGTTGAGCTTGATATGTCAACACTCCCCCTCAAGCTCAACGTCATGTCCTGTAATCCAAGCATCTTGCAAAACTTCTTCAACTTTTCAGCTCCAAGTGCTTTAGTGAAAATATTAGAAACTTGCTCGTCTGTCCTCACATAAACAAGATCAATATCACATGCTAATACCTTCTCTCTGATGAAGTGATAATGTACCTCAATATGCTTTGTTCTAGCATGAAAAATAGGATTTCATGCTAATTGAATGCTGCTAATATTATCACAATAGATGGTGATAGGCTTCTGCACTTCCACATCTAAATCTACAAGTAGCATCTCTAGCCATGATGCCTCACATGTTGCCATTGGAACACCTCTATACTCAGCCTCTGTACTGGACAACGCAATAGTGGCTTGCTTCTTACTGCTCCATGTAATAACTACATCCCCAAGTGAGAATAGAAAGCCACTAGTAGATCTTCTATCTGGAATGGTACTAGCTCAATCTGCATCGATGTAGACATGAACTTGCAAATCTACCCCAGCTTCATAAAACAATGCATAATCAAAAGTAGCACTCACATGACATAGATTCTGCCTCAAAGCATCTAAATGTGGCTTCTTGGGAACCTACGTAAATTAACTTTCAAGTCCAACAGTATAGCTTATATCAGGCCTTGTAATTATGATATATATCAAACTTCCCACAATTTTCTTGTACATAGTAGCATTTTCCAATGCTTCACCTGATGTAGTATCCAACTTCAAATTCTGATGTAATGGCATTGAAATTGGCTTGCAATCAGCCATACCATACTTTCGTAGCATATTGAAGTCATATTGCCTTTGTGACATCCATATACTTGTTTCTATATGTATAAACTCAATGTCCAAGAAATAGCATAGCACTCCAAGATCTTTCATGTCAAATTCGTGCATAAGGAGTTGCTTTACCTCTTTAATGTTTGTTTCATTGTCACCACATATAATCAAGCCATCAACATAAATATCCACAACAGTCATGTCATCATCACCCTTGCATACAATGAATGATTTGCATCACACATAGAAAATCCAATGTTGGTCAAATAATCAGGAATCCTTGCATGCCAAGCACGAGGGGCTTGTTTAAGCCCATACAAAGCCTTTTGCAACCTGCAAACAGATTTTGGGTGATTTGAATCTTGAAATCCTTGTGGTTGGTCCATGTATACTTCTTCCTATAACTCACCATGTAGGAAAGCATTCTTCAAATCCATCTGATGCAAACTCCATCCTTTTGCTATAGCTAATGCAACAAGTGTCTTGAGAGTAGACATTTTAGCTATAGGGCTGAATGTTTCCTCATAATCAATGCCATATGTTTGTGCATATCCTTTTGCTACCAATCATGCTTTATACTTGCTTATGCTACCATCAGCATTGTGCTTTACCTTGTAAATCCACATGCGGCCTATGGGTTTCTTTGCTTGTGGCAACGGAACCAGCTTCCATGTATCATTTCCATAAAGTGCAGCCATCTCCTCATCCATATCTTTTTCCCAATTTGCACTTCCAAAAATATTCAAAACAAGAGGGTTTAGCATCTTGTATTACCTTTGTCATGTAGGCATAATGATGAGCCATGTAACTATCATATGTCAATCATTGCACTAAATTTTGCATCCTTTGACATCTTCTTGGTCTCAAGTCACTTCTCCTTGTATCATCTACATGTGCCTTTCTTAATCCTGGATTCTTCACATAGGGCAATCCAAGTTCCTCATCAAGGCTCTTTTTTGCACCGCTTGAATCTCCATCAATTTCCTCAAAACCTATAGATGTTTTACTACCAACAAAAAGCTTTTCTTTACCCTTCTTGATGTATTTGATGAGTTTGCTGGACTAAAAATTCCACACAATCTTCCACTCCATGGATTTGAGTTGGAGTTGTTACTTGGTGATGCATCTGGTCCACTGAAAACTTGAGATTTTGCACTTTTTGAGCATTTCATTGTGATTTGATTCAAGATTTAGTCCATCTTTGGCATCTACATAGAAGCTTGACATTTCATCAAATACCACATCTTTCCTTACCTTCAGTTGTCGTGTGAGTGGGTTGTAGCATTTATATCCTTTTTGCTCAAGGGAGTACCCAATGAAGACACATTTTTCTGCTTTTGGATCAAGCTTCACCCTCAACTCATCTCGAATATGCACATTTGCAATATAGCCAAAAACTTTCATATGTGATATATTTGGCTTTTTACCTGTAAACTTCTATTCAAGTGTAACTTGATGTACAACAGTAGTCAAAGTTCTGTTCATGATGTATATAGCATGCACAACTTCTGCCCAATAACAATGAGGCATATTCTTCTCAGCCATCAAGGCTCTTGTTATTTCTGAAATATGTTTATTTTTGGTTCAATAATGCCATTCTATTGTGGTGTGTACCTACATGAAAAATGACATCGAATTCCATGACTTCTAAGAAAGTTGTTGAACCCATTTGACATGTATTCGCCTCCTCCATTAGGTCTTAATGTCTGAATATACTTTTTTGTCTGCCTTTCCACCATAGCCTTAAAATTTTGGAAGTGAGTGAACACCTCACTCTTCTCTTTCATGAAATATACCCATACTTTCTATATATGGTCATCAATGAAAGTAACATAAAACCTACAACCATCCATAGATGTGTTCTTTACAGGACCCCAAACATTTGTATGTACGATTTCTAGCACGTTCTCACTAACATGCTTATGTGGAAATGATGCTCTTGACTGCTTACCAAATCGACATGTTGCACATACCGTTTGCATCTTTGAAACCTTGAAATTTGGTAGTCCATTGACAATCTCCTATGACTTCATCAACTTTAGCCTCTCCAAATCTTCTACATATAACCCATCAGCATTGAACCTGACTTGTAATCCCTGGTCAACCATTTGTCCGACAGAAACTAGATTCTTTTTATATTTGGAACATGCAGCACATCAGAAGATGTTTTACCTTTCCATCCTCCATAGACAATGCTATGTTTCTTGTATGCTCTATAGGGTGGGATGTGTCATCACCTATTTCAACATATCCAAGAACTAACAATTTTTGCAAACTACCAAACCATTCCGCATGACTGGTCATGTGATTTGAAGCACCTGAATCAACATACCATGTATTACCATTCAATTTTGAGACATCCACAAACATTGTATTCATAATGTGATGTTGGACTAGAAACAACTTCTTAGAATCATCAACACTTGTGGATGCATAGTTGTTTTGTTGCCTTCTATTATTTTGATTCTTCAACCTAAAATCACGTTCAAAGTGTATAGCTTTACCACAATTACAACATCCTTTATTGTCATTACGTGAATCATTTCTTTGGAAATTTTTGCGACCTCTTTGGCTAGCCCTGCCTCGAAATTGCCCTCTACCTCTTGCATGATTCCAATGTTGACCTTGGTCTTGGTTGCTATCTCCTCTTCCACTTCCAAAGACTCTATCTCTACATCTTCCTCTGCCATAGTAGAATACCTACTCAAAACTAGGTTTTCCTTGAGAGTTTGAGTCCTCACCACGATTTTTTTCTTCAATACTCAACATGGACATTGTCACAAGAAAGGAGATAAGGAAGAGAGCTCACACACACACTCTCACAATCAAACAGAAGCACACACTCAGATTGAGGCAAGGAAGAAATGATATTCTTCTTCTTCTTCTTCTTCTATTACATAAAAAGGAATGAACAAGAATGAAATAAAAACAAGAATACAACCACTGCAATATATAAAGAACAATATGTAAGTAAAAACCTAATGTTTGCAAATGAGTGAGCTGGCAGGAAACAAATTTTCCATCACTCTCGGTAGATAAATCTAATAGAGCTCAATGAAGTGTCCCAGACATGTACCAATGTGACCACTATACATGTTAGAGAAATGAAAAAATGATATGTGTTATCCTGGATCATTAAATGTTGAGCTTGATATCTCAACCCTCACCCTCAAGCTCAACGCCATGTCCTCTAATCCAAGCATCTTCCAAAACTTCTTCAGCTTCTCTGTTCCAAGTGCTTTAGTGAAAATATTAGCAACCTTCTCATTTTTTCTCACATAAACAAGATCAATATCACCTGCTAATACCTTCTCTCTCATGAAGTGATAATATACCTAGATATGCTTTATTCTAACATGAAAAATAGGGTTTTGTGCTAATTGTATGCTGCTAAGATTATCACAATAGATGGTGATAGGCATTTTCACTTCCACACGTAAATTTGCAAGTAGCATCTCTTGCCATGATGCCTCACATGCTGCCATTGCAGCACCTCTATACTCGACAAAGCAATAGTGGGTTGCTTCTTACTGCTCCATGTAATAGTTGCACCTCCAAGTGAGAATAGAAAGCCACTAGTAGATCTTCTATCTGGAGTACTACTAGACCAATCTACATCGGTGTATCCATGAACCTGCAAATCTACACCAGCTTCATAAAACAATGCATAATCCAAAGTAGCACTCACATAACGTAGAGTGTGCCTCAGAGCATCCAAATGTGGCTTCCTGGCAACCTGCATAAATTGACTTTCAAGTCCAACAGTGTAGCTTAGATCAGGCCTCGTAATTGTGAGATATATCAAACTTCCCACAATTTTCCTATACATAGTAGCATTTTCCAATGCTTCAACTGATGTAGTATCTAACTTCAAATTCTGATCTAATAGTATAGAAATCAGCTTACAATCAGCCATACCATACTTATGTAGAATATTCAAGGCATATTGCCTTTGGGACATCCATATACCTATTTTTGTATGTATAAACTCAATGCCCAAGAAATAACGTAGCACACCAAGATCTTTCATGTCAAGTTCTTGCATAAGAAGTTGCTTTACCTCTTTGAGGCTTTCCTCATTATCACCACCTACAATCAAGTCATCAACATAGATAGCCACAATTGTGATGCCATCATCACCCTTCCTTGCATATAGTGAATGATCTGCATCACACATAGAAAATCCAATGGTGGTCAAGTAATTAGCGATCCTTGCATGCCATGCATGAGGTGCTTGCTTCGACCCATACAAAGCCTTTTGCAACCTACAAACATATTCTGGATGCTTTGAATCTTCATATCCTTGTGGCTAGTCCATGTATACTTCTTCTTATAACTCACAATGTAGAAAAGCATTTTTCACATCCATCTGATGCAATGTCCATCCTTTTGCTATAGCTAATGCAACAAGTGTTCTGATAGTAGACATTTTAGCTACATGGCTGAATGTCTCTTCATAATCAATGCCATAAGTTTGTGCATATCCTTTTGCTACCAAATGTGCTTTATACCTGCTTATGCTACCATCAACATTGTTATTTACCTTGTAAACCCACTTGCAGCCTATGGATTTCTTTCCTTGTGGCAATGGAACCAGCTTCCATGTATCATTTCCATAAAGTGCAGCTATCTCCTCATCCATAGCATTTTTCCAATCTACATTTCCAATTGCATCTTCAAAAGAAGAAGGTTCAGCATCTTGTATTACCTTTGTCATGTAGGCACAATGACAAGCCATGTAACTATCATATGTTAATCATTGTACTAAATTTCATATCCTCCCAGATCTTCTTAGTCCTAGGTCACTTCTCCTTGTATCATCTACATGTGTCTTTCTTACTCTTGGAGTCTTCACAGAGAACAATCCAAGTTCCTCATCAAGACTCTATTCTGAACCGCTTGAATCTCCATCAACGTCTTCAAAACTTGCACATGTTTTATGACCAGCTCAAAGCTTTTCTTTACCTTTCTTAGATGTATTTAATGAATTTGTTGGACTGAAATTTCCATGCAATCTTCCACTCCATGGATTTGAGTTGGAACTATTGCTTGGTGATGCATCCGATCCACTCAAAGCTTGAGATTTTGCACTTGATTTTCAGCATTTTCTTTGTCATTTGGTTCAAGATTCAGTCCTTCTTTGACATCTATATAGAAGCTTGACATTTCATCAAATGCCACATCTTTGCTCACCTTCACCTGTTGTGCGAGTGGGTTATAACATTTGTATCCCTTTTGCTCAAGGAAGTATCCAATGAAGACACACTTTTCTGCTTTTGGATCAAGCTTCATCCTCAATTCATTTGGAACATGTACATATGCAATACAGCCAAAAACTTTCAGATGTGATAAGTTTGAATTTTTACCTGTAAACTTCTCTTCAGGTGTAACTTGATGTACAGCAGCAGTCAGAGTTCTATTCATGATGTATACAGTAGTATGAACAGCTTCTACCCAATAACAATGAGGCATATTCTTCTCAGCCATCAAGGCTCTTGCTATTTCTACAATATGTCTATTTTTGTGTCCGGCAACACCATTCTGTTATGGTGTGTACCTACATGAAAATTGACATCGAATTCCATGATTTTTTAGAAAATTGCTGAACTCATTTGAGATGTATTCACTCCTCCATCAGATCTTAATGTCCGAATATACTTCCCTGTCTCCTTTTCCACCATAGCTTTAAAAATCCGGAAGTGAGTGAACACCTCACTCTTCTCTTTCATGAAATATACTGACACTTTTCGTGTATGGTCATCAATGAAAGTAACATAAAACCTGCAACCGCCCATAGATGTGGTCTTTACAGGACCCCAAATATCTGTATGTACTATTTCTAGTATGTTCTCACTAACATGCTTGTCATGTGGAAATGATGCTCTTGACTGTTTTCCAAATGGACATGTTGCACATACCTTTTGCATCTTTGCAACCTTGAAATTTGGCAGTCCATGTATAATCTCCTTTGATTGCATCAAATTCAGCCTTTGCAAGTTTGCATGTCCAATCCGTTTGTGCCAGATCTCTATATCAACAACGATTCCTGCACCTTTTGCAAACATGGCTCCATTCATTTCAAGAATTTTCACATTTAAGGTGAACATCCTAACCACTTTTTTTCCTTTGGCAATCAATCTTCCATCTCGTTTGTATTCTTCTACATATAAGCCATCAGCATTGAACTTAACTTGTAATCCTTGGTCAACCATTTTTCCAACAGAAATGAGATTCTTTGTTATATTTGGAACATGCAGCACATCAGCAAGATGTTTTACCTTCCTGTTCTCCATAGACAATGCTATGTTTCTTGTATGCTTGATAGGGTGTGATGTGTTATCACATGTTTCCACGTATCCAGGAACTTGCAACTTTTGCGAAGTAGTAAACCATTCGCATGACTGGTCATGTGATTTGAAGCACCTAAATCAACATACCAAACATTATCATTCGATTTTGAAACACCGGAAGACATCATATTCATCATGTGACGTTGAACCATAAACAGCTTCTTAGAATCATCTGCACTTGTGGATGCATAGTTGTTTTGCTGCCTTCTATTATTTTGATTCTTCAACTTGCAATCACGTTCAAAGTGTCCAGGTTTACCACAATTCCAACATCCTTTACTATCATTACCTGAATCATTTCTTTGGAAATTTTTGCGACCTCTTTGGCTCCCCCTACCTCGAAACTGTCCTCTTCCTCCTGCATGATTATGTTTTTGACATTGGTTTTGGTTATTGTTTCCTCTTCCACTTCTGAAACCTCTACCTCTGCCTCTTCCTTTACCAGAGTAGAATACTTGCTCAGAACTGGGCTTTCCTTGGGAGTTTGAATCCTCACCAAGATTCTTTTCTTCAATAATCAGCATGGATACCAAATCAACAAAATTCGAAATATTTTCTCTAGTCTGTATAGAAGTTCTGAACTGCTTATATGCAGCTCCTAAACCACGAAGGCACACTTCCACCTTATCATCATCATCTACATTCATGCCAATAGATGCAAGTGACTCACATATGCTTTTGATTTTCAAGGTGTAGTCACTTACCAACATGCCCTTCTTCTCCAATGTATGCAGCTCGTTCTTGAGTTGCAATTTTTGTGCCTTTGTATTGGTCTCATACAATGTGAACAAATTGTTCCAAGCCTCTTTCGGAGTCTTAGCATCATGTATTTGCCCAATCATGCTATCTTGTATGCTAACAGATTGCCAATACATTACCTTTCATGCTCTCTCATAACTACGAAACATTTTCATTCTCTCCTTCGATGTACTTCCCGTAGTCTTTTCCCATCAGGAAATTCATCATTCTGAATCCCCAAGCATGAAAGTTGTTCTTATCTAGCTTATTGCTCATAATCTAACTCATTCCATCTATGTTTGCCATTTTTGCAGCAATTCACAACACTACAAAACACTACAAGCAACACTTCTGCTTGAGCATTGTCGCACTATGACCTGATAGATCCATCTCAGAAAAACACAGTTTTCGTGTATAAACCGTATACGGAATTGCTTAAAATTCTAGATCTAGAACATATGAGTGTTTTCGAACATGATGCAAGTTACAGTTTTGCAAACTGACCTAGTTTTTCTATGGGCCCCACCTTGCAGGCTCGAAGCAGAGATCGAGATGATTCTGAAACGCTGGTCTGACAAAAATGAGTGACCCGAAAAAGGGCCTAAAGGGATAACACCCGAAAATATTTTGAGGTCTTCTACCTTCACCCCAATTTTCGTAGCAATCTGAGGTCATTTGTGAATCACGCCTTCTCACGTACTCTTCATTGTCAGCCTTTTCCATGAGCTCTCTACAACCACACTGGCTTTGATACCATGTCATGAGGAAGGAGATAACGAAGAGAGCTCACACACACTCTCACAATCAAAGAGAAGCACACACTCAGATTGAGGCAAGGAAGAAATGATCTTCTTCTTCTTCTTCTATTACATAAAAAGGAATGTACAAGAATTACATAAAAACAAGAATACAACTACTACAATATATAAAGAACAGTACATAAGGAAAATACTAATGTCCGCAAATGAGTGAGCTGGCAAGAAAACAAATGTTCCATCACTCTCGGTACATAAATCTAATAAAGCTCAATGAAGTGTCCCGGACATATACCGGTGTCACCACTATACATGTCAGAGAAATGAAAAAATGATATGTGTCATCCTGGATCATCACATGTTCAACTTGATATCTCAACAGACACCATATCAATGAAATTTAGAATATTTTCCCTAGTTTGTATAGAAGTTCTAAATTGCTTATATGCAGCTCCTAAACCATGAAGGCACACTTCCACCTTATCATCATCATCTACATGTACACCAATAGATGCAAGTGACTCACATATACTTTCGATTTTCAAGGTGTAGTCACTTACCGACATGCCCTTTTTCTCTAATGTATGCAACTCATTCTTGAGTTGCAATTTTTGTGCCTTTGTATTGGTCTCATACAATATGACCAAACTATTCCCAAGCCTCTTTCGGAGTCTTGGCATCCTATGTGCCCAATCATGCTATCCTATATGCTAACAGATAGCCAATACATTACCTTTCATGCTCTTTAATTTCATTCCTCATATGCTCTTAATTGGTCCGCAGTCTGATTCCTCTCTGGTAACTGCGGAGAATTTTCATTCTCTCCTTCGATGTACTTCCAATAGCCTTTTTCACATTAGAAAATTCATCATTGTGAATCTCCAAGCATGGAAGTTGTTCTTGTCTAGCTTATTGCTCATAAGCTAACTCATTCCATCTATGTTTTCCATTTTTGCAGCAATTCACAACATTGCAAAACCACTACAAGCAGTACTTCTGTTTGAACACAGTTGCACTATGATGTGAAAATTTGATTAAAAATGCACAGTTTTTTGTGTATGAATAGTACACAAAATCGCTTGAAATTCTAGATCTTGAATATATGAGTGTTGTCGAATAGGATGCAAGTTATAGTTTTGCAAATTGATCGGGTTTTTTTTTGGGCCCCACCTTATGGGCTCGAAACGAGTGTGTGTGTGTGTAGCAAGTTCCTTAGGATTAGGTTAAGAGTTGGAAGATTAAGGTTTAGGACATAGCAAAGGAGTGCAATTAGGTAGGTTAGGACTTCTAAAATTCAAAAAACTCACAAAATTTGAATTTTTTCAATGGACACTAACCTTGGTCAGGGTTAGAAAAAACCAAAACCACATCTTAAAATCATTTGTAGAGTTCAAGTATCATGAGTGCAGTCCTAGGTGACTTGTATCGTGAGAATTTCTAACACTTGGAATAGCTTACACACTTTGAGTTAGAGCTTGAAACCTTGTGAAAAGGACTATTGAGGTGAGCTCTACACCTTCGTAAATTCATATTTGCAAACACATATGCATATAAGTAGAAATGATATCACTTGAGTGTTGCGAGGGAACTTTTACCTAAAAGGGGGATATTTTCAGTAATCTAGGCACTTAGGGAGATATAGGAACGCACAAGGGGAACATACATAAGTTCAAAAGTTGAAAAAAGTTAGTAAAAGTCGAAGTACTATGACAATGGTTGAGTCACGTATTGCAATACTAGATTCCCATGTGTTGCCAAAACTATGGAAGGTATCGTGGGGGACTTAATAGATCGGTTGCAAAATTGAGAGATTCAAGAGCAACAAAAAGAACACAAAGAACAGAAATAAAGTTCAAATGTGGATTTTGTTGAGATTTCCATGCTTGACCCTTTTATCCAAAACTAGAAGCTGTCTCATGTGATTTCATTTATCGCACATGCAATATATTCTGGCCTCTACTCCATATAAGCAGATGTGAGGAAGTGATGGGATGAGTCTAGAGATGAATTGGTGCTACAACAAGCCTAATCTAGACCAGCCAATGTGACTCTAAGAATGCTTAGTAGACTTCTTTAGCTTCCCAAAAATGTATAAGGAACCATCAAGTCCTTTGGGACATCATTTCCAAACGTTTGGATCAAAATAAATAACTTCTACTTTGCAACGAGTGAGAGAAACCTTCTATTTTGGGATGAGAAGGTCTCAATATTATGTTTAGAGCTCACAACCTGGTATGAATTGACCAGAGAAATTTTGCACACATCTAATTGACACCTATAGCTAACTAAATCAAGTTATTTGATGCTTTTAACTACTTCATACAATGAGAAATAAATTTAACAAATCTAGGGGGTCACCATCACTACTTAAGAATAAGAAGATGTGCAAACATAGTCAACTTCAAAGCTTTATATCTCAAGGTTTACTAAATCAATGATAATGAAAATTGATATCTAGATACATGAAACTCTTATATAAATAATCCAAGTGAAATTCTAGCAAATGGATGCTTATGCACAAAGAAATCAACAAGACAAAATCATTGTATGCATGAATGTATTGAAACAACATGTAGAGAAGACCTTACTTAAAGTAATGATCAAGAATGAATGTGATATTAAACATAAGATACATGGAACTTATAAAAGAATACTCCTTCATGAAGTGACCACATTATATGCTTAAGGATGTAGCTCAAAATTGCAAGGAAAGGCCTCATATCTCATGACTAAGAAGTGTGTGTATTTATACATATTTTTTAGTTTGAACTTGGTAAAACACCCACCTAAAAGTGATCCTATAATTTGGGGACGATTTGAATTTGATTCCAACTAACAGATAGTCTTGGTACTACTTCATAACATCACGAGATTCCATCTCTTTGTACCTTTTACAATTATCCAAGGTAAATTCAAAGAAATCCAAAAAGTATGTGTTCTCATATGAACCTATTTGAGTAGAGTGTTTAATGAGAGTAGTCCTTGAAGAGTAGAAAAGCTCTTAGGCTTGCCAATTGCACCAAAATCTCCCCCTCAAGCTATGAAGCTTGAGTCTTCAATCCTTCAAGATCTCTTGCAATTCAATCATTGATTTGAGCCTATTATGTTTTCTTCCATCCAAGAGTTCGAACAGTCACACATAGCCCATGCTGCTATGGAATCTAATGCTTCATAGTTATTTAAATCTATTAAAGAGGAGTTTAGTATTTTTTATCTATTAAAAATGGATGCAAATTTCATACCAAAGTTCTTTAGATCATTGATGACATATCAAGCATGAGCTTGATGCCTACGCATGCTATGGAAAATCTTGGACTCCAACCATCACAATCGACCAACTTCATTGTAACATTGGCTGATCAAATGCAGAGTAAGGCCAATGGAAGTGGTCTTCCGAGTTCCAATTGATGTGCATGGTAACCTTGTTACTTTGGACTTTGTTGTATTGAGATTGGGAGACCTCCACTAAGGCATGCTAGTGTTGTACATGATTGGGATAAGGATACTATGTGGGTACAACATGAAAGAAAAGATCTTAAATGGATATACTTGGAAGAAGGGCCAGACCACCAAGGGCATACTAACATGATGCAATCAGTTGGGAGACCTCCACTAAGGCATGCTAGTGTTGTACATGATTGGGATAAGGATACTATGTGGGTACAACATGAAAGAAAAGATCTTAAATAGATATACTTGGAAGAAGGGCCAGACCACCAAGGGCATACTAACATGATGCAATCAGTTGGCATTTGTATGGAAACATATATGATGGACAATTTAGAATTGGATTTATATGAGGAAGAATCCATTTGGGAATGGATACAAGTGGGAAATTCATTCTCTTGCTATGGAGTTTTTCCAAATGAGATCTAGAGTACTCCTCCTTATGACACTTAGTCTATGTGGGATAAAGTGATGGAGGATCTCAAAGATGGAGAAGACTCTATGGACACATTGATGGACAAGAACCTAGTCAAAGAAGTTCAGCTAGGCACCTAAGAAAACTCTCATCCTATAATGGAGCTATCGAGAGATTCTTTCAAATGTAACATCTTTTATGAAAATTTATGTGGATGTATTTGCATGACATTACAAATATTTAGGGTACATGCAAGTTTTGGGGAACACATGATTCCACTGATTGAAGGAGCCAAACCAGTAAGGGGGAAAAGCTACAGATTAAATCCAAATTATGTTGAGGTTGTCTACCTAGAGATCCAAAAAATGGAGGATGCTAGAATTATCATTCCAATAATTATTGATCACCAACCACTCAAGTATTTGTTAAGCAAGCCCAAGCAGCAGGAATAGTATGGAGGTGGCTTCTTTTATTTCAAGAATTTGATTTTACTATAGTACATGGACCAGGCAAAGAAAATATTATAGCAGATCATCTATCTAGGATTAGCAGATCATCTATCTAGGATTAGCAGATCATCTATCTAGGATTAGCAGATCATCTATCTAGGATTGCTTCTCCTGATTGCATAACCCAAACAATTGTTGATTTCTTACACATCAACATCTTTTGTAGATTTGGTTGTCCACTTGAAATCTACACGTATCAAGGGAGACATTGTGAACAAATTTTTGCATAAATATTTTAATAGGTACAAGGTCCTACATCATACTTTCTGTGCATATTACCCAAGGGCAAGTGGACAAGCAGAACCCACAGATAAGGTATTGATTGCTCTGCTAAGAAAGGAATGTATGTTACAACCCACTACATGGGGCACTGCTTATCTAGGCACTCTGGGCCTATAGGCTGGCTTGCAAAGAAGCAATAGGACAATGCCCCTTTCAGTTTGCATATGTGGTAATCCCTATTCAACCCTTTGAGTTTTTACATGGATCACCTAGAACAAAATCTATGCAAGAAAGAAAGGATCCTAGGGTCTCTTCTAGACTATTTGCATTGAACAAAGTGGAGGAAATTCACCTACATACAACAAAATAGTTGGAGGAGACTAAAAACAAAAGGAAGGAAGCTCATTATAGAAATTTATGGACAAAAAGAATTACAAAATGGTATGCTTGTCCTTTTACATAAACCACA
Source organism: Ceratopteris richardii (assembly GCA_020310875.1). Taxonomy (NCBI): domain Eukaryota; kingdom Viridiplantae; phylum Streptophyta; class Polypodiopsida; order Polypodiales; family Pteridaceae; genus Ceratopteris; species Ceratopteris richardii. Next base: position 79,516,063 of record CM035423.1, on the reverse strand, counting down.
ACTACATGCACAATTGGGAGACAAGTGGTTCCCTCATTGGGAAGGTCCTTACAAGATTAGAACAATGTTACAATTGGGTATGATGGAGTTAGAGACTTTGAATGGAGATATGCTACCACTACTCAACATATCTAGGCTCAATGCATATCATTAGCAACAACACTGAAGTCTATTCGATCACGTGAACTTGCAAAATTTGTCCAAGTTATACATAATTCTTCTCATACCATTTTCTTTGCTTAGTTTTCTTAGTTTCATCAATTATCATGTTTTTTATTTTAAGTTTTTTCATGTATTTTGGAGGTCACTTTATTTCCCAAGTCCTGAGAATCTTGTTGATCCATCCAATTTTTAGAATTTTGTGCTTCATCAAATGAAACAAGCTCATTCTCATCACAAAGACTAAAGGTAGACATTGTTGAGATATCAAGCTCAACATGTGATGATCTAGGATGACACGTACCAGATTTTCGTTTCTCTGACATGTATAGTGGTCACGCCGGTATATGTCAGGGATACTTCATTGAGCTTTATTAGATTTATCTACCAAGAGTGATGGCACATTTGTTCCTTGCCAACTCACTCATTCACGGACATTAGGATTTTCCTTATGTACTAATCTTTATATATTGCACTTGTATTCTTGTTTCTTAGGTCATTCTTGTACATTCCATTTTATGTAATAGAAGAAGAAGAAGATCATTCTTCCTTGCCTCAATCTGTGTGTGTGAGCTCTCTTCTTTATCTTGTTCCTCGTGACATGGTATTAGAGCCAGCGTGGCTATAGAGAGCTCGTGGAGAAGGCGACGGTGAAGAGTACGCAACAAGGCATGGAGAAAACGCGATTCACAAATGACCTCCGTTTGCTACGAAAATCAATGTGAAGGTAGAAGACTTCAAAATATTTTCGAGAAATATCCCTTTAGGATCACTCGTTTTTGTCAGATCGAAGTTTCGGAGCCATCTCGACCTCCGTTTCGAGCCCCAAGGTGGGGTCTGCAAAAAAACCAGGTCAATTTCAAAAACTGTAACTTGCGTTGTGTTCAACAACACTCATATATTCCAGATCCAAAATTTTAAGCGATTCCATCTACTATTGATACACGAAAACTATGTTTTTCTGAGATCGAACTGTCATGTCATAGTGCGATGGTGTTCAAGCAGAAGTGCTGCTTATAGTGTTTTGTAGTGTTGTGAATTGCTACAGAAATGGAAAACGCAGATGGAATGAGTCAGCTTATGAGCGATAAGCTGGACAAGAACAACTTCCATGCTTGAAGATTCAGAATGACGAATTTCCTGATGGGAAAAGGCTACTGGAAGTACATCGAAGGAGAGAATGAAAACGCTCTACAGTTACCAAAAAGGAATCGGACTGCAAATCAAGTAAGAGCATATGTTGAATGGAATCAAGGAGCACGAAAGGTAATGTATTGGCTATTTGTTAGCATACAGGATAGCATGATTGGACACATACAGGACACCAAGACTCCAAAAGAGGCTTGGAATAGTTTGGTCACATTGTATGAGACCAATACAAAGGCACAAAAATTGCAACTCAAAAACGAGTTGCATACCTTGGAGAAAAAGAGCATGTTGATAAGTGACTATACCCTGAAAATCAAAAGCATATGTGAGTCACGCATCTATTGGAGTGAATCTAGATGATGATGATAACGTGGAAGTATGCCTTCGAGGTTTAGGATCTGCATATAAGCAGTTCAGAACTTCTATACAGACCAGGGAAAATATTCCAAATTTTGCTAATCTGGTATCTATGCTTATTATTGAAGAAAAGAATCTTCATGAGGATTCAAAATCCCAAGGAAAGCCCAGTTCTGAGCAGGTATTCTACTCTGGTAGAGGAAGATGTAGAGGTAGAGGTTTCGAAAGTGGAAGAGGAAACAATAACCAAGACCAAGGTCAACAACAGAATCATGCAGGAGGAAGAGGATAGTTTCGAGGCAGGGGGAGCCAAAGAGGTCACGGAAATTTCCAAAGAAATGATTCAGGTAATGATAGTAAAGGATGCTAGAATTGTGGTAAACCTAGACACTTTGAACGTGATTGCAGGTTGAAGAATCAAAATAACAGAAGGCAATAAAACAACTATGCATCCACAAGTGTAGATGATTCTGAGAAGCTGTTCATGGTTCAACATCACATGATGAATACGATGTCTGCTGGTGTTTCAAAGTCAAATGATAATGTCTGGTATGTTGATTCAAGTGCTTCAAATCACATGACCAGTCATGCCGAATGGTTTAGTACTTTGCAGAAATTGCCAGTTCGTGGATATGTTGAAACAGGTGATGACACATCACATCCTATTGAACATACAGGAAACATAGGACTATCGATGGAGGATGGAAAGGTAAAACATCTTGCTGATGTGCTGCATGTTCCAAATATAACAAAGAATCTGGTTCCTATTGGACAAATGGTTGACCAGGGCTTACAAGTCAGGTTCAATGTTGATGGATTATATGTAGAAGAGTACAAGCAGGATGGACGATTGGTGGCCAAAGGAAACAAAGTGGGTAGGATGTTCACCTTAAATGTGAAGATTCCTGAAATGAATGCAGCCATGTTTGCAAAAGGTGCAGGAGTTATTGCAGATATAGAGATGTGGCATAAACTTATTGGACATGCAAACTTGCAAAGGCTGAAATTGATGTAGTCAAAGCAGATTGTCCATGGACTACCAAATTTCAAAGTTGCAGAAATGTGAAAGGTATGTGTAGCATGTCAATTTGGCAAACATTCAAGAGCATCATTTCCACATGACAAGCATGTCAGTGAGAATGTACTAGAAATAGTACATATAGATGTTTGGGGTCAAGCAAAGACCACATCTATGGGTGGTTGCAAGTTTTATGTTACTTTCACTGATGACCATACACGCAAACTATGGGTATATTTCATGAAAGAGAAGAGTGAGGTATTCACTCACTTTCAGAATTTTAAAGCTATGGTGGAAAAGCAGACAGGGAAGTATATTCAGACATTAAGATCTGATGGAGGAGGTGAATACATGTCAAATGAGTTCAGTAATTTTCTAAAAAATCATGGAATTCGGCGCCAATTTTCATGCAGGTACACACCACAATAGAATGGTGTTGCTGAACGCAAAAATAGACATATTGTAGAAATAGCAAGAGCCTTGATGGCTGAGAAGAATATGCCTCATTGTTATTGGGCAGAAGCTGTGCATACTGCTGCATACATCATGAATAGAACTCTGACTGCTGTTGTACATCAAGTTACACGTGAAGAGAAGTTTAGAGGTAAAAAGCCAAACTTATCACATCTGAAAGTTTTTTGTTGTATTGCATATGTACATGTCCCAGATGAATTGAGGATGAAGCTTGATCCAAAAGCAAAAAAGTGTGTCCTCATTGGATACTCCTTTGAGAAAAAGGGATATAAATGTTATAACCCATTCACACGACAGGTAAAGGTGAGCAGAGATGTGGTATTTGATGAAATGTCAAGCTTCTATGCAGATGCCAAAGAAGGACTGAGTCTTGAACCAAATGACAAAGAAAATGCTAAAAAATCAAGTGCAAAATCTCAGGTTTTGAGTGGATCGGATGCATCACCAAGCAATAGTTCCAACTCAAATCCATGGAGTGGAAGATTACCTGGAAATTTTAGTCCAGCAAATTCATCAAATACATCCAAGAAAGGTAGAGAAAATATTTCTGCTATTCATAAAACATGTGCAGGTTTTGAAGACGTTGATGGAGATTCAAGCGGTTCAAAAAAGAGTCTTGATGAGGAACTTGGATTGCCCTCTATGAAGACTCTAGGAGTAAGAAGGGCACATGTAGATGATACAAGGAGAAGTGACCCAGGACCAAGAAGATCTAGGAGGATGCAAAATTTAGTGCAATGATTGACGTATGATAGTTATATGGCTCGTCATTGTGCCTACATGACAAAGGTAATACAAGATGCTGAACCTTCTTGCTTTGAAGATGCAATTGGAATTGCAAATTGGGAAAAAGCTATGGATGAGGAGATGGCTGCACTTTATGGAAATGATACATGGAAGCTGGTTCCATTGCCGCAAGGAAAGAAACCCATAGGTTGCAAATGGGTTTACAAGGTAAAGCATAATGCTGATGGTAGCATAAGCAGGTATAAAGCACGATTGGTAGCTAAAGGATATGCACATACATATGGCATTGATTATGAGGAAACATTCAGCCTTGTAGCTAAAATGTCTACTCTCATAACACTTGTTGCATTCGCTACATCAAAAGGATGGACTTTGCATCAGATGGATATGAAGAATGCTTTCTTACATGGTGAGTTACAGGAAGAAGTATACATGGACCAGCCACAAGGATATGAAGATTCAAAGCATCAAGAATATGTTTGCAGGTTGCAAAAGGCTTTGTATGGCCTGAAGCAAGCCCCTCGTGCATGGCATGCAAGGATTGTTGATTACTTAACCAGCATTGGGTTTTCTATGTGTGATGCAGATCACTTACTATATGCAAGGAAGGTTGATGATGGCATCACTATTGTGGCTATTTATGTTGATGACCTGATTGTAGTTGGTGATAATGAAGGAAGCATCAAAGTGGTAAAGCAACTTCTTATGCAGGAATTTGACATGAAAGATCTTGGTGTGCTGCGCTATTTCTTGGGCATTGAGTTTATACATACAGAAACACGTATATGGATGTTGCAAAGGCAATATGCCTTGAATATGCTGCAAATGTATGGTATGGCTAATTGTAAGCCAATTTCTATGCCATTAGATCAGAATTTGAAGTTGGATACTACATCAAGTGAAGCATTGGAAAATGCTACTATGTACAGGGAAATTGTGGGAAGTCTTATATATCTCACAATTACAAGGCATGATCTAAGTTATACTGTTGGACTTGAAAGTCAGTTTATGCAGGTTCCCAGGAAGCCACATTTGGATGCTCTGAGGTGCACTCTATGTTATGTGAGTACTACTTTGGATTATGCATTGTTTTATGAGGCCCGATTGGGCTGGTAGCATTCCACATAGAAGATCTACTAGTGGTTTTATATTCTCACTTGGGAGTGCAGCTGTGACATGGAGCAGCAAGAAGCAACCCACTGTTGCTTTGTCGAGTACAGAGGCTGAGGTGTTGCAATGGCAGCATGTGAGGCATCATGGCTGGAGATGCTACTTGCGGATTCAGGTGTGGAAGTGCAAAAGTGTATCACCATTTATTGTGATAATCTTAGCAGCATACAGTTAGCACGGAACCCTGTTTTCCATGCTAGAACAAAACATATCGAGGGACATTATCACTTCATCAAAGAGAAGGTATTAGCAAGTGATATTGATCTTGTTTATGTGAGAACAGATGAGTAGGTTGCTGATATTTTCACCAAAGCACTTGGAGCTGAGAAGTTGAAGAAGTTTTAGAAGATGCTTGGATTATAGGATATGACATCGAGCTTGAGGTTGAGTGTTGAGATATCAAGCTCAACATGTGATGATCTAGGATGACACGTACCAGATTTTCGTTTCTCTGACATGTATAGTGGTCACACCAGTATATGTCAGGGATACTTCATTGAGCTTTATTAGATTTACCTATCGAGAGGGATGGCACATTTGTTCCTTGCAAGCTCACTCATTTGTGGGCATTAGGTTTTTCCTTATGTACTAATCTTTATATATTGCACTTGTTGTATTCTTGTTTTTTAGGTCATTCTTGTACATTCCTTTTTATGTAATAGAAGAATAAGAAGAAGATCATTCTTCCTTGCCTCAATCTGTGTGTGTGAGCTCTCTTCCTCATCTCCTTCCTCGTGACAGACATAGCATAGCAATTTGATGCAAAAGATGCACTATGAGAGCCTAACCGAGTACTATATGATAGAGGTGCATCTAATTTGTTGTCACGCAAAGTATGCACCATCCATTTGGACATAGTTTTTGCCTCCTCAATATCATCTTTGTCATCAACAAGTGCATCATGTAAATCTGCATAAAAAATGGAATGATCACATGAAACTTGCAAAGGTTGAGAGTTGCCTCATTAGGACTAGCACTAGACTATTCACTTGTAAAAAGAGGCAGCAAAGTATCATACATGTCTTTGGAGCTAACAAATGTCTCCTTCGTACGTAAAAGTAAAGGTTGAATAGCATCTTCCACAAAAATAACATCACGACTAACCAAAATGCATTTAGTATGTGGATGATGCAGATGATGGCCTTTGCTTTCAGAATTATACCCAACAAAAATACATTTTACTTCTTGCGATGTTGTTTAGGCACTAATGCATATGGCTTACACTGTAATGCTTTAGTGGGACACCTATTAAGTACATATGCTACACACATGATAGCCTCAAGCCAAAAACTATGTGGTAAAGCCTGACTCTTGACCATACACCTCGCCATCTCCATGAGTGACTTGTTCTTCTGTTTAGCAACTCCATTCTCTTGAGGTGTATATGGCATTGCACACTGATGTTTGATCCCACATTTAGCCATAAATACATTAAATTCAGAAGACATATATTCCCCCCACGATAAGAACAAAGGGTGCCCATTTTACATGCTAATAGATTTTCAACCAAAATCAAAAACTATTTGAAGCACATAAGTACTTCAGACTTTGCCTTCAATGGATATACCCATGCATGCCTGGAGAAATCATTGATGAAAGTCATGAAGTAAAGATAGTTTCCAAAAGAGGGTGTCCACATAGGATGACAGACATCACTGTGAACAAGCTACAATTTTTTAGTAGCTCAAACTGAACCATCTTTTGGAAAGGATGGACGTTGCATTTTTCCCAAAATACAGCCTTCACAAACATGTTTACTGGGTGCCTCAAGTTTGGGCAAAGAGGACACCATTTCATATTTTTGTAGGCATAGCAAACTAGCAAAATTTAGATGACCAAAGCGTGCGTGCCAAAGCTTTGCATCTGACATAGCCTGTATTGCACATGCTGAATCATTCACAAATTTTTCATAGTCTATGAGCTTATATAGCCCACAACATAAAAATGCCAGAAACAATAATCACGTCACCATTTGACAGATCATGAACTCTACACATGTCATCAAAAAATTTCACAACCAAGTCAATCTTGGCTAAAGTTGAAGCTAATAGCAGATTCTTCTTGATCCCTGGTGCAAATAAAGCATCTGATAAAGTGAAAGAACTACCATCAGTAGTAGTTAGAATGACCTTACCAAATCCCGTGAAAAGATAAGAGGAGTTGTTGGCGCATGTGACAGTATTCCCTTAAGGGGTAGGCTCAAGTGAAGTGAAGAAATTGCACTGCAAGGTAATATGTTTGGTTGCCCCACTATCAAAATACCAAAAATCTGAGTCTACTACAGACATACACTGCTCAAGAGAAGATGGGTCGAAATTGCAAATAGTAGTAAACTCCCATTCTTCATTCTGCACAAGCTTCGCAGACTCTGTTTTCAGTGTAGAGGCCTTTGCAACAACCATTCAGGCCTTTTTCTTCTTTGCCTGTTTAGCAGCCAGTTTTGGACAGCTCTTAATGACATGATCATTTCCTTTACAGTATTTGCAACAACTTCTGCTTTTTTGATTTCTTCTCATCTTTGTCTGAGATATTATCATTTGATTACTCTCTGGTCTGTTGGCTGATGCATCCTGAAAATATCGGGCAACTCCTATGATTTGCTAAACATCATACTCAGTGTATAGTCCATCTTTTTTATTGAAATCACTCATGATAAGTAGCTATATAAGTTAATTAGATACCATCAAAAGTAATTAGGCTAATTGCTATCGTACTCAGAGCACCGTTCGATATATTGAATAAGTGTAGAGACAAAAATAGCAAGTTTATGACCTTGAATCAATTTCCAACCTGTCTAATTTGATCCATTGATTAGTGGATCATGTTCCAAGCAACATAGATGATTATTTATGATCATTAGCAAGCTAAAGAGGCCCACTACACTCTCTAGCAATTGTTCTTGGCTTATGTGAAGCAAGCTTAAGCAACACCGCTTCATCTTTGAAGATTATCCACCATCTCCTCCAACTTCAAGCACATGCATTGATAACTTTGTCTATCAAACGTGCCAGATTTTCAGGCAAATTTTCTCTTCCAAGAAAATCTTCAGGTAGATTTTCTCTTCTAAGAAAAAAAGAATGCTTAAGATAAACTTACAACTTTATATTAGTCAAGAAATGAGGCTCGTTTTGATTACCTTTGAAAACAATTAGAGAGTAAACATATGAATGAACGAGATTCCATGGACAATTTTTTGACAAAGATCAAATATTTAAAGCAGCAATTGATTTCTATTGATGATGTTTTACTAGATAGTTCACTTGCGCAGACTATTCTTAATGGTCTTCCATATTCATATCAGAGTTTTTCTCCTACTTTTTGATAATGAAAGACAATCCAGATGCCTTAACATTTGAGGAGTTAGTCTCTCTTTTGTTGGAGGAAGATCAGTTCAAGTAGAACATGTCTATTATGCATGCTACAGATCAAGCTTTCTTAGCTAGTCACAAGGGCAAAGGTAAATGAATCTCATCTACTAGCAAGCAAAAATCTGCTAGTGCTGCATAGATGAAGAAGGAAGACAAAGATGAGAAGAAAAAAAAAAAGGAAAGAGTTTTTAAAATACTATAAAGGAAATTATCATGGCATAAAGACTAATCCAAAATTGGCTACAAAAGAGGCAAAGAAGAGAGAGGCTGGAATGCTTGTTGCACAAACATCTACTCCTAAAACAAAGTATGCTAATCTTGTGTAGAATGAAGAATGGGCATTTACTACTATTTGAAATTATGACCCATCTTCTCATGAGTAGTGTATGTTTGTAGCAGACTCACATATTTGGTACTTTGATAGTGGAGGAATCAAACATATTACCTTGCAGCATAGTTTCTTCAGTTCACTTGAGCCTGCCCCTACAAGCAATACTATCACATGCACTAGTAACTCCTCTTATCATGTAATGGGCATTGGTAAGATAATTTTGACTACTATTGATGATAGTTCTTTCACATTATCAGATGTTTTGTTTGTGCTAGGGATCAAGAAAAATATGTTGTCTGTTTCAGCATTAGCCAAGATCAGCTTTGTTGATGATAGATGTATAGTTCATGGTCTCTCAAATGGTGATGTTATTATTGCTTCTGGCATTTTATTTCATGGGCTCTATAACCTCATATGATATGCAAAATATGTGAATGATTTAGCAAGTGCGGGATAAGATTCTCAAGCTATCTCATATTGAAAGCTTTGGCATGCATACTTTGGTCATCTAATTTATGCTAGTTTGCTATGCCTGCAAAAATCTGAAACGGTGTCCTCTTTGCCCAAACTTGAGGCACCTTGTAAACATGTTTATGAAGCTATATTTTGGGAAACATTTAGGGTTCTTCCTTCACTAAAGTTGGTTCAGTTCGCACTACTCATAAATTGCAGTGTGTCCATAGTGGTATCTATGCTCCTATGCAGATACCTTCCTTTGTGAACTACCTTTACTTTGTGAATTTTATTGATGGTTATTCTAGGCATGCAAAGATGTATCCATTGAAAAAAAATTGCAAAGTGGTTATGTGCTTCAAAAGGTTTCTTCTTATGGTTGAAAATCCATCAGCATGTAAATTGGGTACCCTCTATCTTGATCAAGGGGAGGACACATGTCTTCTGATTTTAATGCATTTCTGGTTAAACGTGGGATAAAAGATCAGTGTACAATGCCATATATACCTTGAAAAAATGGAGTTGCAAAAAGAAAGAACATGTCCCTCATGGAGATGGCTATTATGTCTACATCATATGTAGTTAATATGTGTCCCACCAAAGCAATGCAATCTATCACTCCATATGAGGCTTGGCATCATCGCAAGACGTGTTTCCCATCTACATGTCTTTGGTTGTCTGGCATATGCATTAGTTCTTGAACAAAAATGCAAGAAACTAGATGATAAAGCATTGAAATGTGTTTTCTTTTGTTATGGTTCTAAAAGCAAAGGCTATCGTCTATATCATCCATAGAATAAATGCATTTTGGTTAGCCATGGTGTTTTTTTTTGGGGGAAGATACAATTCAACCATTACTTTCATGTACTAAAGAGACATCCGTTATCTTGAAAGATATCTATAACACTTTGCTGCCTCTTTTTACAAGTGGGCAATCAAGTGCTAGTCCAAATGAGGCAATTTCTTAGCCTTTATAGGTTCCATATGATGATGCACATCATTCCATTTCTAATGCAGATTTACATGATGCACTTTTTGATGAAAGGACTGATATAGGGGAGGCAAAAACTATGCCTAAATGGCTGGTATAGACTTTGCAAGATAGCAAATTAGATGCACTTTGGTCATCTAATTTATGCTAGTTTGCTATGCCTGCAAAAATCTGAAACGGTGTCCTCTTTGCCCAAACTTGAGGCACCTTGTAAACATGTTTATGAAGCTATATTTTGGGAAACATTTAGGGTTCTTCCTTCACTAAAGTTGGTTCAGTTCGCACTACTCATAAATTGCAGTGTGTCCATAGTGGTATCTATGCTCCTATGCAGATACCTTCCTTTGTGAACTACCTTTACTTTGTGAATTTTATTGATGGTTATTCTAGGCATGCAAAGATGTATCCATTGAAAAAAAATTGCAAAGTGGTTATGTGCTTCAAAAGGTTTCTTCTTATGGTTGAAAATCCATCAGCATGTAAATTGGGTACCCTCTATCTTGATCAAGGGGAGGACACATGTCTTCTGATTTTAATGCATTTCTGGTTAAACGTGGGATAAAAGATCAGTGTACAATGCCATATATACCTTGAAAAAATGGAGTTGCAAAAAGAAAGAACATGTCCCTCATGGAGATGGCTATTATGTCTACATCATATGTAGTTAATATGTGTCCCACCAAAGCAATGCAATCTATCACTCCATATGAGGCTTGGCATCATCGCAAGACGTGTTTCCCATCTACATGTCTTTGGTTGTCTGGCATATGCATTAGTTCTTGAACAAAAATGCAAGAAACTAGATGATAAAGCATTGAAATGTGTTTTCTTTTGTTATGGTTCTAAAAGCAAAGGCTATCGTCTATATCATCCATAGAATAAATGCATTTTGGTTAGCCATGGTGTTTTTTTTTGGGGGAAGATACAATTCAACCATTACTTTCATGTACTAAAGAGACATCCGTTATCTTGAAAGATATCTATAACACTTTGCTGCCTCTTTTTACAAGTGGGCAATCAAGTGCTAGTCCAAATGAGGCAATTTCTTAGCCTTTATAGGTTCCATATGATGATGCACATCATTCCATTTCTAATGCAGATTTACATGATGCACTTTTTGATGAAAGGACTGATATAGGGGAGGCAAAAACTATGCCTAAATGGCTGGTATAGACTTTGCAAGATAGCAAATTAGATGCACCTCTCTCATGTCATACTTGTTTAGGATCTCATAATGCTTCTTTTGCATTAGATTGCTATGCAATGGTTGCCTCTACTCTCTATGATGAGAATGATCCCTTTTTTTTATGAGGCATAAAATTCAAAAAAATGGATGGTTGCTATGCAATCATAATATGATGCTATTATGAAGAATGGTACCTACTCTTTATGCGATTTTCCTCCAAGAAAAAAAGTTAATTGGCACTAAATGGCTATACAAGATGAAACATAAGCTTGGTGGAACAATTGACAAGTGTAAGGCTAGGCTTATTGCCAAAAGTTTATGCTCAAGAAAGAGGCATTGATTTTGATGAAACCTTTGCACCCACTTGCCAAATGACCACCATTCATAGCATATGTGCACTTGCAACCATTTGGAATGTACATCAGTTGGGCATTAAAACTGCATTTGTGAATGGTCACATACATGAAGAAGATTATGTCTTTCAACCCCATAGTTTTGTGTAGAAAGTGCATGAAAACAAAATGTGTAGGTTGAAAAAGAGATTTTATGGTTTGAAGCAAGCACCACATGCTTGGTATAAAAAGATACATGCCTACTTGATTGTACATCATTTTGAGAACAATCCAAATAAGAGCACCTTATATATTAAGCATGTGCATGATGTACTTCTTATCATTGTTGTGTATGCTAATCACATGCTACTCATTGATCCTAATGAGAAGCATATTACTGAATTTAAGGTTGATTTGCATGCCTCTTTTGAAATGTTAGATTTTGGGCATTTGCATCATTATTTGGGCATTCAATTTATGCATGTTGGTGGGGGAATAACTTTTTGTCAAACAAAGTATATTGAAACATTATTGTACTGTTTAGACCTTGAAGATTGCAAACCTAGTGCCACTCCTATGGAAACAGGTTTATGGTTGAGTCTTCATGATGTTGGAGATGCATTTGATGTTGTTATCTATTAGCAAGCTATTGTATGCTTGATTTACTTATGCATAACACAACGTGATATTTAGTTTGTTGACTCTTAGATGATCAGGTTTATGCATTGCCTAGATGTCAAACGTTGGTAGGCGATTAAGTGCATCTTTCATTAATTGAGTGGTACCTAGCTACTTGGGTTGTTTTATCCCAAGGGGGGGTCATTACTGTTGGTGCAATTACTCCAAGCTTAAATGCTTGATCACTTATCTGAAAGTTCATTCATAAGCACATGAATGATCTCTTGTAAAAGATTGATTTTTACTCCTTGTAAAAGTGCATATGTGAAATCACTTCCAATTACAAGTTCATAGGAGAATCTTTCCACAAATTATTTGGTGAAGAATTATGGCAAATCAAGTCCTAAAACTTTGGAACACTTCTAGGTAAAGATTCAAATTCAAACTTGAATCTTGGCTCCAACAAAAGCTATAAAAGAGGACTATCTAGTTGCATGAAAAAAGAAGCCTGAGAAGAGCCCAATTTGGAGAGATACTCAGAGGGATTTATAGTGGACATTGAGCTCACACTATAGTTCTACCATTGCCCTCACATTGTGCAATGATTCATTGCCAATGTCAATGTAATTTATGCGCCATTAATACACATTGTTTTCTCATATCCCATCTCTTCTACTCTGTCATGTATCACTCAGAACAATGAACTTCTCTGATCCATTTCTCAATGTGTACTTGATCATTTTTTGTGATTTAAGTTGGTATAGATTCATTAGAATATCTTCTTGCTACAGAGTTTCTTTTTGATTGGTTGACTCATTCTTGAGTTATGTGCAAAACATCGCCCTCTAGTCTGCACACTGTTAACTCCCTAAAATGTCGGGATGCATCTCAGTTTTGTTAAGCATCATTCTTTGAGCATAGTTGATTATTTCTAGTGAAGTAACTTGTGAAGGTTAGCTATCTTAGTCAATTAGATATCCCCAAAATGCTACCAGGCAAGGAATACTGTTCATTTTCTTGAGCAGGTGTGATGACCAAAATAACAAGTTTTTGGCTCTCAGTTAAACTCCAACTTATCTGTTTTGATCCAATGATTTGAGGATCATCTTTCGAAGAACTTGGGTGATTATTTGTGCTTCTTAGAAAGATCAAGAGGTCTACTTTGCACTCCTCAAAGTATTTTTGGCTATTGTGAAGTAGGAATTTGCAGCACCATCTCATCTCTGGAAGGTGTCCACCATCTCCTCCAATAATTATCGCTAGATTAACATGCTTTTTCTGACTTAGATTGGGATGGTTGCTATGGCACTCATGTTTCCACTAGTGGTTTTTGCTTCATGCTCAGTAGCTCTTGTATATCTTGGTTGAACAAGAAGTAGCCTATTATGGCCACTTCTTGTTGTGAGGTTGAGTATAGGGAAACTTTCATAGTGACTGTTGAGTGCTCAGCCAACTTTTGCTTAATTTGGGTGTTGGTCAGTCTTCTACCATCACTATCTTCACTAATAGTCAAATTGCATTGGCAGTTGTGAGGAGCCTTGTATTCCATGCTCACACAAAGCACATTGAGATGCATTATCATTATGTCAGGGAGAGGTCCTCTGCTGGAGGGAATAGTTTGGCATGTGTGCCCACAAAAGATAACATTGGAGACCTTTTCACAAAGGCTCTACCTAGGGATAATTTTGAAGCTTTTTGCAAAACTTTGGGCTTACTTTCTTTTGTGGGTTGATCTTGGTCCACATAGCTTGGCCCTTCCTTATATACGAGTGCCAAATTCTTGTTCGGCGCATCGCTTGTAGGGGGATTTGTTGATATATTTCGGTAGTGATGTGTGTGAACACACTTAGGACCATCGACACACTTTTTAAGACTTAGGACCATCGAGACACTTTTTTCATCTTTAAGAGGTTTTTTTCCTTGCCTTATATATATGCCTATAAGCTTAATGGGTCACTTATCTTTGTACATTCACTTGGTAACTCATTTAGTGTTATGTTGTGCTACAAGCTTCTTCTTATTCCTTGTGTTGTTCATGTGCTTCCACAAACATCAAACTCCAATAATGTGGAAATGATGCTCTTGATTGTTTACCAAATTGACATGCTTCTCATACCTTTTGGATCTATGCAAACTTAAATGTTGATAGTCTATTGAGAAGCTCCTTTGATTGCATCATCTTTTGCCTCTAAAAATTTGCATGTCCTAATTGGTTTGTGCCATATCTACTAGGCAATAATACCGAAATGCTTTTCAAACAAGGCAACATTTCAAGAGCTTTCACATTCAAGGTAAACATCCTACCCACTTTGTGCGAGGCGGAGAATGACATGCTTGGGACTCACCTCCCAACCTATTTATAGCCCTTGCCTAGTTACCATCTAGAATTCTCTCTAAGGTCCCTCTACTCATCGGGCCATCATGAGTAGGTCCTCGTATGAACTCTCTAGCTTTTGGCCTTGACTATCCCCCAAGCAAAGAGCTTCTTGTTCCTCCAAGCATGTATATCTCTGGAATATAACACTCTCTCCCCCTTCTAAAGACCATTATCCTGGATGATATAGAAGGAGCTATAAACTTGGGAATCAAAATCCTTGATTCTAAATAATAAGAGTAGACTTGTGTTAGGTGTGTGAAATACTAGATAATAAAAAAGTAGACAACTCGTCTATCTGTTTCCTATCTAGCATTTCCACTAATAAATAGTAGTCCTTGCCTTGGGCATACTGTAGGAATCCCTTTGAGGCCCAATGATTCCATATCTGTGCAGCATAAGTACTCTGAATATACTCAGACTCCCTATGCCTAGACCTTGACCACTAACTTATGATGGCTTGTCACCTATAGAGACATTGGCAACTTGCTCTTGTCTCCCTGAAATAACCATTGGTAGCTTGTCACATGGAATAATTATGCAAAATCACTTACTCCACTAGAGTAATGAAAAGAAAATGCTATGATCATCCAAAACAATATGACAATGCTCCAATCTCTATGGAAAAAACACTAAAAATAAATGGAAATATTTTCCAAATAGAGCTTATTCTCTAAGCTCAAGTAAATCTGATTGATTTACTCATTGTAATGAAATGAAACTGAAAATCCAGGATGATAATCTATCAATGATCCAGAGTATGGAACAAGATGTCAATCTGTCAATGATCCAAACGATGGACCAAGATTTCAATCTGTCACCTCCAAACTATGGATCAAAATCTCGATCTATCATATATAATAATCCAAATTATGGATCCAAATCTTGATCTATCATATATGATAATCCAAACTATGGATCAAAATATCTCCCATAAAAAAAAGGTAAATCCCAATCCACTATGTGGAACTAAGTCCGTCATGCCAAGTGAAGACGTGCTAAGAAGGTATAGCAACTAGTGGAACTACCACCGCCTTCTCAATAATAACATGCAAGATGTTCCAAGTGGATTATCTCATCATCATTATGATCAAATCATTCCTAACTAAGAATGAGGTGTTTCTAGTAAACTAGTGTAATAATCTGGCACTCCCAGATATAATGAGGACCATAATAAGAGCCAACTAAATACACTAAAAAATGGTAAGTAGATGTGTGCACACTCATAGCCCACTACGCTAAGCATCTCGCTCACCTCATACACACTATGTATGAACCATGGCCTATCCTCACGCATATCAAATAAAGTAGTACATACTCTATGAATTTCTTCTCAATGCAATTGCCTATTCATAGTTCTTATGTGCAAATCTTGCCTTTCTACTTCTAGGCTACTAGCCTGCGGACTTGTCTTGTTTGCAATCACATACAAAGTGACTGTCTCAACTGCCCCTCTGTTGTCTAATAATAAGAAGATCATATGAATGAACTCAAAATCATATTAAAAATACCATCTCAGAGACTTCTCTCCCATACCATTTATCTTGCACCTAGGTAGAATACAAAGTTTGATGTCCCATACCACCAAACTTTATACCCCACATAGATGCATGTATGAGATTAAAGTCGAACACTTCTCTCAAAAAAATACAAGAATAGATCGGTGTGTACTCACAACCATAAATAATAATAAATGAAATCATGAAGTGTTCTTGAAGTGTTTCCTTCCATCTATGGAAAGAACAGAGTCATTCCTATGACTCTATCACTCACAACTATCTGTAATATCAACTCATCTTCAATTGAGAAATGAAAAACTATATGATAAATCAACTCAACTAGAGTTGTGAAGGGTGCAGCTTGCATCGAATATCAACTCACAAGAAAGTGGAATTTATACAAATTGTATCAATCCAAAATATATGAAATGAGAACAACTACTAAAGTTCTCATGTTCCATGCTCTCATGGCACCATATATATTCTTAAAACTTTTGACAGAGTCTCCTCTATCCTATCGAGAATGGTCACCATAAACCATTGATCAATAAACAAGTATCTAGGGCATTGTTAACCCATGGTGATCACACCATATAAAAAATGTATCATGAAACCCTGTGGAAAATATTTTTCTTCCAACAACATCTCTTGCATAAACAATTTCCAATAGTAGTAGATTAAAGTTTACTTTTAACTAACTTTTACTCATTGAAAATCTATGAAATTTTCTAACCTCATAAAGCTTTTCTCAAGCTTTTATTAGGCTTAAAAATCACTTGATTTGGAAATTTCCTAAGAGTTTTATCACCATTTCATTAGAAGGGTTGAACACTTGATGAACAACTCTAGAAAAGTATAGGGTCATCTTCTTGAAGCCCTTAGACTAATAAAAAAAACTCCAAATTTCATTTTCTTTATGCCAAAATCTAGGTTAACTTATCTAGTTTGTTCTCACAAAGTTCCAATTCAAAATTGAGTCAAATGCTCATTCAAATGTATCATTCTATCTCTACTATACCTGCACTTAGGTGAGCCTAGAAACAATGCTACTGCACTTTTATAATATCTTCTAACTATGAAGATAAATTCCAAAATCTTTGAACTTTGGGTATCTCATAGGGTCTATACTGGAGTAGCTTCTCCAAAAAAAATATTGGAAATTGGAGCTTCCAATATGAAACAAACAATTATTCATGAAATACATGTACCACTCTTTGGCTTTGGTGATTTAGATGCTTAGCCTAGTGGGCTATGTGTGCACACATCTACTTACCATTTTTTTAGTGTATTTAATGGGCTCTTATTATGGTCCTCATTATATCTGGGAGTGCCAAATTATTACATTATTTTATTGGAGACACCTCATTCCTAGTTAGGAATGATTTGATCATAGTGATGATCAGATAATCCACTTGGAACATGTTATTATTGAGAAGGCGGTGGTAGTTCCACTAGTTGCTATACTTTCTTAGCACGTCTTCACTTGGCATGATGGACATAGTTCCACAGAGTGGATTGGGATTTACTTTTTTTATGGGAGATATTTTGATCCATAGTTTGGATTATCATATATGATAGATCGAGATTTGGATCCATAGTTTGGATTATTATATATGAGATATCGAGATTCGATCCATAGTTTGGAGGTGACAGATTGAAATCTTGGTCCATAGTTTAGATCATTGATAGATTGACATCTTGTTCCATAGTCTGGATCATTGATAGATTATCATCTTGGATTTTCAGTTTCATTTCATTACAGTGAGTAAATCAAGCAGATTTACTTGAGCTTAGAGATTAAGCTCTATTTCAAAAATATTTCCATTTATTTTTAGTGTTTTTTCCATAGAGATTGGAGCATTGTCATATTGTTTTGGATGATCATAGTATTTTCTTTTCATTACTCTAGTGGAGTAAGTGATTTTGCATAATTATACCATGTGACAAGCTCTCTATGGTTATTTCCGGGAGACAAGAACAAGTTGCCAAGGTCTCTACAGGTGTGAGAGAAGGAAACACTTATCTGTAGAGATCGCTTGAATGTCTCTCTGAAGTTAACTAGATATACAAGACATCTGCGAGCTTATGCTATTGTCCTCTTGAAAGGAAACATGGTTAGCCCAAAACTCTTGAATCTATAGGTGCCGAGGTCAAATCCTGTGCTGTTGTTTGGCTACCCGTGATTGATATGGAGTCATATGTTAGCTCTTCTTTTGAATTAGAGCAATGTAAATCTTTGTTTGCACTCCTCTTGAGGCTACACAAACTTCAAAGTTCATTCAAACACTAAAGATTCCATGGCTGCCAGTGTTGCGACTGATGAAGATGTCGATTTACCAAAAATAGTATGGAACCTTTCCATAAAGTCATTCCAAGAAGATCTTTGTTCTTCATCTCCATCATGCTCTGCTAATGAAGATGTCGATTTCCCAAAAACAGTACGAAACTTTTCCATAAAGTCATTTCAAGAAGATCTTTGTTCTTCATCTCCATCGTGCTCCATGGATCTACTACGCAACGCGATGAAGATGTCGATTTCCCAAAAATAGTATGGAACATTTCCACAAAGTCATTCCAAGAAGATCTTTGTTCTCCATCTCCATCATGCTAGACTGATGAAGATGTCGATTTCCCAAAAATAATATGGAACCTTTCCATAAAGTCATTCCAAGAAGATCTTTGTTCTTCATCTCCATCATGCTCCATGGATCTACTGCCAACTGCTCTGATACCAAATGTGAGAAGTGGAGAATGACATGCCTGAGACTCACCTCCCAACCTATTTATAGCCCTTGCCTAGTCACCATCTAGAATTCTCTCTAAGGTCCCTCTTCTCATCTGGCCATCATGAGCAGGTCCTCGTATGAACTCTCTTGCTTTTTGGCCTTGGCTATCCCTCGAGCAAGGAACTTCTCATTCCTCCAAGCATCTACATATCTGGAATATAACACACTTTGTTCCCTTTAACGATCAACCTTCCATTCTTCTTGTACTCTTCAACATATAACCCATTAGGGTTGAACCTAACTTGTAATTCTTGGTCGACCATTTGTCCAACAAGAACTAGGTTCATTGTAGTATTAAGAACATGCCATACATCAACAAGATACCTTCCCATCCTCCATGAATAGTGCTATGTTTCCTATATGTTAAATAGGATATGATGTATCATCACTTGTTTCGCCAAATCCAAGGACTAGCCATTTTTGCAAACTACTAAACATTTTGTATGGTTGGTCATGTGATCTGAAGCACTTAAATCAATGTACTAGACATTACCATTCACTTTTGAAACATTAACATACATTGTGTTCATCATATGATGTTGTACCATAAATAATTTCCCCAAATCATCCACACTTATGGATGCATAGTTGTTTTGTTTCTTTCTATTGTTTTGATTCTTCAACCTTCAATCACGTTCAAGGTGGCTAGGTTTATCAAAATTCTAGGATCCCTTATTGTGTCATTACTTGAATATTTTCTTTGGAAATTTTGGTGGCCTCTTAGCCTCCATCTACCTCGAAATTATCCTCTATCTCTTGCATTAGTTTCTTATTGATGTTATCCTCATTATTGTTTCCTCTTCCACTTTCAAAGCCTCTTCCTTGGACTCCTCCTCTAGCAAAGTAGAATATCTTCTCATAACTAGTTTTTCCTTGGGATTTTGAGTCTTCATAAGGGTTCTTTTCTTCAATTATTGGCATGGACACAAGATCAAGGAAAGGAAGAATGATCTTTTTCTTCTTCTTCTCTTACATAAAGGAATGCAAAAGAATGACCTAAAAACAACAATACAACAAGTGCAATATATAAATAACACAACAACTGCAATATATAAAGAACAATACATAAGGAAAAAACCTAATGTTCACAAATGAGTGAACTTGCAAGAAACAAATGTTCCATCAATCTTGGTAGATGAATCTAGTAAAGCTCAATGAAGTATCCTTGACATATACCAGCATGACCACTATACATGTCAGAGAAATGAAAAACTGATACACATCATCCTGGATCATCACATGTTGAGCTTGATATCTCAACACCCCCCCTCAAGCTCAATGTCATATCCTCTAATCCAAGCATCTCCCCAAACTTCTTCAGCTTCTCTGCTCCAAGTGCTTTAGTGAAAATATTAGCAACCTGCTCATCTGTTCTCAAATACATAAGATCAATATCACCTCCTAATACCTTCTCTCTTATGAAGTGATAATGTACCTCAATATGCTTTGTTCTAGCATGGAAAACAAGATTTCGTGCTAATTGTATGCTACTAAGATTATCACCAATAGATGGTGATAAGCTTTTGCACTTCCACACCTAAATTTGCAAGTAGCATCTCTAGCCATGATGCCCCACATGCTGCCATTGCAGCACCTCTATACTCAGCCTCTGTACTCGACAAAGCAATAGTGGGTTGCTTCTTACTAATCCATGTAATAGCTTCACTCCCAAGTGAGAATAGAAACCACTAGTAGATCTTCTATCTACAATTCTACTAGCCCAATCTGCATCGGTGTATCCATGAACCTACAAATCTACACCAGCTTCATAAAACAATGTGTAATCCAAAGTAGCACTCACATAACCTACAATGCACCTCAAAGCATCCAAATGTGGCTTCTTGGGAACCTACATAAATTGACTTTCAAGTCCAACATTGTAGCTTAGATCAAATCTTGTAATTGTGAGATGTATCAAACTTCCCACAATTTTCTTGTACATAGTAGCATTTTTCAATGCTTCATCTGATGTAGTATCCAACTTGATATTCTGATCTAATGGCATAGAAATTTTCTTACAACCAGCCATACCATACTTTTGCAGCATACTCAAGGCATATTGCCTTTGTGACATCCATATACCTGTTTCTATATGTATAAACTCAACGCCCAAGAAGTAGTGCAACACACCTGAATCTTTCATGTCAAACTCTTGCATAAGAAGTTGTTTTACCTCTTTAATGCTTTCTTCATTATCTCCACCTACAATCAAGTCATCAACATAAATAGCCACAATGGTGATGCCATCACCACCCTTCTTTGCATATAGTGAATGATTTGCATCACACATAGAAAACCAAATGGTGGTTAAATAGTCAGCAATCCTTGCATGTCAAGAACAAGGAGCTTGCATAAGCCCATACAAAGCCTTTTGCAACCCGCAAACATATTTTGGGTGCTTCAAATCTTCATATCCTTGTGGTTGGTCCATATACACTTCTTATTGTAACTCACCATGTAGGAAAGCATTCTTCAGATCCATCTGATGTAAAAGTCCATCCTTTTGCTATAACTAATGCAACAAGCGTTCTGAGAGTAGAAATTTTAGCTATAGGGCTAAATGTTTCCTCATAATCAATGCCATATATTTGTGCATATCCTTTTGCTACCAATCATGCATTGTACCAGCTTATGATACTAGCAGCATTGTGCTTTACCTTGTAAACCCACTTGCAGCCTATGGATTTCTTGGGCCTTGTGGGAATGGAACCAGCTTCCATGTTCCGTTTCCATAAAGTGTAGCCATCTCCTCATCCATGGCTTTTTCCCAATCTGCATTTCCAATCGCATCTTCAAAACAAGAAGGTTCAGCATCTTGTATTACCTTGGTCATGTAGGCACAATGACGAGCCATATAACTATCATACATCAATCGTTGCACAAAATTTTGCATCCTCTTAGATCTTCTTGGTCCCAAGTCACTTCTCCTTGTATCATCTAGATGTGCCTTTCTAACTCCTGGAGTCTTCACAGAGGGCAAACCAAGTTCCTCATCAAGACTCTTTTCTAAACCACTTGAATCTCCTTCCATGCCTTCAAAACCTGCACATGTTTACTACTAGCAAAAGGCTTTTCTTTACCTTTCTTGGATGTATTTGATGAATTTGTTGGACTGAAATTTCCATGCAATCTTCCACTCCATGGATTTGACTTGGAACTATTGCTTGATAATGCATGAGATCCACTAAAGACTTGAGATTTTGCACTTGTTTTTTTAGCATTTTCTTTATCGTTTGGTTCAAGTTTTAGTCCTTTCTTTGGCATTTGCATAGAAGCTTGACATTTCATCAAATACCACATCCCTACTTACCTTCATGTGTCATGTGAGTGGGTTATAACATTTATACTGCTTTTGCTCAAAGGAGTACCCAACGACAATACATTTTTCTACTTTTGGATCAAGCTTTGTCCTCAACTCATCTGGAACATGTACATATGCAATACACCCAAATACTTTCATATGTGATAAGTTTGGCTTTTTACCTATAAACTTCTCTTTAGGTGTAACTTGATGTACAACAGTAGTGGGAGTTTTGTTCATGATGTATACAACAATATGCACAACTTCTACCCAATAACAATGAGACATATTCTTCTTAACCATCAAGGCTCTTGCCATTTCTGCAATATGTCTATTTTTGCATTCAGCAACACCATTTTGTTGTGGTGTGTACCTGCATGAAAACTGATGTCGAATTCCATGATTTTTAAGAAAGTTGCTGAACTCATTTGACATGTATTCACCTCCTCCATTAGACCTTAATGTCTGAATATACTTTCCTATCTGCTTTTCCACCATGGCCTTAAAATTCTGGAAGTGAGTGAACGCCTCACTCTTCTGTTTCATGAAATATAGCCATACTTTTTGTGTATGGTCATCAATGAAAGTAACATAAAACCTACAACTGCCCATAGATGTGGGCTTTGTAGGACCCCAAAAATCTGTATGTACTATTTCTAGTACATTCTCACTAACATGATTGTCATGCGAAAATGATGCTCTTCACTATTTACCAAATTGACATGCTGCACATACCTTTTGAATTTCTAGAACTTTGAAATTTGGTAGTCCATTGACAATCTCCTTTGACTGCATCAATTTTAGCCTATGCAAGTTTGCATGTCCAATTCATTTGTGCGAGATCTCTATATCAGCAATAGCTTTTGCAAACATGGTTGCATTCATTTCAGGAATTTTCACATTGAAGGTGATCCTATCCATTTTGTTTTCTTTGGCAATCAATCTTCCATCTTGTTTGTACTCTTCTACGTATAGCCCATCAACATTGAACCTAACTTGTAATCTGTGGTTATAATAAATTACTCTTTTGCTCCATGGATGCTCGATCGAAGGTCCTTCGCCATGGATGCTCGCGCATAACGACACAGAGATGGTGTTCTCCTCCCAGCCACACCCGAGTCTCTCTACATAATGAGTCCCATAATGACTCTCTTGTTTTTAACTCTTCTACCCATACATATGAAGGATGTACCCATATGATGCCATGTGGCAAATCAAGCCACCTCATCCAAAGGTGTTCCCACCCCAGGATTATCATATGACATTTCCTTCCCCTTGAAAACATTTTCGTCCTCGAAAATGTAAATGAAATGTCCGTAATGGTAGAAGAAAGTGCTCGGACTCCCCTGAACCCCATGTACTCTATGTACATGGTCATCTCTGTGTGTTGTTTCCCCATGTCCTTCCCCTTAAGAAGCCTCATATGAGATCATCTCAAAGATGGGAAACCGTCTGAGTGGTGCCTACTATCTCCCATATAGACTCCACTTTCCAAACTATTACTCCCATAACATATAATATCATAAGAATGACCTCAGTCCATATGATGTATCCTCTATGGAGTAATAATATGAAAAGCAAGTGCAAAGTGCCAAGCTCATAAGCTTGACCATACCATAATGGAGATAATAAACCATAGAATCCTCTGAAGTATAGAACAAAGTCCCATATCAAGTGACATCAAACCCATCTAAGACTAAATGATAGATTGCCCTCATACCACTCTAGGTCTTCCTAACCTTGAGTGTAATCACAAGTAATAGTTTTGTCTAAACTACGTTGTGAACTATGCAAATCCATCATCTAGCTCATACATAAGAATTTCTTGGTAGTAAAATGCAATCTCTACATTTCTCCGACCGAGAAATCTGTGGTTTGTCATCCTTTACCATTGAACTAGGTTTTATTGGAAGAGCATCTATTGGCACTTGTGCAAACTCTAATATTTCTCTTCCCTGTAGTTTGCCATATGAATGCAAAAGCATTCCCTTTTGAGATTCAGATAATCCCTAAGTACCCATCCTCCTAACTGATGTTTACTCATCATACTCATGATGTAACACCAACTAAGAGTTTGGTACCACAATAGGTTAGATATATCTCTATCTCCTATAGACCCTAAAGAGAAGAGTCATAACTCTACTCCCAGTCTAACTAATGTCAATAACTAGATCATCTCATCTAGTTAAAGACCATCACTGGAAATAAACATAACTACTCTCTAGAGTCTCCATGTGAGACTCAATCTAACCATCATAATTAACTGATCTCCCTCTTGTCTTTAATAGAAGAGTGCCACTCCTATCTAGACAATCTAAATGAGAAAGTGAAACTCTCTCCATGTCTATCTCTGTAATCTCTTCCAAGGAAAAGAACTCTAGCAGTGGAAACTATTCCACTTTCCCTTTCCCTTTGAAAGAGATTCTGTTGAATCCAGTTTCTCTACTCATCCATAGGTGAGAACATGCACATAATTTCTCCATACTTTTCCTTCAAAACTAGTGGAGAAAGAGACTCCCATGTGAAGGAAAACTACATTGAAAAGTAGAGTAAATGAATTCCGTCTGAAATATAAACTAAGAGATGTTTTTTAAACACCTCTCTGTCTAAAGGAAAACATACTCAATTCTTCTCCTATGAAGAAATCATATTTTCCTTTCCTTTTTTCTCTTTCAAAGAATAGGAGCTAAAGTGAGACCTCTCATGAATCTCTGAACTGATTCCCACTTTCTCCTTTCCTTAAAAGAGAAATTCATGAATTTATTTAGTCCTCTCTTCCATATCTGGTGCATACTCCCTCATTACACAGATTCTTATGAAGATGGAGAACAGATCTCCGCTAACTAATGAAGGTGTATGTAGTGAAGAGTGGAGAAAATAAAATCCTAATAAGGGCCAAAGCCCTCTACTAAAATGGTCAGCAATGATGTGACATGATACCGTAAACATATGTGTATCCATAGTGAAGAACTATCTCTGCCAACCATACTCTGTGCATGGATCTATACGATCCAATAACCTAATGGAATTATCCTTCCTGAAAGCACAACATGAGTATGTGATATCCATGGTGATAAAATCACCTGCCACATTCTCTATTGGAAGAATAAATCTTCCCATACTGTGAAAGATAACTCCCAATCTTAAGGAGATGTCTACTAAGAGCTCTCCTCTGATCTAGTGAGACATGACGTCATGAATGATGAGTCCTTTTCTTCCTGGCCATAGAAGAAGAGTGCTCAAAGGGAAGTCGTTTCCACCGTCCCATACCAGTGAAAACTTCTTCCAATTCACGGTGTCATACCTACACTAAACCGAATATCTATTCCATATAATGGAATATGTAGGTGGACTCCAATGAATCCCATATACTAAAATCATATCAGTGGACTGAAATGAGTCCCATGTCCTTGAACTAGTTAGTTTGGTTCTAGTCAATGTGTGACAATGGATATCCCTTTCTGTTCCAAACCAACTTGTTCCTGTTGGTGCAGACCAATCACCAATTGAAGACTTGGAAGATCAAATGATGAAGGAAGAATCAATTCCTAAAGTGTGGAAGAAGATCACAATCAGAGGACAAGAGAAGTGTACACATATGTACATTAGCATAGTCATAGATGACTTAGATCTTTTGTTCAGTAAGAATTATGTACAAATTATCTATAAATACCTTGAGAAAAGTCGGGGCATGTATGAGAGCAAATGAGAGCACAGTAGAGCTTATGTGACATTAGTTAGAAGTCAAGAATGAGGGAGATAGAAGTCATAAGATAGAGGAAAGTGAATGTGTGTTAGCTCTCATCACTCAGTTGTATTTTCTCTGAGTAAATGAAAAATTTTGCGCCCGATGTTTCTGCGTGTTCTCCTTCTACAGTAGATCAGTTGAGGAATGCTTTTGTACAAGTCTAAGTTGAGAGTTGCTTGACCTCTGTGCAAAGTTTTAGCTTCCAATTGTAATCAGGCTGAGTGAATTAAGTGTAGGAACATTCATATGTGAAGTGTATTCACAGGTTCCTAAAACAGGCGCATATTTCGAAGTCAATGTTTTGGTCATTTCTCCCAGCACAGTTTAAAGTTTTGCATGAGTGAGGGCTTAATCTTTAAGTTGGAAGATAAGCTACTTATGTCTAGAAGCATTTTGTAAAACGGGTTCTATTCAAGGAGAACCAAGTCTTAAAAGTTACAGGTGTAAAGTCGACTGTTCTGAGTAACAGTTTCTGACATAGGTAACTTGTGAAATCAATTTCTCAAGTTATACTTAACCTTTTGAAGTAATTCAACTTGGAGAAGATGCGCAAACTCTAGAAGATGATTCGTACAAAGTTTCATAAAAAACTTTACACATTTGATAAGTCAATGTGAAGAAATTCTGCAGCAGACTTTTCTGTGTATCATCTTCTTCACAGATTTGTTAATTTCTGATAAGTTAGCAATTGATCCTCTAAATTAGTGAAGTGTTTGACTTACTCTTGGTATAGAGGTGCTCTAATCACAAGAGTAAGTTGTTCTTTTGGAGATTAAAACTCTCCATCAGTGGTATCAGAGCAGGAGACATCAATTTGAAGAAAAGGAGGATCCCGACTGCTGCAGATTCAAGAGATTCAACACTTGAAGGATTAAGAAGTGAAAGCTTGGAGTCAAAGCTCGAGGAGAAGACTATTTGACATCAAGAAAGGCAAAAGGAGTTCAACTCGAAGTAAAGGTACATACATTGTTTGTAAAGCTTGAAGATTTCAATATACAGGTGGATACAAGATGGGAGAAAGCTTGCAGATTGATAAGCTAGATAGGGAGAACTATCCAGCATGGTCCATGAGGATGGAAGCACACCTCATGAGCAAAGACCTTATATCATTTATTACAGGAGATGAAGAAAAACCAGAATTTGCAGATCCAAGTATTCCTACTAGGGAAGAACTTGCAATGTTGAAGACTTGGATGAGAAAGGATGCTCAAGCAAGGAGTATCATCTACATGGCTGTAAATGATTACCTTCTACCTCACATTAGAGGTTTGGAAAGTGCTACAGATGTTTGGAATGCCTTGGAAGAGCATTTCCAAAATACAACTAAGTCAAGGAAGTCTTCACTATGGGCTGAGTTCACAACCTTCAAGAAGAAAAGCTCACAATCAATTTCAGATTATGTGGCAAGAATGAAAGATATTGCAGATAGCTTGGGAGCAGTGGATGAAGATATTGAAGAAGAAAAGTTGGTAAGACAAATACTTACAGGTCTAAGAGGTGATGAGAAGTGGAAACCTTTTATCTTGTCCATAGAATTGTCACTTGATCACTTTACTCCTGACCTTAATCAATTGCTAGGACACATGCTAACCTTTGAGCAGGATCTTAAAGGAGACAATGATAGAAGTACAAGTCAAGCTATGTACTCCAAAGACAAGAAAAAAAATGGCAAGGGAAAGCAATCAAATGATGATGAAGGGAATTCAAATCAAGCTAATTTCACAAAAGGGAAGACAAATTTCAGAGGTAAAGGAAGAGGAGGTAAGAACAAAGATAATGCTAAAGCTTGTTGGATTTGTGGCAGAACAAATCATTTGGCAAATGATTGTTGGTATAATAATCAAAGTGGAGGATACAACAATCAGAATTATAGTCAAAGAGGTAGAGGAGGCAGAAACCACAGAGGCAATTTCAGAGGAAGAGGTGGTAGGACATCATATGGTAGAGGAGGTGGAAGAAACTTCCAATCTCAGTCCTACAACAATAATTATTACAATTATGCATCAGATCAGAAGGATGACATGACTCTTATCCTGAATGCAATTCATGAATCAATGGGAGAAGATCAAAGAGTGTTTTATATTGACTCAGGGTGCAGTAACCATCTGAGTGGGAATCTATCCTTGATGACTGATATGGAAGCAAGGGTGAATGGACATACAGTTCAAACAGGTGACAATACTAAACATAAAGTGGAGAGCATTGGATCAGTGAAGACAAAGAGTGGAAGTACACTTCTGAGCAAGGTACTTTATGTCCCTACTATTCCTAAAAATTTGATAAGTGTAGGGCAAATTGTGGAGAAAGGATATGAGGTAAGATTTACAAATGATGGTGTCTATGTACAAGATCCAAATCAGGGATATAGAACCATAATTGCAGGTAAAAAGGAAGGGAGATTGTTTACTCTCAAAGTCCAAGGTAATGTGGGACATGCATTGTTTACCTATGGAGGTCAAAAGGTATCTGAATTAGACCTATGGCATAAGAGGCTAGGTCATTTCAATGAGAGAGCTATAAAGGAGATGTCAAAGAATCAGGTGGTGCTTGGATTGCCAAACATTGAAGGGCAACATATGGTGTACAAGTGTGAAGCTTGTCAATTAGGTAAAGCACATAAAAGTTCTTATAACAAATCAGGGTACAAGTATTCAAACATGCTTGAATTGGTTCATACAGATGTATGGGGTCCCTCAAGGGACTATAGCATAAATGGATCCAGATATTATGTGTTGTTTGTTGATGATGCAACCAGGTGGATTACTTTGTATGTAATCAAGGACAAATCAGAAGTTTTCAAGACATTCAAACATTTCCATGCTTATGCAGAAAGGATCACAGGACAAAAGCTAAAGAGGTTAAGATCAGATGGAGGGGGAGAGTATTTCTCAAAAGAATTTGATGATTATTTGTGGAATGCAGGTATCAAAAGAGAAGTGACTTGCAGGTACTCCCCTCAACAAAATGGAGTAGCAGAAAGGAGGAATAGGACTCTTGTAGAGTTTGCAAGAGCCATGATGAAGGAAAAGAATTGTCCAAATTACTTATGGGCAGAAGCCATTAATACTGCAACATATCTTGTGAATAGGTTGCCTTGCAAAGCTTTGGATGGAGGAACCCCTTATGAAGCATGGTGGGGTAAGAAGCCTAGTCTTGATCATTGCAAAGTATTTGGATGTATTGCATATGCTTATGTTCCTTCACAATTAAGACATAAGCTAGAACCAAAAGCAGAGAAGTATGTGTTTATTGGATATGATGATAGACAGATGGGTTACAGATTGTGGAGTCCATCCACAAAGCAATTTCTTGTTACTAAAGATGTAACATTTGATGAGCAAAACATGTGGTATACAGGATCACCAAATGAGTATACAGGTGTTGAAGAAATTCAAAGAAAAGGAAAGGCAAAGGTAAAAGTATGTGAAGAAATTGTTGATGAAGTTGACTCTAGATGTAGAGTGCAGGATCATGTAGAAGAAGGGCCAAGATTTGATCCAGAATCAAATGAGGCTGAAACTTCAAGAAGTGCAGAAATCAGGAGATCTACAAGAGAAAGGAAAGAGCCTATAAGGTATAGTTATGATACATCTTTCCTAACAACAAAAGATTATGCCTACATTGTGAAAACAGAAGAAGATCCAACCACTTATGAAGAAGCCAAAGGTAAACAGAATTGGGAGAAGGCAATGCAAGAAGAGTATGATGCTCTACTTGAAAATGAAACTTGGGAATTAGTACCAAGACCAAAGAATCAGAAAGTCATTGGATGCAAGTGGGTATATAAAACAAAGAGGTTTGCAGATGGTAAGGTGTCTAGATATAAGGCTAGACTTGTGGTTAAAGGTTATGCCCAAACTTATGGGGTAGATTATGATGAGACCTTTAGTCCTGTTGCTAAGATGTCCACAATTAGGACATTGATTGCTATTGCTACTTGCAAGGGATGGAAATTATCACAATTGGATGTGAAGAATGCATTTCTTAATGGTTACATTGCAGATGAAGTATATATGGAGCAACCAGAAGGCTTCATGGAATCAATTGGATCAGATTATGTGTGTAAGCTCAAGAGAGCTTTATATGGGTTGAAGCAAGCCCCAAGAGCTTGGAATTACAGATTGGTCAAGTTCTTGAATGAATGTGGTTTTCAAGCATCAAAGGCAGATAGTAGCTTGCTAGTGAAAGCAAGTGAAAATGGATATATTTACATGTGCATTTATGTTGATGATATTATTGTTACAGGAACAGATGCTCAAGGAATCAATGAACTTAAGAAGCAAATAGAGAAGGAGTTTAAGATAAGTGACTTGGGAAACTTATCTTATTTTCTAGGAATGCAGATTGTGTATACTCAACATGGAGTATATGTTTCACAAGAGAGATACTTGAAGAATCTTCTAGCCAAGTTTAACATGGAAGATTGCAGGACCTCAACTACACCATTGGAGGTAAATCATAAATTAAGCAGGTATGGAGGTGAAGAGTTCAATGACATGAAGAAATATCAGAGTTTGGTAGGTAGTCTAAACTATGCTACCTTGACAAGGCCAGATCTATCATATGCAGTAGGTGTGTTGTCACAATTCATGCATTGTCCAAAGAAGACTCATTGGATTGCAGCCCAAAGGGTACTCAGATATATCAAGGGAACCCTAAGTGAAGGTTTGTATTATGGTTTCACTTCTGACACAAGAATCAAAGTGTTTAGTGATGCAGATTGGGCAGGTGACTCAGATGATAGAAGGTCTACTCATGGATATCTATGTTATGTTGGAGACAAGTTAGTGTCTTGGTGTTCAAAGAAGCAACATACAGTTGCTTTATCATCCACAGAAGCTGAGTATAAGGGAATGGTAGAAGCTGCAAAAGAAGTGATATGGTTGAAGACTTTGATGAAAAGTTTTGAGTTTGATCATAGTACTCCAATAATTTTTGGAGACAATATGAGTTCTTTGTATTTGGCAGCTAACCCTGTTTTTCATGCCAGGACTAAGCATATAGAGATTCAGTATCATTTCTTGAGGGAAAAGGTACTTGATAAAGAGATTGAAGTGATGTACACTCCAACAAAAGAACAAGTGGCAGATATGATGACAAAGAGTCTGGATGGACCTAAGTTACAAAGGTTCAAGGACATGGCAAGTATAAAGAAGACAGAGAAAACCTCAATTGATGATTGAGGGGGAGCTGTTGGTGCAGACCAATCACCAATTGAAGACTTGGAAGATCAAATGATGAAGGAAGAATCAATTCCTAAAGTGTGGAAGAAGATCACAATCTGAGGACAAGAGAAGTGTACACATATGTACATTAGCATAGTCATAGATGACTTAGATCTTTTGTTCAGTAAGAATTATGTACAAATTATCTATAAATACCTTGAGAAAAGTCGGGGCATGTATGAGAGCAAATGAGAGCACAGTAGAGCTTATGTGACATTAGTTAGAAGTCAAGAATGAGGGAGATAGAAGTCATAAGATAGAGGAAAGTGAATGTGTGTTAGCTCTCATCACTCAGTTGTATTTTCTCTGAGTAAATGAAAAATTTTGCGCCCGATGTTTCTGCGTGTTCTCCTTCTACAGTAGATCAGTTGAGGAATGCTTTTGTACAAGTCTAAGTTGAGAGTTGCTTGACCTCTGTGCAAAGTTTTAGCTTCCAATTGTAATCAGGCTGAGTGAATTAAGTGTAGGAACATTCATATGTGAAGTGTATTCACAGGTTCCTAAAACAGGCGCATATTTCGAAGTCAATGTTTTGGTCATTTCTCCCAGCACAGTTTAAAGTTTTGCATGAGTGAGGGCTTAATCTTTAAGTTGGAAGATAAGCTACTTATGTCTAGAAGCATTTTGTAAAACGGGTTCTATTCAAGGAGAACCAAGTCTTAAAAGTTACAGGTGTAAAGTCGACTGTTCTGAGTAACAGTTTCTGACATAGGTAACTTGTGAAATCAATTTCTCAAGTTATACTTAACCTTTTGAAGTAATTCAACTTGGAGAAGATGCGCAAACTCTAGAAGATGATTCGTACAAAGTTTCATAAAAAACTTTACACATTTGATAAGTCAATGTGAAGAAATTCTGCAGCAGACTTTTCTGTGTATCATCTTCTTCACAGATTTGTTAATTTCTGATAAGTTAGCAATTGATCCTCTAAATTAGTGAAGTGTTTGACTTACTCTTGGTATAGAGGTGCTCTAATCACAAGAGTAAGTTGTTCTTTTGGAGATTAAAACTCTCCATCAGTTCCTAGGTACAAAGACTGAGTCTAAGTACCTCTCTGTAGATCCCAAGATACATATGTATGTATTGGGTACCCCAACTATTCCTGACTAAGGGATCTATGCTCTATACCATAGAGCTAGTGTCATGCCTATGACCTTCCTAACCATCACTCGAATCACATAAACACCCGTCGATGTTATCTCATGAAACCCATCTTTATGATCCCATCCATTTGGTTTCCTTAGTAGTGTAGCAAAAATGCTTCACTACTTGGTCAAGTGATGTGCATGAGTGAAACTAGTCACTCTTTGGGTATTCATCATGATACCCTAAAGTCTCCTATACATCATGTGAGACTCTTATGAAGATAAATAAATCTTCACTAACTTGGAGATTATCCAAAATGCATCTCCCGAGCCTGAATGCAACTTCCTGAACCTATAGGATTGCTTGTGCACATTACTAATGGTGAAGGTGTAGCTCCTTCCGTTAGCAATCCTATGGTCTAAATCCATAAGGATTATAAATAGGGATCCTGCTACTACCGAAGTTGCCTTATATATAATACTATGATGGTCCTAAGTCCATCAAATACATGCGTAGAAGCATGTGTATACCTTATTGATGTTTGCAGAATAGGCATGTTACCATGCCATATCATTCCTACCTAAAGGTAAGTGCGTATATAACGCCATGCGGTAGGAAAAATTTCGACAGCATTTCCCCAGGAAATGGAATCCCAAAAAAAATTGAACCATAACTCAGTGGCACTCAGGCCACCCAAAAACATAGGGCTTGACAGGCCCATGGCATGCACGCCATAAACTTATATATGGATTCCATGACCTGCAAAAACACAAAAGTATTTGCTAGCAACCATTCCCGGTGTTGCATAGCCATATGGTTTCTGTAATCTTCTTTGCTGCAAACAATCAAAAGTATACTTCCTACATGTTGATCCATACTTTTAAGAGCTTAAACAATGATCAACAGTTGATGTATGCAATCCCATTCATGCATGTAGATACAGAACATGCCATAACATAAATAAAATGCCAAAAAGCATAAAATATACATCCCTGAGTAGTTTGATTTTGGAATTGCATGCATCCAATCGCTCTTGACAAGCTTCGAGACCTCTGCACCTTCCTCCTCAGGTCCTAACATACACTTTGAAGTGTCCGGAAATATCGGAGCACTCCTCAAAACATAAAGCATGGTCAGGTGATTACAAAAATAATGCAAATTTAGCTCAAAAATGCATTAGTAATCCTTCTTTAGACCTGCAAAAACCACTTTAGAACCTGCAAATTTTCAAAAACTGAAATATAAACCATGTGCAAATAGGTCGAAGTGAAATTACTCAAATCGCCTTCCCGGTTTGAAAGATATGGCTCCCGGAAGGTAATCGCCCAAAACTGTTCAGACTTTGCAGACCTGTTCAGACCTGCAAAAATTTCTACTTTCCAAGTTTTTTTTCTCATAAACTAAAAGTAGACCTTGTGCTCTTCGAAACGAGCCGTAGCACGTCCAATTTGGAGTTTCCTAGCCCAAGATATGGCCATTCCAAGTGGGACATGTCAAACTAGTGGACTGTTGGAGGGGCTGGAAAAAGTGTAAAAATGTGATTTTTGGGGTGCCCAAAAGCATTCTTCCATCATGCAAATCCTAAAATTCTCTCCATAACCTCAGAGAGTGGTATATGAAGATGCTTGAGCCATTTTTTACCTTTCCAAATCCTCCCTTAGTGCATGCTAATTCACTCCCAAAAAGAGGCCTAAATCAAGATTTTGCCTTTATGCAAGAACTTAAATGGGAGCTCTTAGCAAGCTTCTAATCCACTCTAAATGTGGATTTCTCTTGGATTATATACAATAATCCATGGGAAGCCTCTAAATGATCTTTTTCTTACTCCAAGAAGTGGAGTTTGGCAAAAGATTAATTTCTGAAATTTTCCAAAAAGTGCGGGAAGGGGGTCTTTGAGGAAGTAAAATTCCTCCTTCACTTATCATTTTGATGAATCTAATGATTTGCCTAAGAAGTCCATACACCATACTCTCAGTAAATATACTTTTTCCCATCCATCCATAGTTATCGCACCTCTTTTTCCCTCTTCTAAAATGGGAATTTCTTAGATTTAGGTGCTGAAATTTTTTCTCAAACTGTGATGGAAGGGGGTTTTGTGGAGCTTCAAACTCCCATCAAACTGAGGTATCTTATGGATTTCTTGATCTTGCATGGAAGTCAATATGCTAGACTATAAGTGTGCATGGTTTTTTCCATAAATCTATGAAAAATACCTTCTCTTTTTCCCTTCCCAAAATGGCTATTTATCAAAATGGCTCCTGAAATTTATGTGTGAAAATCATAAAAGTAGAGTATTTTAGAGATACTCTAAACTTGGCCTTCTTGTATTTGGAGGGAATCTTTGATCCTAGATGAGAATATATATACCTCATATTTTCCGTACATGTGATTTCCCTCCCGGATCTTGGCCTCCTAACGGTTCATGGTGCTTCTCGAAAATGCAAACCTCTCAAAATTGAAATAATAATACCTGTGATTAACATGAAGCTCCATGCCTGTAAATTTGAAATCAAGAGCTTGGACAAGTCCTGGAGTATATCCCGTGACCGGCTCCCGCGTTCAAATTAAAGTTTTCAGCCGATTGTGAGCTCCTTCTCATTCCACGAATAGCAGGTTGAATGAAGTCACCAACCAGTCTGAGGGCATTAAGTTTCACTTCTGCACGGACTCTCCTATGCTTCTTGCAATAATCGATGCAGAGCTGATCCTCTCCATCAGAGTCATCAATCCCAATGTTCTTGTTGCATATGAAGAATCGGTAGAAGGAAGATGTCTCTCTGTCTTGCGTGCTCGACTCACAGAGAAGATGCCTCTCTATCATGCACATACGGGCTTAGCCTTTCATTGCAGTGAGGGATCCGTAGAAGGAAGAGCAATAAGTGACGGGATTCGACTCGGGATCATAGATAAGAGAATGGCCTCCTCATCTGAGATGTCAAAGGATCGAATCCGACTAGTTGAACTCTGAACAGTTCAAAAACTGAAGGTTTGCTCACTGTCCGCCCCTCTGCATGGATAACAAAGCAAACGGGCGTCGACTTGGTCTAGCTCATCACTTTCAAAAGTTCACTCAGTAGACCTGGGTTCAAGTCCCGTCGTCTGCACGGACGGAAGCACGCCAGCATCGCCAGCTCTGATACCAATATAATAAATTACTCTTTTGCTCCATGGATGCTCGATCGAAGGTCCTTCGCCATGGATGCTCGCGCATAACGACACAGAGATGGTGTTCTCCTCCCAGCCACGCCCGAGTCTCTCTACATAATGAGTCCCATAATGACTCTCTTGTTTTTAACTCTTCTACCCATACATATGAAGGATGTACCCATATGATGCCATGTGGCAAATCAAGCCACCTCATCCAAAGGTGTTCCCACCCCAGGATTATCATATGACAGTGGTCAACCATTTGTCCAACAGAAACCAGATTCTTTGTTATATTTGGAACATGTAGCAAATCAGCAAGATGTTTTACCTTTCCATCCTCCATAGAAAATGCTATGTTTCTTGTATGCTCGATAGGGTGTGACGTGTCATCACCTGTTTCAACATATCCAAGAACTAGCAATTTCCACAAAGTACTAAACCATTCCACATGACTAATCATGTGATTTTAAGCACCTAAATCAACATGCCAAACATTATCCTTTGATTTTGAAACATCAACAGGCATCGTATTCATCATGTGATGTTGAACCATGAACAACTTCTCAGAATCATCTGCACTTATGGATGCATAATTGTTTTGTTGCCTTCTGTTATTTTGATTCTTCAACTTGCAATCACGTTCAAAGTGTTTAGGTTTACCATAATTTTAGCATCCTTTACTGTCATTACCTGAATTATTTCTTTGGAAATTTCTTCGACCTCTTTGGCTCCCCCTGCCTCAAAACTATCCTCTACCTCTTGCATGATTTTGTTGTTGACCTTGGTCTTTGTTATTGTGTCCTCTTCCGCTTCCAAAGGCTCTACCTCTGCCTCTTCCTTTACCAGAGTAGAATACTTGCTCAAAACTAGGTTTTCCTTGGGAGTTGGAGTCCTCGTCAAGATTCTTTACTTCAATAATCAACATGAACACTAGATCAACAAAATTCAGAATATTTTCCCTGGTCTAAATAGACGTTTTGAATTGCTTATATGAAGCTCCTAAACCACGAAGGCATACTTCCATCTTATCATCATCAACTACATTCATGCCAATAGATGCAAGTGACACACATATGCTTTTGATTTTCAAGGTGTAGTCACTTATCGGCATGCCCTTTTTCTCTAGTGTATGCAACTCATTCTTGAGTTGCAATTTTCGTGCCTTTGTATTGGTCTCATAGAATGTGACTAGACTGCTCCAAGCCTCTTTCGGAGTCTTTGCATCCTGTATGTGCCCAATCATGCTATCCTGTTGGGGGATTTTTAGACAAGAAGGAGTTTGAGGGTTTGTAGGAGAAAAGGAAAAGACCAGAAGAGGAAATACACCTTGGAAGCTTCTGCCGATTGATTATAGTAAGACAATTACAATGTTTGAAGCACAATACAAGCCAATACCTCTGTGCACAATCCCACAGAGGGCTCAATTACAAATACCAAATATCCCAAAGTCTTCTTGGCGCCGGCCTCCTCTGCACCAGACCTCCACCTGCTTCAAGCTTATCCTTGTGCACACCTTACACCAAGCTTCCACTAAGGGGGAGGAATGAATACCTTCTATCGGCACGCGCACACTGCAAGGAGACCTTGAGATCCTTGGGGGACTAGCTTAGCACTCTCTGCACAAATCCTTAGTCACTCTCCATGCACCTTGCACTTCCACTTCTTTGCATCGCACTCTGGTGACTCTTGCACTTCTCTCTCTTGCTTCACTTAGACTATGCTTCTCTTGCTTAGTCTAAGATTGGTCCAAGAATAGACCTTGCCTTGATTTGAGTGTGTCGATCACGTACGCTCCTAACTGCAATAGTATCTTGGTGCTCACTTTGATGTCCCAAGATTGTCCTCACAAGTGGTAGCCAACGACTCATTGTTTTGTCCTGTAGTGACTTTAGACTAAAACCAAAATTTTTAATGGGGGCCATACTTTCACCTGTGCGTACGTTGTCGCTTCACATACCTTCACATTTTCCTTTTAAGTCTTCACTTTTGCACATAAGAGGGGGTTCACCTGAACCTTTCAAAACACTTTAAAACACACTTTGAACCTTAGGGAAATTAGAGAAAATACCTCTGCAACCTGCAACCCACTTTCTCCAATTTACCCTTTGTGGACAATTAATTGTGCACTACCTGTGCACTTTGACACTTGCACTTTAGCACTTTGACTTTGCACCTATTGACTTTGACCTTGACCTTGACCTTGTTGACTTTGACCAATTGACTTTGACCTTTTGACTTTGACTATAGTTGACTTTGACCAACATGACTTTTATGGGCTCAACAGTTGCCCACCACCTAATGTGCTCTCCGTCCCAGAGAGCTATAGCCAAAACGCTGAGCATATAGGACACCATGATAATGGAGCGGCAAAATCTTGAAGAGGACATCTGAGCAACAACCAATTCCACCAGAACAAGCACCAGAAAAGAACTAGAAGTGGGATTTTGTTATGGAAGAGCAAAAGGGGGGCAATGGGAGGGTAGAAAGGAAGGGGAAGGGAGGGCTGAGGGTGCGAAGATGGATGGGGCAGGGAGGGTTAAGGATGTGGCTGGGCAGATTGGTAAAGGGAGGGATTGGGAGTAGGAATCAAGGGTCTGGAGGAGGCTAAAATGATCAAATTGGAGGGTTACAGAGGGTACATATTGGATATTATTAAACATAAGGTAAGACAAGGTGAGAATAGACCATGTGGACAATGTGGGGAAATAAAAACATGGGATAAATGTGCTCAAAACATGAGGTTTTGGACCAAAACTCAGAGACAATGTGGGAATTTGGAAAAATAAAGCCAAAACTTGAATCCAGAGGTGCCAAAAAACATGAAAATGACTCCATTTTTGTAGAAAACGGCCAACCGACGCACGATCCAAAGCCAAAAGCTTTAAGCCAGAAAAATAAAAAATAAAAAAAAATAAAAAAAAATAAAAATTAAACTATATATATACTAAAATGAAAAAAAAATGGTCCTCTTTTTTTTTTTTTAATTTTGAACGCCCATACAGAAAAAAGTACTAAAAAAATAAAGAAAATAAATGAAAAATAAAAATAATAAAAAAACAATAAAATAAACAAAATAAAATAAAAAAATATAGAATTGTGGGGGGGGTGTCAGAACGGGGGGGGGGAGAGGGGGGGTTTTTTTTTTTCAAAAAACCAAAGAAAAATACATTAAAAATCCAAAAAAATTGCAAAAAAAATCCAAAAAATACTGAAAAAATTTCCTAGAGTGTTAGGCCAGTTTCTTCACTCAAAAACCACAGAGAGCTTCCTTTATTCCCCAAATGTGGCAAGAAAAGGACATGTGAAAAGGAGAAAAATGCTAGAAAAAATTCTAAAAAATGTTGAAAAATTCTGAAAAAAATTCCTAAAAATTCCAAAAATTGTACCTTTTCAAAGTTGATGAAATGGCTGCTAAATTTGCTAAAAACTCAAGAAACAAGCATGAAATGGATAAATAAAACTACTAAAACTTAAGTAAAAATGACGAGAAAAGACTATGTACAACCTGGACAAATTTTGCAGGTTCCAGGTGATCCAAAAATCTTCACTTTTGTTGATGATAGGCCTTGAGCCTTGTATTGTTGACTCAGAGAAACTCCTCCACAATCTCCAATTGTACTGCATTTCATTTGTTTTCTCTTCTTTTTGGGCATGCTGACGCTTTGATAGACCCACCTTAAATCCTTCAGTACAATATTATCTCCTCCATACTACATCTTTTGTTTCCAAAGACATGCAGGTACTCCGTCCACATCATTGTAAAGCCTTGCACTTACTATCATAAAAATTGACACAATAGATGATATCCATACCAGGATCCATAAAACAGTGGCCATTGACATATGATTTGAAGCATCTTCATCACGGCTGCACTTAAGGACTTTGCTTTTCTTCTCTTTTCCATGGCCTTTGACTGAGACTGTTTCAACCTGAGTGATTTCCTCTTTTTCTTCATATGCTTCTTCTCTACTCGAGTTTGGGAAAATTCCATAGCAAGAAGATGGGTCTTCTGCATGGAGCCAAGCCAACATGTTTTCATCTTCATATAAATCTGCTCCTTCAAATAGATCTGCTTCTGGGTTGTCCACCACTTCTTCTTCCATACAAATACCAATTGTCTGCATCATACTAGTATTTCTCTGATTGTCTGGTCCTTCTTCTAAAATTATATGTTGCAACTCTTTTCCCTCCTGCTTTACCCACATTGTGTCCTTGCCCCAGTCATGCAACACATTGGCATGCCTTAACCAAGGTCTCCCAATTAACAGGGGGAAACTTCCTTCTACCTGTGGTAGCCTTAAAACAACAAAGTCCAAGTTAAAGATGGTACCTTGTATTTTGACTAGAACTCCAGGGACCACACCCATAGGCCTTACTATGCTTTGGTCTGCCATTGTTATAGTGAAGTTGGCAGGTCGTGAAGGGTATAGTCCAATCTTTTTCATGGTATATTCAAGCATCAAGTTAATGCCAGAACCACCATCCACAATAACTCCTTGAAACTCATGACCTTTAATAGAGATTGTTACTCGAGGGCTCTTGTAATCTGTGAGGGGTGCTTCCCCTAAACATTTATCTTTATGCATAACAACAGCCTTTGCCACTAAACTTGTTGTGGACATTTCATCAATTATCTGCAAGAGTTTTGACCTGAACTTCCCATCCATCTTTATTAAATAAAAAACACTAACCTCCTTTTTCATGGACTTGAGTAGTCTGGAAGCTTCTGATTCCTTAAGAGCATGGGCTGCATTTGACTTATCAAACTCCTCATGAGCCCTGTTGAATGCATATTCAATGGCATCACTGGTACCTGTGAAATTTTCTTTTTGCCTTGTATCTGCTCTTGTGGTGGCTTTGTCTTCATACACACCTTTGTCTCTGTTTAATCCATTAATCATTGATTCTTGACCTATTTCCACTTGAGCCTTCCCCTTGCTTTTTGTCTGCACCGTAAAAGATTCAATTTCTTCTAAACACACCACCCTGGTAGATGGAGATGGCACATTGACCTGATCTAACACTTCTTCTTTGTGTACAGAAATCATTTGAATATGGGGCCCGGATGAAGAGGCTTGATTCTTAGGACAACAATTTGTATAGTGGTCTCTGGCCTCTGGGCAGTTTCTGCAAGGAGGGGCATTTTCTGGGAGAGTGCACCTACTTTGATAGTGCCCACAGTCTCCACATCTGAAACAAATAATTGGCCTTCTAGGCCCATTTCCAAAATTATCCCTCTGTCTAGGGTTATAAGTGTTACCTTGATTGGGTGCAGCTACCATCACATTTGATGGTGGTAGGGGTCCTCCTTGTGTCCAGTATGTTGTTACAGGCATTCCCCTTGATTGGCATTCATGGGCCTCATGACCAACTTTCCTACATAATTGGCAAGTCACATTTAACAAAGGACATTCACTTACTATGTGACCTTGCTTGCTGCACATGGAACACCAAAGTCCACTCTTGATGCCACTCCCTTTGAGTTCCTGCAGCTCCTGTCGCAGCTGAGCCAATTCCTCTGCTTGGGCCTCCTCCTCCTTTTGGAGCTTTAGTGCTTCAATCTCCCTCCTCAACTGAGCAACATCAGTCTCCTCTTTGTAGGGCTTATTCCTTTTTAATCTCTCCAGCTCCTTCCTTAGCTGGATCACTGGATCCTCCATTTCTGTACCATATGTTGGTTGGGAAGAAGTTGCTCCATACTGGTGCCTTATCTGCTCCAAACGTGTGGCTGTGTTGATGAACTCCTCTATGGAGGCTGTAGGTAACACTAATTCCTTTATTTTGCATTGGGTGGCCACTGGTAGGGGCTTAGCTAACCACTTCTTAACAAAAAAAATCGTGTGGTGGATCTGGCAATTTAGCCATTAGTGCTTTGGCCCTAGTCACAAACTCTAGGAACTTTTCTCCTGGACCCAATCTCAAATTTTCTAGTTCTTCTATGATAATCTCCGCAGTGTTACCATGTTGGAACTGATTTTTAAATGCATCTTTCATCACATCCCAAGTGGTAAAATGGTTTTTAGCAAACTGGCTAAACCACTTATCAGCTAATCCCTCTAATGTGGCAGGGAAGAGAATCAAAAAGGCATCCTCCCTACCCATTAGGCCTCTAGTCTTACATAGTGCCAAAAACCTTCTAATGTGTTCATTCGGATCCTCCTGAGCTAGGCCTTTGAAAGAAGGAAACTTTATATTTAATCTAGAGAGTAAGGTTTCCAAGTCTACCTGACCCGCCATGCTCTTTACTGATGAGGTTGAAGAGAGTGGACTTGAGGACCTTCTAACAACCTTCCTTCTTGTCTGCTTGCAGGTGACCCTCAATGTTTGGGACCGGGTTGCGGTCATGTGCAGCTCATAGCCCACTTAATATGAGACACTTGATAAGAGTATTTACCTTTTGTTTGATGAAGTAGCACTGTAGTAGCACCATAGACACGTGACCTCTGCTATACTTTGCACTTGGTTTCTCCTAAGCTCAAATCTCCTTGGAAGTCCCACCGGGCGTGCCAAATTTTGTTGGGGGATTCTTAGACAAGAAGGAGTTTGAGGGTTTGTAGGAGAAAAGGAAAAGACCAGAAGAGGAAATACACCTTGGAAGCTTCTACCGATTGATTACAGTAAGACAATTACAATGTTTGAAGCACAATACAAGCCAATACCTCTATGCACAATCCCACAGAGGGCTCAATTACAAATACCAAATATCCCAAAGTCTTCTTGGCGCCGGCCTCCTCTGCACCAGACCTCCACCTGCTTCAAGCTTATCCTTGTGCACACCTTACACCAAGCTTCCACTAAGGGGGAGGAATGAATACCTTCTATCGGCACACGCACACTGCAAGGAGACCTTGAGATCCTTGGGGGACTAGCTTAGCACTCTCTGCACAAATCCTTAGTCACTCTCCATGCACCTTGCA
This sequence comes from Ceratopteris richardii, assembly GCA_020310875.1. Classification (NCBI taxonomy): domain Eukaryota; kingdom Viridiplantae; phylum Streptophyta; class Polypodiopsida; order Polypodiales; family Pteridaceae; genus Ceratopteris; species Ceratopteris richardii. Next base: position 79,473,627 of record CM035423.1, on the reverse strand, counting down.
CTTCCACTTCTCTGCGTCGCACTCTGGTGACTCTTGCACTTCTCTCTCTTGCTTCACTTAGACTATGCTTCTCTTGCTTAGTCTAAGATTGGTCCAAGAATAGACCTTGCCTTGATTTGAGTGTGTCGATCACGTACGCTCCTAACTGCAATAGTATCTTCGTGCTCACTTTGATGTCCCAAGATTGTCCTCACAAGTGGTAGCCAACAACTCACTGTTTTGTCCTGTAGTGACTTTAGACTAAAACCAAAATTTTTAATGGGGGCCATACTTTCACCTGTGCGTACGTTGCCGCTTCACATACCTTCACATTTTTCTTTTAAGTCTTCACTTTTGCACATAAGAGGGGGTTCATCTGAACCTTTCAAAACACTTTAAAACACACTTTGAACCTTAGGGAAATTAGAGAAAATACCTCTGCAACCTGCAACCCACTTTCTCCAATTTACCCTTTGTGGACAATTAATTGTGCACTACCTGTGCACTTTGACACCTACACTTTAGCACTTTGACTTTGCACCTGTTGACTTTGACCTTGACCTTGTTGACTTTGAATAGTTGACTTTGACCTTTTGACTTTGACTATAGTTGACTTTGACCAACATGACTTTTATGGGCTCAACATATCCTATGTGCTAAGAGATAGCCAATACATTATTGTTCGTGCTCCTTGATTCCATTCTTCATACGCTCTTAATTGCTCTGTAGTCAGATTCCTCTCTGGTAACTATGGACTATTTTCGTTCTCTCCTTTGATGTACTTCTGATAGCCTTTTCCCATCAAGAAATTTGTCATTCTCAATCTCCAAGCATGGAAGTTGTTCTTGTCCAGTTTGCCATTTCTACAGCAATTCACAACACTACAAGCAACACTTCTGCTTGAACACTATCGCACTATGATGTGATAGTTTGATCTCAGAAAAACACAGTTTTCGTGTATCAACAATATAGGAAATTGCTTGAAATTCTGGATCTCGAATATATGAGCGTTGTCGAACATGATGCAAGTTAGAATTTTGCAAATAGACATGGTTTTTTTATGGGCCCCACCTTGTGGGCTCAAAACAGAGGTCAAGATGGCTCCAAAACTGAGGCCTTCTACCTTCACACTGATTTTCAGAGCAATGTGAGGTCATTTGTGAATCATGCTTTCTCAATGCCTTCTTGCGTACTCTTCACCGTCAGCCTTCTCCACAAGCTCTTTGCAACCAACCTAGCTCTGATGCCATGTCACGAGGAAGGAGATAAGGAAGAGAGCTCACACACACACTCTCACAATCAAAGAGAAGCACACACATAGACTGAGGCAAGGAAGAATGATCTTCTTCTTCTTCTTCTTCTTCTTCTTCTTCTTCTTATTGTTCTTATTCTTCTATTACACAAAGGAATGTACAAGAATGACCTAAAAACAACAATACAACAAGTGCAATATATAAAGAACAGATAAGGAAAAAACCTAATGTCCGCAAATGAGTGAGCTAGAAAGAAACAAATGTGCCATCACTCTCGGTAGATAAATATAGTAAAGCTCAATGAAGTATCCCTAACATATACCGGCATGATCACTATACATGTGAGAGAAATAAAAAACGGATATGTGTCATCCTAGATCATCACATGTTGAGCTTCATATCTCAACATAGGTAGCGTTCATTGTCTCCTTTGATGTACTTCCAATGGACTTATATACATTTGGTGCTAATGGCCTTTTTTCTAGCAATCGTATAAATACCAAGTACCATTCTTCATAATAGCATGATATTTTGATTACATAACAACCATCCAATTTTCTAAATTACGTGCTTCATCAAAAGAAACATGCTCATTCTCATCTCAAAGACTAGAGACAACCATTGCATAACAATCTAATGCAAAAAAAGTATTATGGGAGCTTGAATGAGTACAATATGAAACAGGTGCATCTAACTTGATACCTCCCAAAGTGTACACTAGACATTTTGGCATAGTTTTTGCCTCTTCTATGTATCTTTCTCATTAATAAGTGCATCATGTAAATCTACATAAAAAATAGAATGATCTACATCATCATTTGAAACCTATAAAGCCTAAGCCTCACTAGGGGCAACATTTGAATGTCCACCTATAAAATGAGGTGGCAAAGTGTCATACACACCCTTTCAACCAACTTCTTATTACATGAAAGTAAGGGCTGAATTTCATCTTCCACAAAAATGTTGATATATTTTGGTAGTGATGTGTGTGAACACAATTAGGACTACCAAGGCACTATTTTCCCTCGTTAGGAGGTTTTTTCCCTCAACTTGTATATACACCTATAACCCTAACATGTTACTTATTCTTGTATATTCACTTGGTAATACATTCAAATTGGTATCAGAGCAAGTCATTGCTTCATTTTGGGTGTTGTCGACGACACCCTTCTAGTCATAGTCTCAAAATCGCATGAAAATTGGTGAGCATACTCATGGCTATTAGGAGTTCAAAATGGCTTTGCTTTATGGTGCAATCTTAGTTCATTTCAGCCTCAAACACACTATTGTAGTGCGTGTGCAAGAAATTTTGTGCTTTTGTGTCAAACATATATACAAGTTTTGGTTCTGTAGTACAAGCGCATCAAAGTCTGCTACAGGTTTAGTAGAGTTTGACAGGGCAGTTGAATAACTTTTTGAGATACAATCATTTTTATGCATCAGGGTATTTTAGTCAGTGTTCTTGGTTGAAAGTAATTATGTATTCGTATGTTGGCTATTGAGGACAAATTAGATGGCACTAATTACCTGTTATGGGCATATATGATGCATCATGTATTGGTGGAAAAAGGACTATGGAATATTGTGCAAGGTGTTGAAAGATGATCTAGTACACCTACAAATATCGTTATTGGAGGTGATGCAGATGGCCTTGAAGATGGTGATCATCAAATTCCTGTTCATGTTGCGATTCTTGTTCCACCTACTGTAAAGCAACTTCATTGATGATAGAGATTCTCAAGCACATGCATTGATAGCATTGTCGTAGAGATTCTCATCTCTACTCTCGCTTCTACCTGCTTCAAATCCGAATATTTTTCGGCACAAAAGTTCACGATATGATTTGCGCATATCAAAGAAATCCGTCAAGTTGCTAGAGGAAGGGTCATCGATACCATTCTCTATTTCATAGAAAAGCAATTATTTCAGAATACATCCAATAATTGTTGTGGTTGTATAGATTACAGGATATCCCAAAGATCAAAAGCAATGAACATGTGCATTCTAAAGCATCGTCTACAGTTAGTTCTAGCAATGTCCAGCTTCATGATGCGCATGTATTAAAACAGACGAGTGGTTTTATTCTTAAAGTAAGTGAAAAGGAAAACTAAAGGAAGGCAGAAGATTAAAGGCAAAAAGAAGGTGAGGTAATTACAGGTTGGAAGCAAGGCGCTCACAAAAATAGGAAAGGAAAAAGCTATGTTCGTAAAAATTCTTGGGATCGGCTTGTTATTGGTCAGAGATAACAAAGGGTCACAGAATGCAGAGAGGAGGATTCGGAAGAAAGGGGAACTCTTGCTTTAATGGGCGCTCCTATTGAATTTGTAGGAGGGCACGCACGGAGGGGAATGGGCTCATCTAATCAGAGGATGGCAATGGCGCTGTAGTTCTGAAAAAGGGAGGCAGCGATGCATCTGACACAAGGGAGATAGGACTCCAACAGTAGAGGCATTCTTGGACAAGCACGAAAGCGACAATTACTACTGTCTTTCCAGGTGACGAATTGATGTAAGAGGTGTGCTACAGATAGGAGCTTCCCATGGGTCGACGAAAAGGTCACGTTTTGGTGAACTCTATAATCGCATATGATTTTGGTATTATCTGCACATCGTTTGGAGTCCTTGCTTGATTGCTGCTAAAGTTATTAATACGTAGATCTTAGTTTATTGTTTTGGAATCAGTGACTGATAGTTTTTTTTGGTTGAGAGTCTGATGTATGAGGGGAGATATACATTTCGAATGCGTCTGGTTTTGCGATCAGCAAAGAAATTCTTGGTATACTTCTGGAATGGCGGCTATATGCGTGTACTCCTAGAGTTCATCTGATGTGTTCCAGAAGCGTGTACAGATGCTCAAGTGTTTGAAGACCCACCAGCAGGTTGCTATCGCACTCAACTTCTGATCCAATATCCAATTTATGCCATATGAGAACTTCTACGCTGAGGTTACTCTCTGCAATTCGTCATCAACACTTGCGCGCAGAACTGTATCTGACATCTTCGTTTTTTATTTCCAATGTCAACGGTTTCAATAGATTTTTTTGAGATCTGTATTTATAAATTAGTTTCATAAACTTTGGGGATCTGAATTGACACTATTTCGAATAATTCTCTATTGCGAATCTGTTCCGATCATACGTATAATATTGAATCTATGCAAATTATCTCTTTCAAAATTGTTTGTTGTAGTCAAGCTCTGATGAAGTCGCGCAAATCGATGGAATGCAAGGAACTGAGAAAATTTAATATGTTTTGTGGAGTCTGCACACATCTTGATGCATAAGGAACATTGTTTTTCAACATTCCCTCATGTTGCACCAATAGATGTCTTATCTCTAATATATATATTACCTCATGATTCTGAAAACTTGAAATGTGTTTCCATTTTTGTTCGGAGGTACATCTTTAATATATACAACTATGATCAGACTGTTTTAAAACACTTTTCTAAACTTTGAATGTGCGGTGATCATCTTGATATATTCAACAGCTTACGAAACAATTCTATTACTTATAGATCTTCAACAGGTCTGCATCGGACGAGTCATCTCATGCACATGATATAGTAACATACGATCCGTAAAACATGACGATACATGTGACTAAATGTCAAAGCATGGAGTTATCAACATAGGTGTTGCATTCAAGGCAAAGAACTTTGATATTTTTTTCCTATTCCTACGGTTCTTCGAATGTAGAGACTGTTCGTGTCCTAGTTAATTTCCTTTGGGTTTCGAATATGTGTGCTTATCATTATAAGATGTTTGACTTCTTCAATTCTTTGCTTGCGCTATCGTATTCAATTATTGGAATCTATTTTCCAACCTTCAATTGAAGAAACCATTAAAATCACACTCATTATGTGGGTTTGTTTCATTTGATAGGCAATTAAGTGCACAAATTTAGAATTCTAGCATTGATGCTACTTAGAGCTCATTAGAATCTATACTCTTTCGCTTAATTTCTTAACACTAAAAGTTCGGATGTGATTTTTTGCATTGAACTTCTAAGTAGGATCTCTGAATTTTCATTAAAAGAAATTACCGAAGATAGTTTCAAAAAAATGTCTGATGTCTGAGTTCATATTGGCTCTTTGAATCTCCATTGAATTAATGATTTCAAATTTCTTACTAAAAGTTTCTTTGAGTTGTCACTATACCTGAGTTTGTTCCAAGCACCTTGCGTGTGCCGTTATTGTTTGGCGGTCGCCCTGATCCACCGACCGTTCCTTTCGCACCGACATTGGTGAACCCGACGTGAAGAATCGGCGTTGCAGCTCACGTGCATGTTTCTGGACTTTTTTCTCAAATTAATGCCAAGTAATGTATGTTTGATGTATGTATAACATCATAGCTTGTTTTTCGTTTATGTGGTGCTTCTTTGATATTCAAGTGTGAGTTATGGGCAAAAAGCAGCGTACAAACATGAAAAATATACATCAATGTAAAGAATATTTTGAAATTAATTTACAAGAGCATAATTCCAAGAGTATTGTTATTGATGAAGCATATGTGAACGCATTGATGGAACAACACTTCAGAAAATGGAAAGATAAATTTATAGAAATGGAAAACAAGGCAAATGAAGCTCTAGACAAGAAATTTAGAATGATTTTGACTTTAAATGATATGCTTAAAGCTATGCCAGAGACTTTACAAGTATTAAGAACTAGTCTTAGAACTTGGAAAGAGGAAATGAATGCTGAGTTTCAAGAAATGAGCCAGAAGTATGAAATATTATCTAAACGAATACAAGATTTAGAGCTAGCTAAATGTGAGCATGAAAAGGAGGGAATGAGCCAAAGTTTGTTTATAGATCCTTCATCTATAACACATGCTCATGATTGTAGAAAATCTAGTTGTAGACATTCATTAAGACCATCAAATAGGACTCGAATGAGACCTTTGCAGTGTTTTTGGTGCGATCAATATGGCCATGCATTTTGGAATTGCAGGTCATACGAAGATGCACGAAAACAGAAACTAGTGGTTGAATTTGAAAGGAAAATTTGTAATTATCAGGATCGATCACCTTTAAAATTAAATCTAGGAAGGGGTGGAATGAAAGAACTATTTAAGGGAGATTCAAACTAAACCTAATCCATGTGAAAGTAAAAAAGTATGGAAGCCTATCATACATCTGAACATTCAAACAAAAGAACTAAGGGAGAGGACATCAAACCAAAAGCAAGAGCTAAAAGAAGAAATCAAAATGATAAAACTAAAGGAAGAAGATCAAAAATCGATTATAGAAGAGCAATTGGAAATTGATCTAGGTGATTTTGAGCATGAAATACAAGTAGGAGCAAGGAAACTTAATAATTTATTTGCTCCTACTTAATAATTTACGGATTTCACTTGATCCAATGCTCCTTTCTAATGAGAATTTGTTTGATCAAGTCAAGCTTAAACAACTTCAAACTCAATTTAGCAAACATGAATATAATCAATTTAAAGAAGAAGTAATTAAACAAGAAGAGACCAAACAAAGTATTCTGAATCAAAACAAACAAACAAATGAAATAGAGAAGCAACTTCTTGGTCATATAATTAAACAAATCGAAAACAAAATGAATATAAATTCAAAACAATCAAAACCTTTAAAACATAACAAGAAAACTAAGAATGTACCATTGAAGAAAATAGAAGAAATGATTAAACTAAGAAATGATTAAACTAAGAAATGATTAAACTAAGAAATGATTAATATATTTGACAAGAAAAGATGAATCAAATTGTTTTGTTTTTCTTATGAAAAAGGAATTTGATGAGAAGTTTTTTATAAAATTATTATTGCACAAAGATGACACGTTCAAACCGAGAAATAGTTCACATTTTTTTTTATAATTATGATGAATAACAGTTTATGAATTTTTGTGAATGTTTTCTATCCATGAAGAATATTTATATGGGAGTTATAACCTACTTCCTCATCAAAAAGGTATTTATATGGGAGTTATAACCTACTTCCTCATCAAAAAGGTATTTATATGGGAGTTTATTATCTTTCTCCCTTATTAAAAAAAAAAAAAAAGATATGATGGGAATTTTTGAGGTTAAAATGATTTTTGAATGTGATGCTACTGATGTGTTTTCTGAGTTTATGAATACAGGTAAAGAATGGGAGCTAATTGCAAATTAGGAAGTTGAATGGATTGTAAGAAGAGCAATGGAGTGAATGGTCTAATTGGATTGAATGGATTGAATGGATCATTTATACATACCATAAAGTTCTTTTATGAATTTTATGTGTACATATAAATATTTTGATTCGATATTTCTTATCACATGTTTAGTGTTTGAATGCAGGAGAAGATTGAAGGAAGGCAATGGAAATGGGAAGTGAAGTGAAGATCAGAAAGCCTTGTATTTTTCCTTAGTTCTTCTATTAACCCAAATTATCTTTTTGCACCTATTTTGAGATGCATTGCACACCAAGTATGCATATACAAATGTGTAGAAAGCACGTCTTTTAAAACCCATAGAAGCATGTCCATCTGCACATTAGATAAATAGGTAAACATTATTGAAAAGTTAATGAATCAAGATTTAAGAGAAAAGAGAGAGTGTAGTTATGAGTACGAAAGAGAAATTGCATCTGTGAGAGAGTGGAATTGTGAGTATTGAGAGTTTATATATATGTGAATCTAGTGACATCAATTTGAGTGTGAAGCCTTGTCATCGAATGCTAAATACCTGTCTTCTTGCACCATTATGTTTTTTATGCATTTAAAGTATGCATATGATAGGGCCCACTTCATGGCCATGCAAAGGCACGATTGAGTTTACTCATGCACATATGAGAGATTGAAAGGATGAATGTATAATCACATTGCTATTTTTGTGAGTGAGTGCACAAGCCTCACTATCGAAAACCCTTTACCTTGCTCATTGCACCATATTTATTTTTTATGCATTTTAAAGTATGCATTTATAGGGCTAATTACGCAAGCGTGCATAAGGCACTTTCTTTTTAACCCATGCACATGCTATGAAGTTGATCATCAATATACAAAATGATTTTTAATATTGAAACAGAAAACACGTTTTGTTTGGCGCATCCGGAGGATGCACAGGTTTGGTGGGGGTGAGTGTCGTAGAGATTCTCATCTCTACTCTCGCTTCTACCTGCTTCAAATCCGAATATTTTTCGGCACAAAAGTTCACGACATGATTTGCGCATATCAAAGAAATCCGTCAAGTTGCTAGAGGAAGGGTCATCGATACCATTCTCTATTTCATAGAAAAGCAGTTATTTCGGAATACATCCAATAATTGTTGTGGTTGTATAGATTACAGGATATCCCAAAGATCAAAAGCAATGAACATGTGCATTCTAAAGCATCGTCTACAGTTAGTTCTAGCAATGTCTAGCTTCATGATGCGCATGTATTAAAACAGACGAGTGGTTTTATTCTTAAAGTAAGTGAAAAGGAAAACTAAAGGAAGGCAAAAGATTAAAGGCAAAAAGAAGGTGAGGTAATTACAGGTTGGAAGCAAGGCGCTCACAAAAATAGGAAAGGAAAAAGCTATGTTCGTAAAAATTCTGGGGATCGGCTGGTTATTGGTCAGAGATAACAAAGGGTCACGGAATGCAGAGAGGAGGATTCGGAAGAAAGGGGAACTCTTGCTTTAATGGGCGCTGCTATTGAATCTGTAGGAGGGCACGCACGGAGGGGAATGGGCTCATCTAATCAGAGGATGGCGATGGCGCTGTAGTTCTGAAAAAGGGAGGCAGCGATGCATCTGACACAAGGGAGATAGGACTCCAACAGTAGAGGCATTCTTGGACAAGCACGAAAGCGGCAATTACTACTGTCTTTCCGGGTGACGAATTGATGTAAGAGGTGTGCTACAGATAGGAGCTTCCCACGGGTCGATGGAAAGGTCACGTTTTGGTGAACTCTATAATCGCATATGATTTTGGTATTATCTGCACATCGTTTGGAGTCCTTGCTTGATTGCTGCTAAAGTTATTAATACACAGATCTTAGTTTATTGTTTTGGAATCAGTGACTGATAGTTTTTTTTGGTTGAGAGTCTAATGTATGAGGGGAGATATACATTTCGAATGCGTCTGGTTTTGCGATCAACAAAGAAATTCTTGGTATACTTCTGGAATGGCGGCTATATGCGTGTACTCCTAGAGTTCATCTGAATGTGTTCCAGAAGCGTGTACAGATGCTCAAGTGTTTGAAGACCCACCAGCAAGTTGCTATCGCACTCAACTTCTGATCCAATATCCAATTTATGCCATATGAGAACTTCTGCGCTGAGGTTACTCTCTGCAATTCGTCATCAACACTTGCACGCAGAACTGTATCTGACATCTTCGTTTTTTATTTCCAATGTCAACGGTTTCAATAGATTTTTTTGAGATCTGTATTTATAAATTAGTTTTATAAACTTTGGGGATCTGAATTGACACTATTTCGAATAATTCTCTATCGCGAATCTGTTCCGATCCTACGTATAATATTGAATCTATGCAAATTATCTCTTTCGAAACTGTTTGTTGTAATCAAGCTCTGATGAAGTCGCGCAAATCGATGGAATGCAAGGAACTGAGAAAATTTAATATGTTTTGTGGAGTCTGCACACATCTTGATGCATAAGGAACATTTTTTTTCAACATTCCCTCATGTTGCACCAATAGATGTCTTATCTCTAATATATATATTACCTCATGATTCTGAAAACTTGAAATGTGTTTCCATTTTTGTTCGGAGGTACATCTTTAATATATACAACTATGATCAGACTGTTTTAAAACACTTTTCTAAACTTTGAATGTGCGGTGATCATCTTGATATATTCAACAGCTTACGAAACAATTCTATTACTTATAGATCTTCAACAGGTCTGCATCGGACGAGTCATCTCATGCACATGATATAGTAACATACGATCCGTAAAACATGACGATACATGTGACTAAATGTCAAAGCATGGAGTTATCAACATAGGCGTTGCATTCAAGGCAAAGAACTTTGATATTTTTTTCCTATTCCTACGGTTCTTCGAATGTAGAGACTGTTTGACTTCTTCAATTCTTTGCTTGCGCTATCGTATTCAATTATTGGAATCTATTTTCTAACCTTCAATTGAAGAAACCATTAAAATCACACTCATTATGTGGGTTTGTTTCATCTGATAGGCAATTAAGTGCGCAAATTTAGAATTCTAGCATTGATGCTACTTAGAGCTCATTAGAATCTATACTCTTTCGCTTAATTTCTTAACACTAAAAGTTCGGATGTGATTTTTTGCATTGAACTTCTAAGTAGGATCTCTGAATTTTCATTAAAAGAAATTATCGAAGATAGTTTCAAAAAAATGTCTGATGTCTGAGTTCATATTGGCTCTTTGAATCTCCATTGAATTAATGATTTCAAATTTCTTACTAAAAGTTTCTTTGAGTTGTCACTATACCTGAGTTTGTTCCAAGCACCCTGTGTGTGCCGTTATTGTTTGGCGGTCGCCTTGATCCACCGACCGTTCCTTTCGCGCCGACAGCGTTGTCTGTCAAACATGCCATTATCCCTCATATTTGCTTTTGCAAAGTAGTAAAGGATGCTTGGGATACACTTGCCACTTTGTACCAGGCAAAAAATGAGGCTTGTGTTGCTTACCTCTAAAAATAGTTAGAGAGTGAGCATATGAATGAAGGAGATTCTATGGATAATTTTTTGACAAAGATCAAAGATTCAAAGGAGCAGTTGATTTTTGTAATGAAGTCTTGCCAGATAGTTCACTTCTGTAGAACATCCTTGATGACCTTCCCAATTCATATTAGATTTTTTTTTTCTAGTCTTTCATTGATGATTAAAGGAAATCCAAATGCCTTAACATTTGAGGACTTTGTCTTTGTTTTGTTGCAAGAAGATCAGTCTAGGCAGAACATGTCCATTATGTGTGTTGCAAATCAAGCTTTCTTAGCTATTCAGAAGGGGCAAAGGTAACTAGAGCTAATCTACTAGTAAGTAGAAATCTACTAATGCGGTAGAGTCAAAGAAGGAATTCTTATGGAGAATGAAGAATGGGCATTTGCTCTATTTACAATTATGACCCATCTTCTCATGAACAATGTATGTCTACGATAGATTGAGATGTTTAGTACTTTGACAGTGGGGCAACCAAACATATCACCTTGTAGCACAATTTCTTCAATCCACTTGAGCCTGCCCCTACAAGGAATATTGTCACATGCACAAACAACTCCTCTTATCCTCTCATGGGACTTGGTAAGATTTCTCTCACTAGTGCTGATGGTAGTTCTTTCACATTGTTAGCTGCTTTGCTTATGCCAGGGATCAAGAAAAATTTGTTGTCAATTTTAGCATGAGCTAAGATCAGCTTGGTTGTCAAATTTATTGATGACAAATGTACGGTTCATGATTTGTCAAATGGTGATGCTATTATTGCTTCTGGCATTTTATGTCATGGGCTGTATAAGCTCATAGACTATGCAAAATGTGTGAATGATTCAACATGTGTAGTTCAAGATTCTTATCTTATCTTAGATGCAAAGCTTTGGCATACACACTTTGTTCATCTGAATTTTGGTAGTTTTACTCAACCTGCAGAAATTTGAAATGGCGTCCTCTCTACCCAAACTTGAGGCACCTCGTAAACATGTCTGTGAAGGTCATACTTTGGGAAAAATGCAGCATTCCTCCTTTCCAAAAGATGGTTCAGTTTGTGTTGCTCATAAGTTGTAGCTTGTTCATAGTGATGTTTGTGGTCCTATGCAGACACCTTCTTTTGGGAACTATCTTTACTTCGTGACCTTTTATTGATGATTTTTCCATGCATGCATGGGTATGTGCATTGAGAGCAATGTCCAAAGTGTTTATGTGCTTCAAACAGATTCTAATTTTAGCTAAAAATCTATCAACATTTAAGATGGACACCCGTCGTTGTGATCGAGGGGGCGAGGATACATGTCTTCTGATTTCAATGCATTTTTGGCTGAATGTGGGATAAAACATCTATATGCAATGCCATATATACCTCAACATAATGGATTTGCTAAAAGGAAGAAGAGGTCTCTCATGGAAATGGTGAGGTGTATGGTCAAAAGTTAGGCTTTACCACATAGTTTATAGCTTGAGGTTGTTATGTGTGCAACATATGTACTTAATAGGTATCCCACCAAAGCACTATAGTTTGTCACTCCATATGAGGCTTGGCATCATCACAAGCCATATGTTGCTCATTTGCATGTCTTTGGTTGTCTGGCATATGCTTTAATGCCTAAACAACAACGCAAGAAATTGGATGATAAAGGATTGACATGTAGTTTTGCTAGGTATAGTTTTGAAAGCAAAGGCTATCGTTTGTATCATTCACATAATAAATGCATTTTGGTTAGCCGTAATGTTGTTTTTGTGGAAGATGCAATTCATCCATTACTTTCATGTACTAAGGAGACATCAGTTAGCTCCAAAGATGTGTATGAAACTTTTCTACCTCTTTTTACATGTGGAAAGTTAAGTATTGTCCAAATGAGGCAATTTCATAGCCTTTAGAGGTTTCACATGATGATGTAGATCATTCCATTTCTAATGCAGATTTACATGATGCACCTTTTGATGAGAGGGTTGATATAGAGGAGGCAAAAACTATGCCTAAATGGTTGGTGAAGACTTTGTGAGATAGAAAACTAGATGCCCCTTTGTCATATCATACTCATTCAAGCTCTCATAGTGCTTCTTTTGCATCAGATTGCTATGCTATGGCTACCCCTAGTCTCTGCAATGAAAATGAGTCTGTTTCTTTTGATGAATCACAAAATTCAAAAAATTAGATGGCTTCTATGCCATCAAAATATGATGTTATTATGAAGAATGGTACCCGGTCTTCATGTGATTTGCCTCCATGCAAAAAGGCCATTGGCATGAAATCAGTATACAAGCTAAAACATAAACTCCATGGAATAGTTGACATGTATAAAGCTAGGTTGCAAAAGGTTATGATCAAGAAAGAGGCATTGATTTTGATGAGACCTTTGCACCCACATGCCAAATGACCACTGTTCATAGCATCTTTGCACTTGTAGCTCATCATCATCGGAATCTACATCAGTTGGAAATTAAAACAACATTTCTTAATGGTGACTTACATGAAGAAGTGTATGTATTTCAGCCCATGGTTTTGTGTAGAACGGGCATGAAAACAAAGTGTGCAAGTTAAGAAAGGCATTATATGGTTTGAAGCAAGCACCACGTGCTTGATATGAAAAGATACGTGCCTACCTGATTGCACATGGTTTTGAGAACAATCCAAATGAGAGCACCTTATATGTTAAGCATGCAGACGACACACTTATAATCATTGTTGTCTATGTTGATGACATACTACTCACTAATCTTAATGAGAAGCATATTGTTGAATTTAAGGCTGATTTGCATGCCTCTTTTGAGATGTGAGATTTGGGGCATTTGCATCATTATTTGGGCATTCAGTTTATGCAAGTTGATGGGGGAATAACTTTCTATTAAACAAAATATATTCAAACATTGTTGCACTGTTTTAGCCTTAAAGACTATAAAGCTATTGCCACTCCTATGGAGATAGGTTAATGGTTGAGTCATCATGATGTTGGAGATGCATTTGATGTTGTTCTCTATCACCATGCTGTTGTTCTTTATCACCAGGCTATTGGATGAGTAGGTTTATGCATTACCCAGACATCAAGCATTGGTAGGTAGGTAAATGCATCTTTCACTACTTGAGTGGTAGCCGACTACTTGGACTATTTTATCCCAAAGGGGGATTACTACCACCAAATGTACATGTTTTTCTTTTTTAACTATGATTGAATTGGTTGCTATGACACTCCTGTGTCCACTAGTGCTTTTTGCTTCATGCTTGGTAGCTCATGCATATCTTGGTTGAGTAAGAAGTAGCTTACTATGGCCACTTGTAGTTGTGAGGCTGAGTATAGGGCAGCTTGCACAACAATTGTTAAGTGTGTGTGGCTCAGATGCCTTTTGGTTGATTTGGGTGTTCGGTCAATTTTCTACCACCACCATCTTCACTGAGAATTAGAGCACATTGGCAGTTGTGAGGAATCCTGTGTTCCATGCTCCCACAAAGCACATTGAGGTGCATGATCATTATGGCAGGGAGAGGTTCTCTGCTAGGGAGATTAATTTGGCATATGTGCCCACACAGATAACATTGTAGATCTTTTCACAAAGGCTTTGCCTCAAGATAAGTTTGAAGCTTTTTGCAAAGATTTGGACTTACTTCCTTTTTGTCGATTGATGTTTTTCCACATATATTGGCACTTCCTCGCACATGAGTGCCAGCTCCTTGTTCACCGCATCACTTCTAAGGGGGATTTGTTGATATATTTTGGTAGTGATGTGTGTGAACACACTCAAGGCATTCGAGGTACTTTTTTCTTTTGTTAAGAGGTTTTTTCCCACAGCTTGTATATATGCATATAGACCTAACAAGTTACTTATTCTTGTATATTCACTTGGTAATACATTTATTATGGTGGGTTGTGTTCCAAACTTCTTGTTCTTCCTTGTGATATTTGCATGCTTCGAGAGACCTAAAAATCCAATAGAAAACAACATCACAACTATCTAGAATGTGTTTAGTATGTGGATGATACAAATGATAGCCTTTGCTTTCAAAATTGCACCAGCGGAAACTACATTTCATTGCCTTATCATCTAATTTTGTGTTATGATTCATAAAAGTCTGTTGACATGATCATGAAGGTCCTCAATAACCAATCATTTAAAAGGGGAAAATTTAATAGTTAACCTAGACAATAGGGTTTCCAAATCTACATGAGCCTACAATACCATGTTGGTTGAAGTGGATGCTACAAAATTAGGACTATTTTGTTTCCTCTATCTCGTTGTCCTTATTCTAGTATTTTTGAAGTGATTGGTTCTTTCATCATGAGTTCACCATAGCTTGTAAGAAAAGGTTGATAGCCAATTTTAAATGTTATTTTGTATTTTTAATGATAGCTGATATGCACTTTATGAATTTGGACAATCCTCATTTGCACGTGGTCCCCCAGAATTAGGCAATCTTGTCATGCTATGCATGCAAATTTGTTGTGGGAATTTTGGAAAAGGTGTGAAAGTCTTTGTGGATATGTGAAATAGAAAAAGATAGAAAAATGTTTCATGGAGACTTTAAGAGATAGTAAATTACATCCACCCTTGCCTTATTGTAGTTGCTCAACCTTCCATGGTGCTTCTTTTGCATCACATTTTTATGCAATGGTTGTTTCTAGCCCTTTTTTATGAGAACTAGCTTGTTCCCTTTGATGAAGCAAAAAATTCCTAAAATTAAATGGCTCCTATGTAATCAACATTTGATGCTAGTATGATGAATGCTACTTGCTTTTTATGGAGTTCCCTCTTGGCAAGAAGGCTATTGGCACCAAACGATTCTATATGTTGAAACACAAGCCTCATGGTAGTGTTTATCACCAAGGCTAGGCTTGTAAGTAAATGTTATCATCAAGAAAACTACATTGATTTTGATGATACCTTGCTTCTGCATGTCATATGACAACTATTTGTAGCATATGTGTACTTATAACTCACAATGGATGGAATATACATCAACTAGATATCAAAATTACATCTCTGAATGGGGACTTGCATAGCGGAGTGTATGTTCTTTACTCCATGGTTTTGTGCAAAAAAGGTATGAAAAAAAGTGTGTAGGGTAAAGAAATCATTGCATGAATTAAAACAAGCATCATGTGCTTGGTATGAGAAGTTCAAAGTTTTGGGTTTACTCCTTTTTATGATTGTTCTTACTCCATATTGGTTGACATCATGTGCTTGGTATGAGAAGTTCAAAGCTTTGGGTTTACTCCTTTTTATGGATTGTTCTTACTCCATATTGGTTGACGCTTCTTTATACATGAGTGTGAACCCCTTGTCCATCACATCACTTCTAAGAGAATTCGTTAGTATATTCCAATAGTGATGTATGTAAACACAAATTTAAACTCTCGGAAGAACCAAGAAAGGCGAGAGTCAAAACCCAAAACCCACCGAGCTACACCAAACTACTTAGAAACGGAGAATTACTTCACCATCAATGGCAAATTTGGCAACTCGAACACCAACTTCTTTGGCGGCTCCGTGTGAATCGTGCCCAAAGCACCTTGTTCTACTAGAGATTCGTCGAGTGTACATACTTTGGATGCTTAGGAGGACTCAAAACACAAAAGGCGCAAAAAAGTGTATGTAGACTTCAAGGGAAGGGAATGCATGGAATCCCTCAAAATATAAAGAATATCATGCGAAACAAAACTTCGTATGCATGAAGGGAATCATGCACTCCAAGTGAGTGAACATGCACAATAAGGTTTGTCTTCATGTTTGTGGGGGGGGGGGGGTTGCATGATGGAATCCTTCTCAGGCCTTTTGCTTGATTCATTTGCTCTTAATTTAACGTTTTACTACCTTGTGGCTTTTATCCTTTTTCTTTTTTCCTGCTTGTTGAGTCTTCTTCTAGCCTTTCCCTTGCCACCGGTGAATACTACTATGCACAGTCTCTTCAAGTTTCTTCTGCGAGAAAAGCTTGTTCTCGAGACGTTTCGATGCTTCCGTTACTCCGTGGAGGAGAAGACGAGACGCTCGCAGAGAGTCAGGGAGAGAGAACGCACTGTACTAGGCGATAGGTGCCAGGGTAAGAAAATGCCGACCACATTCTGAAATGCGGAGATGTGCAACAGCAGTGATTTCGCATGACATGGTGGAAACGGGCAATGCAGGCGGACGATGCCTGCCTGCTCTTTTGTTTCTCCTGCTTTTGATGCTACTTCGAGCCAGAGCAGCGGCCGACAACGATGCTCAAGCCTTGATGGCAGTAAAGGCAGCTGTTATTGATCCACAAGGGGCCTTGGCATCGTGGACATCGGGTTCTCCTCCTTGCCAGTGGAAGGGAGTAGTTTGCGCAAGCGATGGAAGAGTCATCGAGCTTCATTTGCCAGGAGATGGCTTAGCAGGACCTCTTTCAGGTGCCTCCTTTTAACCCCTAGTCTTTTCATTTTAACAGATTGCAGGAACCTAGTGACTGTTGGCGTTAACGCAAGGCATTTTATTGCGGGTGCGTTTGCAGAGGAGATAGGGAAGCTGAGTGAGCTACGGAAGCTTAGTCTCCGTCAGAATCGTCTCAACGGCTCCATCCCATCGTCTCTGGGAAAATGTCAGCATCTACGAGCAATTTACCTTCAGTTCAATGAATTCTCCGGTGCGCTTCCTCTTGAACTGCTAAGCTTGGCAGAGCTTCAGATTTTAGACCTTCATAATAATCACCTGACTGGAAACATCTCGGAGCAGATTTCGGGATTGATATCTTTGCGAAGCATAGACCTTTCGCGCAACGGATTCCATGGCAAGCTGCCTTCAAGTATGTCGTATTGCAGGAATCTCTTCTACATAAACCTTGCGTCAAACAGCTTCTCAGGATCACTTCCTGTAGAATGGGGACAGCTTTCGCTGCTTGCTTTTCTCGACTTGAGTTCCAATCAACTTTCTGGTAGCGTGCCATCCACAATTGCAAATTGTTCACAACTTGCTTCGCTCAATCTTCAAATGAACGAGCTTACTGGTCAAATTCCCAGTAGCTTGGGATTTCTTGGAAGTCTGAAATACCTCTCATTCGCAGAAAACGGCTTGATAGGCTCCATTCCTGCCTTCATCTTTAATAGCACTTCGTTGCAGAACCTCAATCTTAGTTCCAACAAACTAATGGGGCCTGTCCTTCCGTTTTTGAGCAGCAGCAATAATCAATGGGAGCAAATAGATCTGAGTGGGAACAGTTTAAGTGGGGAAATACCTGCAGCCCTCGGAAATCTGTCTAGTCTGACGTTTCTGTCGTTATCGAACAATGTGCTGGCAGGCGGGATTCCGTTTACTTTAGGGAACCTCTCGCTTCTGCAGTACTTGAATCTGTCCAACAACATGCTTTCAGGAGAAATACCTTACGAGCTTTCTAATTGCAACAGTTTACGTGTCCTTGTCATTGAGGACAACAAACTCTCAGCCTCTCTGCCATCGGCGTTGAAATCTCTTTCTCAACTCCGTGTGCTTTCATTCGCAGGGAATCTTATAGAAGGCTCAATTCCTGTTGAGCTGGGGAGCATCAGCAGTCTCCAATCAGTCGATCTAAGCCGCAACAATCTATCTGGTCCATTATCTGATTTTTACTCCGGTTGGACAGATATCAGAAGCCTTTCCCTCTCCTCAAATTCTTTCAGTGGAACTATTTCATCACAATTAGTAGAGCTTACCAATCTGGAAATTCTAAACCTTGCAGAAAATGATCTTTCGGGTGTCATTCCCCCTTTTCTAGGATCATTTCCATCGTTACGAGTTTTAAATCTGACCGGGAACAGGTTCACTGGAGGACTTCCCTCTTCTCTGGGAAAGCTTCTAACTTTGCAAGTTCTCGAGCTGAGGGCTCAAAACCTGAGCGGAGCGATTCCGCTGGAGCTGGCCGGATTACCGAACTTGCAAGTTCTCGCTCTCGCTGGTAATGCTCTGATCGGCACTATTCCTTCAGCTTTCGGCAGCCTCTCTACAGTTCAGGTCATCGATCTTCAGGGTAATAAGTTAGTCAGCAGCATCCCTTCCAGTATGGGCATGCTGAAACGGCTTAGAGTGCTCTCCTTATCAGATAATTATCTGTCTGGCAACATTCCGGGAGACCTTGGTAGCTGTTCAAATTTGATGGTGTTTGAAGCCAGAAGTAATAGTCTCAATGGATCAATTCCCACGAAGATCGGAGACTTGAAAAAGTTAGAAAAATTGGACTTAGGTGTGAACAATCTTACAGGTTCCATACCTTCAGAGTTATATAATTGCAGTGCCCTCGTAATATTGGACTTGGATGCCAACTATCTAACCGGTCCAATATCTTCCAACATTGGACAGCTAAATCATCTTGAAGAGTTAATCCTTGCCGACAACGCTTTAAATGGTAGCATTCCTTATGAGATTGGAGATTTACTGCAGCTAAGGAACTTGGATCTTTCTTCTAATAATCTGACCGGATCCATCCCACTTTCTCTAGGCGGTATTGATAGCTTGCGGCAGCTGAATCTGTCTGAAAACAATCTCCAGGGAGCCATTCCAAGAGAGCTTGGAAGCCGCTTCAGTAAATCTTCATTTGCAGGAAATTCATTGTTATGTGGTGCGCCATTGAATGTATCTTGTCCGAAGAATGCGGGTGGTGGACTAGGAAAGCATGCCATAGTATCGATAATTGTAGTGGCGTCTGTGCTATCTGGAACCATATTCGTATTCTTAATAATATGTACAATTGTGCATTTCGGTCCAGACAAGGGTTCAGGTGGTACTTCAATTGTCCAATCTGAGCAGAAAATTGTTATGTTCTACAGCCCAATCACTTACGCGCATGTACTTGAAGCAACAGGGCAGTTCGATGAGGAGCATGTACTGAGTAGGACAAGGTATGGCATAATTTTCAAGGCATGCTTGCAAGATGGGACTGTTTTCTCTATAAGGAAATTGCCAGAGGGTGGTTTGGAAGAATCAATGTTTCATCGGGAGGCAGAAATGCTCGGAAGGGTAAAGCATCGGAATTTGGCAGTGTTGCGGGGGTACTATGTTTCAGGGGATGTCAAATTGCTGGTGTATGATTATATGCCCAATGGGAACCTGGCAGCACTGCTGCAAGAAGCAGCCCAGCAAGGGGGGCATGTTTTGAACTGGCCCATGCGACATCTCATTGCGTTAGGAGTTGCCCGTGGCCTTTCTTTTCTGCATTCGCAGTGCAATCCACCGATTGTACACGGAGATGTGACACCTAACAACGTGTATTTCGATGCCGACTTTGAGGCCCATCTATCAGACTTTGGTCTAGAGAGGCTATCCCCAATGGCGGCAGGAGATCCTCCCAGCAGCTCAACAGCCCCTCCTGTAGGATCGGTGGGTTATGTCTCACCTGAGGTGAGCCTCAGCGGGCAGCCAAGTCGGGAATCTGATGTATACAGTTTCGGCATTGTGCTGTTGGAGCTGCTGACAGGACAGAGACCGATGATGTTCAGTGAAGAGGACAGCATTGTGAAGTGGGTGAAGCGGCAGTTGCAGACAGGTCAGATGGATGAGCTTTTTGAAGCCTCGTTATTGGAGCAAGATGTGGAGTCATCGGAATGGGAGGAGCTCTTATTGGCTGTTAAGGTTGCATTGCTATGCACGGCTCCGGACCCAATCGATCGCCCATCCATGACTGAAGTGGTCTTCATGCTAGAAGGTTGCAGGACTGTTGAGGATCAACATCCATCCTCTTCTGATCCCACCTCTCAAACCTCCCCCTCACAGGCGGAATGCAGCTTAGAGGGAAGGTCTGTAGCTTCATAACTTTTCCAGCCTCCAGCGTTGATTTTCCTGTATGCCTTTGAGGTAGGTCTGTATCCACGATTAGACTCAGCGACGCAAACAGAAACACACACATACGCATAGGCATCGTATACTCACTGCAATATCCATATGCCCGAATTAAGTCCAAGATTGGGTATTGGATTGACACATTCAGCTTCCCCGTCTTCCCTCTACACACAAATAGAAAAAACAAGAGAGAATTCTTTCCATCCACAATCAAATGCAAAACACCTCTCTTTCTGTCTGTATCAAATTTTTTATTTAAATTATTATTGTTCAAGGAGGCTGTTCATATCCCGCAGCATATACGATGTACTTACGCCGCTCTCCATTTGTGCTACTTTGGAGCTGCTACGGCAACTATCAGTCAGCTTTGCAACAGGTTGTGGATGTCAAATTTTGAATTTGTACACTGTAGGCCCACAACGATCGTTGATGTTGGCAGTAAGTTCAACTGTATACTCTCTCTCTCTCTCTCTCTCTCTCTCTCTCTCTCTCTCTCTCTCTCTCTCTCTCTCGTCTTTTCAATCAACGAGTCTGTCCCTCAGCGTAGATTCTCTTGACCATTGTCTTCTTCTTCTTCTTCTTCTCTCTCTCTCTTTCTATAATTCTACCACATTATATAGTATTTTGGCTTCTGAGTTATATAGTATTTTTGCTCCTGAGTTGTTGGCATGTGTTTTCTTAGAGTCCTCTGAATACTGTTCTCTGCATCGTCTTTTCTCTGGATTGTCTCTTTGTGCGTCTCATCCTTGTAATTTCTCTGGATTGTCTCTTTGTGCGTCTCATCCTTGTAATTTCGCGAGAGGTCAGAGGTTCTCGAGGCACATCATTCTGTTCGTAATTAGCGTTGGAAAGGGAGGAAAATGGGTTGTTGTTGTTGTGGTGGTTGGAGGGCGGGGGCTGGTGGGGTGGGGCATGTCCGGAACTTTTGAATAGTTATGGAAGTTTTCTAGGCTTCAGGTGAAAAATAATTTTGATATATTTGGAACGGTAAAAAATCATTTAGTGTTGGTCACTTTAAACTGCTGAAAATAGTTCTCATAAGGATAATAGTCAATCATCTTTTGATTCTGGACGGTCGTATTGCCCGTTTTGGCCATTTTAGACCTGAAAATAAGGTCATAAAATTTTATTAGACATTCAAAAATTACGTTAAGAATGTGAAATACAGGTCCCATGTGTAGATAGCCTTCAAAATTGAAGGGCATGGTAAAACGTCAAAATACAACATGCAACTTGCATGTTTCCTGACATGGTTTTTGTTTCGTGACATGGTTTTTTTCCCCTAATATCTAGTTTTTTGAAGGGAGATAGGTACACTTATAACATCATAGAACTTCGGCTCATATTATGGAACCCCTATAGATCGGCTGAAGTGAAATCAGAAAATTCATATGATCAACTTACTTATCCAAATCAGAAAATTCATATGGTCAACTTACTTATCCTACAAAACTGCTCACGATAGGAGACCAGTATTTTGATGACATGTTGCTCAATCATTTGAGTTTGGGTTTTCGTGTGAGAGGAAGCCTCATTCCAGGTCAAATAATGAGTGTGATCCCAAGTCGAACAGGCTATGTGCACGAATTGAGCACAGTAAAGAAGACAGAAGGTAAGCCCTCGACCTACTCATAGAAAAACCTTTGATTGTTAAGGCCCAAGAATCACAACGTGGAAATTCTCCATATCTTTTTTTTGAGATCTATGTACAGATGGCCCGCCATATGGCACCTTCGACGATTGCATACATTCATAGTTTGCGCTTTTGAAATGTGTCATGTTTGACATTTGTTTTCCATTCGTCTATGGCTTTCCTAGGCTCATGAATAGACGCCTCCCTACAAGTCATGCCCATTGCATCTATGTATTTGCCACCATCACAATCACAAACACTAGTATACAAATGATTTCTAGTATGAAACAGAAATCATGTGTTTTTCTTTCTTGGCATTAAAGCTACTTTTTGGAAGTAGTAACAAGCGGCCAAGAGAGTATGAATCCTACCTCACATTACTATATGGAACTAGCCTTTTAGATCTTCCCGGGGTAGAAGACAAATGATACCTTTGTCCGATTCTCTTCTCCAATTATCCATATGGCATAGACACCATGCTTCTATCTGTACGATAATTTAAAGTTGTGATAAGGCCCGCCTGATATTGACAATAAAGAAAAGTAGCCTTAAAAAAATGCTCTGAAATCCTCCAATGCTTAACGACCAGGAATTATAACTATCAATTTATTTCGTATAAGGGAATTCATCAGAATCTTGATATATTTATAGAAAATGTAAATTGCACCTTTTATGTACTTTGAAAAGCGTATATTATTTGTATTATTGTATAAAACCCATAGGAAACATCACATCACCATTGAGAATTCGTATTCGTACATTGATAGTGAGGGTTGGATACAATCATTTCTATGTAGTGCTGATGGTTCATAATTCAAATTCCATACTTGTGATAAAGAAGGAACCTTCGCTCATAAAATGGAACTTCACAGGAAAAGACCTAAATTGATGAGCGATGTTATACTATCTTAAAATAACCATATGCAGTAAAAAATTCTCAACTAATTTTAAAGTGAACATTTGTATAATATAGCTCGATCCTCTTTTCACTAATCATATGATAGTCTAATCAACCATTATTAATCGTCTTGTTAGTTATTCTGCTGTGCTACTATTTCTTACAGTGATTGGTGATACTAACGAAAAGGAAAGTCAACCAATAGGAAAATACTATTGATGATCGAGTAAAAAGGATAGGGAACAATATATATATATATATATATATATATATATATATATATATATATATATATATATATATATATATATATATATATATATATATATATATATATATATATATATATATATATATATATATATATATATATATATATATATATATATATATATATAGAGAGAGAGAGAGAGAGAGAGAGAGAGAGAGAGAGAGAGCTAAACCGATCAGGGAAGAGGAAAATAACACATTTTGAATTCGTGATTCAAATGCAAAAGAAATTATGTGATTCATGTCTACAATTGCAACACACAAAAGAACTAAAGAGTCAAGGTGCATAAATTTGTTTTGTGCTAGTTTACAAAAATTCGATTTAGTAAATTTAACGCCTTCAAGTTTTAAGACACAAAGAAACAGGTCAAAGACAAATCTAACTTAAAACCTAAACATGGAAACATATTTTTCATGAGAGCATGAAACTCTGTTCCTTTAGAGTTGACAATAATAGAAGAAAATTAAAGAGATTTCTATGCTCCTTTGCTTTTGTTTTGGCCACTCATGCTCGAACTTTTTTTATCTTTTAAAATAGAAAAGTAAACAAAGAAAATAGAGGGTGCCGAATGGCATTGCCTTTCGGTTTGAGATCTATCCCGTGTTTGATTCTCCTTTCTCCCATCCTCTCTCACTACAAGATATGGGAGGCAACGTCCCCTCATTGGTGGTTAGTAACTTGGGTCTCACATTGGAGGATAGAACCTAAGGTGCTTCTTTGGGACTCTTTGGAATTAAACCTCCAATTGTTATCCCTCCTAGGGACAACATTTTGGCTAAGCAAGGAGAACTCATGAGGATTTGCCTCATTGGGCAGATGTTTGTCCCTAAGCCGCCTTTTTAATCCCTCCAACAATGGTTCGATAGGAGTGGTTTCTGTGTGGATTGGTATCTACCATCAAAGTGTGTGCTCGTGGTACTTGAAAATGAGGAAATGGCCTTCCAAGGGTTCAAGGGCTATCAAACCCCTTTTGAGAAACCATGATTTATCAATGGCTTCAAGATAAAAGTATCAATAGAGACTTCATTTGTCTTCAAGAGATCAAAATTGATAATGTTGAAACTTCAAAAGAGCCTTAAAGGTATTTTGGTTTCTATTTGTGGTTCACCACACAACACCTGTGGGAGATAGGTAGCATGACTATAGGCATCATGATGGTTTGACATGCTTTCTTGTTGGAGGCCTTGATAGATCAGAACCATCATTGGGTTGCTGCTTCTTTTAAGGGCACTCTCTAGTTCACCATTGCTTGAGTATATGTGCCTAGTCTAGACACAAAAAAAAAGACTGACTATATGGCATTCTTTGGACTGTCTACCCTTTGAGGCCATCCTATGGGGGGCTTTAATATGGTGGAAGTTATGTCTAATAGATGGCACCAAAGGCGGTGAATTATTGATGAACCTGAGAAAGATGTCTGGGACCAAGTTAAGCTCCACCGTGATCTGATGGAAGTCAAACATGATCATGAATTTTCTTAGTCAAACCTCCAACCGAGTGCTGATTTGCAAAAATCTAGACTTGAGAGAAGCTATATTACACAGAGAGTATCATTGATAACTTAGGTTCTAGATCCTCCTTAATTGTGTAGACTTAGTTTTGTCAAATCATATCGAGTGATTTGCATCTTTAAGCCACAATTAACACATAAGAAATCCCCTTAGTTTCATGTTGATCCTTCAACCCTCTCCCTCCCTTTGGTTCAATAGATGATCTCCTCAATATGGATCATTGCCTTTAGCACCCACACCCCTCTAACCAAGTGTTGGAAGTTGACTATCAAGAAAAACTGAATAGCTCCTTAACAAGGCTCAAAAGGAGATTCAGAGCATTCGATGTGTGATAAGGGAAAACGTTTATCATAGCCATCCATGCGTTGAGGCTAAAGTCAATAATGCCAATGACTCCCATATGTTCAGACTTCAAGTCTGCTCCTTGTGGAAGAGCTGGAACAAGATGAAACTATACATCAAGGTGAATGAAGATTGGAAGTGGGCAATCAAGATTAGACAAAATGATTCTATTTGCTTTTCTATTGGAAGAATCAATAAAATTGACTCGAAGAACCTCCAAAGGGAAAAGAAGATATGGGACAAAGGGTTTTGTATGCAAAAACACCTCTCGAATCAAGACAGAGTAGATATGAGAACATAGACCCAACTATGAGATTTGACTATATAGATTTGTGCCTATTAAGACATAGAATCTATCCTTGGGAGAGCTCAAAGACCCGCCTCCTTCTTAGGCATGATACTCTACAGATTGAAGGGTTAAGATGGATCAACGATAACAATTGGATAAAACACCGAGTTCCAAGAAGCACCTGAACTTGCATATCCCCTTTAATATTAGATGGTGTCTAAAATGGTCCTATATCAATGGAAATTTAATTTTGTGGGCTTGTGGCATCCTCCCATTGAGAACAAAATATTGGTTCTCATGTGGCGAATTCCCCACTAGGGAATTCGGACCAATGCCAAAGCTAATAAAATTTGTGGGGCCCCTCAGTGGTGTAAGTGTTGCCTCTATGGTAGAGAAGACCTTGGTCACTTTTTCTTTTTAGGCCATAGGAGTCACTCAATTTGGCAAACTCTTGCGAGGATTTTGAGTTTACAGAGTCAAATCAACTAGAAGAAAGAGCTACTTGGAGAAGTGATAGGAAGCTCTACTACCTTGTGAAATTCCATCAGGGGGAAGTGCTTTGGAAGATATGGAAGGAAAGATGTATGGCCAATTTTGATGATCATCCTAAAGAATGGTCGATTAATAAATCCCTTTGTCTGTTAAGAAGAAGAATATGTCATTGTAAGAAGTTTGCTCCCTTCAGATATCATAGGATTTTCATCTCGAAAAATAACAAGATAAAAAGTAAGTGGACTTCCCATGATGATGATGAAAAGTTCATTAGCTCTCTCTAAAAAATAGGTTTCTTGTTGAATTCTGATCATCATTGTTGTTGAGCGTTTGGGCCATCTTGGCCTTGTTCTGTGGGATACGAGGGTGACAAAGGCACTATGCCCCTTCATTGTACAATTGCTTTTCTATTAATTCAAGCAAGGAAGTGTAGGTCTTGACTTCCTCTTGAAATAAAAAAATTATTTCAAGATTCTTTAAAGATGATTCCCATACGTGTGTGTTTTAGCACCTGAATACTCAAAGTCCTCCCTTCATTAGTGGCAAGCTGTGTGTACTATAAAGCACCCAATTATGACGGCAAATCTGTGGATCAAAATGACGAGTGTGTGGAGGCAAGTGACGATGATGGGAACGAGACAAGCCTTTGTCATGGAAGCACACACCTAATTCACTGATGATGAGTGCAATCGCCAAACTACCTTGCATACAAGAAAAGCATTGCTTAGCCACACGTATCTTGACTCACATTTGCACTCTCTAACACACTCCACACAAGCAAAGAGAAACTGCTTCAACTATTGTTGTGGCCATTTGAAAAATATGGCCGTAAATCCAAGCTGTTTCTGTATTGACATGGATCGCATGATATGATGGACACGCCCCCCATGTATCCACAGCCTTCAAAATAGAGCCTGAATTCAAAACCAAGTTACCGGAATGTATATTGGTTTAGAGAAATTGAGTTAGAGACATTAGCTTAAACATGTGGATAGGAGTCAAATATATTGAGTTGTAAGAATGCTCTTTCTGTATTAAGACTCCTCTGTTCAACATGGTGAAATATTCACATTGCATCTACACTAGAAGAGATTGAGGGCAGCTATCACTAGGAGAGAGAGAGAGAGAGAGAGAGAGAGAGAGAGAGAGAGAGACGTCTATGGATAAAAATTGGCCCATGAGACGAAAGTACACAGCCATATGTACATGTAACCGATCTTCAAGAAAAGAAGAAATTGAAAGGTGCATACTTGAAATAAATGCATGTGTAATTGTTCCATGTGGTATATGATCATGATAAAGCTTGAGAGGGTGTATTAACGACAGGATGGATGCACGTATGATAGCCGCATCTCTGCTATGATACAATAGTAGAGAGAGAGAGAGCATAACCACCTGGTTGTCGGTATGATATAAAATCTTCAGCTAGAGGAGACACAGTTGAACCTTTTTAGCTTCACTTCACGAGCTCACATGTACAGATTTCAAATTCACGAAAGCTATAGCTGATTAAACATTTAATTATAATTTTTTATTTCTTTTAAAGGTTTTGATCGTAAAAAGAATTATGGAACGCTCTAAGAAGGGACAAAGTAAACCATAGTTATCATGCACGAGTCTCTGCCCATGTTGGAAATTTTGCATGCAAAAAAGAAAAAAAAAAAGAGTGAAAACAAGTGCATGGTTATTCAAACGCGAATAAGAATATTAACAGTAAAGAACGAGAGAGAGAGAGAGAGAGAGAGAGAGAGAGAGAGAGAGAGAGAGAGAACGCACAAACACAAAAACCTAGAAAGACATGCTAATACTAGAAATTGGGAAGGGACAACCCTATGGTCAGACAAGAAGATGTTTGGACTATAGTCAACCCTACTATGGGGAACATGGCTCTTGTCATTGTTGATATTTTCCATCGAGAGCACCCGAAGGTTATCGATTCCTCAAAATGAGCTGGTTTGACATCTCATCATATCATGATGAAAAGTGTTTTAGTGCAGCCAAGAGGACTTGAACCCTCGCCTTCCTCAGGATTGGCAAAAGACACCCGTTTAAGCTAGTGGTGCTAAACAGATGTGCTTGGCATCGGATCTGTACAATTCAAAGAATAAATGCAAGAGATCAAAAGTGGCTGGAGGAATCGGAATACTTTGAAATGAGCACCATTCATGGTGTAAAAGATTGGTTATTGAGAATGAAGATGCTTGGAATGTTTTCTTTCGTGACATCCCCTTTACAACTTCATGGATAGCTAAATGAATAGCTCATAAGTTGTAAAGGTGGAGACCATGATGAAGAGGATATGGAGATAGAGAGTTCGTAAACATAACCATGACATGTAAGAAATTCCTTCTAGTACATCTGTTCTCATACAAAATTCTATTGTATTCATTATGTTTGCTGTATGCATGAAAGACTAGATTGTAGGCCAAGGCTATATTGGACTGGTTGTCAGCATGTAGAACCGTAAGGGACCTTTTTAAAACATGAATCACATATAGGAGACTCAGAAACCATGGACTTCATGTGCCATGTGATTAAGTATGACACTTGGCCTTGGTAGAAGAAGGTGCCATAGTCTATTGCTTTTATTAGACAATGAGGCCTTAGCAACCCTCTCTATTGCAAATTACAGTAAGAGGTACCAAAGAGATACAATAGCAGACAACGTGTAGCTTGCCCATCGGTTTGACTAACTCGCTATATATTTGTACAAGCTCTTCTAAAGAAGATGAAAGAATCAACCAAGAAATAAAATGAAGTGGTATGTATTGGAGGATAACCATCGTCAAGAAATTATCTATGATTACGATTCAGTGTAGCTCTACACCATGCACTAATTTTTTCTGATAAAAGAGGTCCTTGCATTAGTTAACAAGAGAAGCACCCATAGGGCTACAAATCCAACCAAGGGACAGAAGATCAAATACAAGGGGACACATCACCCACACATCCATCCACCAAAGAAAATGATAGTCCTAGCTCCTTGGGGGAAAGGAGGGAGGGGAGGAAAGCCATATAGGCAGTCGATAATTCCACCAGATAGTACCACCCTGAGAGGTAAAGAAGAGGCTTTTATTGCAAATCTGAAGAAAAGCTAGCTGCTTCTGAATCGTGCCATCCGAGTCTCCTTGAGGATGGTCGAGTAGTCCCTGAAGAGTATGGATCCAATCCAAGCAAAAGTCCCAAATAGTCTCGACTAGAGGGATCGTACACCACTCAAAGATGCACTGGCATCTTGCTCTCCAAATAAACCATATGGCAAGGCTACTAATTAGTTCCCAATAGTGGTCACGATCGCTAATCCATGTGGAAATGCTGAGATCTTGAGTGGTGGAAATCTACCCATTCCAAATCGATAAAATAGTATTATTGACCAATTACTCCTAACTGAGGGTTGGATCAATAAACAAGCCCCAAGTAATAATGCCCCAAGGGATGATGTGATGAACCTACCTCCAAGTTAGAAGCCTGAAGATCCATAACAAGATCTGCTCAGCCAACTAACAATTCCATAGATAGTGACATTGTGACTCAATGTGATAGCCACAACACATGCAATCCAGAGGATAACCCCCATAACTCAACTAGGTGCCAATAGCAATGCCCATGTGGGCAACCAACAACTTAAAAAGAATAATCTAATGAGGCTACTAGCTACACCAAATGTTCTTCCAAAAGGACAAGAGGAACTCCTTTGAGAGACCATGCCATCGCTAGGCCTCTACTATAGCAGGGATGGCAAGGTGATGTGACTGAATGATCCTCCATCCCAAACATGCAGTATGTTGAAAGAAGAGAATAGTGTGGCTATTCGAGGAGGCATAAGGATCCTACCACTGCCACTCATCAGGATCCCATAGATGGCTTGGCAGAATCTCCTCAAGATCAGGATCAATATACCAATCCTACCCATGAGTGCCAACCACCCTCATCTATTGGAAAATGCAATCATCAATGATCTCAAACTTCTCAATCATGCTAAGCATCTCACCTCCTCACCAGTCTTAAAGAAGAAAGTCCCATCTTGAGTAAAACCTCAAGCCACAATCAAAACCTCAATCTGAGTGAAAACACCCATCCACACCATGGGGGGAGTACTGAATCTAAGTACACCAATCCCTTAGGATAGCGGCGTCAATATCTCTGATCATCTGAGACACCCTAAAATCCCAATACACTAGTTCTAGGCATAGTCGGCCATACTATGCCTAGGACCCTTGACAAAGCCACCCTAAGAAACATGAAGATGGGAGGCAATCATGGATCCTCTCTCCATTCAAAGAAGATGGTTCTAGGTTAGAGGTTGACAGAGCCACTCCTCAATACAAGAGGGAGAGAGCTGGATAAGAGCATGCTGCAACTACTCTCATGATGTGAGGATATTGCATGCAAAGTGATCCTTAATACACCTCAAGTACCCAGTATGCCATCTCAACAAAGATCTGTCTAACCTCAGGATGCCATGGCCCACTAGTAGCAGGCGTAAACATGCCAAATCACTAATGAAGAAAATCCTTCCAAGGCTTTAGCTAAGGAAGCAAACCACGAATGCCAAACTTTCCGAGCAAGGCTCTACTATGGCAAGCAGGGTTGATAATCCCAAGGCCACCATGCTCCATAGGGTGGGTGATGACTAGCCATGCA
The DNA here is from genome assembly GCA_020310875.1 of Ceratopteris richardii. Lineage (NCBI taxonomy): Eukaryota > Viridiplantae > Streptophyta > Polypodiopsida > Polypodiales > Pteridaceae > Ceratopteris > Ceratopteris richardii. The sequence continues at coordinate 79,442,908 of CM035423.1, read as the reverse complement.
ATCTTAGCCCAATTGGTGTTGCTATCCCCCCACGACCGTAAGAAGTTTTTTATTAACCATTGAATTTGGCTAATATAGGAGCTTTAGAAAATTGAACAGAAGATGACATACCAGATTGTGGCCAAAAGAACCTGATTAGCCATCATGGCTCTCCTGGCCAAGGAAAAGTGAGAAGTGCTCCAATGCATCAGCTTCCTTCTGATAATCAAGAGGAGAGGCGAGATGTGCTGCTCAACTGAGAGCTCTAAACCAATATGGTACCCCAAATAAGGAACCATAGTACCAAGGGGAATCCATTGAATCTAGGCATATGGGAACCACCCAAGGAGAACATCTCAATCAATCCAAAAACCACAAGATTTGTGCCAATTGATTTTGGTACATGAAACATCACAAAACCTTTCCAAAACATCCTAGAATCTAGAAATATTGGCCTCATGGCCATGCAAGTAAACCATAGTATCATCGAAAAACTTAACACCCAACAAAGCCTCCTCTCTAACAAGGAGCTTCATACCTTGTAACCCAATTTCCTAATTAGAAAAAAAGGAACTCATGGCCTCAACAAAGAAAAGAAACAAGGTCAAAGCCAAGGGGAAAACTTGTCTTACCGATCTCAAAATGCTAAATCTCTCCCCTGGCTGCCTACCACAAGAACCTAGCTATAGGTGGAGCAGTAAAGGGAAGCAACACCCTTGATCCAACCAACAAGAAAGCCCATACAAAGCATAATTTCCTCAAGAAAATCCCATTCAACTCGATCACAATATTTCTCAAAGTCCAATAATAAAAGTGTAAGTGGCTCATCACACATCCAGGAAAGGGAACTCCCAAAAAGTGAAGATATTGTCAAGGATACTATGACCCTTGATAAACTCGGTCTGCATTCGATGAATCAATGTCCCAAGTAGTGGCTACAATATCAAAGTGAGGGCGTTTGCAAGAATTTTGTAGGCTAAGTTGAGAATTGTAATCCAATGCCAGTGCCTGATAACAGACCCTTAGAGAGCGATCGAGGAAGGGAGCCCCCCTCCATGACCTCCTAGAAGGCAAGTCAGATCCCATTGCCCAAGATCCCCCAATAGAGAATAAAAAAATTGAGCATGAGTTCATCCTTGTCAGGCCAATTGTCCCTCACCAGACCACGCAAAGCATCAAGAAGCTCTCTGTTAGTGATTGGAGCAAGGAGCATAGCCTCCATCTCATCAATCACAAATCGATGTACATGCTTGAGAATGCACTGTCTGCTCTCTTGCCAAGTCGTAGAGGGGGCTCCGTAGATAACAAGGTGTAGTAGAACTGGGTGGCCATTTGCAGCATCTCACTAGGCCCCAAAATCCTCAATCCATCAGCCCAACGTAGTTTCCTGATTCCACTCCTGGTGTGCCGCTGCCTAAACACCGAGAAAAACTTTCCAAAAACATGATCACCAACCTGAGCCCTATGAGAAGCCTATCTATGATGGAAGAAGAAAGATCACCAATCATCGACCTCCTACAACTCGTGTTGTGGCTGGACAAGCTCGATGCTGATCCATTTACAACCACAGCAACAATGAAGGATACGCTGCAAGGAGGCAACCCCTTTATGCATTATCTAGCATCTCAAAGATTATCAAATCGCAAGGTGCTCACTCCATGCATAAAACAACTTTTGTTGAATTCTTGTAGTGATGGAAAGGGCCCTAAAACCCTCCTCCCACTATAGTTGGCTCCAAATCACTACAATCTAGTCACTCAAGCTCTCATCAAGCTAGATATGCTCAGGAATGCGAAAAACGAGGGAGCTTTGATCAGTCTCCTCATACATCACTCACATAAATGCGATCAATCTGACAGAGATTCATCCCACCAATGCACCTCTTCAATCATGAGAAGAGGATACTACCTTGCTCTCTAGCAAAGCCATTAGTGTGCTTTATATCATGCATCCTCAACTTGAGACATAATCTCTCCCAAGTCACAAGCTCATATGCATGCATAGTGATCTAGCTACTACCATGTCTATTTTGAGGTTCCTCAATCATGTTGAAGTCACTTGCAACACACCAAGCATCAACACTAGGCATTGCATCAATAATCTATGACAAAAAAAAAGCGTGTGGACTCTCATGGTTTGGAGCATAAAGATTCTCAAAGCCATATTTGAGGCCTCACCACTGCAAGATCAATCAAATGGCCCTACCAAGGAAAATCTCCCCTTTGTTCACAATCGTAGTTTGCATGGAATTCCCAACCAAAATACATACACCATCCAAGGACCCATTGGGATCATATCCAGCTAACCAAAGGACCTCATAGTGCCTCTGCAAAAGTTGTCTACAGTACTGCGTACGACCCAAAGAGAGATGATGCTCTTGCAACATAAAAATGCCAATGGACCTGCAAACCATGCATTGGTGAAGCTCCTACCATAGGCAAGCCCTATACCATAAGAAGTGCAGTCCACCAAGCCTGTGAACATTCCATGAAAGGAACCGCATGGAGACTGGGCAAACCAAGAGGTTGCACAATAACAAAATGAGCCATCTTTGAAGCCACTTTTGATGAGGAATAATTTGAGTTTAGAAGTCCTTAATAAGAAGCCAACTGCTCAATGAGAACCCGACAAAGAGTGAACCAAGTGGGCTTTCCCATCCCAAGAGCCTACTCCTAACTGAGCGTCTCCTCATGTATATACATATAGCAAGGTGCAATGCAAGTGTTCAAAACCACATACAAAATGAGTTGAATCTCTTGAAAACTAAGAATGAAAAGAAACTCTATTGTATCCCAAGCTCTAATAAAAGTTCAGTATGATCTAGTTTATCAAGGTGATGGCATAGTGCAGCAACTTCCCTATGAGACCAATCATATTATGAAGCGCCACACAGGGAGAGTGAAAAGGCTGTTAGATAAAATCAATACTCCACCCTCAACTGACCACAAATGATCCATGGTGCTCTAAGTTTTAAGGCCTCCATTATGTGAAGTGAAGTAGTTCGATGACGATGCACCACACTGGACTCTTCTTCTCGAGAGCTCCACGACGATATGCTCGGAGTAGAAAACCGAGCTCTTGATGCCGCACGCAGTACTCCACACAGAGGCTGTATAATACGCAGAAAACACAGTACACAGGGAGCACGAAGACAAACTTCTTAGGTCTTACAAATGCGGTCGAACTTACAGTCTGTGACTGACCAGGCCACTATATGTTTTATTAAAGAACATATACAAAGAAGTGTCCGGTGGCCATTTGGCCTTTCACATGGACACTAACGGTAACAATCTCCCACTAAAGGCCAATATGGCCAGAGTAACATGGGAGAAAAAAGAAAGAATGATAAAGAATACCTGAGTGTAAGTATACAAACTATACCTCCCACCTGATGGGCATGTTACACAGTATACAAGTGACTGCGTAAGATCAAGAATCAAGTACCCCCATCAAGTGACAACAGTGTCGAAAGCTATCCTGTGGTAGAGCTTTAGTCAAAGCATCTGCAGCATTATCTCGAGTGTGAACCTTCTCAAGAATAATGCTCTCAGTGGCTAAGCAATCTCTAATGAAGTGATACCTCACCTCAATGTGCTTGGTCTTTGCATGATAGACCGGATTCTTAGCCAAAGCAATGGCACTCTGACTATCACTGAGCAAGTGAGGTACATGCTGAGGCAAACCCATATCACAAGCAAGATGAGAAAGCCACAATGCTTCCTTACATGCCTCACTTGCTGCAACATACTCTGCTTCTGTGGTGGAAACAGCTGTACATTCTTGAAGACGAGATCTCCAAGAGATAGCACCTCCAGCAAAATGAAAAATGTACCCTGATGTAGACTTACGATTGTCTACACAACCAGCATAGTCAGAATCTGTGTAACCAATAATGGATGCTTTCCCTCTACCTAAGCATAGACACTTGTTCTTAGTGCCACTCAGATATCTCAAAATCATTTTGACCGCTTCCCAATGTTTCTTGCCAGGATTAGACATATATCTGCTCACAACTCCCACTGCAAATGCAATGTCTGGTCTCGTAGCTACCATAGCATACATGAGACTACCAACAGTAGACTGATAGGGAATTTTGGTCATGAATTCCTTTTCCTCATCTGATTTGGGGCAGTCATCCTTGCTCAATTTCACATATGTGGGTAAAGGTGTACTCAATGCCTTTCCACCCTGCATATTGAATCGGTGAAGTACTTTGGATATGTACTCACTTTGAGACAAGTATATGCATCTTTTACTCCTATCACGAGTAATGTGCATGCCAAGAATATGTTTGGCATCCCCCAAATCCTTCATATCAAATGTCTGACTCAACTTCTTTTTGAGAATTGACAAATCATAAGAGGACTTCCCAGCAATCAACATATCATCGACGTAAAGTATCAAGCATATCAAGCTGCCATCAGAACATCTCTTTGTGTAGAGACAATGATCCTCATTGCTCCGAGAATAGCCTTGGGACTTCATAAAAGCATCAAACTTTTGGTACCATTGTCTAGGAGACTGTTTAAGTCCATACAAGCTCTTCTTGAGCTTACAAACTAGACTTTCCTTGCCAGGAACTACATAACCCTCTGGTTGTTCCATATAGATCTCATCTGTAAGATCTCCATGCAAGAAAGTTGTTTTCACATCCATTTGGACTAGCTCTAAGTCCTCCATTGCAACGAATCCAAGCAACATGCGCAAAGTAGTCATCTTGACCACTTGAGAGAAGATTTCCTCAAAATCAACACCATGTTGTTGCTTAAAACCCTTTGCAACAAGTCGTGCTTTATATTTTGGAGAAGCACTATCTGATGTGAATTTCAGCTTATATACCCATTTACATGGTAAAGCTTTCCTGCCCTTTGGCAAAGGTACTAAGTCCCAAGTACCATTCTTGTGAATAGAATCCAACTCACTCTTCATGGCACGCTCCCACTTGACATGATCCTCTGTCTGCATAGCCTCTTTGTAGCAAGAGGGCTCACCGGCATCTATTAGCATAACAAAATCTAAACCTGGAACATATCTATCAGGTGGATATGAGACACGTGCAAATGTCTCAATGGTTGCTGAACAGGAACATGTGCAGACTGATCTGAATGGACATTCTCTTGAACATCCCTATGTGCAGCATTTTTATGCATGCTAACTGGAGGACTAGTATCCTCAAACACCACTCTTCTCACTTCAACCTCCTTAATCGGCTGTTTATGCATCTTAGACTCATTAAAAATGACATCACTACTTCTAATCACTAATCGTGTTTCAGGATCCCATAAGCGATATCCAAATTGTCCTTCTCGACCATATCCAAGAAAAATGCATTTCTTTGACTTATGGTCCAACTTTTGTCTAAGATTCTTGGGTATATGAACATATGCTTCACACCCAAAAACTCGAAGATGATCATAATATGGTGGTTTCCCTGTCCATAACTCTTGTGCCACTTTCAAACCTTTGGCAGTACTAGGTGAAAGGTTAATCACATGAACTGCAGTCAATACTGCTTCTGCCCAAAAACCTTGTGAGAGGTTTGCATGATGCAACATAGAGACTACTCTATCTTGAATAGTTCTATTCATCCTCTCAGCTACACCATTCTGTACTGGGGTATAAGGAGCTGTAAACTCTCTAGGAATCCCTCTACACTGACAGAAAAGGCTGAATTCATGTGAGGTATACTCACCCCCATTATCTGAACGTAAAGCCTTAAGCTTAGTTCCTTTTTCAGTCTCAACTGAAGCAAGCCATTTTCTGAAAGTAGGGAATACATCATCCTTCGATTTGATAGGATATACCCAGAATTTTCCAGTAGCATCATCTATGAAAGTGACAAAGTAAAGAGAACCACCTAAGGACCTAGTGGGCATAGGACCACACACATCTGTATGAACAAGATCTAAAGGCTGAATTGAAGAGTCAATGTGTGTTTTATGCACATTTCTGGTTTGCTTTCCATATTGACAATGCTCACAAAATGAAAAATCAGAGAAAGATAACACAGGTAAGTAGCCAGAACGAGAAAGATTTTCCATTCCACTACGAGATATATGGCCCAAACGACCATGCCAAATACAAGCCATAGGCTGTTCAGTAACAGCTAACAAGTGTTCTTTCTGTGATACAAATAAAGGGTAAAGTGAGCCAAATTTCCTTCCTTTTGCAATAACCATATTTCCCTTTGATATACGAAAGGACTGAGCATAGAAGACCACCTTGTAACCAAGGTCATCAAGTTGACCAACTGACATCAAACTGCGTGATAACTGAGGTACATGGCGTACATTATGCATAGTAAATTTTGAACCATCAATGAACTGCACAACCACATCTCCAATCCCCACAACATCACACTGGTAAGAGTCACCAAGTCTCACGGTACCAAGAGACTTTGCTGCATAATTAGAGAACCATTCTCTATGTGGTGTCACATGGAAAGAAGCACCAGAATCTAGCAGCCAGGTGTGGGAAAGAGAATCAGCCATAAGTGCCTCAGATGGCACAGTACTATCAAGTGTCAACACATCAGCATCATCAGAAATAGCATTAATTTCTTCAATCTTCACAGTCGAAGTAGATGGTGCAGGTAACTGTTTAACATGCCCATCAACATTCTGTCCTTTACCTTTAGCATTCTTTAATGCATAACAGTCTTTCTTCATGTGTCCTTTCTTATGAAAGTAATGGCATTCAATATCCCTCTTCCTTGATTTACTTCTGCTCTTATTCCGTTGACCATTCTTTTCCTTGTTCTTGCTCCTGTCACGTTGTTGATTCTTTCCTTGGTAAGAATCACGAACATTATATGCATCTCCACTATGAGTGCCAACCATAGATTTTCTACGAATCTCCTCACTCAAGAGTGCTCCACATATGTCATCATAGACGAGTTTACCACCTGGTGCACTATTGCTAATAGCTGTGCAAAATGTATCCCATGATGATGGCAGGGTGCATAACAGCAATACTGCTTTCATTTCATTGTCCATATCCATTTTCTTAGCCTGTAACTGGGAGAATATGGAATCAAACTCATTTAGATGAGCAGCAACACTATCTGTGTCCTTCATACGAAGGTCGTATAATTTTCTCATCAGATATACTTTATTTGATGCCGTCTCTTTTTCATATGTATTGCATAACTTCTTCCAAAGATCCTTTGCACTTTCACAGTCTAATACTGTAAAGTAAACATTATCTGCCAGGTGCAAGCGAATGGTAGACCTGGCCATTTCATCTAACTCATCCCAATCATCTTCATCCATGTCAGCAGGCTTCTTTGAAATCCCATTTACTGGCTTCCATTGCCTTCTTTGAATCAGCACATCTTTAATCTGATTCTTCCATAGAGCAAAGTTTGTGCCATCAAATTTTCGGATCTCAAAATGGTCTTTGCCATGCAAGTTATAGCTCCTCCTCGGAACGCTAGCACTAGACCCTAATCCACCGGATGTGCCTGAGACTTCTGATGCCATGATCGTAGAGAACTGAATAGAATGATAATGGAGCTAGAAGAGTCCAAACACCAACAAATAAGTGTATCAAGGAGTAAATCGACCACTATATAGTTGACTAAACCAAAAATCTGGAAAAATTTTGCCAGAGTATCCTCTGCAAAATTAGCATATGACCAGTGTCAAAGTATCGTAAAACTGCAAGTACTGACATGTCTACCTGCATAGTGAATCATTGACTCCACTGCATATAATCAGTTACCCAATAGAAGCCAACTAGGCTTATCGAGCACCTATGAACAACTATCATACATCTCCTATGGCGAGGCTGGGTAAGTCTTACACCTGCATCACCGAAGAGACCCCGACATCTGGGTGTCTCCCAGTTAAGAAAACCTCACCACGACCCTCTTTATCAAACGTAAAAGGCTTTATGCAAAGAACGTAACCGCTATATCAATGCCCACATGGACGTACATAAGCGGTATCCACAGAAGCGTACATGGTGTGTATGTGCTCAATATATGCAGTAAAATGACACTAAAAGGCTGAATACACAGCCCAAAAACTAGCCAATAACACCTGCAAGTGTCTGTCAACTCTGATGTTTTAGGCTTTAAAAACCTGCATAAATTTGCAGCGACTGCTCCCACCAAAACTGAAAACTCCTCGAGAAACCTGTAGTTTTACGAGTGTGGCTGAAAATATAGCCCCAAAGGTTGATATTTATTGTCTGAGAAGTACAAGGAACACTCTTCTTGATGTTCTTGGACCTGTGTGAAGAGAACTACGTGCAAAAGTACTCCGAAATGGCTCCAAAAACACCCCAAAATTGCTTCAGAAATAGGCTTTAAAAGCAAAAAATGAAGCTTTGAGGGACCAAAACTTGTTCAAGGTAATGTCAACCTTAATCTTTCCCCTTCTTCAAACACCACAAGAGTGTAGCTTAGTGGCAAGAGATTGCCATGGTTAAGCGAGCTCTAGGGGGAATAGTACTGGGATGGGTGACCTCTCGGGAAGTACCAAGAACCTCTATATTCCTTGATCATTGAGGTCCTCCCTCGCGCGCAGCCAACGGTGACTTCGGTGACTCGGATGACAAGGTATGCCAAGGTCTATGCCTTGGTCGCCGCCTTAAGTTGTAAGCCTTGGAGAAAGCTTGGGGGGGGGGGGGGTGCTCGCTTCGCTCGCACAAAAGGAACAAAGCTTTTTGCCTCGAACTGCTCTGATACCAGTGAAGTAGTTCGATGACGATGCACCAGACTGGACTCCTCTTCTCGAGAGCTCCACGACGATATGCTCGGAGTAGAAAACCGAGCTCCTGACGCCGCACGCAGTACTCCGCACAAACTGTAGAATACGCAGAAAACACAGTACACAGGGAGCACGAAGACATACTTCTTAGGTCTTACAAATGCGGTCGAACTTACAGTCAGTGACTGACCAGGCCACTATTTGTTTTATTAAAGAACATATACAAAGAAGTGTCCGGTGGCCATTTGGCCTTTCACATGGACACTAACGGTAACATGAAGAAGCCATTTTGAGAGCCCAAACATTTGTGGAACACTAAATTCCAAGTTAGATGAGGTCTATGGATGATCGTTGTTGGTAATAGATGATCTTTGTGATCCCAACAATTAGGTTAGGTAGGGCATAAACTTGTGGGCCATTGGGTTGTCATTCAAAGTAAAAATAAAGGC